>CM053581.1:510167791-510185012 GCA_028627135.1 Pseudochirops cupreus | reverse complement strand
GTTGTCTTCCTCCCATTCCATGCTTTGATCCTTTTTGTCTCCAAAAAAGGAATCTGAAGTTGGATTGCTGAGTTTGGTTTGCTTCCTTTGCCTGCTCATGTTGTCAGTCAATTACTTGACTTTTTAGCTCTGTGGAACTCTGCTTCGAGAGGGGTTTTTGCAGCTGCTGGAGCTATTAGGAGGCGCAGCCTCTGCAGCCCCCACCAGCTTTGGCTCACTGAAAAGGCACCCCAGGACCACCACCCAAGACCACGATCTCAATCCAGGCAGCTTAAGGCAAGAGTACTTAGCCTCTGAATGATTGCTTGGCCCTTCTGCAATCTTGCAGGCCGGGAGCTTCTGAAGCAGACCCATGGATGTGGCTGTGCCACTTCTGAGGCTTCCTTGCCCTGGAGGCAGTTCGGCCAGATGCTCTCCCCCAAATTTAGCTGAGTTCCACTAACCTTTCACTTAGTCCTTATTTCTAATGGCTCGATAATTCTGGAAATTGCCACAGCTGCTACTGATCCACTCTCCTGAAGGCTCCAGCTGTGGTTTGTTCTGGCTGCTCCAGGGCCAAGCCGCAGTTTCAGGCCAGGCTGGGCTTGGCTCCCAGTGTGCTGTGATGAGCCCTTCCTGTCCCACCTGCCGAGCTGCCTTCAGTAGGAGATGTGTTTTTCTGTAATTTTGTAAGTTCTGGAGCCCTAAAATTTGTTTAGAGTTATATTTTATGGGTATTTGAGGTGGCTGTGTGGGAGCTGTGGAGTTTTCCTGCTTCTACACTGCCATCTTGGCTCCACTCCCAAGTGCAAGCTTTTTATAAGACACTTCCTAATGACTTTCCCCTGTGGACATTGCGCACTTCAGTGTTCCCAGGCCGGGGGCATAAACACCATGCTTTATCTCGAGAATCCAATCTTCACACCTGTGTGCTTGAGTTCTTTTCCTGGGGAATGGGGAACTGATCCAGGCCTGTCAGCAAGCCCTTCACCTGAGGGGGCTTATTCAGCCATCAGGGTCAGAGTCCCATTAGCCTGTGGTCCTGAACATTGGTATTTTATAGTGTTGTGGTTAGCCCATAAATTGCTGTCCTGGTTTGGTTCACATCATTCTTTATAGTTTATAACAAAAGAAGAGATACCCATTTGAAAAATTTTGCAGACTGCCATTTTGCTTCAAGGTAGACTGAGCTACAAATCAGAAGCAAGGCATCATGTTTTTGTATTCATTATCTAGTCTCACCCTCACAATGGCCTTGTGTGGTAGGGAGGGCAGGCAGGTGTTCTTTTCATCCCACAGATGATAAAACTGAGTCCCAGAAAGGCTGTCCAACATCATTCAGTTAGCATCAGGACCAGAACCAGCATCCAGATCTCCTGACTTCAGTTCAAAATTCTTTCCAGCACTTTCCCAGAGCTTTTTGTTTGGTTGATTTTGGTAATTTGAGGGAGGAGTGTATTTGGGGGGAGGGACTACAGCATCCTGGAAAAGGCCTGGATCCATTTTCAGTGACTACCAATTTAAGCATACAGAAGTTTTCCAACTGAAACTCAGTCCTCAGAGGATGTTTCTTAGAAGCTGGGCTTTGAACTTCATATCTTGTGACAATTGGTCAGTCACTGAAGGCAGCACTCTGTTACCAAGGTAGACACAAGGACTCCTGCTCCAGGGCATCCCCAGATGAATAGAAAATAAAGTGGCCTGGCTTGATCATTGAGGAGTTTTTTATGGATGAACTCTGGTTTCTTATTTGGCTCAGTCACTTCTATGGGGAACTCTGTGTCTGAGGCTCTAGAAGCACAACAGGGAGCTTGATCCTGAAGTCTGACACTTTTGCAGCCCTTTATTTGGAGACTGACTTCTCCCACCTGGACCTTGCTGGTTTTCCCTGCACTTGGAGGTGGGTGAGCCAACATGAGGCTGTCTGAATGGAAGGTTGCCTCAGCTGGCCTTGTTCAAGAAACTCTCAGACTTAGAAACACAGATTGTTCCTCACTGAAGAGCACTCAAGGAATATGCTTGGGGAAAGTCAGGCATTTAAGTTGTTATTAAGAAACATGTATGGTATACACACACATACACACAGACACACACACATACACACAGACACAGACACAGACACACACAGACACACACACACACACACAGACACCCCACCACCACTATGAAAAGCCCTCAGGGAGCCCTTAGGCTTATTATCTGGGTCACCCCTCTGAGTTCATTTTCAATAACAGCACTACAGGCTTTTGAGATGAATCTTTCTCAAAAAATTTTAAAAAAGAAAAGAAAAATGCAGGTTATTTTAGGGCAGTTTTCCTTGCAGCCATATGCAGGGGAAATAAAACTAGGGTTTCTATCCCAGAGAAAATAGAGGAACAGGATCACCCCAGGAAAAGCAGAGGAAATAAAGTATCAATCAGATTCTCTTCTCCTGCTCCCACTCTCAATTCACCTAATTCAGCATCACTGTCTGCCATCTTCCTTATTAGATTTTGTTCATGTCTGAGTGCAAAGTTTGTGACAGTAGATGTCCAGGATGTAAGTACCTAGGACACAGAACGAGGAGCAACATTTAGGTCTCTACCATCTTGAAAATATATATAGGCAGGACTGGTTTTGTGCATAGATGTAAAGTGGGGTAACCTACCTTTATAGTTAGGACTTGGTATAGACTAGAACAGAGGCGGGGAACCTACAGGCTCGAGGCCACATGTGGCCCTTCTAGGTCCTCAGGTGTGACCTTTTGACCGAGTCCAAGTTTTACAGAACAAATCCCTTTATCAAGAGGATTTGTTCTGTGAAGTTTGGATCCAGTCAAAGGGACACACCTGAGGACCTAGAAGGCCACATGTGGCCTTGAGGCTGCAGGTTCTCCACTCCTAGCCTAGAACAAAGCCATAACTGAGACAAGAAGCACAAAAGATGTCCTCAGTTGGAAGGCAGATACCACCTCCTCATGTGGAAGAGAAAGAGACTCCACTGCTGCTTCTGGAGAAGTCACAATGCCCAGGAAGGAGTTCACTCAAGCAAGAACAGCAAGGGCTGTTAGTGCCCACTCCAAATTGGGCACCTTTGAAAAAAGTCCCTATTGTTCCACCCTAGTTATGGCTTTGTAATAGAATCTAGAATGTCAGAACTAGAAGGGACATTAGAGATCACCTAATCCAACCCCTTCATTTTACCAAATTGAAAACCCAGACCTAGAGAGGGGACCTGAGCAGTTGAGGACACAGTGAGTGGGCGATCAGCCAAAATGAAGAGCCAAGTCTAAAAATTCCCAGGGCAGGGCTCTTTCCACTACACAGTGTGACTTTAGCCTCACCAGGACAATCTGAGGAAATATATTTCAATATACAAAGAAATACTATAAAAAAGATTGTGCATTCCTGTTAGGTAGAGTTTGGCTTTTTTTTTTTTAAAGAAATGCACACACACATATGTACATACATGCATATACCTCCCGCCTCTTGGTAAAAAGGTCATAGGACCATACACTTGGTGCCAAAATGGACCTTGGAGGTCATTAAAGTTAACTTCTTCATTTTACTGATGATAAAAACCAGGACAAAGAGAGGTTAAGCGACTTGCCCTGGGTGAAACAGCTAATAAGTGTTTGGGGATGTATTTGAACTTTGGTCTTCTGGACTTCAGTTCTAAGGAAGAAACAGTGCAGATCCGTGGCTAGAGGGCCAACTTTAGATGCTCCTGGGTGGGCATATTAGAGGGCTAGACCTGGAGTCAGCAAGATCCGAGTTCAAATTCTGCCTCAGACACTTACTAAATTGTTATCCTGGGCAAGCCACTTAACCTATGTCTGTTTCCTCATCCATAAAATGAGAGAATTAGACTTGATGGCATTTAATTTGGAGGGGTTTTTTGGTTTGGTTTTTTTGGGCTTTTGACCTGACAATTCAGGAAGATAACATATTCAGTGCTATATAGGAATTACTGTAAGCACATCAGGTTCAGAAGGACAGAGCAACTTTACCCCACAGATGTGCTTGAAACCAACTGTATACAAATTGAGTTTCTGCAAATCAAATCCAATTTTAAATGTCCCAGGCAAGCTTGCTGCTTGAAAGAATTCTTGGGCAAATTCCTTTGCTTCATCAACCCCTAATTTATGTCTTAGAGATCTTCAAATACAGGCTAATCCCTCATTTTAGGAACAGGTTGTATTCCAAAAGTTTTTTTTTAATTGGTTCGTGCTGGGAATACATTCCCCAGAGACACGATGCTGTAAATAGAGGTTTCATTTGCCTACAAATGCCTCATTTAACCCATCATGTACCTGAAGCATAGAACAATACTACTTACTCCTGTTATAGAGTCTGCCGAATGTATCAAACAATGTTTCTAAAGGAAAATTGGGCTATCAGGAATAGGCGTCTCTGAATTCCCACCTCCCACCTCGAGTCTCCAGGCCTGACTGCCTAGCTGTAAGTCACTGATGGTGACCTGCAGGGCATGGGCTGGGGAATCAGTCAGTCAATGGGTCAACAAGTAATTATTAAACACTTACTATGCCTCACGCACTGTGCTAAGTACTAGGAACACAAACAGAAGCAGAAAGAAAGCCAGTACTTGACCTCAAGGAGCTTATAGTCTAATGTGAAATACATCATCACTTCCTTGTGCGTAGTGCCTACCCTGATGAAATCTCAAGTGCAGACGCTCTCAAGCAACCCACAGCAGCAGAAGAGCTAGGGTTGTGTGGTACAGTACTAAGAATGTTGTTTGGGGACATCAGAAGGTATGGTTTTGAATTAATTCATTAACTGTGGGACTTAGAATAAGCCATTTTTCTTCCCTCTGATTCTTTCAAAAAAATACTTAGGTTGAAGGGAGAAACTTCCCATAGGCCTGGATGGATTTTTGATTTCTCAGACACCACCAAGTTCAGCCCCATCCTTTCACAAATGAGGAAACAAGTTAAAGCTGAGAAAAGTTAAGTGACTTGCTCAGGATTCCACTAGTAGTAATTTGCTCAGCCAAGAGATGAATGAATTCTGGTCTTCCTGACTTTGAGTCTTATGCTCTATCTGCTGGGCCACCTAGCTGCAAAGAACTAAAGCACTAGCTCTCTTTCTTTGCCAACTTTTTTATTTTGTGCTGCTAAAGGTTAGGATTTGAGGCAAGATTGTACCCCATCATTTCGTAGGCTTATTTGACTGTTTTCATTATAAATATTAGCCCTGGTTCCCAGACCTCTATGCAATGCCCAGGCGCCCAGGATAATTCACAGAGGAGGCCAGATGGCTTGCAAGTTAAGTTGCACTAACCACTGTGAGACAGAGAAGATGGGAAAAAAGGAATGTAGTCTTTCTTCAATAGAACTTTTGGAGATTGGAAGACAAGACAGTATCACCTGGGACCTTATGGAGAGAAGAAGCCATTGGATGAGGCATTCAAAGTCTTCTGAGGACTTCGAACTCCTATCAATCCTGTTTGCCACCATAGCGAGCCACAGGGAGCTTTCTCTCTCCCCAAATTCCTTTATCTTTGAGAAGAGAGAGAGCCTCAAAGGTTTATGCTTAGAGAATTGCTGTGTTAATGTTGAAGATTGGAGAAGGAGAGGGACATGAAATTATAACAATTCCCTTTCCAGGCTTGGGGCAACATGTGTAAGGAGAAGTGACTTCTGATTGCCTGAGAGACCTCTGAACCCTCAGTGCTGACACTGGGAATGTGGGTAGTGAGGGAGACATGGTGATAGATTGGAGGTAGAGACTGCAAAGTAGCAATTCTGAAGAGGTGCTCAGTTTGCAAGAACAAACTTTTTTTTACACTTAATAGTATTTTTTCCCCTAATTACATCTAAAGATAGTTTTCAACTTTTCATTTTTGTAAGGTTTTAAGTTCCAATTTTTTTCTCCCTTACTATTCCTTCCCACTCTAAGATTGCAATCTGATATAGATTATATATATACAATCATATTAAATATATTTCCACATCAGTCATGTTGAAGCACAAACTTGTGTGTGTGTTTCGTGTTTTTTTTGGGAGGGATCAAAGCAAGATAATTGGGGTTAAGTGACTTGCCCAAGGTCACACAGCTAGTAAGTGTGTCAAGTGTCTGAAGTCACATTTGAACTCAGGTCCTCCTGACTCCAGGGCTGGTGCTCTATTCACTGAAGCACAAACTTCTGAATGGCTACCAGACCATAAGACCCACTGACATGTAGGGTAAGCTGTCCTCCACTCCATCCCCATGGGGGCAGAGACAAATAATTGTAACATTTTAATAATTTAGTATTTCATTTGATTTCCTAGAGTAGGATACAGGAGGGAAAAAGAGGGAAATGCTTCCTCTATCACAACTGGTGCCATTTGGGAGGAGGCAGGATGGGAAGGAAGAGAGAAGCAGTCCAGACTTGTTCAGGTGTTGAGTGGACTCTGGTGTCTCTTGGGAATGATGTTAAAAGCGGCTGGACCCAAACAGGACAGGGAGGAACAGTTTAAGTAGAGTGTCACCTAGAGGCTAATTCAGATATTGCACCCAGAGTTAATTCAACCGCCTTGGCTGGATTTGTACTTATTTGACAACACACACCAGCCTGAAATAAATGTAAGTATCTCCTTGAATGTCAGCATCAGGAGGCACCGGCTCCCCATCACTCTCCACCCTCTAAGCTTCTGGAGTCACCATCTTCCCCCTCATCTTGATCTCCCAAGCCCAGGTCCTACAGCCTATGAGCAAAATGACAAATCTCATTTGCCGGGGGAGCCCATACTGCTTGGAAAGGGACTTGCAGAAGTGCACAGAGTTCCTGAGATGCCCCCCAACAGACTGGACACTGAATTTTTAGGAGAGTCTTCCATGAGTAGAAAACCCTCCAGGGCGGATTTCTTGCTAGTTCTCTCTCTCTACAGATAGCTGGGAAGAACAGAGTTTACTGGTGTTTTGTTTTTTTTTTTTAATTTGTTTCTTTGTCTTGCCTGCCAAAAGGAAGATGGATGAATGGTGTAAAGAGGATTTCAGGTTAGAGATGGGCACATTAATGTTGCTTTCTTTATTCATTCCTATTATTCTGATTAAAACTGTAGCTAAGTGAATCAATAACGTATACAAGCAGTAATGTAACAAGGCATAAAACATAGTTGAATGGAGATTAGACAAGATCTAGTGGTGTAAATCCATGCTAACCTTGTAGTCTAATGAGGCAAGTATCACCATCTACAAAGGGATAGTGCCAAGGGGTGAGAGGCAGCCATTTTTCTGGACTTTAGAAAGGGCTTGGGAGTTGCCCCAGAGAGTCCTCTGGTCAGAAACATAGCAGATGGAGGATGAACATTTGGTTGACAGAACCCTACTACACAATAGGGTCAAGTGCCAGAACACAGTGCTCCTTGGTGGTGAAATAACAAATATTTATTAAGTACGTACTATTGTCAAGTTACTCTGTTGGGCTCTAGGATTAAAGATGATACAATACCCTCAAGGAACTGTCATTCTTTTGGAAGAAATGTAACATTAAGACAAATAAGTCAACATCAAGGCTTTTGTTGTTACTGTTTTATTTTTTTGTCCACCCTTATATAGGGAGGAAACTTCTTCCATAATGCATCTTCTCTGAAAAATAGTCTGAGAGGGCTGCCTAGGGCCCTGAGAGGTTAAGGGACTTGCCCAGGGTCACACAGCCAGTTTGACTTTCGCTGCCAAATTTCTGGAAAGAGTCACTTATACTATCATCTATGACCCAGGGTAGTCAGACCCCTCCCACAAGAGATCCCAGCTCTGCACTCACATGAAGCCCAGATTCATCATTGGTGTGAGCTGACCCCAAAGACTGGAGTCAAGCTTTTCTCACTGGCTTTCTTTCTGGCTTGTTCTGCCCCTATCCAAGAGTAGAACTCTAGGGGAAAATCTCTAACAGAGCATAAGCATCCCTCACATCTATGATCTGTCACACAGAGTTCCTTTAAGACAGATACTCCACATACAAAATAGGCATCTGGTATATAATAATCATATATTTCCTCTGCCACAAAATAAATGCTTAAAACCCAAAAGATTCTTAAGTGTCTATTAATAAATACTTAAAACATAATAAAAATAACTCATTACTTATTTTTTCACCTAGATCAGTGCTTTTTAAACTGTTGGTCTAGACCCCCAAAATTTGGCAACAGTAGAAGGTTTCTGAACACACAACAACCAAAAGTTAATTAAAACTCAAACACACAATGAATCTGAGGTGTCTGTGGCAGTGCTTGCCCATGTTGCATTGAGCAACTTCACTGCAGCCTTGGTTCTGAACACAAAGAAAGCATGCACACATTGCACTATGCATGCCTTCACGCCACATGCCAACGAACACTGCCAGAACTCAAAAAGGGATTGAGAGTGGAAGCAGTTCAAGAAGCCCTGACCTAGATTACTAAACAGTAATTTTTATCAGTATGACCATTGCTCCTGTAAAAGCTGTAATAATCTACTGCCCTATCACTCCAGGTAACATCCTTGTGACTACCCGAACCCAAGTCCCTTTCACTAGTTCACTCCATGATAGGTATTGCATCCTCCTAAAAGAGTCTAAGTTCCTTAAGGGCAGGAACTGATTCATTTTTATACTTGTGCACCTAATCCGTAATAGATACTTAATAAATGCCTTAATAAATCTACTTGATCATAAGCTCACAGATTTGGAACCAGAAAAACTATAGAGATTATCTAGACTGACTTCTTCATTTTTTTTAACAAGTGAGCAAACTGAGGCCCATAAAAGTTAAGTGACTTGTTTGAGATCACTCAGCAAGTAGAAGAGCCAGGATTCAAAGCTAGATCTTTTGACTCCACATCCAATCCTCCAGCACTCACATGGCTCGTACCCTCTGCTTTTGCCTGGGCTCTTTTGTAGCTTCTCAAGTCTCCTCCCTGCTTTCAGTGTCTCCCCTCCCTAATCCACACAGTTACCAAATTAGTATTCCTAAAGCACAGGCCTGACCGTGTTCCTCTGGTGCTCAAAAATCTTCAGTGGCTCCTGAGGGCCCCAGAATAAAATGCTATCTCATTAGCCTGGCACTTAAAGTCCTCTCCAGCTTTGCCCCACCTACTTTTCCACTCATTTCCTATTACTCATCTTCACATACTCTACATTCCAGCCAAACTGGTCCATTAGCTGTTCCCCAGACTCATCGTTTCAGGGCCCATTTTGAGTGCTTTTGTCTAGGCGGCCTCCCTTGCCAGGAATGCACTCCCTCCCCTTGCCCCTCTGACTCTTAGAACACCTGGCTTTCTTCCAGGCTCAGCTCTGTTGTCTCCTCCTGCCCTGCTCCGACAGATTCCCACTGCTTACTGATGCTCTTTCCTTCTGAAAATGACTTTGCATTTTCCATTCTGGCGACATGGTGAATCTCCTCAGTAGAGTGTAAGTTCCTTGATGGCAGGGTCTATCTATTTCATCTTTGTCTTTATACTCTTAGTGACCAGCAAAGTGCTTTGCTCATAGTAAGGGTTTAGTAAATACTTGCTGAATTTAAGTAGAAAACCTGACCTAAGTGGGTTTTTTTTTTTAGTCCAAATCCCGTGATTTCTCCATTATACCATCCTCTCTTTCTACTTAAGCCCTTTGAGCTTCAGTTTTCTCATCTGTAAAATGGGTATACTACTGCTCTAATGCTTTCATTACTTATTTCATCAGATTGTTAAAGAAAGACTCTATTTCATATAAATGAGCTATTGTGACCTATAATTGTTAGGACTTTCTATATTAAAAAGTGTGTGTGTGTGTGTGTGTGTGTGTGTGTGTGCTTCTAGCATATATAAACATGCAGCTAGCTTACAGGTGGCATGGATCTGGGGTACCGCTTTCCTTTTTGACACGGCCAGCAGTCTAGTTGGGGGAAGATGCAAGAAGGATCTAGGACTTTCAAGGTTGGGCAACCTCTTCTCCAGTTTCCAAGAGCGATGGCCTCTTAGACATAGATGTCTGTCACAAGTCAAATATCTATAGTCTTACAGGTATGAGTCTGGGGTCAGAATGAAAGTACTTTCTCTGATTATTTTCAAAGGGGGATGGGATGGTAGCCTTTAGCTCACACTCACTAGCTTAACTCCCTCCCACCAAATGCCAGCTACATCCCAAATATTGAACAAGTAAACCCATTTACCCAAGTAAAATAGTTAACAAATGCTAGAGAAGGATGAACCAGAGAATACAGAATAGTATAGGTGCTCTTTGGTTAGGGATGAGTTAAAACACCTCATCTCAACCCACAAAAGAGGGAATCATCTTACCAAGAAGAGTCCATAGTCAGCAATCTCTAGGGTTAGGAGCCCTGGAAGTCAAGAGCCATGCATGCCTGCAGCGCTGGGGCTCCAGGCTGCAATTCAAAAAACTTCTTGCTTCTGTCTTGACATGCCTTTAAGTCCAACAAACTGAAGTAAGTCTCTCTTCTACTCTTGTAGTACTGATACTCGGCATTCTTTCTCCCTCTGTCTGGAAAAAGGAGTTATATTTTGTTTTAGTTTGTGAAAATGCAAATGGTTGACATTTCATTCTTCTAAGTCTCAAAAATCTTTTTTTAAAGATGCTCAGTTCCAAATTTTCTTCCTCCTTACCACTTCTCCCCTACCCATTGAGAAGGCTAGCAATATGATACTCAATTAAATATGTGAAGTCATAGAAAACATTTCCATATTAACCTTGTTTCCCAAAAAAGCAAGAAAAATAAAGTAAAAAAATACATTTCAATCTTCTCTTGGAGTTCACCAATTCTGTCTTTTGAGGTGGATAGCATTTTTCATCATGAGTCCTTTGAAATTGTCTTATTGTTTTGATCAAAGCAGCTAAATCTTTCACAGTTAATTATGCTCACAATACTGCTGTTATGGTATAATGTTCTGGTTCTGATCACTTCACTTTGAATCATTTCATATAAGTCTTCCCAGGTTTTTTTGGGTACCATCCCCTTCAATGGTCTTCTGTCACAATCATTTACCACAAGTTGTTCAGCCATTTTTAAATTGATGGGTATTCCCTCAATTTCTAATTCTTTGCCACCACAAGAAAAAACAGGAAAAAAAAAGACTCACTTTTTGTACATACGTATCCTTTTCCTGTTTGGTTGATAGCTTTGGGATCAATATAGTGGTATTGCTAGGTCAAAGGAGGCTCAGCCTTCTCTCAGCCAATCAGGAATAATATGTGCTTTTACATTTGTAGCACACCTTCAGGGCACTTTCAGAAAACCTGCCTCAGGTTGTAGAGAAGTAGGATTATAGTAATTTCAGAGGAAAACAGGGCTCTCTATATGGATACCATATCACAAGGGCTAGGGCTTAGACTCTGGAATAAGAAACAAGAAAGGGACTCTGAGGAAGGTTTGCGTGAGAAAGAGGGCTGGGGTTACTGCCCAGCTTTGGAATTGGGGAAGCAGCAACCCCTGGATGAGACTAGCTGTAACTATATACTAATCAACCCATCTTCCTATCTCTAACCAAAACGGTACTCATAGAGTAAGAAGTGGGGATCTAATGTGGGAGAAAGTCCTTAGAAAGAAGAGAAAAGAGATGTCAGCAGTTGGGAAGGGAAATTTATGGTGGGGGTAGCCATTCCCAAATGGTCATTGGTGCATAAGGGATTGTATTGGTTTGAATAAAGCAGGACCTGTATACCTGTACTGATGCCATGTGATTGTAATTGTAATTATAAGGTGGACTGCCTATGGGACTTAGTTCTTATAGCATTCACACATATTTCCTGCCTGGCTCCCATCCAAGTAACTGCATGGAAGTTTTGGGTGAACCTACTTCTGGCCCTGATGACTCAGGGTTTGCAGTGGGAGATGATGAAGAGTTCTCTAATTGACTGCTGAGCCAAAAGAACTGATGATTTAAGGGTTAGTGAACTGAGATTCGAGGGTTACCGAATCAGAATTCAGTGGGCACACAAAGAGCAACCCACCCTTTCATCAGTCTCTTTCCTTTGAGAGCTCAAGTGAGGTAGGGATACTATAAATTGGCTCTTTAGCTAGGTGGGGGAAAGGTGGTCCACAGCAATGGTAATCACACTCTGTTTCTTGGTGTTTGTTCTTTCCTGAGTTTAGACAAACAATTAGCCCATAATGGAATTGCCCAGGGCAATGATCTTTGGAGGTCCAAATAATCTGGGCATCCAGTGAGGAGGTGCCTGCAGAGTCTACCCAGTTCTTTCCTATTATAATATCATAAACAACGACACTGAGGGACAGCAGTCTGTGGACTACATGAAAGATCTTCATAGGCAGGTCTAGTTGCAGGTCTCGAGTGTATTATGACGCCATGATTTCCCAAGAGGGCCAGAAAGCTTGAAAAAAAAAGAGTTCATGAACCCTAACAGGAGACTTCAGTGGAAAGGGCCCTGGACTAGGGATGAGGGATCTCTAGTTTCCAAGTCTAGAGCTAACTAGCAACTGGAAATACTAACAGGAATAAGTTAGTCCACATATAAGTTTTAAGGTTTGCAAAGTATTTTCTTCCCAACGAGCTGTAAGAAGCAAATGTGATTCTCCCCTGTTTTACAGATAAGGGAGATTAAATCCTATCTAATCCAACAAATCAAGTCCACAAGCATTGAATACTACATGTCAGACCTAAATGAGCTAAACATGTTTCCATTCCAATAGGGGAGACAAGACATAAAAGGGAAGGAGAGTGAGGCAGGGAGAAGGTACCATGGGAGGCATGGTGGAGAGGAAGGAAGGAGTATGGCTCATCTGAGTACTTTCCCAAAGTGGAAGTTCCACAACGAGGGAGTCACAGGGTCTTCCCAGATGAGACGGCTGCTGGGGAATGGAGAAGACCAGTTAGAAGCAGAGCAAAAAGAGATGTGCTGTGAATATGGCTGGCCCCGGCACCTCCTCAAAATGAAGGTTCTGAGAGGATCTCAACAACTGGAGGAGGGGACCTAAGGGATAGAGCCATGTTTTAGGGTCAGATTTACAATAATAATCAATTTGGCAAGCATTTATTAAGCACTTATTATTTGCTAGGCACTGAGGATACAAAAGACAAAACAAAAAAACAGGAGCTTACACTGTCCTAGGGAATAAAATGTGATTAGTTGAATGAATTAAGCATTTATGAAGCATCCCTTACGTGCCAAGTATCGTACTTAGCAATGAGGATGACAAGTTTAACAGTAAGTCCTTGCTCTCAAAGAGCTTATGTTCCAGTGGAGGCAGACAACACACATGTGGGGTAGTGTCAGGAGAGGGCGTTTTGTCTGGGAAGTCACTGACTAAGGCAGCAGATAATCGGGCCCTTTCTCACAGCAATGCTTTGTACGCCTTAAGGAGATACAGAAATACGAGTTATTGTTACTGTTGCTATTTTTTGCAATGGCCTAGATGTGTAATGTTGCAGTGGGGTCGCATGAGGGCATAAGGCACCTTGTGGAGGGAGGGGACCAGGAGGGAAGGACTTTGGCACAGAAGAGGAATGTGGGAGGATCCTTTAGTAGCTTTATAATTTTGTCATGGGCAGACTATGGTTCTTGTAGCTCTATAGGATGTAAGTCTTCTTTGCTAAGCAGTCAGCTCCTTAAGGCCAGAGACCCTGTTTAATTTATCTGAAATGTCTCTCAGAACCACAACTTCAAAAACTTATTACTTTTAGCAAGTTGCTCTGGGGATTTTTGGTGCTGTAGAAGGCACTTCGTGAGCAGACTCAGAGAATAAATCATTCTGATATTTGGCCAGAGAGCTCTGAAAGCTTCATGGTGCTTAACCAAAGTGTTGAGGTCGTTACTGGAGAAGCTTTACTTCCCAAGGATCTCTGGAAGTTTTGCAAACATTCGGCAACAAATGCTGTGACAAGAGATATGAGAAAGAAGACCAATTTGGGGGGATAATTCTTTGGCATAAGTTTCCAGGAGAACACTTGATTTAATTCATTGCTTCTACCTTCTAAGCCCAGCCAATACTGCAGCGCAGTCTCTTCTTTGCTAGGAGTCAAAGCAAATAGATGAAAATGAGTCAACATGTGTTGAACTGAATAATAAAAACAGTTAGCATTTAAATAACATCTAAAGCACTTTATAGGGGCGGCTGTTTGGCGCAGTGAAGAGAGTGCAGGGCCCTGGAGTCAGGAAGATCTGAGTTCAATTCTGGCCTCAGACACTTAATATTTGTTTACTAACTGTGTGACCTCGGGCAAGTCACTTAACTCCAATTGCCCTGCCTTCCCCCCTCCAAAAAGCAAAAAAAAGCACATTATATGTCATCTCAGTTGATCCTCTTAACCTTGGGAGGGAGGTGCTATTATCTCTATTTCACAGATGAGAAAACTGAGCAGAGATTGAATGACTTGTCCAGGATAATGCAGCTAGTTAAGCTGAGGTAGAATTTGAATTCAGGTCTTCCTGCATTGCATCTACTATGCTACCCAGTTGCCTCTAAGTAAAATCTCCTTGCTTCTCCAGGTTATTCAATTACCCACCTATAAGAAGCCTTTTCCAATACCCCTAAATGTCAGTGGTTCCTCCAAGATTTTCTCATATCTCTCTTATATGTATCTGTACATATATACATATATACATACACATGAATAGGTTTTCTTCCTTGTATAAATTCCACAGGGCTCGGCACACAGCAGATGCTTAATAATGGGATCCATGGCTTCCCCCATTGTGGAATGGAAGCATATATCCCCATTTGTAAGACCCTTCTTCAAGTCAGTTCAATTTAAAATGCATTTATTAAGCCTCTGCAATGCACTGAGCAAGGTGCTAGGTGCAAGCTTCACGGGCTGCCTCCAGCTGGAGCTTAATGCTTGATTCTCTCCCTGCCTCCCCAGGTCACATCCCAGCCTTTGCCAGTCTTTTCCTAGAGCCTGATTGCAGGCTGCAAGGTAGCAAAGACTTCTCACCAGCTTTGCCCAGCCCAGCTATGACTTACTCATCAGCTATGACATCTCATCAGCTGGCACTTCATCTCTGTGCTCATAGTGATTCTGGGAGGTGCTTCTACTGTTTTTACCTAGTTCATCTTTCCCTTGGGAACTCCAGAAGCATAGAATTTTAGAATTCAGACTGTCAGATTAACCTTTTTTCCCCCCTGAGTCCAGAAACCTAGAAAAGTGAATGAAGAGATCTGAAAGCAGGAATGACAGTGAAAGGTCACTGGGTATAGCAGGAATAAGTCAGCATTCACTGAGCATCTGCCTTGTGCTGGGCATCGTTCACAAAGCCTCCAAGGGCACCATTTAAATACCTCATGGGGAACTGGGAACTGCCAGGCCTCTTGCCTAGAATCTTCTTTATCTCCAATTTAGTACTTTAAAACCTAGCAAAACTACTGGGGTTGCAAATGAAGCCATGAAATAATAGCAGCCAGCATTTATATAGCATTTTACAAATATTATCTCATCTGATCCTCACAACAACCCTGGGAGACAGGCACTGTTACTATTCCCATCTTAGAGATGGTGAAACTGAGGCAGATGCAGATTAGGAGATTTATCCACGGTTGCACTGCTAGGCAAGCATCTGAGGTCACATTTGAATTCAGGTCTTCCTGAAACCAGGTCCAAGTGCTCTATCCACTGCACTAACTTCCCTGACTTTTATTTGAAAGATGATAATAAATCATATAATGATGACAATTGCTGGCACTTATATGTGGCTTTCAGGTTTGCTAAGTACTCTCCCAACATTATCTCCTCTGACCCTCATGACAGCCTTGGGAGGTAAGTGTCACATTATTATCACTATTATCCCTCTTTTACAGATGAGGAGACTCAGAGAGTTTAAGGGCCTAACTAAAACTAGTTAGGGTCAGAGACAGGATTTGAGTCCTGCTATTCACGAGACTCCAAGCCCAGTGTTCTATGCACTGCACATACTGCGCTGCATTTCACCCCATCCCACGTGAGATGATTTATCCACAGCAACGTACTTTTCTCAAATGCAGCATATGATGGAGTAACACTGGCACCACAGGGGCCTCCCAGCAATAGTACTCATCTAAGACTAGGGGGATTGGACTACATTGGGGGTTCTTAACCTGGGTTTCACAGTCCCTCTCAATGGGTCCATAGATAGATTCTGGCTGCAGGGCGGCAGGGACAGGGCCAAAAGAGAAGGGGGGGGAGGTCTAGGAACTTGGAGCTTACACTATATTGATGACTGCATTTCAACAAAATTTGTTCTTGGTAAGCCTATGTATTTTATTTTATGCATTTAAAACCATTATTCTGAGAAGGGGTTCTTTCATAGGTTTCATCAGACTGGGACAAACATCACTGGCCTTTGATCTCAAGAATCCTTTTCACTTCAGCCAATAATCCTGGGAACAATTTACATTTTAAAGATCATAAAGCACGCCTCAGAACAAACCTGGTAATTAGTGCAAGTATTTTGCCCATTTAAAATTTATTTTATTGGCATCTGTTGTTTTTATATCATCTTAATTTCTTAATATATCATTCTATTTGCACCTAGAAATCCATCCCTTGTGACAAAGAATAAAAAAGAGAAAAAAGGTCTGCCAAATGATATCACTCAAGTACAGCTGTATATTTCTTCATCTCCAAAATGGGGATTGTATCCTGCTTTATAACCTGACTAATATCTAATGTGAAAGTATTTGCAGATCCTCTACTTGACT
Organism: Pseudochirops cupreus; assembly: GCA_028627135.1. Taxonomy (NCBI): domain Eukaryota; kingdom Metazoa; phylum Chordata; class Mammalia; order Diprotodontia; family Pseudocheiridae; genus Pseudochirops; species Pseudochirops cupreus. Next base: position 510,168,442 of record CM053581.1, on the reverse strand, counting down.
GCATGCTGCCATGGAGAGGGGGGAGAAAATTTGAAACTCAAGGGATTGTGGAACTGAGTCTTGTAAATTAAAAGTAAACAAACAAATTAATAAAGACCAAAAAAGATTAAAAAAACAAATAAAATGGGGATTGTAATAGCACCTATCCCTCAGGGTTGTATCATCAAATGAGATATTTGTGAAACATTCAGCATTCTGCCTGGTACATGGAAGGTGCTGGGTAAATGACATTGTTGTCATCATATCATTGCATTTACACCCTCCTGAGTTCCTTCCTTGTGCAAAGAGGGAAGTGCATTCTCGTATTTCTTTTGGTATCAAGCTTGGTCATTAAATTAATTATATAGTATTCCATTTCAGTTGTTATCACAGTTTTATAGAAAATTAAAGATTCAAAGGTGGAATGACTTGTCCATAGTCACACAACTAACAAGGATTGGATCTAGGCTGTGGGACTGTTAAAGCTGAAAGGGAGTTTAATGTACACTGACTGCAAAAGCTTCATTTTACATAGGAGGCAGCCAAGGTCCAGAAAGTCTGACTTGCCTAGGGTGATAGTTAGGATTATAGGATCACAGATCTAGGGCTAGAAAGGACCCCAAAGGCCACCTAATCCAGACCCCTCATTTTAACAGACAAGGAAACAGTCCC
>CM053581.1:510148204-510167291 GCA_028627135.1 Pseudochirops cupreus | reverse complement strand
CTTATTTTATCTTCTTCCTTAAATTGCCAGGGACTAGGCAGCTATGCTAGCTCTTGGCCTGCTCTCTGCTACATGCTGCACCCGTTCCTTCCCTTGCTCCCTATTTCCCCTTTACATGTTGTATTTCCCTGTTAGAATGTCAGCTCGTCCAGGAGAGGGACTGTCTCGTTGCCCGTATTTCTATTTAGTTCATAGTACAGTGCCTGGGACAGAGCAAGTACTCAACAAAGCTTCTATCTATCTGTCTATCACCTATCTGTCTATTTATCATCTCTATCCAGCCATCTCTCTCTCTCTCTCTCTCTCTCTCTCTCTTTCTCTCCATATCTATCTATCTATCTGTCTGTCTGTCTGTCTATCTATCTATCACCTATCTATTTATCATCTCTATCCAGCCATCTCTCTCTCTCTCTCCATATCTATCTATCTATCTATCTGTCTGTCTGTCTGTCTGTCTGTCTATCTATCTATCTAATCCATGGTCAAGATGAGCTATGTTGCCCCCAGGAAGTAATTAGCCCACTCAATAGCATCCAGCCTGTCCTTCCCCCACCCCCATACACAACACTTTATCTTTTTTTTGATTCCCTCTGAGTATGGAGAGGGCCTCCTCCCTTGCTATTAACTTTTGCTGGACAGGAGGCCCAAAAGAAGTTGTCACCTTGATCAGACATGGTACAGAGGCTTCTGGGCACACATTGCTCTGATGTATTCCGACCTGGTCAGCTGGGATAATGAGGAATTGAGAGCTTCCGGGATGTGAGATACCTCCCTCAGTGCCCCGCCCCCAACCTGATGCACACAATATCCAATATATTATCTCCCCTCTGAGAGAAAGGTTCTTAACATTATTTGTCTCATGAAACCCTTGGGCAGCCTGCTAAAGCCTTCTCAAAATAACATTTGTTGCCTATATTCGTAATTGAAGGTAACACTAAATTTCCATGAGAGGTTAATGAAAATTACAAGGTGATTCCCCTCCCCCCATCCAAGTTCATGGAACCCCTGAAATCCATCCATGGACCCCACCTTAATAACTCCTGCTCTAAGAGATAATACTCTTTGTGTCTAAGTGTGTGAGTTATTCCATCCAGAAACAAAAGTATCATTTTCAATTTCAGGTCCCAAAAGAAAGCTTTGCAAAGATTGATCCGCTGCCTTCTCTAGTCCGCCATGAGGCAAAGGGTGGAGCAGGAAAGTACCCTAGTGTCTCCTGTCTTCCCTTTCAGTGAGTAACCTCCTGCTCTGTGCTGGCATCTGACCCCATCCTTCTTGCCAAGGTGCTCAGTGCCCTTATGCTGCCCTCCTCAGCCCACAATACTCCTGCAGAACTGACCTTATTTTACACAGTCCTGTGCTCGAGACTGTCTTTCCTCCCTAGGATCAAGATTAGCTGTCCTTTTGGAAAAGACAATTCCCAGGAAGGTATGGATGACTGATACTAACTTAATGTGCTTTTCTCAAAAAAGGATATGCATTTTAAAAGGATATGTCTCAAACAAAGGAAATACTTTTGAATAGTGGAATTTTAAGCACTGTACCAGGAAGGCTGGCAGGGAGGCCCAAATGATCCAAACAAGGGAAAATAATGCCTAGGAGTACCTGTCAAGTCCTAGGAGTAGGACAGCCTCTTTACCCAGCTTGGGAACCCTTGCATCAAAGAACCTCATCTACCCCCAAACATAGTAGTAGCTGCTAAAGCAATAACCAGACTTTGAACCCCTCCTTCAGCCTTTTAATTTACTCACGCTCCGTCCCCATACACCTTGACAGCATTGACGCAGTTCTTGGCCCAGCCCTGGCTCTGAAGGAAGGGGCAGTCCTCCGTAAACTCCAGGCACTGACCCGTGAAGTTGCAACCCTCAAAGATTTCCAGGCGGTAGTGTTCCCCATGCTCCAGGGTCAGAAGGATTTGTGGAAGAAAAGAAGATAAGAAGGAAATAGCTGAGTTACTGGGCTTGGTTTTGATTCTGTGCCTCCCTACTCAACCAAGAACCTTAGCAATAAGTGACTGGAATGCTACAGCTGTAAGAAACCTTAAAGATAATTAGTTTAACCCCTTCATTGGACAGATGGGGAAAATAACACCCAGAGAGGGCAGATGACCTGCCCAGGGTCACACAGTGACCTCATCAGTGACAGAGCTGGGCATAGAATACAAATCTGTCTTTCAATCTAAGGCTCTTTTCACCACATACTGCTCCCAAGAAACCAAGTGTGATAGGAACCTTCAGGAGAGAGATGTGTGCTTTAAAAATAGCCAAAGGTGGTGATATTATTCATAACTTGTTCTAGTCTTTTGGCTTTTTCAAAGTGTTTTTATATTATTTCAATTTCACATAGAATCTCTTCTGTTCCTCATAGGTGCCCCCAGAGAACTATCCCTAGTCTCACAAATGGAGAAACTGTGAAGGCAAGAGAGGCTCAGTGACTTACCCAAGACAGCCCACTTCACCTCAGTTTGCCTCAGCTTCCACATCTGTAAAATGGGGATAATAAGAGCCTCTACTTCCCAGGGCTGTTGTGAAAATCAACAGAAACAGTAAGTATAAAGTGCTTACCTAGCACAGTGCCTGGCACCCAGAGCTATACAAATGTTAGCTCTCATCAGCATCAGAATCCTCATTATTTTTTTATTTTTATTTTTTGCTTTTTGGAGGGGAGGAAGGCAAGGCACTTGGGGTTAAGTGACTTGCCCAAGGTCACACGACTAGTAAGTGTTAAGTGCCTGAGGCCAAATTTGAACTCAGGTCCTCCTGACTCCATGGCCGGTGCTCTATTCACTCCACCACCCAGCTGCCCCAGTCCTCATTATTATTACACAGCGAATGAGTACCAGAAACAGGACTAGAACCTAGGTCTCTCAATTCTTAAATCAAGGCATCTGTCTGTTATATTATGTGGTGCTCAGACACAAAGACACACAGACGTACGGACACACTCTCACACACACTCACACACTCACCCACCCCAAGAGTCAAGAGATTCTGATTCTTACTATCTTTCTAGCTAAGTCACAATCTCTCTGGGACTTCCTTTCTTCACCAGCAAACTGTACAAGCTTAACATATTATCTTCTTTCTGTTCCCCTCTGAATATAAAGATGTTCTCTTTTTTCAGTATATGTCAAGCCCATCATCATCATCTCCACCACCACCACCATCATCATCATCTTCATAATACTGACCTCACCAGGCTCGTAGGAGGAAAGTATTTTGCAAAGATCAGGATGAAGTAAAATGTGAATTATCCTTGTTTTTTGTAACCAACACATGTCCTTTTCCACTTTGCTAAGGAGGCCACATGCCGCCCAATATATTGGGACCAGGGTTGTTTAAATTTGAAAAAGGAATAGAAAGCTTTTATCCAAACCTGAAGCCAAGAAGATAAAATAGACAATAAAGAAACATCTTTTTTTTTTCCCCCTGAAACCACTGCTGGGATTTGCATCACCATTCACATGGAGCAGGAAATGCATATCCTTGTAAGATAATGTACACATCCAGAGGAAAAAGAGAGAACTTTGTTCCAATATCCTGGCCCTAAGAGTCCTTCACTGTTAGTTACAGTAAATGCCTTTGGGAAACTCTGGCCTTCAGCTGCACATGAATCCGTGATGCAAGTTGGCCCCATGGATATTTTTTGTGAAAACAGCGTTCACAAAATACCTAGTATATTTTTCATACAAATAGCATTATGCTGACTTTGGTGCCAACAATTTTGATTCCTTTCTCCAACAGCCATGGCCTTGCTGAGATGCTGGGAAATCATTTTTAACCATTTGAATTGCCAAAGTGCAGCTGACTCTGAAGCAGCTTCAGGTCAAAACAGGATCCAACAGACAGAAGTACTTCTAGGGCCCTGACGCCCGTGTATTTGCCACGGTCTTCAGGCAGTGTGAGTTCAAGGTTACTCAGCTGGGCAAATCCTCTTGCTCCCACTCCAAGGACACAAAACTCACAGCTGGACAGCATGTGATATGGCGGTTCATTTAAGTGAGAAGACCCTAGAAAGGCCAGCCATCATCTTCCACCATAGGACTGGGAAATCATAGTGGGCATACTGCTGCTTAGGAAGCCATACTCCCAAAGCTGGGACAGGCACTCACCATTCCCACTGGCCGACAGGAGCCCATGTGGTCGTTGTGGCCATTCCAGCGATAGAAGTCAGGGTACTCGCCACGTTCCAGGATGAACTGCTGTCCACGGAAGTCTGGGTGGTCAAAGCAAATCCAGGCACCACTCTCCACTCGGATGGAGTTGACCCTGTTCATGAAGCCTCTGTCCTGGAAGTTGTCACAGTCCCCACAGACCTCCAGCTTCCGGCCAGTGAAGTACTTGCCCTCATAGAAAATTATCTGAGGATTTGACAAGAAATGGGCCAGATTAGGCAATGGGAACAAAGAATTTTCTCCCCAGTAGACCAGTGATTAAAAGGCTATGAACAAAAAGCTTTTTTTTAAATGAAATATAAAAAAACCAAGATGTATACAAACAATTGATACCAATCATTATTAATAAGAAAAGCACAAATTAAAACAACCTTAAGGTTTTACCTTATGCCTTGAAAAATTGGGAGAAAATGACAAAAGATAGTCCATTTCAGGAGCAGTGTCAGGAAGTCAGGCAGACTAATACACTTGGTAGAGCCATGGATTATTGTAAACATTTTTAAAAACACAGAATCCTAGACTTAGAGCCGGAAGGGACCTCAGAGGTCAATTAATCCAACTCTCTCATTTTACAGATACAGAAACTAAGGTAAGGAAAGAAGAAGCGTCTTGCACAAGATCCCATAATAAACATCAGTTTGCATTTAAAACCAGATCCTCTGAATATGCAATCCATGCCTTCCCCTGTAGTCCGATGCCAATAATTTTAAATTATATAAGAAAAGTCCCCCACCTGCTCATAGTCTTTGACACAGACATGTCACTTCCTTCTTCTAGATATGTAACCCAAGAAAATCAAAGATAGAAGGTCCCATACAGACCAAAATATTCATGGTAGCATTTCTTGTGGTACGGAAAAAAATAAGCAAAAATGGGCACCTGCAAGTTGAGAAATAGCTTAAGAAATTGGGTAACATTCATTTCAATAAGTATTTATGGAATGCCTCCTCTGTGCCAGGCAGCAATGCTACCAGAACTATCCCTTGCCCTCAAGGAACTTACATCCTATTGGAAGTAAACAAGATGAGTGTACATAAACTACATACAAAGTAATTGTAGGTGGTGCAGTGAATACAGCACTGGCCCTGGAATCAGGAGGACCTGAGTTCAAATCCAACCTCAGACACAACACAAAAACTAGCTGTGTGACCTTGGGCAAGTCACTTCACTCCAATTGCTCTACCTTCCCCCCTCCAAAAAAAAAGTAAAAAAAAATGTACAGCAAAGTAATTGGGGAAGGTACTGATGCCAGGGAGTATCATAATATCTTCTATATATTTAGAAATGATCAAAGAAAGGGGGAGAAGAGAACACATTTATTAAATACCTACTATGTGCCAAGTATGGTGTGTGTTAGGACCTTTAAGATCATTATTTCATTTGATCCTCACAATAACCCTGGGAGGTAGGTGCTATTATTATAATCATTTTACAACTGAGGAAATGGAGGCAGGGTTCAAGAGACTAAGGTCACATAGCCTTTAAGGCACTCACATTCTAATGGAGAAGAATACATGTGAACAATTATATATATATAAGGCATATATATGAAAGGATAAAGGAATCCCAGAAAGAAGACGCTAGTAGTGGTAGGAGGGGAATAGTGGGGAAGGGACTTTTTTTTCTTTGTATGCCTAGTAATAGCACAGTGTCTTGTACATAGTAGGCTGAGTGTGTGTGTGTATGTGTGTGTGTGTGTGTGTGCGTGTTGAATTGAATCTAAAAATGACATGGTGCCTGTCCTCAAGGAGCTTACATTCTAATGGGTTGTGAGGAATGTGCTTCGAAAATGGCAAAGCCCTATGCAGAAATATAGGTTGTTATCATTTTGAGATTCTCCCCTCTCCTCCTCAATAGATTGATGCATAGCAGTCTCTCTTGAAGTCATAGAATCTGCCTAATGTAAATTCGTAGTTATTGAAAATCCAGAAAGAATTTTGATAATGCATAGAAGAGCACATTTAAAATCAGTCTGATCCACTGGTCCATTACACCAAAAAGTATAGCCTCAGAAAGGGTTTCTTTTGTGAGGCCCAAATTGTCTTTCTTTGATGGGCCTGTCATTTTCTTCGATTCTATACATCAGTGGTTTTTATTTTTATTTTTTAAAGGGGATGCAAACCCTTTCAAACCTGAACATACACCCTACACTATCAACTCACATGAAGAAAAATTCCTGACAATTAAAAGGATGCAGAAGTGGAGTGGTCTGCCTTGGAAGATGAATGGTTCCCTTTCGTTAGAAGTCTCTGAAATAAGCCTGGATAATTCCAGTTGGGGATGTTGTGTGTGGGAGAGATTTCTTTTTGGGTCTAGAGTTAGACCAGAGGGTTTTTGTTTTTCTTAAAGTCTTTGAATCAATGACCCCTGAGATCTTTCCAGCTCTGATTTATTTTATGGGTGTGTGCCTGCACAGTGATCAATAATTTGGAAAGGAAAAGAGAGAAAGGAGGAAGCTAAAAGTAGAAGCTGGAATGACAAGGCAAGGTAGAGAAATGAGTGTGGGTCATATATCTAGGGGTCACAGGGACCTTGGTCCTGGTCCAGCCCTTCGTTGTACAAGCCAGCAAATCAGTCAGCTAGTATTATTAGTCACCCGCTATATACCCCAGGCACCCATGATAAGCTCTGGGGATACGAAGAAAAGTACAATAAGCAAACAAAATCAAATGTGCAAGCGTGTATTAAATGTTGAGTATATGCTGCCAAAGCCCAGAAAAGAGAAGTGACTTCCCAGCAAGGGCACACAGGTGTCCTGACTCTAGAACAACTGTTCCTTCCACTGCAGCCCTCTAAGCAAACCTGACCTGGCTCAAGTAGAACAGACCCAACAGAATCCTAGAACCAAAGCTAGACATCACTTCAGAGGCCATCTAGTCCAGTCCTCTCGTTTTACAGATGAGGAAGGTGAGACCCAAGGAAGTTAACTCATAGTCACATAGTCAGGAGCTCATGGGGAGTAGAGATCTGTCCCCAGGTGCTCTGCCTGCCAGAAGTCTAAGAAACTATGAACTGGGGGCTGGAGGTGGCTGTTCACATTACAGAAGGATTCTTCACTATTCAAAAGATTTCATAACAGGATTTCCTTTAAAAATAAAAAAGAGAACTTCCCTAGAGCATTTAAAATCTGACCCATTTACAAAAATTTCATGTGTATGCTTTCCCTGAAACACACACACACACACACACACACACACACACACACACACACACACACCCTCTATTTGCATCAAGAGCAGACTAGAGAGGTTGCCTGTGACACTGAGTCCTCAACCTCATTCCCCACTTTCTCGGTTTCAACCCTCTTCACTCTCTCCCCAGGTAGGCTCGGCTCTCTCACCCTCCCCCCTCTCCTCTTACCCTCCTCCCACGCCCGGCCCCCACCCAGCACCCGCTTTCCCCAGACTGTACTCACTTTCCCTGAATACTGCGACATGTTCCTTCTTCAGCTGCCTAGAGCCCCAGATGCACCCCTAGAGTCCTCCGTGACGTGCGACGTGTGGGGAGTTGGACGCCCCAATATATAGAGGGGCGGGGAGGCACCGTCTTAGGGCCTGGGGCCTCGGGACAATGACCCAGCCCTCAGGGCTTTAGAGCTAGTGCTTCGTCGGCAACCTGCCCCTGCCAGGGCCCTGCTGATGCCAGGGTTTGATTGAGCGCCGATAGTGGGACAAAAGATTTGCTTGGCCTGGGCCGCGACCTATTAGTGACGATGAGTGCTTTCCTGCCATCTGGGCACGTCTTTTGCGGGGGAGGGCCCAGGGCTGCCCCATTGACCCTGCTTTCACAAGTGCCCTTGTCAGTAGCAGAAAATCCATTGAACTAGGAGTCAGGAGATCTACCATAGGAGTAGCTGTGTGACCTTTCCAGGTCCTGCCCCCCAATCCACATCCCACCCATGATTTTTCCAAAGAGGACAGAGGATGAAATGACCTCTAAGGCCTTTTCTCTAAGAGCCTATTCTGAAGGGAAGAAAGGAGGTTGCTTGCAGGGCTAGCCTTCAAAGAAAGGGGCTCTTGCCAGAGGAAGTCACATTGTGTGTGTCCACATTGTGGATTCTCCTTGGGCACTTCGGATCACAGATCTAAAACTGGAAGGGCCCTTAGAGATCATTAATTCCTCCATTTAACAGACTAGGAACCTGAGGTTAAAAGACATTAAGTGATTGGCTGGAGGTCATTCACACTGTAAGAGAGGGAGCATTTAGGCCCTGGGCTTCTGAGTTCAAATCCAGACTCCTTTCACTGTACCACACTGCTGTTCCCATCTTTTTACTCCCTTTGACATCAGTTCTTTCTCTAGGTCTTGTCCTCCTATTTGACCGTAAATGCCTAGAGAGCAAAGTTTATATCCTAGATAATTCTTCTTATATCATAGGTGTTTTACATAGATCGGTTAAATGAAAGAAAGAATGAATGTTTGGTTTCTCCCTCCTCAATCACATGGGCATCTAGCTGCCATTGATTATAAACTAATGAAAATGAGGACCAGGTCTTAGTTTGTAGAGGACCACAAGCCAGTGGGACTCTGACCCTGAAGGCTGAACAAGCCCTCTCAGGTAAAGAACCTGCTGATGGGTCTGGATCCGTTCCCCATCCCCCAGGAAAGAGCTCAAACACACAGCTTATCTCCTCGAGATAAGCATGGCAAATACTCCCATGGCCTGGGAACAGAGAAGTGCACAGGCAAAAACAATTAGGAAGGAGATTTTTGTCTCTATAAAGCTTGTGCCTGGAAGAATAAAGGTTGGCTCTACTTTCACTATTCTGGGAGTCCTGTCTCTTTTTATGCACCCACTTGCAACCTCTGGGTCGGTGATTCTTTCTCAGCCCTGCTTGGGGATAGCAGGCTCCCCATAACTGGCTCCCCACATTAGTTATCTTTGTATTTCTCCCAGTATTTTGCCCATAATATACTTCAATGCTTCAATGTATGTGTGGTCTCATCCATCCATGTGTCTATTTACTTCATAGCACTTCTGTGTCTTCTCATTCTGTCCGTGTTCTCCCAATAATCCTTCACAGAGGTTCTATCCAACATGCTAGAAATCTCCCTCAAGTTTCCCTCTTTTTAATATTGTATGGGTACTAGTCCAACATGCCAGCATCTTTTTGTTGTCCCTCATTCTCACTGTATCACTAGCCATCTCCTTTCACAATCAGAATGTTATCCCTTGCATCCTACCTATTCTTGCACATCAGTCATCATTAGAAATGTGCTGAAGTCACATTTACCCTTTGCTTGGCCTTTGTGCCACTCGTAACTTGGAGTCTTTGAAGATTGTGGCATTCCAAGAATTGCAACTATAAAGCATCACCAGGAAAATCGTTGCATTTAACAGATGTCTTTCTTGTTTTATTTTGTGCTGGGGAGCAGCTTGGGAGAATTAAAAACCCTGTACAGTTTCCTACGTTCAGTCCAGCCTGCTTTTTTTCTCCTGCTCAGTTTCAGGTCCAGTTCATTTCCCATGAGCAGTGCCAGTCTCAGGTCTTTGAACTGATGGACTGACTCAGTGACCTGACCTTCCAATGGCATAGCATCCTGTCTGCAGATCACATTGTGCTGATTGGATCAAGCCCTTGAGCATTTCAGAGCTTCCTTAATGAGATCCGTGATTCCTCCAAAGAGGAAAATCCAGATGGAAAAACTAAATTAATGGAAAACCGCCTGTACATAGTAGGCTCTCATTAAGTGGCTATTGAAGGAATGACCACTGGTTAAAATTAACATCAAGGACCGCCTTAAAGGGAAGAAAAGAAGACAGAGAAGTCAGGCAGTGGAATGTGGAAGAGGGGAGGTGCATTTGCCTTTATGAGCAGCTCTTCTTGTCCTTCCTTAAATAGAAAGCAGCAAAGGAGAGATTCCACAGACAAAGACTTAGAGGAAGAGAGAGGATGTGGTGTATTATACCTCTTGGTCATCAGAAATGTGAACTGAAGGGCTAGGTTAGAGACAACTGGGTGGAATTGCAATGGCAGGTTTCTGTTTTCCAAGGACCACTGTTGAACTCACTCACCCCTTTCTGCAAGTGAAGACAACAGTCGGAGTGAATGCTAAGGTACCAAGTCCATGCCCTGTGCTACAAGGAAGAGCTCACACACACACACACACACACCCCTCATGAGAAGTTGGGGTGGTAAGGGGAGAAGTGGAACTGCAACTGAACCAACTGCAACCTTGTCAAGTATACTTTCTAAGCTGTTGAATACATTTCTTTTGTTAAATATTATATAGTTTGTTTCCCTCTCTCTTCCTTTTCTTCCCCTCTCTACCCCTCAGGGGGTAATGGAGTTGTTCAGGACTGGGCTGACCAGACCACCTACTGCTGATGCCCTAGTCCCACTTACCAGATCACCAGGAGTCAACAGAGGCCAACTGGCCCACTTCCTATTCCTTTTTCTCATGTATATGGTTAAGATGGTAATATGAAGGTTATAGAGGGACCCAAATATCCTACACACAATCTAACAAAAGAAAAACAAAAAAAATAACAAAAGTAAACTTCTTTACTCAGTTAAGAACTGAACAAAATTATGTCCAGAATTTGGTGAAAACTTGGAGACAATTCACATCAGGGAAGCCCCACAAGTCATGGTAAATGGACCTAAAGTCTGAAAGACAGGCCATGCCAAGGAAAAGATGAGTAAATGAAAGAAAACTCCAATTACAATGAAGAAATATTATAGATTAAAAGAAACCCCAGAAGTGGTCCTTGATGAAAAGAGTGACTCCAACACAGAATTAGCAAATCCACAAGGAAAAAAAAAGTGACTTGGCCACAAGGACTAAGAAAAAATGAAGCAAGAGTCAAGAGTGGTGGCACATGCCTGTAATCTTTGCTATCGGGGTGGCTAAGGCTGCTGGGTCAATTGAGTTTGGAGGTTCTGGGCTGCAACCTGACTGAAGTTGATCAGGTGTCTGAGTATGATGAGCCCGTGGAAACAAGGGGCCACCAGAATGCATAAGGAAGGGCAAACTGACCCACGTCAGAAACTGAGTAGTTCAAAGCTTCCATGCAAATCAAGAGTGGGATTGGGCCCTTATAAGTGACCGCTGCACCTCCAAACTTAGGAAGATAGGGAGATGAAGGAAATAAAGAAAAAGAAAGAGAGAGAGAGGGAGTGAAGAAGGAAGGAAGGAAGGAAGAAGGAAAGGAAGAAAGAAGGGAAGGAAAGAAGAAAAAGGAAGACAGAAAGGAAAAAGAAAGGAAGGAAGAAAAAGATTTTAAAAACCTAATTAGAATTAAAATAAGATCTCTAGATCAAGAAATAATTGAATGGAAAATAAATTACTTAGAAGTAGAAAGCCTTACTGAACTAATGGAATATCTGAAAAATATTGAACAGTTAAACAGCTAAACAGTTTTAGCAAAAGTACTACAATAACATACTTAAAAGACTATACATCATGATCAAGGTCAGATTTATAGGAGGAATTCAGAGATTGTTCAATATCAGGAAATCTATAAATATAATAGACCACATTAATAACTGAAGCAATAAAAATCCATTTTTTAAGATGCAGAAAATGTTAAAAAAAAAAAAAGAACAAGCAAAAACCATTAAGAAAAATGGGAAAAAATGGACCCTTTCTTAATATGATATATAGTATCCACCTATATCTGAAATCAAGAGTTAGCCGTGTGTATAATGGGGCTAGAGGTCTTTCCAGTCAGATCAAGAGAAAGCAAAGATGCTCAAACTAATATTATTTGAGATAGTTTTAGAAATACCGTCTCTCTGCCCTGCTCCATATCAATGGCAAAGAAAAGAAACGATGGAATAAGCATAGGCAAAGAGAAAATAAAATTATTTTTACAGATGACATGATGATTTACTTAGAGAACTCTAAAATTACACTAAAATAGTTGAAACAATTACTAACTTCAGGAAAGTAGAAAGATATAAAATAAAACCTTCAAACATTTACTACCTGTGTGACACTGGATGTGTTACTTACATTTCCTAGTCCTCAGTTTCCCCATCTATAAAATGAGAGGGTTGAATCTGTTGGCCCCTGAGGTTCCTTCCAGCTTCAGTTCTATGATTCGAAAATTACCAACGAAATATAGCAGAAGAGGTAGAAAGAGAAATTCCATTCAAAATTCCTACAGAAATCTATAAAACATCTGGGAGTCAATTTACCAAGACCCACACAAGAAGTATGAAATACTTTTAAAACACTCTGAGCAGTGTTATTAATTGTTCAGTGTTGGGGCCATGTCAATATGATAAAAATGACAACGCTACCTAAGTTAATTTACTTACATGGTGCCATGCCAATGAAACCACTAAAGACTTATTTTAAAGAACTAAAAATAATAACAAAATTCTTCTGGAGGTTAAGAATCTCAAAGTAAATAATTTTTTTTTAAAGTGGGAAAGGGAGCCTGAAGCACAAGGTCTCAAATTATACTACAGAGTAGCAATCATAAAGACTGGGCTCTCCCTGGCCAAACCCCTCTGCCATGTCTACGGTCTATACATGTCTCATTTTGTTCTAATCCTGAGCCTAGCCCAATGGACCAGCCTGAGTCAGCAGTGCCTTGATACAAGGTAATCTCCAGGGCACTGAGAGGTTTCTGAGGAGGAAACTGTTCTTATCCTTCCTCTTTTAGAGAAGTTGCTTGAGTGTTATCTTTGCATCTAAGAAATGATACCAATTTTGGTTTTGCCCTTTTTGAATGGGGATTCTGGTCTATCTCCCTTAGGAGTTGCACTCACAAAGATAGCACATTTTTCAGGTTATACAGAGCTGGGTAACAGATTTTCTCTGCCTAGTGGGGACAAGACCAGGCAAAACAGGAAGAATTCAAAACAGAAGCTAACGTGTTTTGGGGGGTTTGTTTTTTGTTTGGTTTTGTTTTACTTTTAGTGAACATGAAAAATGACCGGCCAAGGACCTAGTGCTTGGCATGAATAGTATTTCCCTCTGGATTCAGAATCAAAGTGCTCCTTATTAAAATGAAAAGCAGGGTTAGGTTTCTCTAAAGTATTTTTAAAACCCTCTTTCTTTCTCCTCCTCCCCAATCCAAAGTTCCCTTCTTCCTGACCCAGGGTTGGCCTTAGTAACAGGCAGTTGCTTCGGTAGAGTGATTCCAGGAGCGTCCAGTCCCTCCCCCTCCTCCCTTGGCTACACAGGCAGTTTTAGGTACCTGAAATTCTCTAGGAAGTTTTGTTTCTTTTGGGTCCCAAAAGCTTTCCTTTAATAATGCTCTATTTAAATGCAAATGATCCCTGAAAGAAATAGTTATTGATTAATACTTGGCTGGGGGTGGGGGTGGTAGTTTGAAGAATTAAGACAGCTGGCTGAGAGCAAGGGGTGGTTGCCCCCTAGACCAGGGAGGAGGAGGGAGAAGGAGGAGGAAAAAGAAGGGGGGAAGGAAGAGAGGGAAAGAGGAGGGAGGAGGAGGAGGAGGAGGAAGAGGAGGGAAAAAGGAGGAGAGGAAGGAAGAAGTAGGGAGGAGGTTCTTTTTAGTGAGGAATGTCTGGCAAATGGTGATACTTAGGACCACAGGGACTCAAGGGGACCTTAGAAACTATCTAATTCCATTCTCTCATTTTATTTTTTAGATGAAGCAACTGAAATTAAGAGAGGGGAAGTTACTTGTTCAGAGTCACCGAGGCAGTAAGTAGTTACATAGTGTTGGATCTTTTGGTTCCAAACCCTGTGCCCTTCTTTACACCAAGCACCATTGCTGGATCTTAGTCTTCGTCCAGATTAAGAAGGAATAGGCATGATTTCCCTCATTTTAGTTACAGGGAAACTGAGAAATTCAGTGGAGGGTTTCATTAAAACCTCCTTTAGGAACTGATCCTTGACAGAAGCTATGGTCCAGAGAGGCTAACTGGTCCAAGAATAAACAGCAAAATGGTGTGTGAAAAGGGAATGGTGTGTGAAAAGGGACTAGAATTCAGAATTTTAAAATTCACAACAAGGTGGGGTATGTGTGTTGGGGGTAAGGGCTTCCTGCCTTTTTTTTTCTTTTTTTGCTACTTCATTTAATAAAAAAGTCTGAAGTTAAACACCAACTAAAATGAGAATTTCCATATACAAAGCAGAACAGAAAGGACTGTATATGAAAATGCAACTCTCTATTATGTATAGCTTGCTTTTCATTTTACACTTAGGACAAATCTAATACATAATTTTTGAAGTTACCTTGTTTATCTGTGTTTCCTTCTGGGCTTCTCTCTGTTCTCTGTGCACTAAAAAATGCTTCAGTGATCCTCTTTTCTTTTTCCTTTTTTCTCCTTCATTCCTCTCTGGACTCAGCTCTTGACTCTCTGGACTTTTTTTTCTACCATTATCCAGGAGCCTCCTGACCCTAGAAGATCCTTCTGTCTCCTGATTTTCTCACCCTGAAATATACTTTGGTCCCTGCATCCCCTTCCTCTTATTGGTTAGTTCCTTCCAGAACCTCATTTTAAGGGAGCCATATTCACTCCTTTGTTCTTCTCTGGGCTTTGCTCTTGACTGTCTGAAGCCCCTGTGTGGGTGCCTACTTCTTCCCCCAGCTTGTTATCAGCTATCTTCCCCCATTAGAAGGGGGAAGCTTCTTGAGGCCAGGAACTGTGTTTCATTAGCTTCTATTTCTATTCTAATGCTTGGAATATACTTAGTACTTAATAAGTGCTTGGTAACTTGATTTTTTTGCAGGGGAGAGACCACCCTTTCACCATTCCTTTTGTCCCTCCTACCTCCACCATTGAAAAGAGTGTTGTAATACACAGCATAGTAAAAAAACAAAACAAAACAAAAAAAACCAACCAACCCTCCAACAAATTCCCCCATTGGCTATGCCTAAAAACAGATGTCTCGTTCTTCACTTTATCGAGAGGTGGGTAACACACTTCATCCTTAGTGTTCTGCAACACTTTCCTGACATTTTCTTTTCTGAGAGGCCTATGGATCAAAATTCCTACCTGCCTTATTCAAGAACAGAAATAAAGAAAAGAAAGAATCAAGAAACGTCGTATGCAACAGGAGCTTAGACTCTTGTCTAGTTAGTCTCCAGAAACTTAAAATTGAGGGCCGCCCTCAATTCTGTGAATTCCTAATGAAAGGAAGACTATTCAGAAATTAGGAGTTATAAGGAACCCTCTTTGTCATACATGCTATATAAGCCCACTTTCCCCTAAACTTTGTGTAGTAGGAAAATGGGTCATAGACTTGGGGGGGTAGGGTAAGCATGTTTTATATCAAGTGTTTGTTCACTATGCCATCTTAATAAATACCCTTTTCTAAAACACTGGTTGACTAACAGATACCAACTGATACACTGCTAGGAGCTTCTAAGCTATACAGCATTAGAAAAATGTCCTCCAGCCCCTTAGGGCTTCCATTAGAGTGCTGGGAAGACATAGTAGACTCCCTCTGTTGACCCAATCTGCCAGTGCAAGTGGGATTTGGAAGAGTAAGTCCAGAGCATATGCTACATATTTATTCTAGGCTGTGGTTTTCCCTGATGCCACATAGTATCACCAGCAGAATACCGGTGTTTTTGTGACAATGAGAAATTTGGGATCACTGAAAGCCCTGTGAATTTTTTCAAAGGTAATCAAACCTAGTCTCTTTCTGCTTTTCAATTCCAATGCCTAAATTATAGCACCTGTCTAAGATACACATATATTGATGGGCTAATTCAATATACTATATTGTGGGATATATGTATTTTTTTTCCTATTTCTTTTCAGTATGCATAGTAAAAGCTATTTCAATTTTTTTTTTGCATTGCAGAGAATTTCTTTGAAGATATGGAAGATAAAATCCAAGAAAGAAAGAATGAGTGGTAAAATCCCTGGCCTCAAATGCTTATTCTTAAACACCCAAAATCTAGACAACAAGCAAGAGGAAGCAGAGATTCTAAAGCAAGAAGGTAAATTTGACTCATAGGTATCACTGAGGCTTAGGGAATCAACCCCATGATGATAATGTGGGTCTGTATGAATATACCATATTCAAAAGAAATAAGATAAGTGAAAGGAGGATGGAGTCAATGGTATAGCACTGTATATATTAAGAAGGTATATTCATGTGAAGGAATCCTTGAATCATAGATGGGGAATATTTGGGTAAAGATTAAAGAGGGTAATGAGACCGTTTTTTGTTTTTTTTCCCCCCATTTGCTCTTTCTAGGCGGGAAGAAAATAGATTAGGAATTCAGGGAAAAGATCAGAAATTGGACAAAGGGGCATGATATAGTAATGAAGATATGAACTCTCTTTGCCAAAAGCAGAGCAATAAATAACTTCTTGAATTGCCTTAATGATGACATGATTTTTCAAAAGTTGGAAGAACCAACAAGGAGAAATTTAATTCTAGATTTGATTCTTATTAATAGGGAAGAACTGGCTGCTGAGAGGGAAACGATGGGAACTTTAAGGTGAAGTAACCATCCGTTCACAGAGTTTATGATAGAAATAAAGGAAATCAGACCCAGTCTAGATTTTAGGAAAGTCTTAGGGTGTTTATTTTAGCTATACTTAGAAAAAAGAGGGAGATCAAAGGAGGGATAAGACTGCTACTTCAGGTAGCATTGGCTGCTCTTTTCCAATCTTGCTTCCATTTTCTTTGCCAAGGAAAATGACCTTTGAACTGGAAATGACAAAAACAAAAAATTACTAACAGGGAGTTGATTCCCAAGATAAGCAAGAATGTAGTAAAGAGAGTACCTAGCAATCCTTGTTGAATTGATGTCACCTGGCCCAAATGATCAATATCCTTGGGTACTGGTACAACTGGCACATGGGACTGCTGAACCACTACCAGTGATATCTGGAAGATCATAGAGGACAGAGGTACAAAACTGGAGAAAGCAAAATAGTTTCCCAATTTTCCAAAAGGAAGAGAATAGTGTCAGCAAGCCTTTGGTCAGTGAACTTGATTTTTTCCCCAGAGAAATTCTAGAGTGGATCATAAAAAGGATGGTCAATGAATATCTAGAAAAAAGCAGTGATCCCAGAGTCAACACAGCTTCATTAAGAATGTGCCATGCCAGGATAAGCTTGTTTCCTTTTTTTAAACAATTTTATTAAACCATAAACCAAAAGAATTTCCTAGATCTAGTTCACCTTGATTTTAGTCAAGTGTTTAATAAAGTATTGCATACTATTCTTGATGGCAAGATGTGGACAAGATATCACAGTTAGATGGTTTCTAAATTGATTGGATGGCTCAACTGAATGAATGATAGAGCACTGGGTCTGCAATCAGGAAAACCTGATTTCAAATCTGGTCTCAGATATTCAGTAACTGTGTGACCCTGGGCAAGTCACTTAACCCTGTTTGCCTCAGTTTCTTCACCTGTAAAATGAGCTAGAGAAGGAAAGGGCAAACCACTCCAGTATCTTTGTCAAGAAACCCCCCAAAAGGGGTCATAAAGAGTCAGACACAGCTGAAATGACTGGACAGTTATGATGGATAGTAGTAATGGTAGTTATGATGGATGATAGTAGTGATTCAATGTCAACATGACAGGAGGTCTCCAGTGGAATGTCCCAGGGATCTGTACTTCTCCTGTATTGTTTAACATTTTTCAGTGACTAGGATAAACACATTAATGGAATGCTTATCAAATTTGCAGATGAATCAAAGACAAGAAGGATAGCTAGTATACTGTATTTCAGAGTCAGGATTCAAAAAGATCTTGACATTGAGCTGAATTTGATAAAATGATATTCATACCAGTTCCACGACGAACACTCATAGCAAATAGCAAAGAAACCCATTTATTCAAAGCAGAAATCAGAGGAGGTATAAATCATAGGAGAATATATACCAAACAAGACAGAAGAAAAGAGCTCTCCTATTGAGAGTTAGATAACTCAGCTCAACCAAGAGACAGTTGATCTCACCCAAAGGGAAACTCCCCAAGGTATCTAGAGTAATAAGTCTGTAATATGGACATGATGGAGATTGCCAGCTCTTTCATATCTTCCTAGAGTCTTTTTGCTTCAGTAATCTGAAGTGGGGTTTGCCTCTTCCATGTTCTCTCCGGGAGTTGGAAGCCAGAAGCACCCAAAGCAACCTGAAGCTTAACAAATCCCAAAGCGGATTGGCCCTGGAAAGTCATGAAGGTGGATTGGTAAAGCCTGGAGCTCTCTTTCGTTTCACCAATTCTGCCCTGCCCCTCATAGGATATGGCATTCATTTTTGCCAGTAAGGAGAGAGTCCCATACCAATGGGCTATGAGATAGGCATTACATGTGAGCATAAGTCTGATGTTCCCAAGAGCCATAGATATTGTTAAGAATTCTTCAAGGTTGAATATTAACTCACATTTTCAGCTATGGGCCATGGGTTAGTAAGGATATACCTTTATAAGAATTTTTTTGGTCAACTTTATTTTCTGGCATCATCAGTGGGCATAACATTTTTTTTCAAAGATTTAACTAACTACAAGTCTTTTGTTTAAAATGAAGTATTCCATCTCTGCGAAACATTTATAGAACACTGTCCTCAATGAGATCTATCTCAGTGAATTTTCTGAAAAAGGTCTCAGGAACTCTACTCTGTAGCCACCCCTTAGGCTGTGTGGGACAGCCCATACCTAGGGTCTTACTGGGTGGAGTAGAGAAGCATGACCTTCTGGCCAAGCATAGAACAATAATTGTAGCAACCATTTCAGTCAGGTAGCTACCAAAATATGTTATTTTCTTAGTTTCTACTTTGGGCTCCTTGCTTGGCATTGTGGGGGATATTAGAGAAGTGAAACTTCTAGGCTACTCAGCAAAGAGAGCTCAGAAATGTCAAGAACTCAGATGAAAGCCAAGTCTACCTATATTGGTACTAGGATGGGACCCTTACTTAAAAATGCACCCTTGTGTATCAGCAAGCACCCTAGCATACCTAGGGCGGCTACTAGCACAGGTTCTTAGATCTGCTTTTCTAAAGGAAAGCAACTCAAAATGGGTT
>CM053581.1:510131731-510147704 GCA_028627135.1 Pseudochirops cupreus | reverse complement strand
GCCATCTTGGCTCTGCCCCCTCTCTTGGGCCCATATCCTTGAGTACAATGTTAGAATAGGATGTGAGAGACAGTGTTGGTGTGGTGCAGAGCTTTCAAACTCAAATAAAAATGGGACCATTAAGCCCTACAGACAGCATGTTGACTTAGAAGATCACATACTAACATTATCTATGTACCATTTTATTTTTCTTTATTTTGTTAAGTATTTCCCAGTTACATTTTACTCTGGCTCTAGCAGCTCTAGAGAATGTTTCAGGCCCTTGGACATCACATTTGACACTTCTGGTGTAATGGATAGAGAGCCTGGCTCTGGCCGGGAAGAGCTAGGTTCAAGTCTCAGCGACTGACTATGACCATTGGTTATGTGACCCTGGGCAATCTCAGTGCTCTAGAAAACTCTCTAAAATTGTCTGGTGCCTGGTCCCTAGCTCCTCCTTTCTCCCCCTCCAGAGGTCTTCACTATGACCCAGAGAAAGTGAGAGCAGACTCTGACAGATTTTTTGTGTGTGACAGCAATAATGATTGAATCATTGTAGCTTGTGCCATTCCTCTTTGTGCTTTTCTAAGCTAAAGTTAGAGCAGCTGAGTTTTTAACTTGTCTTCACCAATGCCATCGATTCTTGATCCTGGGGGGATCCCATATTAGAATTTCTTGTGTACCAGTATGCATTTGCAAGATGGTACCCTTATGCACAACCACATTACTTTGAAGGTCACAGTGGCAAGAGCCATTGAAGCTCTTAACACATGGTCAGAACTTTGCTTTAGCAGCTGAGTAGAGACTGGACCAGAGAGAGGAGAAGCAGGAAACAGGGACACCAGTTGAGAGACTATGGCAGTAGGCTAGAGCCATGATGGCCTAGACTAGGGCAGTTGTGGTGTGAGTAGAGAGGACAGATAGAAAAGATGCTGTGAAGGTATAATCAATAAGACTTGGAAATTGATTGAACTCTTTTGGGTAGAGTCATTCAGCCAGCCCTGGCTCTACTTAACTGTAATGTCATCTTCCATCTTTTACACAAGTCTAGCATGAGATACCCTGCCAGATGCCATGCTTAAATCCAGGCATGTTATATTCTTGATACAGATACAGATATAGACAGATATGAAGATATATGTATATGTACGTAGATTTGTAAGACTAATGCCTTTTCCTTTTGCTGACAGGGTTACTAGATTGGGAGGTCAGAGAAATGCCTCTCTCTATATGCCAGGTGTGTGTGTGTGTATATGTGTGTATGTGTATATGTGTGTATGAGAGAGATGTCTATGTATGCAGCTATATATGTATGCATACACACATATGCAGATATATGTCTATGTATGTATACATACATGCATGGAGGCATAAATCTATGTGTGTATATATATATGAAGACAAATATCTATGTATGTGGAGAGATATAGACAGTTGGAGATATTTCTCCATATGTATGTACATAGACATATATCTCCATCTCTCTCATATCCAGAGACACATTTCTCTGACTTCCCAATCTAGTGATCCTGTCAGCCTAAAGAAAAGGTCTTGGTCTAGCGTGACCCTGTCTTGACTAAATCTCTCCTCACTCTTAAAATGCTCACAAACCATTCCTTTGATAATACATTCTAGAATTTTGCTAGAAATTGAAAGTCAAGTTCACTGAGCTAGAGTTCAAGGATACCAGCTCTTCCTCTTTGAGGACATTCCCAAATGGGAAATTCATCCATCTCCTCTCCTTTGGAATATCCACCAGCCTTTTCTCTCACCTGAAATACACCAAGGATGTAGGTGCACTCTCCTCCCACCTGTTCTCTCCTGTTTCCCTCCCTCCCGCTCCACTGAAGTGCATGTGAAATTCTAATGGCCAGGTCCAATGGCCCTTTCACAGTCTTCTTTCTTTTGGACCCATCTGCAGCACTTGCCACCACCCGGAATGGAGTGTGGGGAAATGGGGGGAAAGGGTTGAGTGTTCAATGTAGAACCTTAAGTTCAAGGTCTTGTAGTGGCGTATACTTGTCAGGTGACTGTTACTAAGTTGTCTGAGTCTCCGTCTTCATCTTCTGTATAATGGGAACAATAACATTGGTTTTACCAGAGCTGTTGCCTCTGTGCTTTTACAAACCTTAGCGTGCCACCTGAATGAGTGTTAATATTGTGGATGCTGACCCCCTTCTGGATATTTTCTTTTCTTCCCTGCTTTGAGAGGTTGCACTGCCTGTAGTTTGCTGGCTTCCACATGGTTCTTCCCATTGTCTTATTTCCTTCAGAGGCCTATAGCCTCTCATCCCAGGAATAGGTCAACTTGTGGTTTGCCTGGATCTGGGAAATGTTACAGGGTGGGAAGGGATGGGCTTTCAGAGAACAAAAGAAATAGAATTGAATTCCCACAATAGCTGGCAAGCATTCCGGACAGTGTTCTATGTAGAGAACAGGGTGTGAGCCCCACCCCCACCCCCCGCCCCAGAAAGCTGGCTAGGGATACTCCCCCTATGCCAGCTCAGCCAAGGAAGATTTCAAGTCTCTGTTACCTAAATAGAGGGTAGGCTGCCCTGTGGCAGAGTGTTTGGTCACTTACGTGGGATTGTCTCAGGTCTGCAAGGTTTCTCTACCTTCTCTTCACCTATGCATTTCCTTCTCTTGCCTCTTGATGCCTGAATAGAGAACAAAACCCTTTATGCCACAATGAGAAAAAGGGCATAAAATGCATTTGCACCTGGGAGAGAGAAGGCCTCAAGTTAAATTCATACTGAAGTATAAATGATGCCAGTGACAAAAGCACCTCTCTCTGTTACCTGTGATACTCCACTTTCACTTCAGTCTGAATTAGGGTGAGTTATTTCTCTTCCCAGCACCCTGTAAGCTTCTTTGAATTTTTTCAATAATTTTTTTCAATATCTGATTGAATCTTGGAGTTTAAAGAGGCTTTTCTATCCTCCTTCTTGTTTTCCTAATCCCCAATTTCCTTTTGGATAACTGTGCTGTGTGACACCTGGAGCTATCTCAGGAAAGCGTTAGAACTGAGGTGAGGGGGCGGTGAGGGTGAGGGTTGGCGGGGAGCTTGAAGCTGTTCCCAGTTCAGACACCTGTGAGTCATCTGAGAGATGGACAACCTTGCCCAAATGCAGAAGCTTCAAGTAGCTTGTCTTGCAAGTTATTTCTGTTTATGGCTTATCCTCTTACTGGAAAACAAGTTCCTTGAGCACAGGGGTTGTTTTTGTTCTGGAAGTCATATCCCTACCTTTCTGCATACAGTAGGCACTCAATAAAAACATGACAAATTGAATTAAATGTAGGGAGAAATTAAAAACTAACCCTAAAACTCTAATGCTTGCATTTCAGACACAGAGGAATTTTATATTATTCATTTCTGAATATATCCCTTCCTACTGAGCCCTCCTTTATAACAATTATTTAAAAAGAGGTTTTTAAAAAAGGCAGTTCAGAAAAAAACAACTAACAGATCAATTGCATTTGATAATACAAGTGATATTCCACACCCAAAGTCTCACACTTATGCAATAAAGGAAGGGAGCTTCGTTTTTCTCAGCTATCTCTAGTTCAAAGCTTGGTCATGTCATATAATATTCAATTGACTTGTTTACACTTACATTATTATAGTGATTGTGTATATCATCTTGCTAGGTATGCTTACTCCACTCTATCAGTTCACATAAATCTTCTCATGCTTCTCTGAATTAGAGGAGGGTTTTTAAAGTGCGATTAGACACAGGACTCAAAGGATTAAAGGGTTGGTAAGGGAGAAAGTTTATAGCAATACATGCTAGTATCATTTATCTTTCCTTCATTGAACTCTATAAAAAAGGGAATAGAGTGTTAACTGGAGAAAGAACAGGGAGGGATGGAGAAGAAGCATCTGTTTTGCTCATTGTAGGCACTTAATAAATTAAATTTAATTAATTTAATTTAAATAATTAATTTGAATCCTACTCCAGGCAAACCAGAAATCTACAAGATCTCTGAACCTTGGACCTTAGGATTCTAGTTTAATGTTTTTATGTTACCAAAGGAAAAAAAGACACTGAAGCCCAGAGATGTGAAGTAAATTGCCCAAGGAGACACAGGCAGTCAGGGGCACATCCAGGATTCAATTCTAGGTTTTCTTACTTTAGATCCAGTGTCATTTTACTATACCACCTTGCTTCTTAGCTCATAGTGTAGAGAAAAAGAAGTCTGAAATTACAGGCAGAGACCTAGATTTGACTCCAAGTTCCAGCATGTGGTGGGTGTGAAATGCACAGCACAGGCACCAAACTGATTTGCCATTACATACACCAACTAGTGTAATAGAAACACTAAATCAGACTTATTCATCAGTGCATGCAATCACTATTAATCAACAGCTTGCAATTATCTATTCAATAATACAAACATTAAGCCCTCTAGGAATAAACCACTAACTGGGTTCCTAAGGGTCCTGGTATGCGTAGCTTACACCGATGCCCAGGCAGGGGCTGTGCGGCTCCCTCTGAGGTGGCATTCTGGTAATCACAATACTTTTGAGAGAACGTGTGATACCCTAACCTCAGAGTGCAGGGAATGAAGGAGCCACTTCTGACGGCTACCCAGAAACAGACTGATAGCTGGGGTTTCTGGTGAATTTTTATGATTCTGACTAAGGAGTTATTTACTAGATTTGGGAAATATACATGTCATTAGTGGTTATTTACCATATTTGGGGGATTCATATGTCATTGCTAAATTATACATAAGAACTTATCTTATTACCAAAAAATCCCTTACATGCCAACTAATTGATAAAAAATATGGAGGCTTAAAACAAAATGGAGCTGCTCGTGCTAAGTTAATATAATTATTCTTATTTCAGAAAGTCTGACTTTGGGCAAATTATTCCCACTTAGGGCCCTGGTTTCCTGATTTATAAAATAAAAGGAGTTACACTAAGTGACCACTAAGGTCCTTTCTGGTTCTGAAAAAATGTTAAACTCTTTGTGTGTAAGGACTTGTCCCAACTCAAAAAAATTAAGAAGAAAAGATAAAAGTAAAAAATAAAGAACTAACAATAACAAAAAAATTATAAAAGAAAAAGAGGAAAAAAACCCCAAACTCCCCTCTTCAGAGGGAAAGTCTAGTCCTAAATGAGCTCCCGCAGTGTGTGAGGCTGTCTCAATAAGAATTTAGGATTTGAAGTCAATTGGAAGGTGAGGAATTAAGCTATGCTAGATGGATATTCCTCCAATGGATTCCTGAAATACACGTAGGGTAATCAAAGATGGAGACTGAGACCAGTTGGGGTAGATGGAATATCAGCCACTTCTCCTCTAGTGGAAATTCGTTTCCCCTCCAAAAATAAAAAAGGACTTAAATTTTTAGATCATTGGGTAACTCCATTCCTATAGAACTGGAGGCCATGAGGATTCCAGATTAGCTGTGTAGATTCATGAAATAATAGAGTATGCAAACTAGATCTATTAAAAAAATAAAACAAATATAGCTGATCACCAAGGACACAAGGGGTCTCCCCAAAAGGGATTAGGATGAGGTTAATTGGAAATCAATACCTCACATCCTAGATGAGTCCCTAAAATGACTCAAGACCTCCCATGAAGCCTTTGGTTCATACAAAACAAATTCAGTCCTGGAGGCTAATGCCAAGAGGGTAATTTTCTTTTCTTGGCTCATTGTCCTCACCTGGAGTGACTCCAAGAAAATTTCCTAATCTATTCATGGAATAGCTCATATCTAAGTTTCCCCAAATGTCTGTACAAGGGTCTCCAGCTCCCATACAAGAGCCCAAAGAGGCAGATGTAAATTAGGTATGAGACACTCTTTAATTTTCCCCATAGGAAAAAAAAGGGAAAAGGACTCACACCATTCATAAAGTGATAGAAAAATACATGAAGTACTGAAAAGGAGTTATCAGTTCCCCCAAAAGGGAAGCAAAGTTAGGGTTGCTTTTGGGGCAACTCTGTGATATCCCTACAGACTCCTTTTTCCCCATAGAATCCTATCCAGTACCCACCACAACTCATTGCCACTATATGGCTCAGACTCTCTCAGAAAATAAATAATACTAGAGGCTGCTGAACAAGCAATCCCCCTCCTATCAAACCTGTACATCTGAATGACTCATTGTCTTTGCTCTTCAAATAGAATACTACTTTGGGACCTTGCTGATGATGCTCTTCTTTCTCCACGGGGCACAATGCATAAATAAAGCCCCTTCTCTCTCTCTTCAAGGTCCACCCTCCAAAATCTCAAGCCTTGAATTATTATCAAGGAAACCTCCAAACTGGAACTCCCTCTCAGGCCAAGCAGGCATTCATTTGTCTATTTCTGATCCATGCTTCCAGAGGACATCTCTCAGTGCCTAGGCTGTTAGCACGTTGTGGGGGAGGGGGGGGGGCAGGGGAAGCCCACTCTTAGGCTCTCTCCTCTCAGGTTGAATGTGAGCAGATGTAACTCTGTCTTGTGCTTCCACAGGAACTCCAGCAGTGCCTTAGCTGCTGCCGTCACTTAGGCTGGCAAAATCCACCTTCAGGAACTAGGAACTCTAGTCTCTGACTTGTCCTCAGAAGCTATGAGCCAGCACATAGAACTCCCAGGTGTTCCTGACCCAAGGTGACCGTTTCAGTCCCTGAAGAGAGGAGACAACTTTCTCTCCTCCCAGGGCCAAATCTGATCTGTTGAGTTTGGGTCTGTTTTATGAAGGCTACAAAAGGAAGTCAGAGAGCAAACTGGTCTGTCACCTTGTATTGTTACAATATGTTTTTATCATCCCTACAACTTAAATAATGAAGGATCCAAAGGTCAAAATCCAAAAGTTTAAAAATTTCACGATGACTTTCTAAGACAGACAAGATGGTGTAGTTGGAAGCACGCCAGACAACAAGTTAGGACACATACATTCTAGTCCTGGCTCTGTTGTTCATTGGCTCGATGACCCTGCACAGAACTTCCATTCTCTTAACCTCAGTTTCCTTTGCTTGTAAAATTGGGGGGTTGGATTATATGGTCTTTAACATTAGTTCCAACTCTAACAATGCTAAGGTTCCATCAAAGACTCCATTTAATTTTTATTTTTATTTAAGAATAGGAACTGGGAGTGGACCAGTGATTTCACTGACATGGGGAATTCCCAGAGGAGGAAACTCACCAGTTTTCCCAATGTAGGCCATCATCTTCTCTGTAACTTAGAATCAGTAATAGAGTTGTCCAGAGCATTGAGAGGTCAAGTGACTGGCCATGATTCTCATAGCCACTATGTGTGAGAGGCAGGCCTTGAAATCCAGCCTCATTGAGTCAAAAAGCAGTTCTCTATCCACTAACCACACTGCCTCAGAAAAGCAAAATTTAACTATTTTTATTATTCCTATCATCCTTATCATAGCAGAGAGGTAAATGTCTAGTAATCATATTTGGCTTATGTGGTCAGACTGTAAGAACTATAGCAATTCAGAAAATGGAGAATGGAACAGAAATCTTCCTCAGGGTTTAATCCTGGGATAGGATACTCACCACCAGCCATGAGGGAGGGAAGATGGGATGAAAAGAGATTGATATATTCTCTTGTCCCTCTCCCTCCTCTACAGAAGGGGGTCTCCTCTCTGTGTCATCAGCTTCTCACTCAGGGTCCCAATGGGCACTTTTCTCTCTAATCACACTCAGGATCAACAGTAAGCTGGGTTCAGAAGCCGGAAACCACAGCCCCATGCCAAGAAAATCCCCTTTGAACTGGCCACTCTTGGCAACTGTCTTGGAACTCTGGCCTTCTCTTTCCCTTGGAAACTATTTCCCTTCCAAGCCACAGAGACGCCAAGGGGTTCTGGCTTGGGAGCCCAGCTTAGAGGTCAAAGGTCATGACACACTTACAATCCAGTCCAGAGTTGGGGGATGGAGAATGGCCAAAGAGCTGGCAGCTCCAGACTGGCATCCCACCAGTCATAAGCTGTCTTGATCTCTCCCAGAGATGTTTTTCTCTGTGGCCATGTCAGCAGAGACATGGCATGCCTGGGAAGATGAGATCCAGCTGGAGATCATCCCATCACCTGGAATTTCCTCTTCACCTCCCCACAGGCTTTTCCCGGCAGCTCCAGAGAAATATCGAGGAATTAATTGGGCAAAAGGAGTCCAGTTTCTTAAGCAACTTTCAAAATGGGCCCAAAACTTTGCTAACATTATCATGACCCCACACCTCCCCCACTGCCAGTGACATCCTATATCCCTTTCTCCAGAAATAGCCCCCAAAACACTCTTCTTTGAAGATTTATTCAGTACTGCCTTTAGCAGCAAGCTGTTCCCTAGGACTCTTCTGTTTCTCCCCTAAAGACTGTAAAGTTACAAACCCTAAGGGAAAAAAATACACATTCACACATCAAAGGAGGATGCCTCCCCTAGAGTTCATGCAGAGGGCTCATCCTGGGCAAAACTGTTAAGTTCGGCAAATTTGGTTTTCAGCAGGCCCTGCCTTTTCTTTCTCTCCACTTTACTCCTCTTCCACACCTTACCTTGATTCCTGGTCTTCAGGACTTAATGTCTCAGTGAACTCTCTTTTCTACCCCCTAAAAAAACTTGTTTTGGGGAAAGGTTTTGTTGCTTTCCAGGGAAGCTGAACCATAACTAGGCCAGGGTGACAGGAGCTTTGTCCTAGGATGCTGACTATGCTGGAAGCCGTTCTGCAGCATCATATTAACTGAGTTTAGTGTTATAGCAACAACAGCAACAGCTGACATGTATATAGCACTTAGTGTGTGTCAGGTGTGGTGTTAAGCACTTCACAATCATTACCTCCATTGATCCTCACCACAACTCTGGGAGGTAGGTGCTATTATTATCCCCACTTTACAGATGTGAAAACTGAGGCAAAGAATGGTTAAAGTGACTTATCAAGGATCACACAGCTAGTGCCTGAGGCTGGATTTGAACTCAGATTTTCCTGATTCCAGACCAGGTGCTTTTTATCTATTTTGTCACCAACTGTTTCATTATCTAGTTAAGAAAGTGTAATGTAATTAATTTAGCTAAGTACTTCTGTGAAAGAAACAGAAGGTGTGAACTCTGTTTCCTGTTGCTGATATAACAGGAAGGGGTTGGCTGAGACAGGAAGCCAATGTGTGTGTGTGTGTGTGTGTGTGTGTGTGTGTGTGTGTACGTATTTAAAAAGAGCTCCAGAATCCAAACAGAATCAAGAATTTTCCTCCTGGTGGCTCCTGGTAGAGAAAGCAGAATTCTTCCAGCATCTGGGAGCTGGGCTGCTACTGGACTGAGAACTGAGTCAGAGTTTTCTATGAGACCAGAATCTGGTGAAGGCAGAAATGGCTGTTGCCTCCTGGAAGGCTGAGATTTCTTCTGGGTGCTAGGGCCAGCTGAACTGCTGGAGGACTGAAGAAGCATGACCTGGATAAGGCTTTGTTTGTTTGTGGCTTGGTTGATCCTTGAGTTCCCGACAACAGAAGTTGTGCAGGTTTTGAGATGTGCTGGACCCTGTGAACTTCAGTGTGTAACAAGAATTGCCTGGAGGACTGGACAAGGAGCTGGGAGCTGTCTGCCTCTGAATCCAGGTGACTGGTGGATTCAGGTAGGAACCGGGACCATGGAAGGGGATCCAGGGAATCTGAGAGACCACCCCGAGTCAAGATGAAGAAAAAGCCTCTCCTTGGATAGTGAATGCCTGATGAAATTGAAGTTTGCTAGACACTGAGAGGTGGAGGGTTTGTATAATTTTCTAATGATTGTATTTAGTGATTAATGATACTTAGTGACTGATTGCTAGATAAGTGACGATTAAGTTAACTTATGATTGCCCCATGAGTGGAAGACTGACTTGTATTGTGGAATGATTGAATGATTAAATGAGGGTTTCCCCCATAGGGAAACCAGATGATTGTTCTTTTGTTCTTTGCTCTAAATACTGTGGCCACTCTGGTGAAAACTAGGCAGCCATTCTAATGTTAAGCTGTTGTGAACACTGTATTGTGATTTTCTGTGATAAGATGTGATGTTGTGAATATTATATTGTGATTTGTTGTGAATGTTTGCCTTGATTTGTAATGGAATAAATGGAGTGTTCACTATACTGTGTAATCAGAACCTTAAAAGCTGTTCAGAGTAGCATTCTTTTAGGAAGCTGCTCATGCGTGGGGTTACATTATTAATTAATTCAAATAGAAAGCTGCCATCTGACCCACTATTATACTACCCTCATCTTTCTATACATCCCTCAGGAACAACAGAGGGCATTTCTTATTCTATTTGCCATACGCTCCATTTCATGCTGCCTACTCCAGGTATAAAAATGGCTATTTACTACTCTGTTAAAAAAAGTCATTTGTAACTCTCAGGATGAGCATGAGCCTCAGTGCTCTCTTTCCCAGGAGTTTGTGCATTTTCATAAATTTACAGAGATTATAAGATTAAGTGCTAGGATAAGGCCTTTGTTGTTCATTCCTGTCTGACTCTCTCTGATCTCATTTGGGGTTTTCTTGGCAAAGATACTGGAGTGGTTTGCCATTTCCTTCTCCAGTTCATTTTACAGATGAGGAAACTGTGGCAAACAGAGTTAAGTGACTTGCCCAAGGTCACACAGCTAATAAGTACTGAGGTCAGATTTGAAATCAGGTCTTCCTGACTCCAGTCCAGCACTTTATTCACTACCCCACCTAGGTGATCAGAAAGGACCCTTAGATACCATCTAGTTTAACTTCTTTTTGCAAATGAGGAAATTAAGACCCAGAAAGAAATGAGACAGCTTGTCCAAAGTTATAAAAATAGTAAGAGTTCTGAGGCTTGATACCTGTGTGACCTTGGGCAAGTGACTTTGCCTCCCTGGTCCTCAGTTTCCTTATGTGAAAAATGAGGATGCCAAGACTAGACAACCTCTCAGAGATCCCTTCTAGCTCCAGACCTATGACCCTTTGACCATGGTACCAGGGACCAAATTTAAACCCAGATCCTTTGAGTCCAGATTCGATTCTTTGAGGTTCTTTCCACAGCTTCATGTTTTTTTTCTTCCTAATGGAGTTGAAGCAATTTTTCAGTTCCATGGAATGTCTGTTAAAGGGATTCAAGCCTTTCGGGAGTCAATGAAAGGGATCTGGGTGTGTCACTTGTTGGTTTGTTTGTGTGTTTAATAGGGATTACTTTCCAGGGCTCTTGAGTCCCTCCAGGAAGGCTGTACCCAAGGCTTCACTCCGATGATGACTATGACTATTAAGCTTCACAAAGGAGTGATAAAAACCAAAGTTGGGAGGTGACCGAGGTTCTCCATGTCTATGCCAAAGTGCATTCCTTGGGATATCAGTTGCCTCCAGAAACTTCCTCATCCTTGGAGATTGCTTCAGCCTTGGTGCTCCCACCTCATCAGCACCATCCAAACAGATGATGGAGTGGAGAGCACTTCCCGTCACCTCCCAGCCAAGGCCAGCTCTCCAGTCATTTTTCACCAAACTCCCCTCCTTGGGATTTTTTCATCACACCCCCATGCATCTTCCTTTCCCTCCCCCCTTCACAGCTTCCTCTGGTGTGTTGACTTAGATCATAAGTTCCCGGACCACAGAGATCATCTTTCTTTTTCATATTTGTATTTCTACGATTCTCGATGCATAGTAGGTGCTTAAAAAAATTTGTTGACTAACTGACCTCAGGTCTCTTGATAGACCATATATTTGATGTCTGAGGATCACCCCTTGCTCGGTTTGGAGAGGTTTCTAGTTGGGTTAGCCACAGGGTGATGTCTTTTGTGGCTATAGCTACTCTTTGGTTGTAAAGGGTTTGCTATCTGCATTGGTCAGATATGGCTTTGAGCCTACTACCTCCATAATCTTGGACAATTCTCTGACTGTCTTGGGGTCTGTTTCCTCATTTGTAAAAAGAGTGGTTGACCTAGATGACCATTAGAACTTAAATACTATGATCTTGTGAACCAGCCCATACTGGTTAAAATTTAAAATATTAAAATTAATATTAAAAAAAATTCAGCCAGCCCTGAGACAAAATTAACAAAATTACACCCTCCCTACTCCCTCTCTATGCTGAGCTAGTGGGAGAATGACTATTTATGAGGCTATTTAGTTCTGGGCGTCACTTTTCAGGATATAAGTTACATAAGATATAAGTTAGAGCACATCTAGAAGAGAGGGTAATTGGAACGGTGAGGAGGACTTGAAATCATGCTGTACAAGGTAAAATTAAAGGAATTTTTTTAATCCAGAGAAGAATTCACTAGGACATGATAGTAGCAGTCCTATTTTGTAGAAAAAGGATTAGACTTTTTCTGCTTGGCCCTAGGCAGCAGAACTAAGGGTGATTGAATGGAAGTCGCCTTATATTGGAATTTCATCTGGGAAAAGGGGAAATTTCTTAAACAATTAAAACTGCCCCAATGTGGACCAAACTGCCTTTGGATGGGAGGTAGGGAGTTTCCCTTTATTGAAGGACTTGGAGCTGAAGTGAGACGGCCATTTCCCAGGAATATTGTAGAAGAATTTCTGCTACAGGTATTGGTTGAACTAGGTGGCTGCTGAAATCTCCAAATCCAAGATTCTATCATTCTATGAAAGCTTATGGGAATCTTGTTGACAATGAAGCCCCTCCTGACAAATTCCACATTCATGATGTTGAATAACCTCAGAATCAGAAGATTGGACCTTGGGATGGTCTAATAGATTTGGTCCATTCCCCAGTCCTTAGGACAGTAAAAACTATTGACATCCTTGGTTAGTTCCTCTGTTGTCTTCCCAAGTCAATATTAGGTCTCACACACACATTACTTAGAGTTTGTGAGCTTTCTCATGGATTACTAATCTGCTAATGACTCTATTAACACTCTAAAAGCCATTTCCCTATTCATTCTCTTCTGCACTGAGAACCACTGACTCCTAACCTCCACAACTGGAGGAGATGTCCGTTTTCTAAAGGATTTGAACAAAACTCTTGGGTGATCAAAACCTTTGACTCTTGGGAAAGCCTATGAAACTAAGGGGTAGGACAAAGGGATTTCTTGTTGTTGGGGTGTGATCTTTTCCATCCTGTGGTCTTGACATACAACACCAGGCAAGCAAATTGAAGGTTCAGTGACAGCGCACATTACAGCAATTGGAGGTATGGAGACAATAACCAGAAATTAGCACTATTCATCTGCTGATTCTGACCAGCCGGGTGATTGGCAGAGCCCTGAGAACTGAGACAAATCTGCCTCTTCAGATACACACTGGACAAGAGCCCAAGACACTGACAATCTTCCCATTCCATTTCATTTCCCTTTATAGAAAAATCATTGATTTAGTGCTACTCCTCTCAATATTGTCTCATACGGAACATTCTAAAATTCATTCTCTAGACAAAGAAATAGAAAAATTGGACCATTGATTATATGTATGATCTTGACCCTGACAGGCACATAGGAAAACAAGTCGATGTCCATTAGTGTTTGGGAGACCACAGAACTCTTTTTTCCCTACCCAGCATCTCGGCACATAGTGAGTAGAGGTACATACACACACACACACATACACACACACACCCCATCAAAGCCTTCGGTCCACATCCAAATCAATAAAACAACCTGTTGAATTTTTTTTTTTTTTTTTTGCTATTAGGAGAGGATCTTGGAGTTTGGCCTGGCAGCATTTGTTTTTACTCTTTCTAGAAATTTTCTAGATGCCCACCAAAATGGTGCAGTTATTCCTTTCCAATATGGACTTCAAGGCCAAGCCCAACTCAGTGCTCCAGGCACTATGAAAAGGGACTGCACTTTAATTCAGCATCATTCCATATGGGGTCCAAGACCAGTCAATCCAATTACGACTTTTGTTTATTTTTTTTTTCAAAGAGGAATCTGTGGTTCAGGGGGAAAAGCACTGAACAGCAGACCCATAGACCTGGGTTTGAGTCCCAGCTCTGTCTCTCAGTAACTGTGTGAGCTTGGGTAAGCCATTTATCTTTTCAGTTTCCTCATCTGTAAAACAGGTGCTATAACGTTTGTCCTACTTACCAGCCAAATGGTGCTATTGTAAGGATTAAGTGAGATAATGGGTGAGAAAGTACTTTTGAAAAGTATCCACATGCAAGAAAATTTTAAACACATAAAACTATAGCACAGGATTATAGAATTAATGAATGGAAAACCTCCTTTGTTTTCATCTTGTGTTGCTTCATCTCTTCCTCTGGAATGGATTCCTCCCCAAACCCAATTCCATCTCCTGAAGTCTTATGTTTATTCAAGGTGGAGCTTAGGCACCACTTCTTTCAAAAAGCCTTCTTGAGGGCCCCTTCCCTTCACCAGGTGAAAGTGATGGCTCTTTCTGAGAATTTCTGGAGCCACTTTGTACCATTCTTTTGCATGTATCTCACTCCATCTTGTGTTCATCTGAATATATATGGACATATTTCCATGTATACATATATATACTTATATATGTATGCATACGTGTGTATATGGGTGTGTGTTCACAATTCCTTGCACAAAACACAAAAGTGTGTTGAATGAATGAGAGGTAAGTGGCATTCCAGGAATGGAGAATTAGGGTGAATGCCTTCTTATAGTCCCTCTGATTGTATGCTTTGCCCACCCCACCTCTGTTTCTGATCATGATATTGTCAGAGGGGAGGAATAATTGCGGGAGATAATAAAGGGAATTTTTTTCCTGCGGTCAGCTTGGCCCTGAACCCTTCAAAAAAACTTGTTTGAGACAGCCTAGTGGAGAGTTGGGGGGAGGGTGGACAGAGGGGAGAGAAAGAGAGAGAGAGAGAGAGAGAGAGAGAGAGAGAGAGAGAGAGAGAGAGAGAGAGAGAGACAAGACAGAGACAAGACAAAGACAGACAGAGACAAAGACATACACACACAGAGAGACACACACACACACAGAGAGAGAGAGAGAGAGAGAGAGAGAGAGAGAGAGAATATTGGGGGGGGGCCTATGAGGGCAGGGGAGTTAGATGTGCTGAGAATGCCAAAGAGATGAAGTTTGCAAAATTTCCAATTTCCCAAACCACAGAGCCCTCAGCAAAGATATTTGAAACATCTGTGGGTACGGCCACTCATGTCCGAAGGCGTTCACTGCCCTGGCCTCAAAACACAGACCCCCCGGACTGACTACAGATAAATTACAACCCAGTCTGCAAAACACTTTCCACGCTCTGCCGGGAATCTTATTTTTCTTCTTTCCAGACAAATGCCGATTTGCAGACAGATTACAAGAGCTGGGGACAGGGGGGAGAGAAGGAGGTCAGTTGAGGAGCATAATATATACTCATGAAATATTAATGTTTAATAAACCACCTCAAAACCTTGGCACTCAAGAACTGATGAAAAGTTTTGATGAACCCATGAGATCACAGGCTTGGAAAAGTCACCAAAACCTTTGCAACCACATAACCCGGGGCCTTAGATTCAAGGGTCCTGGCTTCCAGTTCCAGTTTTGATAGTCACTTTCTGGGTGACCCTGAGCAAATCACTTTATTTCTCTGGGCCTTGGTTTTCTCAACTATAATATGGACACAACAACATCTGTCATATCTAATCCAGAGGGCTGTGCTTAGGGTGAGATAAGATCACAGAATCCCATACTATTAAGAGCTAGCTGGAAAGAACCTAAGGATCAACCTGTCAAAGTTCAAATTCAATTTTCTCATTTTCTCAGAAGAAACTGGATCCCAGAAAGACAAAATTACTTACCTCAGGTCTCCTGACTAGTTTGTGGCCCACCTGGAACTAGAATCCAATGGGTCTCTTGACTCCCAGTCCAGGATTTTCAATAGATTTCAACTAATTGATTGGAAAGCTAAAAATACTTTAGAAATTTAAAGCATAATTTCTACTACAGAGAGCTATAACTAAGAATTACTGTGCCTGGGAAACTTTAGCTATGGGGAAGGTAGGAAAGTACATGGTGAGCCTGGTGCATGGAGGACAATCTGCTTAGGTTTATAGTCATGCTAAGAGTGAGGATGAACTGTTTCCCAGAGTACAGAGACTGAGGCCCCTTTGGGTTAGGGGAAAGGATCCTAGGGA
>CM053581.1:510109718-510131231 GCA_028627135.1 Pseudochirops cupreus | reverse complement strand
ACTGAAACAAACTACTTGCTGTGTTTCCTCTTTTGTTTTGTTTTGTTTCCTCTTTCCCACTGATCATTCCATCAGTTATAATCCTTCTTTTACAACCTGACTAATGATTAATGCGAAGATATTTGTAGATCCTGTATTTGAGTGCATGCCGCCATGATGGGGGGGAGGGGGAGAAAAATCTGAAACTCAAGGGACTGTGGAACTGAATGTTGTAAACTAAAAATGAATAAACCAATTTAATTTAAAAAAGAAAAGGAAGCCATAGCTATCCTTTTAAATATGGCTATTCCCTTTTCCTTCACTCACATTTATCTCCAACCCAGAATTCCTTAATTCCTCTGCCCCTGTCCTTTCCCTTCTCCCCAGCCCTGTCACTCATGTAAATCTTTTCCATTCTTTCTAGGTCTATCTCAAATCTCCCCTTTTCCATCTAGCTTTCACTGCTCTCCTCTCCTGCTAGGCTCTTGTTTCATGGAGTTTATCATTCCAATTGGATTATGAGATCTTTGAGGTCAAGTATAACCTGGTGTGCTCTGGCTCTGGAGTGGGAGGACCTAGGTTCAAATCCTGACTCCTTTTCTTAGCTGCATCACTTTGGGCGAGTTCCTTCCCTAGGCCCAAGTTTCCTCCTCTGAATTGGATTGGCTTCTACGGTCCCTTCCAGCACCAAGATTCCATGGACCATGTGTATACTATGGTATTTCCATCAATATCTCCTATGATGCCTTGCACAGGGTTGAGCACATAGTAGGTGCTCATAAATTTATCATGGGCTCATGGAATAGAGCTGGCAATGACCTTAGGGTTCATTTGGTCATAGGCTCATAGACCCAGAGCTAGAAGGAATCCTGAGATTACTTAGTCCAGCTCTCTCATATTACAGACACACAAAAGCAGGGGTCACAAACAGTGTCTTGGTGAAAACTGTCCTGGGCTCTTCCCACTGTACCCCCTCAGCCATCTTTATATCATGTGTCCTGAAGAGGAAACTGAGTAGAGAAGGGTGAAGTCACACAGGTGAGGGGAGAGCCCGGAGGGGAACTTGGACTTTCTCACTCCACCATCTGTTGCTATTATTACAATTTAATGATGTTTCAGAGTTTCAGTTTAGAGAAAATTTTCAATGCTTTTCCTGATGACTTGATTACCCCCAAGTCCAGGGGATACTTGTCACCCCCCAAGACACAAATCCTGTTTGCCATTACTTTATTTAAAGACAATCTGCTGTGGGATTATTTTCCTAAAACACTGCTTTCTCTACTCTTATGATCAAAAACCTTCAATTGCTTCTAGAGCCATAACAAGCCATAACTGGACCTGGAGCAAAGTCTCTTGGGGTGGAGGATATTGTGGTGCATAGCATGGTCCCACCTCAGGAGCAATCTTTCTGGCAGGGGCCAAGTCATTACCTAAAGAGGGTGGCTGTTGACCCCTTAAGGGTTGGGAAGAAGGTGACCTCAGAAGAGAGCTGCTATAGTGAGAGGAACTTCAGAGTAGAGGTCAAGAGTAGTTGTGCCATGCCACCCAAGGACTCTGAAAAGAGTTCCAGGGGAAGACTGTGCGAAGAAGCGTGGGAAGGAAGCCCATGCCCCTCTGGTTGACAGTGCTGTGGGGGTACAACCTGTCCACTCCATACAAACTGCAGCTCTGATAGCGCCTCATTTCCTAAAATATAAATACCAGATTTCTGAGTTTGCCATTCAAGGCTTTCAACAGCCTTGGTCTAACCCATCATTCCAATTTGATCTTCTACCATCCCTCTATGTGAACCTTCCACTCTGGGGCAAATGCAGTCTGCTCACCATTCCTCAAACACACCATTCATATTGTCTCTCTCACTCTTTTGCTCGTATCATTCTCCCTGCCTAGAATACTCTCCCTACTCCTCTCCTCTTGGCTAAGGCCTATTCATCCTTCAAGGTCCAGTTTCTTCTGCGAAGCCTTCCCTGATCACCTATCACTCAGAGGATACTTCCTCTTCTAACCAGTAGCATTATGAACTCTTTTATTTATTTGTCAACTAATATTTGCTACTTTTGATTTTCACAAGTATGTCTTGTTTCCCCATTAGACTCCAATAGAGAGCATGGACCTTCTTTATATCCCTGTAATAGTAATGGAATTTGAAGATCCCTTTGTATTGGCAAGCTAACAGGTACTTAGCACTTAGTTTTAAGTTAATTATATGAAGCCTGTTAAGAAACAGAAGGTATGAACCCCTACAGCTGATGTAACAGGAAGGGGCTGGAACAGGGAGGAGCTAATACCTTACATAAGGAAAAACACAAGCTTCTCTCAGCAGGCATCTGGAGGCTGGGCTGCTACTGCTAGACTGAGGACTGAACTGAGAATTGAGAAGAACTGAGAATAGAACTTCTTGGAGAAAGCAGCTAGAGGCTGGGGAGGAGAGGCCCAGGCTAGGGACAGTGATTTTGATTTTGAGAACAGAGCTGGAGAAAGTGATTTTGATTTTGAGAACAGAACTTGTGGTGGTGGAGCTTCTTCTGAGAGCCAGCCAAACTCCTGCTGAGAGCTTCTGAGAACTAGCCAGAGCTGCCGAAGACCTCTAAGGGCCAGTCAACCTGCTGAGGACTTCTGAGGGCCAGCCAGAAGTACCAGAGTAAGCATGACTGTGGTGTTGGTACTATGTCTGTCTGTTTTGGGTCTATGTTTGATTTCACAGGCAGAAAGTGAATTGAGATGATAGTGCCCACCATGTGTGTGAATATTGTTGTAATTCTGCTAAGTTTGATGTGTGTAGATATTATTGTGGCTCTTAAGTTTCCTCTGCCCAGGAACAGAAACTGTGAAGGAACTTCATGGAGAGCTCGACAAGGAACTGGGAGCTGTCTGCCTTTGTACTCAGGTTAGATTTTGGCAGGAGCTGGGACCATGGAAGAGGAACCATGGAAGCTGAGAGCCTGCCTTGAGTCCAGATGAAAAGACTTCTTGGGTATTTAGTACTGACTGATGAAATTGTAACTTACTTGTGACCTAGGGGTGGATGGCCTTTGTACTTTCCACTACCCCTTAAGAGGGTACTGGGTAGTGACTGATGATATTGTAACTTAATTGTACCCCATGGGTAGAAGACTTTGACTTTTGTACTTTGTGATCAAATTAAGGACTTTGTGATTGACTAAATGAATGTACTTTGCTTAAAACTATGTGACCACTCTGGTGAAAACTATGTGGCTATTTTAATAAGTTGCAACATTGTGAATGCTGTATTTTGATTTTCTTTGAATGCTTTGTCTTAGTTTGTTACTGAATAGAGAGTTTACTATACTGTGTAATCAGAACCTTGAAAGCTGTTCACAGCAGCAGTCCTCTGGAAAGCTGCTCATGCTTGGCTTTATAATCCCCAATATCTAACATAGGGATCTGCATAGAACAGGTATGCAAGAAATGCTTGTTGATAATGATAACAATGAAGGAAAAACCCTCTAGTGCTCTCAATAGCATTTTCAGATTATCCAGTGTCTATAAATTCTCTTGTTTGAAAATGCTCGGGAAGTAACGGTGACAAATTCTGATCCACCAGGATCTGGGGCTCAGTAAGAAAGGTTCAGTGAAATATTTTCTTTGGCTCACTCAGGCTCATCTCTGTTCATTTTGGCTAATTTCCTACTTAGCTGACAGTGGCCCAAGGGAACCCGAGAGATGAAGAAAGGAAACATGGAATAGAACACCAATCCCTCTCCTGCACCCAGCATAGGATGCCAAAACCAAGGGGTCTGGGGAAGCAGTGCATTTCCATAAGACACAAATCCATCTTCCTCACTCCTGCAAAGGTCTAATTCTCAAATACACAGCAGGCACTGCCCCACTTTATATTCTGTGGATACCTTCCCTGGTGAGCTGAAAAATGAGAACTAGTTGTCCCAGGCAGTAAATGATCATGGAGAACAGAAGGTATCTTCAACACTTCTGAAAAGTCAAATGCAGGAGCCTCAAGTATAAATTCTTCAAAGGGGCTCCTTCTGGGGTGTGGGTAGTAGGAGCTTAACCACCCTCAATAAGCAAAGCGGTACAATGCAAAGTGAACTTAATGGGTACGAAGACTACTCCAAGAGAGACAGGTTCTCACATTGCCTCTACTAATAACCATCTGTGTGGTCTAGGGCAAACCACAGCTTCTCTGGGCCTCAGTTTCCTCCTCTGTAAAATGAGCATCTGCCTTACCTGTATTCCAGAGCTGTGCATAAATACCATCCATTTTCTCTCCAGATGGCATGGAATTTTTTTAGATATATCTAAAAGATCTTTCTTCTTTGTGCTCCATGGAAACCACTAGTTTGAACATAGAACATTGTGACTTTCACTGACATCCTACCTCTCCTTGACACCCTCTTCCAAACCTTTTCTTCCAATAGATTCTAGGGATGGAAGGGACCTCATAGACCATCTAGGTCAATTCCTACCTCCAATGATGACAGACTTTCTATGTGATATTGCTGCCCACTGCATTTGTGGACAGCTTGGATGCTTAGGAAGTTTTTCCTTATATAGAGCTGAAGTCTGCCTTTTTGTTACATCAACCCCCTTGTTCTACTTCTGGGGCCAAGTAAAACAAGGCTACTCCTTCTTCCACATGACGACCCTTCAAATATTTGTAGACAGCTATCATATTTCTCCTAACTCTCCATTCCCTTGGGTTTAAACACTGTCAATTAAGATCAGAACGATTATAGGATTTTAGGGCTGAAAAGGCCCTTAGAAATCATATACTCCAAACTCATTATTTTTTAGATAAGGAAACCAAGACACACAAAATCTAAGTGACTTCTCCAAAATTACACAAGTATTAAGTAAGAGATCCAGAATTCAAACCCAGGGCTTCTGGTTCCAAATCTGCTGCTTTTTCAATTATACCACAATTCCTTCAATTATTTCTCATTTCAATATTATTGAATTCAATATTATTTCTCATGGTGTGGTTAGTCAACTCACCCTCCTGGTCACTATCCCTGATTATGCTTTACCTTCTCTTAAAATATGGTTCCCAGATCCAAGCATAATAAACCAGATGTGATCTGACCTGGGCAGAGTGAAACAGGACTAGCATTTCTCTCATTCAGGAAATTATACTTCACTATAATTCCATTAACACAGACTGAAAACAAATGAGCTTTTTGACTGCCCTGTTACTTTGCTGAGTCATATGGAGCTTGCAACCATTAAAACACCCAATAGTCCTCAAGAACTATTCCCTACCTGGTACTTGTTTATCCTGTACTTTTGTAGTTGACTTTTTTTTAATCCAAGCTCAATACATTCCCAGTCATTAAATTTCATCTTCTTAAACTCAGCCCAGTATTGTAATCTGTGAAATGTCCTTTTGGTTCCTGAACCAGAAATGCTACTGGCAGCTGCTGTGGGGGTATAAGACCAATAACACCAGCACACAGGAGGGCTGCTAGTACAGGTTGTTTCATCTGCTTTTCTAAAGGAAAGCAACTCAAAAGGGGTCAACAATTTTACTTTAATCAAATAGATATGTACATATCTATTTGATTAAAGTAAGATTTATATAATTTATATAATATAAATATATATATATATAATTTACTTAGTTCAGCTGAAAAAGTCAGCACCCTGAACTTCCAAGAAAATACAAACAGAGATTATAAGCAGAAATAATAGCATAGTGGCAGCTAGGTAGCACAGTGAATCTACAGCACTGGCCCTGGAGTCAGGAGGACCTGAGTTCAGATGTGAACTCAGACACTTAATGCTTACTAGCTGTGTGACCTTGGGCAAGTCACTTAACCCCAACTGCCCCTCCAAAAAAAAAAAAGCAAAGAAATAATAGCATAAAGACCAACAGATAGGGCTTCTAACCATCTGACCAAATAATACATGCATCACAGATCAAAAGACAGATCCAATTGTCTGACCGTTGCATACAAACGTAGTTACCAGAGAGAGAAGCACCAACATCTGGGTTTTTAAAGCCAGGGGGCTCTTTAACGGCTGCCCAGAGTCTCATCTGGCTACATCACTGGAACACTCTTCCCCATGAGTAAGCCCCAAAGCAAAATGCTAAACTCAAAATATTTATACACTTCTTCAGGGTCAGAGGGATCACAAGCCTCATGACCCACTGCCTAATTACAGTAACAAAGTAAAGTAACAAAAGGTGTGGGAGTTACTGGAAAAACAAGCCTCCCCTAATCAAGCTTCCCTTATTGGGCTCCACCTGAGGCCTGTTAATGGGTGGGGAAGATCTTCAAGTTCCATTAACATTACAGATTCCAATTCCATCCTTCAGGGTATCATCAAGTCAATCAGTCCCTTTCAGCTTTGGGTCATTCACAAATTTGATAAGTAGGTCATTACTGAATTCAACCAGGTCAATGATAAGAGTTTTGATAACAGCCTATTGGAACTCTACCAGGTAATCCACTCCTGGCTAATGTTGATATATTAACCAATATTCTCTGGATCAAATTGTTTAACCAGTCCCAAATCCAAGACCTCTGGCAACTGCCAGTCTTAGAATACTCCTCTTGTTCTCCAGGATTTCTCAAAGATCACTAACAATGGCTTGGCAATCACATCTTTCAGTATTATAAACTGTAATTAGTTTAAGTCAACCCCAGCTCTGGCTAGGCAGACACTTTTTTGCTGTCTC
Source organism: Pseudochirops cupreus (assembly GCA_028627135.1). NCBI lineage: Eukaryota > Metazoa > Chordata > Mammalia > Diprotodontia > Pseudocheiridae > Pseudochirops > Pseudochirops cupreus. The sequence goes on along the minus strand of CM053581.1, from coordinate 510,124,594 downwards.
TTTACTTCTCTTGGGTGGCCTTGGGCAAGACACAACTTCCCTGGGCCTCAGTCTCCTCCTCCGTAAAATGAGGGTAATGTTATCTGCCTTACCTATATTCCAGAACTGTACATAAGGATCATTCACTTTCACAACTTGCTCATTTTGGCAATTTTGTTCTACCTTTCCCAGTCTTAAGATTATTTTTCTTGGTGCAGAAAAGAAAAGCAAAAAAGGAGCCAAAAAGCTGTCTTTGGTCTTCCATTATCATTATTGTATTTACTCCAAGCCAAAAGCCTCTTTTCCGCTTGTTCCTCCCTTTACTCCCAACATTAGCAAAAATGCCATTTTTGTTTGTCCTCAGCACTTACCATAAGCCTCAGTTCATTCTTGGATTTAGTCTTCCTAATATTGACAGGATTTTTGTATTCATCCTCAATTAACTGCCCTTGATTCTACTTCCTATACTTGTTTTTAAGTATCTGAGCTTAGATTTTTAAAATTTATGTAGCCACATCATTTAGTGCCCTTCCCCTTTGCTTACTTAATTGAATTATTTCTGCCTGTATCATCAGAATTTTGTTCAAGAGAATTTCTTAGCTCTCTTTAGCTGACTTCCCCTTTAGTAGGTAGGTCCTGGGCCCCAAATTTTTGCCTACATTTTCTCTGACTTTGAAATTTGTCCTCTCTACTATAAAAGCTAAGAAGGCATCATCACTTCCCCTCAATGTTCCTGCAATCTCCACTTCAACCAGGTCTACTCAGTTAGGGCAGATGCAAAATAGCAGCTCACTTTGATGCTTCCCCTACCTTTTGAAAGATGAAGCAACCAGCAGTGCAAATCAGAGGTTGATCAGATAGATGTTCTGGTTTCATTTTTTTGTTTGTTTGGGGTTTTTTTGCAAAAACAAACAAAAATCCTCTAGCAGATGTCTGGATCACTGAATTATCCAAATCTTGCCTCTGTATCAATTTGAGATTCTATGTTAGGCATTTCCTACCCATGTCTTCCTCCTGACCTGGTGGAGGTTTACAGCAGACTCCCACTATGCTCCTTCCTCTAGGTTTGTCCACGCCCACCCAGGACCATAATTGCTTCAACACTTCCACTGACACGGAACACAAGCCCTTAACAACCTTGCTGGTAGTCTTGAAGAGTCGCTAGGGCTGAATATTTATCAGCCTGGGCCAACCCAATGACAAGCCTCTCTAGACTTAGCGATGAAAGTACTCATATGATGGTCCATCATCAAGCCTGTACTGAAAGTACTTACTAGATAGTACTTACTAGATCATACACCCCACTGGGGTCACCCTTGAGAACTCAGGACCACTTCTATCACAATGAGACATTCAAGTAGGACTTCTTTGTGGGTATAACATAAATAATATAATGTAATATAACACAACATTCTACTTTTGGTGGATTATATTACATATAATGCATATAATCATAAGAATCATAGATGGCAAGGAAGTGAAGAGATCATTGTTGGTTGGAGTTATCAGGATTTAACCTGCATAGGTAACCTGGTGATAAACTTCCATGAACCTAATTTGGTTAGTTTCTAGATAATAAGTTTAACATCTATCATACATACAATACATACATACTCAAAGCCTTTCCAGCTTGGAAGGGTCTGCCAGAGCTTTACTGTGATGGCACAGCCTTTGAAAAGTCAAGGTCATCTCTACACCATGATGAGGCATTAGAAGAGGGACAGGGACAGGACCTATGCTTTCATTGATACAGGGAACTCTTTCCTGGAAGAGGAAGCTCCCTTTATCAATAAAGGTCATGAATTTCTCTTCCACTTAAAAAGTTAATGTTGTGGAAAGCAGATCCATCCTGCTCTATTGGCAAGTTAGAGGAGTGATGGGGGAGGACATAGGAGAGATTAGATTGGGAGAGGGGTTATACAAGGGGATGGCTGTTTTGAGGGGGTGGTAGGGGAAAGATGGGGAGAAAATTTGTAACTCAAAATCTCGTGGAAATGAATGATGTAAACTAAAATAAATAAAATAAAATATAAGACTTAAAAAATAAAATAATTTTTCTATTTGGAAAAAAAAAAAGAAGTTAGTGTTGCCTAGAACAATAAGAGAGCTTAAAAGACTTGTCCAGGAACACATAGGCAGTATGTGTCAGAAACAGGACTTAAAGGAAAAAGGATTCACACGTACAAAAATACTTAGAGCAGTTCTTTTTAGGGGGGCAAAGAATTTGGAAATTGAAGGGATGCCCATCAATTGGGGAATGGTTGAACAAGTTGTGGTATATGCATGTAATGGAATATTATTTTGCTATAAGAAATGATGGGCAAGTGGAACTGATACAAAGTGAAGTCAGCAAAACCAAGAGAACATTGTACACAGTAAAAGCAACATTGTATGATGATCAACAATGAATGACTTAGTTCTTCTCAGTAATATAATGATCCAAGACAATTCCAAAGGACTCATGATGAAAAATGCCATTCATACCCACAGAAAGAACTGATGGAATCTGAATGCAGATCAAAGCATATTATTTTCACTTTATTTGTGTGTGTGTTTTCTCTTTTGGTCTGTTTCTTCTTTTACATGACTAATATGGAAATATGTTTTACATGATTACACATATATACCCTATATCAAATTGTTTACCATCTTAGGGAGCGGCAAGGGGAGGTAAGGAGTAAATTTGGAACTCAAAAAATTATTTTTAAAAGTGAATGCTAAAGGGCAGTTAGGTGGCAAAGTGGATAGATCACTGGTCCTGGAGTCAGGAGAATCTGGTCTCAGACACTTACTAGCTATGTGACCTTGCACAAGCCACTTTGCCCCGACTGCCTCCAAAAACACTTTTTAAATAAAATGAATGTTTAAAAATGTCTTTACATGTAATTGGGAGAAATAAAATACTATTTTTTTTTCTTTTTGGAGGGAGGAAGGCAGGGCAATTGGGATTAAGTGACTTGCCCAAGGTCACATGGCTAGTTTTGTGTTAAGTGTCTGAGGTCAAATTTGAACCCAGGTCCTCCTGACTCCAGGGCTGGTGCTCTATTCACTGTACCACCTAGCCACTTCCTACTTCTTTCTTTTTAAAAAAATATTAACTTTTTTTCTTTTTAAATGGTATTTCATGGAGCAGCTCTCAGACACTTACCCAAGGTCACACGGTTAGTTTTGTGTTAAGTCACTACCTTTCTCCCTCCAAAAAAAATAAAATAAAATAAAAAAAGAAGTAGGATTTGAATATTTGTCTTCCTAGCTCCCTAGGCCAGGTAGTAACCTGTCCATTGCACCATGCTACCTCTCCTCAGAAGAGGATACAAGGCTATTACTTCTCAATATATGCTGCTACTCCGCCAGTCCCTCTCAATCTACCTTAGTCCTTTTAAAGGGTTCTACTCTTCCACTGGCATATTATAGTTATCAGTCACAACCCAACAAGTCTCTATGATACTTGCAAGTTCATATTTTCCTCTTGATATTAAAATCTCTGGTTTCGTGCATTTTAATTTGCAGACATCTCTGAGACCAATTATTGCTTTGGTTTCCTCTTCCTTATTATAATTATCATTATATCCTCTTAAGAATTACTAGAAATCTCCACTGCTATTTTTCCTCCATTGTTATACTGTTGTTCCTTTTAGTATCTGGTTTGGCAGGGAAATTGGAGCAATTTTTTCATTCTCCATTTACTTAAAATCCTTTGAATCAGATCAATAAGTCTCCAGGCAAATCCTTTTTTTCCCCTGTTCCTCATTAGATGCACTCCATTGCTGGCAAAGAGCCTATTCCTGGTCAAGAACCACTCTTATATCTTAATCCATAGCCCAGAAAACTAAGTCTCAATTTCTCACAAGAACTTCTTAGATAGCTGCTAATTTTTCCACAAACTCATTTCTATTCTAAAGCCTCTATCATCAATCATTGGCTATAATTCAAATACTAAGTAAGACCTTCAGTCTTTCAATTTCCTACCTCTAACTTCACAATCCCTAGACAATAATTCTCAAAAACTGGAAAATGGAAGGCAGCTTTGCAAAATGGAAAGCAGACTGGATTTGGAGTCAAAGGTTCTGGGTTTGAATCCTGCCCTCTGATTCTTATTAATTAACCTCTCTGGTCCTCAGTTTCCTTAGCTATAAAATGAAGGAGTTAGACAAGATAATCTCTAACATACCTTCCAACTTTAAACCCAATGACCCAATAAACAGAGAAGTCACTCAGTCCTAGCCTAGTCCCTTTCTGACCACTCAGAGAGGGCTGGCTTTTGCAGACATTAGACTTTTTTGGCACGGGGGGAAGTTCGGTCTGGCCTTTATTCATCAGCCAGTGCCTTAATTTGACTGCTGTAAACCACCTAGTAATTTGAAGTGCTACTGATTTATGAATTTTTAAACCTGTGGAAGGGAAGCTAAGTGATGGATAAATCCAGTATTAGTGTTTCCCCTATTCTAAGACAACAGTAGCTTTTATCAGGTTCCTCTCAGGATATTACTAATATTTAAGCTGGGCAAACCATTCATCCTCATATAACTGCCATCTCCATATATCATATCACCCCAATGACCATATACCATCATTCGGCAAATTATGTGAAACAATCCACCAAAGGCATCTTTCCAGATAACTACAACTCAGGCTTTTGAAAGTGTTGAATAGGAACCAAGTTGGTTCCAGGACCAAACCAAGTGTGGAAAACACTATCTGTGAGCTAGGTTCATGTGTTCTTGCCAAGCAGCCCACAGAAAAGACTGCCTACAAGCTCAAGCTTGACCAATGAGTAAGCTTCCAAGACTATTTGAAGGGACAGGTCACTTTTAATAAGGACTAATTCCTGAAGCAGAGGTTTTTTCATTACATTTATAGCAACAACCCAGCATCAAATTGCTTTGCCATCAAAGACTCATCCTGAGACCCTCACACAGATAGTGTTAACTTGCAGAGGCCTGAAAGAAGCTGGTAAGGAACCAGAAGAAAGTTTGCAAGGCTAGAAGAGCCTGTCCTTCTTCTGGAGGGACCTGCGAGGGTTATTGCCAGCTTTCACATTCCCTGTATTTGTTATTCAAGATTTGGCTAGTTATAATTCACCTCTACAATAACTCCCATCCTTCAATAAATCTTACCAGAAGTGTTTGAAAATTGTGCACTGGGTTTTGCTTTTACCTTTTAGTGGCTCAGGGGTAACATTTACCACATTTAGAGAGCCTTGGCTGCTTAATGTTGGAAATTGGGCGGGAGAGCCTAATCATGTCTCTACTCCTTGGAATTAGCCCCTCAAATCCAGAATACCAGGTACGGGGGAGGGCACCCAAGCTAGTTCTGCTGAAGTCTCTTTATAAATAACCTGCAACTAGACATTTGGGTTTGTGTACACACTAATCAAAGCATAAATATGACTCTCATCCCAGAGGTGAACTAGGCTGCCCTTGGGGCCACATCTTATCTCCTTGACCCTGTGCCTAGAGTTCAACAGAGCCCAGGGCTACTGAAGCTAAGGAGACCGGAATATTTTTTTTTTTATCCCACAGGTTTCAGATCTGCCCTTGCCACCCTTATGGACAGTATATCCTATGTTGGGATTTCAATTTCAATCTACCTCTGTACACTTTAAGTACTTAGGGGGACATCACATAGAAGGGGAATTAGATTTGTTCTGTTTGGGGGCAGAGGGAAGAACCAGTAGCCGAATGTAAGATTTTGGCTTAATGTAAAAGAACAAACTCCCTAATAAATGGAGCTGACCAAAAGGAGCAACTGGAGAGTTCCCCCTCCCTATAAGTGTTCAAAGGAGGTAGCAGGTTTTCCCCTCGATGAATTTCCCCTTAATTCCCCTTCTGATGATCACCACTAGCTGTCTCTGGGGGGTTGTGGGGAAGCTTTATCCCCCTTGCTCTTCCTTGGAGGTACAAGTTACACAGCAAAGCCTCTCTGTTATCTGGGGTCTTGAGTGAAGGATTTGGCCCATTCTACACAATTTGCATGTTCAATTCCCTAAATTGCCTACACTACTAGATTATCTGTGGTCTGGAGTCCTTCCTTTACTGCCCTGAATAGCAGAGTAGGCTGCTATAATTGGGAAGCCTCTGGAGGAATGAAAATCATTTCAGTGGGGTGGCAATGTCTTCCTTTCCCCAGAATATTCTATTTCTCTTTCTAAGGGACTACAGCAGCCCTATACACGAAATGTGCTGGGGGTGGCAGGAAGAAACAAAAAAAGAATTGTCCAACTCTAGTTGGATTGTAATGACCTTAACATGGTGTTAATATAACTTCTCCAGAAAAAAAAAAACCAACATAGTTGTCCCTTTATCTAAATATGCAATCTTGGATTCCAACAAACACCCCCAGTTGATCTGAATGGAAAACCGCAGACAAACAGCTGTTTCTCCTTCAGCCCCTGTCTGCAGGCACTCTTTTGTCTCCAAACTGGATGAGTGGGTGCCATGGGTTAAGCCAAAAGAAAACAGCTCTGAGTGAACACAATGGCTGCTTTTTACATGTGCTTTGCTTCATTCCGAATAGACCTTGCTTCTTGCCACTGACACAATTCTTAAAAAAAAAAATGATGTGCCAATAAAATGTGTGTTAATTAAATTTATTTCAAGTGCCCTAGGGGAACTGCAGTCCTTTCATAAACCAAGAAGAAAATCTGATTTTGCTCCATTTAGTCAGTATGGGGCTGTTGTTATTATTTTTGCCAGGGCACACGCTAACAAAAAATAATGCTAATGATACTGGCCCCACACTGACTACTTACTGACCTACCTTCTTCATACTTCTTAGGGAACACCTGAGAAAGCCGGTATCTTTTTCTAAATGGAGTAAAATCAGGTTTTCTTCTTGGTATGTCATTAAACATTAAAACAAGAGCAAGAGATAATGACAAGTTGTGGAAGAGGGAAGGAAACATGCATTTATTAAGAGCTTATTATATGCCAGGCACTAGGCTAAGTACTTCACAATTATTACCTCATCTGAACCTCACAACAACCTTGGGAAGTAGGTGCTATTACCCCCATTTTACAGATGTGGAAACGGGCACAGAGGTTAAGTGACTTGCCCAGGGACATACATGTAGTAAATCTCTAAAGTCAAATTTGAATTCAGGTTTTCCTGAGTCCGGGCCTAGCAGTCTAATCACTGAGCCATCTAGCTGCATCTAAAGAACACCCTGAGACAGTAGGGTGCAAATCAAAGTCTTGGATTTGGAATCAGAGGACCTGGGTTTGAATCATGACTTTGTCATTTAGTATCTAGAATATGTGACCCTAGGCAGGTCACATCACTACTCTAGGCTTCATTTTCTATAGCTGTAGAATGACAGGTTTGTATTAAATGATCTCTGGCGTCTCTCAGAGACCTAAACCCTTGAACCTTCGAAGTTGTTACACCAACTGCTTTTCAATCTCTCTATCCCCACCGAAGAGAAGCACTTTCTCAGAAGCTTAGAAGGATTACCTTATATGATCATGCAGGTCACCTTCTCACATCTGCCACTTCACCTTCAGGCTGATAAAGCCCAGCACAAAAGCCCCTTCTTTGCCCATTAGAACCGTCAACTCTCCACTCTGCTGGAAATTTACTTAATGATACCTGCCTCCGAGGAATAATGTTCCAGGGAAGCTCGTGTTTGGAATCATTCTACAATGGCACCCAACCTGCTCCTGAAATACTCTAGGCACCCATTCTCTTGCATCATGAATCTTTGCATTTTCCCCAGAGCTAGTATGTTGGATTTAGATCCAAGGGATTGTGTCCCCAAGACAGCAGAGTTCCTTTTAGATTTCTGGTTGCTCCGTTCACTTGTGTGAGGTTGAAGGTTTGTTGGCATGAGTTCTGAGATGGTCAAACTATTGAAGCCACCGATCAAAACAGACCTTAGGCTTAGTCCAGGGGTGGGGAACCTGCGGCCTCAAGGCCACATGTGGCCTTTTAGGTCCTCAGGTGTGGCCTTTTGGGTGAGTCTGTTTTACAGAACAGATCCTTTTATTAGGGGGATTTGTTCTGTGAATCTAGATTCAGTCAAAGGGTGCACTTGAGGATCTAGATGGCATGTGGCCTAGAGGCCACCACTGTCCCATTCTGGGCTAGTCTAAAGACTCATTTGAGAGGAAGCTCAATGAACAGACTACAAATTCAAAGAATGTCTGGAATTCCACGAGGTCATTTCCAGGTGGTTAAGAAAGGCTTCATGGAGAAGATAAGATCCCACCTGGACCTTGGTGCAGAATATCATTGGAACATATAGAAAGTAGGGTAAGAACATTCTCCTTGGGAGTGGGAAGAAGAGTTTATGCAAAAACACAAAAGTGGGATGATTTAAGGTGCTTTTTTAGAGACAGGGTAGATCAATTTGGATGGAATAAAAGCTTCAAGTTCGTGTAGGGCAGAGTGGGAAATAAGATGGGAGAGGCAGGATTTGTTGGGAAAGAAGGCAGCAGCAACTGCTAATTACGCATATGGAAGAATCAGCCTCTTACCCTCTCTAATGCAAACTTTGAGCATTTTGGATTTGCCTGAAGCCTGATAAATTTTATTCCAGCCCTCATTTTAACTGTGGGTAACTATGCTGAATTGTGTTTCTGACACACAGAAAATTGTTGGATTATGTCTTCTAATTCATTTCTCCACTCTTTTGTTTTATGGATGAGTTTAGTCCATTAACATTTAAGTTCGCAGTTGTTAAGTTTGTGTTTCTTTGTATTACATTACTTTCTTCCCCAGTCAATACTAAAGTTTATTTTGCTTAAAACAATCTGATTCCAGTCTCCTTCCACACATACCCCCTACCTCCTATGCCCCATCTCTGCTTCCCAGATCAGTTATATTCATTCTCTCCCATCATTATATTAATAATATTAATCAGCATTAATATTATTGTGACATAATCAATTATGAGAGAGATAATATCAAAGAATCCTGGGTAATATGAAGCAACACATAGTAAAGTGAACAGAACCAGAACAGTCTAGAAAAGGAAAATAATGCTGAACAGGGAGAGAACTCTGAAGGACTTAACTCTGATCCAAGCAGTGACCCGCCATATCTCCAGAAGATGCTTCTGATGAAGCACGTTACCTCCTGATAGAGAAAGAATGGAAACAAAGTACAGAGAAATACACTTTCAGACATGGCCCATTGTGTGGATTCATTTTGCTTAAAGGGGTTTTTTCCCCTTTCTCTTCCTCAGCTAATTTGGAGGAGTTCTGGAGGGGGCAGAGGGATTGACAATTTGTTGTGGTGGTTCAGCTCTTTTAGCTGTGTCCAGCTCTTTGTGACCCCATTTGGGGTTTCCTTGGCAAAGATACTGGAACAGTTTACCATTTCCTTCTCTGATTCATTTTACGGATGAGGAAACTGAGGCAGACAGGTAAGTGACTGGTTAGTGTCCTAGGCCAGATTTGAACTCAGAAAGATGAGTCTTCCTGGCCCCAGGCCCAGAGCTCTATCCACTGCATCACTGAGCTGCTTGGGGGATTAGTAATAGTGATGACAAAAGAGAACCACTGAAACATTTTTTAAAATGCATAGCAGAGAACAGAAGGAAGCCCTAAAAGAAGCAGTGACAAGCAGGAAGGCTTGAAAGTAGCATATAGAATTTATTTTTTATATATATATATATATGTATACACACACACATATACACACACTTATATATATTTAAAAGTAAGTGATATGAAGTTGAGATTCATATTTTCATATATAACTGTGATCTGCTGTGTATACAGAAACGTTGCTTTGTGTAAGTGTCAGAGTTTAAGTCAAGGATAAAAAGAGAAATTTTTTTTTAAAAAAGAAGGAAACAGACTGAAATGTCCTCATCCTTTGACCTAGACGTCTTACTGTCAGGTGCTTATATACTGTCAAAAGGTGATCACAACTTCATGAACCTTGCATGAAAACTAGGTCTATTACAAGACAAATGAAATGATGAAAAGAAAGGCCTTATGTACACTAAAATACAGCATCACTTTCTGTAATAAAGGACAGGCAACAAAACACGTGCTCAATCAGTTAACAGAACTAATGGGAGCCCACTGTGACAGATGACCCTAGCGGATATGATTACTGTACTGTAAGAAATGGTGAATATAATAACTAGTATTTACAGAGCACTTTGAGTTTTCGCCACTGTGTGCTCTGCATCTATTATCTCATTGAATTCTCACAACACCCCTATGAGGTAGATGCTGCTGTTATCCCAATTTCACAGATGAAGGAACTGGGACACCCAAAGGCGATTTGCCTAAGGTCATGCCACTGATTCAGAGATATGATGAGACCCAGAGGATACTGGGATTTCAGTCTTGAACAGGTTTGAGAAATTATCTAGACCAAGTCTTTCGTTTTAGTCGTTAGGAAAGTGTCCCAGAGAGGCAAGTGATATGCCCAAAGTCACAAATACAGCAAACTGAACAGGTGGGATTCCAACACCTTGACTCCAAATCCAATTTTCTTTGCATTGTCTTGTGTTGTTTCTTGATTTTTGGTCATTTCTAAGTCAATGATTCAAGGGCTATGTGTCTGAATCTCATCTCTGGGGCACCAAATGAAGAAGAACTGCTTCACTTCTAATAGTGGCCACTAGGTGGCTTAGTGGGTAAGTCTAGCAGGAATGATGGACTTGGGAGTCACCAAGACCAGAGTTCAAATGCTGCCTCAGATTGCTTGTGTGGCCTTGGGCAAGTCACTTAACAGCTCTCTGCCTCAGTTTCCTTAAGTGTGAAATGGGGATATAATAACAGCACCTACCTCAGAGGGCTTTTATGAGGACCGAACAAGTTATGTAAAAAGTGCTATATGAATGCTAGCTGTAATTATTAGTACGAAAAGGGCCACATCTGCCTCCTCTAAGACAGGGATGGACTAATTTTCCTCTTAGAATAGTTAGAGCTTCAAGTCCCAGGGAAGTCCTCATAATCCAAGGCCAGCACAGATGCTACATGAATGAAAATCCCATGCAAATCACCAAGAAGAGGAAGTCACACTTCTGAGCAATTACTCCCCCTCAGCAGTTTGGTTGCCAGTTTCTCAGATCAGCAGCTTGAAAAGAAATTAGGCAACAAGCCTAACAGTAGCAATTTAAATCACTTCCACCTTCCTGTCTATTATATCACATTCTTTTTCCCACAGGAGTCATGTTCAGTAAGGCCCCTCAGAACGGGTTAGGGAGATAAGGAGAGATGGGAAGAAACAGCATCCTCATAGTAGAACCGACTTCTCCTGAATCTCTCTTCAAGGTCATGGCATGGGAGCTGAAGAATGGAATGAGTCAACGAGACTGGAGGTAAAATCAAGGGTTTGACTTTGTGCTAAGAAGAAATGAAACATCTGATTTCTGTGAAATCCAAACACCCACAAAGTTCAACTGAACAAGGCTTCCTGGTTTCTCTCCCCTGACCTCATATCCCAGCCATAACACTCAAGAATAATTGCAAGAAACTGTTACTTACGCCCCTGAGCCTGCTTCATGATGTTTCCCCTCTCCAATCTCCTGCAGCACTTGGACAGTACCACACTACAATCAGGATCAAGTATGAATAGCCTCATTCCATTCTATAATTAATTCCTGGGTATTAATCTTGCCTCCTCAATTAGTCTGTGAGCACCTGGGACAGGGTCCCTTGTTAAACATCGATTTCTCTTCTCTCCCCTGAAGGACCGACCTTAGGAAGGGGAGCACAGGTGTTCCATCAATCCTGATGGACTGAGATTCCTTGTGATGGCCCTTAGGGCAGCAAAAGAGCTGGAATGTCTTCAGAGTCAGCAGAGACCTGCTTCCATTTAGGAGAGTTTTAATGTTCTGTCCTTTAAGTACCCTAACTCTGAAAGGTTCTTTGCAAAGAGATTGTTTCATTCATTGTGTTTGCACGGCCAGTGCCAAGTCTGGTGATTGGAACCCAGAAGATGCTTAATAAATACTCACTGGTAAATTGTTTCATTGATTGATTCTATGGGGGATGCATTTACACCATTTACTACTATATTTTTAGATTGTCATTTTCCATATGCAGCTCTTGCTTCCCTCAACTATACTGCAAACCTCCTGAAGGCAGGGGCTCTGACACCTCCTTCCTTCATACCCCAAAAATGGTCTGACAGAGGATGGTCAAGAAATCTGGGGACTGATGAGTCAGAGGTTTGTGAGCAAGAGATGGTGGTTATCGTCACTTCCCAATCCTTGCACCTAGTTTTCCTTCAAACCATTTTTTCCCTCTTTGCATGTCTTTTCCCTTAAGATACACCCTTTGGGCTATTTTCTTGTTTTTGCAAGTTTCAAAAGGAATGAAAACCAAAACAAACCACATAATCAGAGCCTCTGCCCTTCCTGTTTTGGGTCATCCCATGTTCACCTCTGATTCATGTGTCTTCTCCTTTTTTTTTTCTTTGCCTGTCTTCCCTTTCTTTCTCCTGTCTCTGTTGCCACTCTGCCTCTCTCTCTGCTCTGGCCTTGCTTTCTCGCGTTCTCTGCCCAAAAATGCCCCAGAACCATACCTACCCTCTTCGCTGGAAGAGCAGCATCCAGGCCTAACAAACGGCTTTGTGAGATGTACCATAAAGGCAACTCCTTGTCCATCTCTGGAGGAAATTACCTCCAAAAAAGTAGAACTCCTCCAGCAAAGACAGATAGTCTTTTGCTGAGAGACCTAAAAATCCTGGGAAGGGAGAGAGAGCATGACCGAACCGGCAACTGAAATGTCTGAAAGAGGAGGCTGTTTTTCTTCCCAACTAAACAGACGCTTCTCTTTCCCCTACCAGAGTTGTCTCCTGCTTACATCTTCATCTCCAGTACCTGGGATACTTAAATAATGGCTTAATTCCTACCTTACTAAAAATTAAAGTTTATAATATTTTAGCCCAATCCCCAAACTGACCAAAGATGTCCCAGTGCTTAGGGAAGGACCTGGGAAACCCTAGCTCCATTCCCTAGAGGCTGATGTGCCCCCTGTACTCCTGCCCAGAATGATACTCGACATGCTTTGAAACTAATCCAGCATAAATTTAAGTACTTCACTTGGATCCATAACCTCCTTCATGTGGGCTCCTTCATGACTACCCAGGCCTTCTCATCCAGTCTGATTCTTGTCCTGGTCTTCTCAAAAATCTTCTGTTTAAGATTCACCCAATGTTCTATAGGCCATCCACTGGGCTGCTTTTGTGTTTGTATGTGGTTTTTTAAACACATCTTGTGAGTAGGGTACCAACCAGTAGAACTCTTGGGTGTCCATCTAATCCTCTTACTACCTGACTTGCCTATTTTCCCTTCTCATCGTACATTTCCCAGACAATACCTTTTATGCTACTTCTTACACACACACACACACACACACACACACACACACACACACACACACACACACACACACACACACACAGCCTGCTTTTGGTTGCCATGTTTTCCTCCAGTGCCCTAGTTTCTAACAGTAAGGGAGATCAAGGTAACACAATGAGAATAACACAAAGCAATAATTTAAAGCTGTAACAGTTCTGGTGCAGGCCTGGATCCCTGAAGAGGCTGTCCACATCGTCCTTTCCAGGTCCCTTGGCTCAGATGTTCACTCAGGAGCAAAGGCACAATCAGACTGGACAGGGGCCCACAGAGACATGATCCAACATCACAGACACATATAAATGGTTCAGCTTTCTAGCCACACAGGCTAGGTAGATCACAATAAAGTCTCAGTATCGGGAGTGTTCCATGGTTCACTGTCATAAGCCATTATTGGCTTTGAGGTTTTATGTCAGGGATCAGCTTGGGATCCCCAAAAGTGCTGTGCAATTTCCCAAAGGCAATCTAGTTCACCCTCCTCTTCCTCTTCAATTTTGGACCCATTATCCATCTCCAGTACCTATCCAAGACTGTGTGGAATGGAGTGTGGTCTCTCATTAGCTAAAGTATATAGGACCTTCGGCCTTAGGGCCATAAGGTAAATAAATAAATAAGAGAAACAACTTTTTTGGCAATGTTGTAAGATTGTGAACTAGGTCATCTGGGCAGTTGTTTTAAGGCTCAAAACTTAAGGTTGTTAATTGGTATTGTAGGTAAAAGAAGGGGGAAACTGATGAAAGTGTTATCTTGAACAGTCCCCCTTGCATGTATCAGAATGGAGAAAGCAAGGGCACGCCATCAGCCCCTCCCTACTTTAGCCACTTCTTATGTTGCAAAACTGCCAGAGCCTCTAGAAACTATCTCTACTAGGCAAGGTCATTCTGAGAGGGAAAACAATGATAGTGAATGTAATTCCTTGTATTTGTGAAACCCGGTAAAATATTCATTGCTTATTGCAGCTAAATTGGCTCTAAGCTGTGATTAGTGAAGCTTGTTGTTCTAGATAAAAGGCATCTGCTATGACAAAATCTTGTTTTAAAATTGAATCAGGTATCGTCGCCCACATCAGTGCCACAAGCTACCCAGAGGAGTGTGATCCTATGCTGTTAACAGGTGGAAGTTTATATCGGGTGAAAGCCGAAGAGGCGATTCTAATCTCACTTAGGATAGGACCTCTTTGGCATCTACCCATGAAATTCCTTGGAAAAGGAATGTTGCCCACCTATTCCTGAATCTAGCTATGAGGTGGTACCTCATACTGCATGGATGGATATCTGTGACTTTACCCAAATTTAAACAGAACCAAGGATGGTTATCCTGTCATATTTGGAATGTCACATGTTCCGGCTTATTCCTTCTATAGCAAGTTTCAATGACCAAAGCAAGAGGCCAGTAAAAGATTTGGACCATTTTGTTGTGTGGTTAACAAATGTAAGGAATTACTGAGTAAAAAAGGAGGAAAATGGTTTTTGAGAGATCTGGAAGGGTAATTAAAGGTTTGATGAGAAATGTGAAAAATAGATAAGAAGGTTTGGGGACAAATGAGGGTTTATCCAAGCCCCTCCTGTCTATA
>CM053581.1:510084989-510109218 GCA_028627135.1 Pseudochirops cupreus | reverse complement strand
GTTCAGTGGTTGGACTGCCCGCTTCTTGCAAGATTCTAATAAAGAGACCCTTCTCTATTCACCTTGAGCTGTCTCCAAGTGATTTAAAATCTTTTTATCACCACACAAAGACAAAGGTACTTCTGGACTAGCTTGATGGGCTGTCCATCTAATTCACAGAATAATCAGGGTAATAAACATCCTTTATCTAGTTTTTTTTCCTATACAGATCACCAAGCGGACCTCCTTTGAGGAGTTAGGTCTCTCACTAAGAATACCACATAGTACACTGAGGTTTGAGTCAATCAACACAAAGATATCTGTAAACAGAAGCATTTGGAGGAGCTTACAGTCTATAGTCAGGCAAGTCACTTCAACCTGATTGCTTCAGTTTCCTCATCTGTGAAATGAGCTGGAGTAGGAAAAGACAAATCATTCCAGGATCTCTGCCAAGAAAATCCCAAATGGGGTCAGGAAGAGTCAGACATGACTGAAAGGACTGAACAACCACCACGACAAAGCAATCCACAGTGAATCAATCTTTCCATTTGGACTGGGCAAGAAAGATAACCTCCAGCAGCTTGGTTAAGCAATGTCTTCCTGTTTTAGGTCTCACTTGGCAGTGATCAGGATTAGTGATGAACTGTGATTCTTAGAACATGACCCCGGCCAGAAAGGTGAAAGAGGGGCCACACTGGACCAAGAGCTCTTTTGTAGCTTTGTTTCAAGGATGGCCACAGCCAAGGGATTCATCTCTTAGTGGCCAAGTCAGTAGCAAAAAGCTTTGCCAGGCTGGTCCTCAGACAGTGGATTCAGTTTGTCATTGGGTCTTGGCTCAACACCTGCCCTTTGAGAATATAGGGTCACCTACCTGCTACATTAGAACATCAGTGCAGGACTTCTGGAGGAAATCCAGTGTACAAAGGATAAATGAATAGAGGGAGCCTTTGTTTTCTAAATGGATTCTTCACAAACCTTTTCAAAGGATTGTGTATAGTGGTCCTTTTGTGTGGCACATTTTAACTTTTGCAAGAAATTGTCCCCCCTTTTGACCACAAAGAAACTGATGCTAGTCTATTAATTAGTCTACCTACTTTGAAAGTTATGTGATTTGACCAAGGTCACACAGCTAACGAGTCACTGATCCAAGACCAAAAGCCAGAGAATATCTAGTATAATCCCTCTATCTGAGAGGAAATGATGGTCCAGAGAAGGAAAGGTTTCATATGGCCAACACCGTGTTCTCTTCATTAGTGCACTCAAAATATGAATCAACTACTCCTCCAAAATTTAAATAAATAAAATTGGTTTACACCCAACTTTCTAAGCATAAAATGAGGCAAGCCTATATAACAGCAAATATCCATAATTCTCTAGTATTTTGATCTACTCTGGGTGTCCTTGCAGTCTGGAGTAGACAGGCATGAGTAGACAAAGGGTCACTCCACTGCCCAACCACATGTCTCTCAGTAAGCTGGAAAAAGCACTGAACTCAAGAGTCAGACAATCAGGTTGGTGTCTTGACTCTGATACTTAATAGGTCTGTCACCTTATTTTCCTTCTCTGAGCCTCAGTTTTCTTTCTGTAAAATGGGCATAATAATACTTGCATTATTTGCTTCAAAATTTTGTTACAAAAAAAGTATAACCAATTGTCAGGGAGAGATATTGTGAAGGTTTCCTACTTAGGTATGTGTGTGTTTGATTAGAGGGCTTCTGAGGTACCTTGCAATCTGAGATTTGATGATTCTGAGAAATGACTTATCCAGGGTCATACAGATAAAATTAGGACCCAGATCACTAAGTCAAGTTTCTGTAAGAGACTGTATTTTTCTCTACTTAAACTACAGTTTCTACTAAAAATCTATTTTGTCCCAAATGGACTAACAGTGCTTCCTAAAGTGACCCACAGTGAGGATTAGAGAATCTCAGAATTTTTCTGCATGTTCTACAAGTAAATTGCTTGATTCTTACCTCCAGGCAGATCACTGATCCCTGATGCTCTTTGAACACCTTCAGTGGCTCCCCAGTCACGAGGTTCCAAGTGCGAATGGTGGAGTCAGTGCTGCCTGTGAAGAGCTCCTGGTTGAGTTCATCCAGGGCCAGGCACAGGACAGCTCCTGTGTGGCCCCTCAAGGTCTGGTAGCAACAACCACTGGACACCCACCAAACTTTGGCCGTGCCATCTGTGCTGCCTGTCACCAGGAAGTCTCCGCCAACCTTCTCCCCCTGCTCTGAGGATGCATCTGGGATGTCCTTGGAGGAGTAGTGAGCTAAGGTCAGGACGCAATTCCGGTGACCTCGAAACTCCTGGATTTGTCGTTCCTTGTCTACACTCCAGCAGCGGGCCGTTCGGTCATAGGAGCCACTGAAGAGGTAGTCTTTGGCAACTAGGATCCTATTGGCAACAAATCCAGGGTCAAAGACTAGCCCAAAGCTCAGTTCCCCAGCCAGGCTATAAAAAGTCTCAAGGCTATCACTGAGTTTGGCAAACTGATGCCTCCTACCCCATTCTTACCTCCCTAAATCCCACTGCATATGTGATGGTATATACCATATCTTGCTAAATAATGTTAAGTAATTTTATAATTATCAAGAATTAAGTGTTGGGGCAGCTAGGTGGAGCAGTGAACAGAGCACCGGCCCTGGAGTTAGGAGGACCTGATTTCAAATTCGGCCTCAGACACTTAATACGTACTAGCTGTGTGACCTTGGGTAAGTCACTTAACCCATATTGCCCTGCCTTCCCCCCTCCAAAAAGCGGGGGAGAAAAAAAAAGAATTAAGTGTTAGTGAGTAAATGCAAAAGATTTCCTCTCCACCCCTAGAGACAGAACAACATTTTGTTTCAGTAAATGCATTATACTGGAAGCCAGGCATCCTGATGAAGACACAATGAAGTAAGAAACTTGGACTCAGTAAGAAACACCCTCAGAGAGGTAGGGTGACAGAGGGAGGGAGGGAGAGAGAGAGAGAGAGGGAGAGAGAGAGAGAGAAAAACTTCAGAGAATGAGCTCAGCTGAGCCAAGAATAGGTCATTTGGAATTAAAGAGAGCACCAAGCATCCTTAAAGTTTTCATAACACTTTACCTAGACTTCTCTTTTGTCCTTATGATCACAGATTTATAGCTGGAAGAAATCCTTGAGGGTGTCTAATCCAACCCTCTCATTGTACAGATAAGGAAGTTGAAGATTAAAGAGATAAAATGACTGGTCCAAGGTCAAAAAGGTAGTAAGTGGAGAGTTAGGTTTCAAACCCAGATCCTCCAGTGCCAACTCCAGTTGCAGGGGAAGGGAGGTTTCCACTACACCAGATTCCACAGTCTGCTTTAAATCATACTTGAGCATGTAAAAGTATTATTCCATCATTAGACTGTCAGGTTCTTGAGGGCAGGAGTTATATCTTCTTTCATTTCTATGTCTTTAGGGTCTTAGAGCTTGGCCAAAATAGTAGGTACATAAAAAAACAGCACACTTGTTGGATTGAATACACTGTGACCAAGGAGCGAGGCACTTGTCAGCTTTCTCTTGCATGTTTCTGTACTGCTTTGCATTACTGTTAATTATGTTATCTAGTTACATACTCCCTCTTATATTTAAGATGTGCCAAGAGTATTGGTAATGAGACAATTGACTGTAAGGACAGAAACAGGAGAGAATGGACTTACTGAATTCTTTCCCAAGGCTGGTGATACAGAAGGGAAACCAAATCTTTAAGAAGTTTGGAGGAGTAATGATGATGATGATGACAACTAATGTTTACAGAGTGTTTTCAGGTTTTTTCCAAACATTTTGGGTATGTTAGTTATCATTCGATCCTCCTGGCGACCTATGACGAAAACACAAGGACTTCTACCTCCACTTTATGGATGAGGGAACCAAGCCACGGATCAGTTAATGGCTTGCCCCTAATAACAGCTGTAGAAGATCCAGCTGTGAAGTGCTTCACTCATCCCAATTAATTCAATACATCTTGGCAAAGGTTATTACCCAGCTATGTGTGAAGCACCCTGCTGGGTACTGTGGAAGATACAAAGTTGGAACAAAACGTGATCCCTGTGCTCACTAGAGCTTATGGTCTAGGAGGGGGAGGAAGCACACAGATAACATAATATTAGAAATATGTGTTTGGTGAGAATAATAATAGTTAGCACTTATAGAGTGCTTTAAGTTTTGCAAGATGCATCACAAATATTATCTCATTATATGCTCACAACAACCCCGAGGTTAAGTGCTATTTTACATTTTTATTTTTTTGCTTTTTGGAGGGGCAATTGGGGGTTAAGTGACTTGCCCAAAGTCACACAGCTAGTTTTGTGTTAAGTGTCTGAAGCCGCATTTGAACTCAGGTCCGTCCTGACTGCAGGGCTGGTGCTGTACTCACTGCGCCACCTAGCCGCCCCTATTTTACATTTTTACATTGCATACATAGTTTCTCCCTGTTTTACAGCTAAGGAAACAGAAGCAAACAAGAACGTAAGTGACTTGGCCAAGGCGGCGCTCACACAGATAACAAGTGCCTGAAGCTGGATTTGAGCTCGAGTCTTCTAGACACTTCCACAGAGGACAATTTCGATCTATTAAAATCACATTTATCGGGACCCCACTAATTTGCAATCTGTGACCATGAGCTGAAATTCAGCTGTAAGTTTGGCTTGGGGGAAGACACTGTCTTTTACCTCTTTCTGTAGGCCCAGAGCTTAGCACAGTGCCCAGCACATAGAGAGTGCCTAATAAATATTGATTGATTGATTGGTTATGGAAAATGAATATTAATCCAACCAAAAGCAGAAGTCAGTTTAGGAGGGGATGCTGGACTCTCTCCAGAAATTTAATCACTCCCTATTACTCAGACATTCCCCTTCATGCACAAACCATGTACTGATTATAAATGATTCTTATCCAAGCAGTAACACAGGCCAGACAGGGTATTCCCATTACTGAATGTACTACTTTGGATCTCAGTTTCTCACCTATAAAATAAGGGAGTTTGACTAGATGGCTAGATGCATGATGTCAAACTGGAACAGAAATCGGAGCCCCTAAACAGTACACAAGGATCCCTTGGAGCAGTGGTTCTCAACCTTCCTAATGCCGTGACCCTTTGATATAGTTCCTCATGTTGTGGTGACCCCCAACCATAAAATTATTTTTGTTGCTACTTCATAACTGTAATTTTGCTACTGTTATGAATCATAATGTAAATATCTGATATGCAGGATGTATTTTCATTGTTATAAATTGAACATAATCCATAGGTTGAGAACCGCTGCCTTGGAGGCTACATATTGACTTAGCTTTAAAATGTAATATCTATATCATATTGTATTTTTCTTTATTTTGTTAAATATTTCCCAATTACAACTTAATCTGGTTTGAGTCACACTGAAGAACGTTGGGGGATAGAGTATCATAGGCCATATGTGGCCTACAGGCCTCCATATTTGACACCTCTGGACTAGGCAAGCACCATGCTGCCCCAGTAAACTCATTATTGGGAAATGTCCTACAATATGGCAGCAGCCTTGGTACTCACACCTCATCAGTACCCTCCTTTCAGCCTTTGCTGGCAATGGATCACTCCCAAAGATAGTCAATAGTCAATAAATTTTATTAAGTACCTACTCTATGTCGGGCACTGTGCTAAGTGCTAGGCTGGGGACACAAGTGCAAAAAAGACAGTCCCTAACCTCAAGGAGCTTACAGTCTAATGAAAGAGTGGAGAGAGGTACCCAGGGGCAGGGGCATGGTGACGAGGTCAAAGAAATCCAAGAATGACTGTGTCTGGGGGAATCAAAGAATTCCAAAATGAGTTCTGTTGGGGAGGAAATGAGATGTTTCAGGAGGTGTCTGTCTTGTGTCCCCTCCTTAAATGGAGGCTAAGGAGTTCATGGCTCCATCTTCCACTCAGAGGGGCAGAGGGTACTGATAAGGTCTTTCTTTCTACTTGTTTTTGTATTCCTAGTGCCTAGTACATAGAAAGTGCTTGTGACTGATCTCTGAGATCCTTCCAGTTATAAATCCTTGTGAAAATAACAAAATGGCATTTTTAAAACAGTATCTCCTGACTTCAGACCTCTCACTCAGCTGGCCTTCCCTCAAAATCATCAGAATTAAAGAGATTGTACTGGGTGTCAGTCATCAAATTATATCAGTGATATCTAGGGTATTCTGAGACAGGCAGAGAGGAGATAATCGGGGAGAAAACAGTCACAGGGGAGTGAGGATTGAGGGTAAAAGGCCTCATCAGGACTCTGAGAACCAAGACTGCTCAAGTGGTTGGCCATCCAGTACTCCCACTACCAGCCAACACACTCCTTACTAGTTCGTCCGGAGGCAAGCTCAAATGTCCTACTAATTCAGCTATTCTGTTACAGCCAGAATCCAGTATCCCAGCTCACTCCTCACTACTTGTTCCACATTGGTGCATGACATGTGGGAGGCCTTAGCAATTAGGCAACAAGACCAGCATACTCCCTCACTCTCAACCATGATGGCCATATGCAAGGGGGTGGGGAAGGAAGCTCTTCAAGAAGCCCCACAATACGGAGGGTTCTCAGGATCTATATTTACTCTCAGATACTCAAGCCTATCTAAAACATACTTTCATCAAGATCCCTGTCTCTCCTTCAAATGCCATAGTGTACACCACACTTAAGACTGGCTTCCAGCTCCTCTTTCCTTCATACACTCACCCTCTACTTTCTTCTTGAAAATTCTTCTTTAAATTCCTCCTGGCAGATTCCAAACAGCTCGCTCCCCTTTCTAGTTATCCCTGCAATAAGAGGCTATCTCCAGTCATCCTGATCTATATCTGACCACTGGGCCCAGATGGCTCTGGAGGAGACCTTGCACAGCCCTCCCTCACTTAAATCCAATTCACTTGCAAGTCTTGGCCTCATCTTCTTGATGTCATGGTCCTCGGTCTTTGAGAATGAAGGACAAACAGCAACAACGTCCCAGGAACAACAAGGGACAGGAAGTGCAGTGCATAAGACGCCAGAGCAGAAGTCAGGAAGACCCCAGTTCAGCTTCAGTTTCCTCATCTGTAAGATGGGGACATTAACAACAGCTACTTCCCAGGGGTGTTGTGAGGACTGAGCGAGATAATGTTTGTAAAGCTAAACGTCTGACTTCCCCTTAGTTCCATGGGACCATGATCTCCAAACACCATGAGCCTTAACAGTTCTCAGAACAGCTCTGAAATATATGTACTTTATGAGTTCCACAACTCCATCTCGGGCATTTGAGATCTGGTGATCCAGCCGTTCAAATGTCAGCTCAGAAGCATTAGTCTATAATAAAGTCCATTTAAAAAAAAAAAAGAAAATTTCATTTCCAAAAACTTTAAAATGACAACTAATGTTTTCTGAGACTAATTATTTTCTTTGCTTTTTAGAGGGCTGACAGTTGGCATGCTGTGACATTAAATGAAAACCAGCATTTGAGGCAACATTGTCAGAGCTGATCAGCTGAGAACGTGACCTTCTCAAAACTCTGTCCAAATGTGTTTTTCTAATTTCCATATATCCTACACTTTCTAGTGTCTCTTCCACAAAAGAAATCCATTTATTTGTTTACTTACTTATCGTTGATTCCTTAAAAGGCAGTGTTCTTTAACATCTAAAAAAAAGGACTAGACTAGGAGAGCTGGGTTCTTCCAGTCTCTCATTACCACCTAGCTATGTGGCTTTGAGTAAGTCATTTAACCTCTCAGTCAGGCCAGAAACATTTTTAAAGCACCTACTATGTGTCAGGTACTGTGCTGAGTGCTGGGGATACAAAGAAAGGTAAAAGGCAGTACCTGCCCTCAAGGAGCTCACAGTCTAGTCAGGGAGACCACATGTAAACACAGTATCAGATCGGGAGGACTCAGTGGCCTCTGAGGTCCATTGGGTCCATGATCCCCAGTAGTTTCATGGCTATCTGTTTTCCAATCTAAACTCTACTCCAATTAAGTTGCTCTGTTCACCATTCAACAACGAAGGCTATGTTCATTCCTAACTTCTTTTAAAACATTTTTCCATCTTCAATAACCATTAGAAGTGCCACCTCCTCCAGGCAGTAGTGTGATTCTCCCTTCTCTGAATTCCTAAAGCATTTATCATAGTCTCCTTTCATTCGTCACTGAATCATAAATGTTTTGCAATAATATCTCATACTTACATGGGGCTTTATAGATTATAAAGCATTCTCCTTGCAACAATCCTGGGAAGAAGGTGGTACAAGATGTGTTGTATTTCACAGATAAGGATACTGTGGATCTAAGAGTTCAAGTGATCTGCTGGTGATCAAGGCATTTTAGAATAACAGGATCATAGCTCTAGGGCTGGAAAGAACCTTAGAGGTCATCTAGTCCAGCTCCTCCATTTTACAGATGAGGAAACTGAAGCCAAGAGAGGTTAAGTGACTTGCTTAGGGTCACACAGCTAGGAAGTGTCTGAGATGAACTTGGACCTAAGTGTCCTGATTCTAAGTTCTGTGCTCTCATTATTGTTATGTCACAAATTTCTGAAGGCAAAAATTCAGTTTTAGATAATTTCCATACCTTCCTCACAGCACCTAGCACAGAGTCAGGTAGCTCCTTAGCAACCAGTGAGTACCTCTTGACTTTAACTGAATGGTGAAGGTCTTTTGGACTACCCTGAAAACCAGATGGCACGCCTGAATTTAGCTAGGAAAAGAAAACCTCAAACATCTTGGGCTGGGGGATATTTTCAACAATTAACCAGGGAAAGGATTTTTTTTTTAATTCTTAGTTCCATCTTTAGAACAGACAACTCCTGCTTCTCTCTCCCGCCTCCTTCAACCTCCCCCCCAGCTAAGCATCAGTTATCAATTAAGCCATTTCCTCTGGAATTCTGTTCTCACCAGTGGGAGAGCTGGGCTTTCAGTTCCTCTCCCATCCTTCACCCAGAGGCAGCTAAGGCAGATGTCAAGGGGCACATAGGGCTGAAGGAGGGCATCTGCTTCCATGCCAATGGCCAAATGAGCCATTCAACAAGCCTGACTGGAACTGAGACCCTGCCCACTCCAGCCCCCGGACACCTTTCTCTTTTCTGACCTGCGTGAGTGTGGACTGTCTGCACCAGGGATTTGGCTGATGCTCAGCCTAGCGATGTCTTTCCCATTGTCATGGCATTTATGTTAACTCAGTCCTAAAAATAATGCCTCATACAACTGCTCTATGAGGTGAGCAGTGCACATACTATTATTCCTATTTTATAGATGGGGAAACTGAGGTTCACTTTGTGATTTACCCCCGGTTAGAGAATAAGTCCAGCGCCAGAGCTGTCATTCAAATGTGGGTCTCATAAGTTCTGGTCCAGCAATTTTCCCACTGTACCACACCATACTTTATTATTATTATTATTAATTTTTTGCATATATGTATGCCTTATCTCCCCAACTAGACTGAAAAGTAGCAGGCTCCTAGAATTTAGAGCTGGAAAAAGAACTTTAGAAATCATTTACTCCACCCTCATTTTATAGATGAATTGACCATTTCCAGTTCAAACAAGCATTAAGTAGTAAAGCTGAGTTTCAAAAGCAAATCTGAGACCCTCAAACTAAATCTTTCCACTACACCACACTGTTTCTACAAACTCTCCAAGGGCAGAAACCTTGTCTTCTATTTCTATATATAAAAGAAGGTAAGCTTCCTAAGGGTAGGGATTGTTTTATTTTTCTTTAGCTACTGCCTAATACACTGTCTTGTACAGCACCAGCACATAATAAATAAATGTTTGTTAAACTGAATTTCTATTTCCCACAGTGCCCAGCATAGTATATTGTACACGAAGCAGGTGCCTCTTGGGAAACTGATAACTGCTCAACTGTTGGGAGTCAGCAGTTGTGGAAAAATGTTATCAGTCACACAAACCTGTTTACAATTGACGTATGTCCTCGGTAAACAGCCAGACATTGTCCAGTCACCAAGTCCCACTTTCTGATGGTGTGATCAGCACTACAGGTGAAGGCAGCTTCATTTTCCAACTGGCAGAAAGTGATGTAGCTTTCATGTCCTTCAGAGAAAAGGAAGAACGGGGTGAGAAGTGTGACCGACGTTGACTATCGTTTTTCCTTAAAAAGAAAGTGAAAAAGAAACCATCAGTAAAAGGATAGTAGTAAGGCTGGTGAAAGGAGTGACATTTTAGGAAAAGACAGCCCATAGTTGACTATGTTTTAACACAAGGGCTTATGACGGATCCCTCAGAGGGACTCCTTCCCCCTGGGAAACTAATGATGACCCTCTCTTCCTCCTCTTGGGATAGAATTCTTTTCTTTCTCCCTCACAGCATTCACATTCATTCTCTTTCTCTCTTTCCTCTTTCTCTCCCTCCCTTTTTTCCTTCTCCCCTAAGTTAAAAGCACCTACAGACATCTGTCAGCACCTATGGATGGCACTCGTGGCTATTGAAATTGCTGAATGCTGCCTTACCGGGTTAAAGTGTGTCCACATCAGATAGCAGCTTAGACCTGGAGGGAACAGCCCTGGCCACAGGACCACAAACTTGAGAAGCATAGAATCACTGTCTCCTAGCATCTTAATAGTTACAGCCCCTGGAGATCATCTTATCCAGCTGACTTCATTTCATAAAGAAGGAAGCTGAGGCCTAAATAAGTGATGTGACTTGTCCAAGGTCACACAGGTAGTCTGAGACAGAGCCAGAATCTCCAGATTTCTCTTTGGGATGTCTTTCTACCATAAAATCACAAATAAAAAATCTGCCAGAGATCAAAGTGTGTCTACACATACAGCTGTTTAGCAGCGTGTGGACAAAACATTTCTGTTTTTTACCGAATTTTTCCCTTTTCATCTGGATGCCTGACATCACCAAGACAGAGTCTTAGAACCTCCAGGTCCAGTTTCAAGCTGCCTGACATATTTCCCCTGAGTTCGAGCTCAGTTGCTCTTGGAAACACTCAACTTCTTGGATTTGGAGAGAAGAAAACTTTAGAAAAAAAATTTTTTAAAATAAATGCTCAAATCTTCTTGGACAGCAGATACCAGGCCTCTAAGAAAACAGTGTTTGCAAGAATTAAGTAAACATGTGAGGAAACCCTACAGATTAAATTTCCCTTAAAATACACACAGGATTTAAAAGTTAAGGGCAAAAAGTCTTTGGCAAAATGCAGCTCAGGGTTGTATTTTTTTGTTTGTTTGTTTGGTTTTTTTTTCTCCTCCACCAGCCTCAGTGCATTTGCAAAATACTTCAAGACTGTCAACAAATCCTTCCTGAGACCGGATCTGTCCCCTGTGCTCCTTCTCCCCGCCTCCCACAGCTCAGCCATCAGACAGTCCCAGAATACCAACAGAGAAGAGACAGCAGCAACTTTTTAACACTGTAATGGTGCTTTTCATTAACTGCTTCACAGAAGAGAGAGAGAGAGAGAGAGAGAGAGAGAGAGAGAGAGAGAGAAGAACTGCAAGGAACAAAGGACAATCTGTAAACTGGGGCAGTGTGAGTGGTCAGGCCAGTGGGGGAGGAGGGAGGGAAGTCAGAGCCCTCCTTTTCCACTACCTTTGTGACCCTGGATAAGTCACCGCTCTGGGTAGATAAGCTGACAGGCAAAGGTTGCCTCCTTGTGGTGATTAGAGGCACTGTCACTTCCCACCTGTATATATACCTTTGGGCAAGTCTCATCCCCTCTTTGGTTGGCAGTGTTCTCTACTCCAGGCTAAGAGGAGATGGCCTCAAGGGTCTCCTGCAGTTCTAGATCTATGAACTATAGAACATATGTATCAATTCTTGGAGGACAAAGACCACCTTGGTCCGTACCTTGATTTTGCACGATTACATCTTACTCTCTCATTAACTCCATTAAACTAGCTAGAATTCATTTTTATTGGGGCTCCTCCCCTCCTTCTCCCCAGTGAGCAAACTCTCCAAGTTGTAAAGAAAAGCTCCTTCCTCCCAACCCCCATTCTCCCTGCTCCTCAACGATGGTCTGACCATCTGGAGTTGAACCCTGGGGCTTATTTTCTTTGACGAAGCCACCCATCCCACATCTGAAAACAGAACCAGCAATGACTCATGGTTTGAGGGCTTCATCAACAATAAGCAAATCCCACAGTGATTAGGAAGATCTTCTAGGAAGCACACTGGGGAAGCTTTTCAGTGGGATCTCTGGCTGTGCCGGAGCTTTGCACACATCATTTAGAATGGCATCATCCATCAGGATCCAAGGCCCCTGAGTTAGACTACTACAGTGCTAACATGACGACATAACAGACCCAGGGCATTAAACTAGGCATAAGAGAAAACAGGTGGCTACCCAGCCAGCCACCAAACTGTGGGCACCCTAGATAGAGGGGAGAAGGGATCGTGAGATCTCAAGCTGGAAATTTTTAGACATCATCTAGTCCAATATCATTTTACCAAAAAAAGAAACTGAGACGGGGTGGGGGTGTACAGTTAGATGACTGTCCAAGGTCACTCAGAGTTAACTGGTAGAGCAAGGATTCAAAGTCAGATGTTCTGAGCCCTAGTCCAACCAGTGCTCTTTCCATTAGACCAGCACAGAGACCAAGAAGGCAGGTCTGGTATATTCAAGGCCTACAAATCCATAAACGTCAAATTGAAAAATAAATAGCTTTGAAGATTTGGAGAATGCATAAAAGGTGGTGATTGATTATATCACTGCTCAGCAGCTGGGTTAAAGGTAGGGCTGATTAAGGACAAATCAATCCTTGCTTCTTTTTCTTAGCTGCTTTGGAAAATAAGTTGGTGAAGGAGGCCAAATTGACAGTGTGAGAATTGTTTCCTCAAATATAAACTACTCTTAAGTTACAGTATGACAAGGGAGATTTTTGAGATTTTACTTGCTTTTAGGAAACTGTTTTCAAGAAAATGTTTCCCAGGGGCAGCTAGGTGGCCCAGTGAATAGAGCACCAGCCCTGAAGTCAGGAGGACCTAAGTTCAAATCTAACTTCAGACACTTAACACAAAAACTAGCCATGTGACCTTGGGCAAGTCACTTAACCAATTGCCCTACCTTCACCAAAAGGAAACAATTTAAAAAAAGCAAACAATTTAAAAATTAAAAATTAAAAAAAAAAAAGGGCAGCTAGGTGGTGCAGTGAATAGAGCACCGGCCCTGGAGTCATGAGGACCTGAGTTCAAATTCGACCTCAGACACTTGATACACTTACTAGCCGTGTGACTTTGGGCAAGTCACTTAACCCCAACTGCCCTCCAAAAAAAAAGAAAAAAAGAAAATGTTTCCCCAAAGTAACTTTTTTGTAATGGGGGATGGGAGGTGGGGTGGGGAAGACAGAACAATGTCATCCTAATAGGGTGGGATGGAAAAGGTTCCATAGGCTGTGGGTTTCTAAGGCTGAGAGAGTTGCTGTATCTGTGAGGCACAATAATAAAGTAACTCCTTTATTTTAAACAAACATACACACACTGGTACAGGAATATGGATATATAAATATAATTCCCCATACACTATGTTACTTTGGGCAAATTACTTAATTTGTTTGCCTCAGTTTCCTCAACTGTAAAATGAGGAAGATGATAATAATACCCCCTTCTCAGGGTTGTTGTGAGGATCAAATGAGATAATATTTGTAAAGGGCTTAACATGATGTCTAACACTTAGTAGGCACTATTTAAATATCATTATTATTACTCATCCCAATGATGTTGTCAATTGTTTTAAAAAAAAAAGGGTAAAGCTCCTCTTCTGGTGAGATCCTATGACTTTTGAATATCCTCAATCAATCAGCAAGCATTTATTAGGTACCTACTATGCACTAATTGCTAATCACTAAATGGCTAATTACTAGACCACGGCGATGCAAAGACTAGAATGAAACAAACTCTGCCTTCAAAGAGCTTATATTCTATCTATGTGAAACACACATATAATACACAAATATATAACATACATATTAACATATCACATATGTTATATATAATATATAAATGCATTAACATATGTAAATGTATGAAATACATACGATATAAATTTGTGGTAGGAATCAGGAAAGCTTTCATATTTGAGCAGACTGGAGTTTGAGTAGAGTTTTAACGGAAACAAGGGATTTGAAGAGATGGAGATAAAACAGGACTGTCTTCCAGGCTTAGGAAACAGCCACTTCAAAGGACTGTAAGTTTCTTGAGGTAATGGACCATGTTTATATTTTGTGTTCCCCATACTCAGTACACATGTAGTGTGTGTTCAATAATAATCTGTTGATTATTGAAAAAATTCAGGTAGGAGAACACAGACATTTCTGAAAACAGACTGACACAGTTCATCTGTCATTTCTATCTCAGAACTCAACTCACCAAATCACAGGAGAATTGAAAGCATCCTAAATGGGCATCTAGAGATCATCACTACTTAAACCCACATGGGATCAAGACCCACAGTAGTTTAAGAAGTGCTGAAGGGGTCTTGAGTGGAAAAAGTTTAAGAAGCCCTGAACCAACATAAGCCATTGCCACAACAGAATCAACAAATGGCCTTTACCCATTAACTCTATTGTGACATTATTCACTCCTCTACTCTGTCTTTTCATTCTGTCTGCATTCTCTTGTTCCTCTTGGCCTTTGTTAACCTTTTATTTTAAGTATTAGGTCCTTTCACATCTTCATGAATTGACTGACTTGGAGGCTCCATAACAAAGATTATCATGTATGCTGCATCCTCCAATGATGCCTAGAACAGTGCTCTGCACAAGCAGGCACTTGAGAAATGTTGTTGACAGGCATTTTTTTAAAAATCACATAAACTGGGAGTGGGAGAGAAACACTGAGGCTAACGGTTTTTTTGACATGGTTATCATCTTTTCTTCCTCTTTGTTGTCTTCTTTCTGTCCCTCTGTCCCCCTAAAAGCGTTCTCACTCCCCCCCTCCCCAGTCACACACAGGTTGCCTCTCCTAGGGCTCTAACAACTCTTCTTTGGGTGGTGGAATGGCTCAGCATCAGCTCCCAGACCAGGAGACCTGGGATTTCCACTATATTGTTGGCTACAGAAAATAATGTGGAGTTGGACATTGATGAAAGAATAACCTGGCAACTAGGATCTCTAAGCTCCGACTGGAATCTAGTCTGAAATATGGGTCCTTCAAGTTAAAAGTTGATACAGGGGCTTTTTTTCTTCCCAAACATTTTAATAACTATATTTCAATTGATTTCCTTTGTAATCTTATAATTTTGCTTTATGTACTTAACATCATTATTTTGAGGAGTCTACAGCTATCACTACATTGCCAAAGGAGCCCATGACCTAAAAAAAGGTCAAGAACCCTTGTTCTTGTGAGAAGCATCTCTAAATTTGGCTCAGGTAGGAGTAATTCCAATTACTGGGAAGGTGGAGGCCAGTGATCTCTTGAATTTCAGAGTTTTGACCTGTAGTGAGCTAAGCTGATTAACCACCTACACTAACATGGCAAGCTTCAGGAATGGGGAGTAGTAAGAGTGCTTTGCCAAGTTGTCCAAGGAAGGGCGACTTGGTGCAGGTCAGAAATGGAGCAGTCCAAGGAAAATCTGATTGGTGTGTATCAGATTAGGATCAGGCCTAAGAGGAGCCCTCATAATTTCAGCATGGGTGAGATAAAGAGACCCAGATTAAACAAAAATTAGACTGCTCTCAACTGACAGGTACACAGAACCATGGATTTAGGTTTGGAAGGGACTTTAGGGGGTCACCTAGACTAAATCATCTCATTTTACAGATAAGGACACTGAAGCTCAGTTAAAGGATAAAGTCAATTACTCAAGGTCACAAGGCAATAAATAGCAAAACCAGGATTTGAACCCACATCCTCTGACTAAATCCAGTTCTCTGTCCTGCAATCTGTTGCTAAGCTTTTCTGGCTTGTTGTAAGAGTTTAGGCTCTGATGGGATGGAGTAGTGTCAGCAGAGAGACAGAGCATTCCCATCAATGATATCATGAGTTGTACAAAATACATTAATTCAAATCATTCCCCTTCCTGGAGCCTCCATAAGGCCCCTTCTTTATACTCACCCCATATATAGTTTGTACATATGGATTTTAAGAGGGTGAAATTCTCCCATGTTTTAAGTAAGAAGATGACACAACTAGAGGAAGTTTGTCAGTTAGTGACCAGGTGGGCAGACAAACAGAATCAGAAGCCTGAAGTTTTCTCTGAATTAATCTCACCTATTGGAGGGAGGTAGCATGAACTCTTTCAGGGATAGGCGAAGGAAGAGGGCCATTTGGCAAATATCCCCTTCTGCTTACTCCTTATTCTCTGACTCCATACAAGTGTGCCCCACTCCGTGGCAATTCAACATGGCCACTCTTGAATCAACAAATCAGATCAATCAAGTGGCAGTTCACTCTGCAAAACTGAAGTCATCCTTTGTCTTATCTGGGGAAGCCTTGCACGTTCACTTCTCATCTTCATCAGCCTCAATGCATACAAACTATTCTTTTTTAGAGATCATAGAGATGAGAAAAGCAAATGGAACTTAGTAATTGCTTCCATCTTCTTGGTTGCTTTTTTTAAAGTAAAAGTTACTTCTCTGTTCTCTTCTATTCTTTCAAGATCTTACCCTCTTTTTTTCCTTCAAAGTTGATCTCAAGTATCCATCTCATATACAAATCTTTTCCTAACCGCCTCTCCCCAGTTGTTAGTGCCCTACCCATGAAATTACTTTGTATATACTTTCTATACACTTTGCACTTACTTATGTAGCAGAGGTTGGATTGGCGCGTACACCCAGATCACCAGTGCCCAGGACACTTACAGTGAAACTAGTCACGGCTGAAGGGCTTGGGTACTTTGGAATGAAAAACAGTACTTTCATTGGCCTCTGAGAAAGAAGAGCTATTGATTCAAAGGGATCTTTAAACGGGAGTAACCCACCCTCTGACTTTGTTTCCCCTGGTAGATTCATGGTAGGATATCCAAAACTCTTTCTAGAGAGTGGGGGGCTGGGGGGATAGAATTCCTTTTTCCTCACTCTGGCAACTTGTTAGCTGCAGGCCATGTGAAAGTTAGAGCTGGGGTTCAGCCAGATAAGCTTTAGCTCAGATCTCTGGCTGCCTGTTTTGATCTGCATTTCTTTGATTGATCCTAGGTGAATGAGCAGTGATCCCAAGATGGATCTTGTGAGCAACCTTATGACAGAGATCCTGGGTTCTTTGGTTAGAGCTGACTGGCAGTCAGTTGGATTGCTTAAGGTTGTATTATTCTTCTACATACTTACATTTGGTATATACTTATGTGGCCTATAAAAGGTGCAGGCTCTCTGGCCCTCAGTATTCTAGAGCGGTAAGCATTTCACTTGAATTAAATGCTCAGGGGAAGATAGTGTATCAAAAGTTACCAGTTCCCCTGTTTTGAGAATCACAGATGAACTAATCTGTATTTGAGTGCTCACTATGTGCCCTGAAGCCTGATGGGGCATCTCTAATACCCATTCTGTAGGGAACTGATGGGTTCACCATTGGTGGTTCCCCACCTCAGGTTGACACCTGAAGGCAGCTTCCTTTCTCTGATTCCTGATTCTCTCCTTGGTAGGCAGCTACAAAAGTAACAGAGCACATAGGCCTTGATTTCAAAGAGGTATGTTTTTTTAAGAAAAAAGATTAGCTCTTTCTTCTCAGCAAGCACCCACTCATTCACATCCACCCCTCCAGGAGATGAAAATTTAGCATTTCCGCCCTGCTGAGCATTTAATGTCCTTCTCCTCTTGAAATCCCAACCATCAAGAAGAAAAATTTGAGAGGGAAAGTGCAGCCATTTTCCACTCTTACACATGAAACTTTCCTGTTGACTAGAATCAGTTCTCAAAGGCACTAAGGGACTCAGAAGCAGAGATGTCTTCCTGAGAATGAGATGTAAATAGAATAAAGCTGGAGAAACCAGGTGGAAGCAGCAGCAGTTGTGAATGGGGAGCAGAGGGTGATAAAGAGGGAACAAGGGATGGCTGTGGGCAAAGGAAGAAGAAAAAATGGGCCCGGTCTGAGGAGCAATGCCTTTGAGTCACCAGGGGATCACTCTGGAGAAATGGGAATACCAGACTGGACTAAGCCAAAAGTGGTATGACCACCTTAAAATGTTACCATTTGCTTTTTATGAGAATATAGATAAAAAAAAATTGGTGCAAAATCACAATAGATTTCCTTATTTTTTGGAGTGGCAATTGGGGTTAAGTGACTTGCCCAAAGTCACTTGGCTAGTAAGTGTTAAGTGTCTGAGGCCACATTTGAACTCAGCTCCTCCTGACTCCAGGGCTGGTGCTCTATTCACTGAAGCACCTAGCTGCCCTGAAATCACAATAGATTCTTAAAAAACTGGTGTAGAATCTGGAAAATATTTCAACTTTAAGGAGAGATACTGGGCTCCACTCAAATTCGGACCTTCTGAGGTCTCAAGCTTACAATGAATCACAGTTTTCTTTTGGCCACAGATAAGCAGCTGTTTGTTTTTTCTATTTGTAACAAAGTCTCATTTGTCAGTATGAATATTAGCAAATATCAGATAAGCCAAAGTTAATTTCTATTAGGTTGTGCATTCATTAAAATATCTTTTTTTCTTCAACAAAAATAGGGGACATGATGCAAAGAAAAGAGCCCAGGCACTGGGAGATGATCATTGGTTTTTGGCAAGTCACTTAACATTCAACAGTCTCAATTTTCTTGTATGCAAAATGAAGGGATTGAACTAATTGGCCTCTGAGGTCTCTTCAAGCTCTAGATCTGATTTCATGATTCTTCATCATGTCTATAAATTTAGGGGTAGGGAGATGGGAAGTGGTAAGATAGCACAGAATTAAAAAAAAAAAAAGTAAACTGCCTAAAGATAACCTTTGGAGGCAAAACTCTCCAAAAGAGGGCAGTAGGAAAACAGCAAGTTGAAGAATAGGTTCAATAAATACGAATTAGTAGAAAGAGTTCCTTACCTGAAAGATAGTTATTTTTTTTAAAAGCCACAAAACAGATAAAACCTGTGCACACCCTCAGTAATTGATCGTACTTGTAAGTTTGGCTTTAAAATCACAGAACCATGGGATAGCAAAGCTGGAAATGACTTGTCCAGTGTCACATAGCTGGTCAGTGGGAGGGCCAGCAGGACTAGACCTCATAAACCCAGTTTGCCCGTAAATGTTCGACATGGGCCTCCCTCCACGTTACCTAGCCTCCTGTATGGCTCAGGCATACCCATTCCCAAATAGCCTTCCTTACCTCCCAGAAGGACTGGAGACTTGGCTTCCTGTCCAAAATGGCTGAGTCTATTTCTATGTGTTCATATGATGTGGCCCTGTTTTTAAAACTCCTTGTAGAATGGGAAAGCTGGAAGGTCCCACGGTTATCCCAGTCTTTTTTGGGGGAGGTGGGGAGGGCATGATCTACAGAGCCCTAGAGCTGGAGAGGAGAGGGAAGAGGAAGAAGGGAAAGATAGGTAAGACGCCATGTGGCACCTTCTGGGAGGCCAGAAGGGTCCTAGACTAGGGGAGGGGCAGGGAGACCGGCTGGCGTGCGAACTCTACCTTGGAAGTGGCCGTGACACTGGCTGTCATCGGTGCTCCAGAGACGAGCAGTACCATCCTCGCTGCCCGTCAGCAGCCGCCGGCCGTCAGGGCTCAGGCTGAGCCAGTTGATGCCTCCTCTGTGATCTGTGCAGACCCTCATGGCGGAGCCATTGCCCCCCATTCTGCCACGCCAAGGGAGGGGCTCCCCAGCCGAAGGAAGGCAGGTTCCTCCAGAAACTGACTTCAGACATTCCCTTAGGAATTACATCCCAAGAGCCTACAAAAGGTATTCACGAGTACGTGAGGGCACAAAGCATTCCCAGCCCTGCGGAAGCACCCCTGTTTCTAACAAGAGCAGACCCCCTACTCTAGGCCCTCTTATCTATACACTTCTTACCCCTTCAAAAAACAATTCAAGAGAGAAACAGTCAACCCAAGTGACTGAATATAGCCATCGAGACCGAACACAGAAAAATGAGATCTCACCTCCTTACCCTCCTCTGACCCTCATTTCAGTTTCTAGGCTCAGGACTGGAATTCATTGCCTGGAGAATAACCAAATCCCCTCCCCCACTCGCAGCTCCCCACATTTCTCCCTCCTTTTTACCCAGGAGGAATTACCTCCACAGGACGTATTCCGATTGGGGATGCCCCCCCCCATTTTAGCTGAACCCCGGGTCTGTCACGCTTCCTGCTCTACCAAAGCCCTAATCTTCGATCAGACGGTTTCCACTGCAGGATCGTAAGGAGTCCCCTGAAGGGTGACAGACTCAAACTCCCCACCTCCCCTCACCCCCTCCAGCCACACCGTCTGCCCCCAGGTACACCTAAAACCAGAACCAAAGAGAAAGCTTCCAGCCTCATCCCAAAGTGCAGCAACTCACGAACCTGCCTAGAGCCCATGGGGGTGATGGGGGTCTCTTTTCTTTTAAACCTCCCCTAAGCCCCTACTCCTCGCTCAACTCACAATTACTGGTTGTGGAGGGCAACAGAACAATAAAGTGCAGCCAGACTCCTCCTAGGAGACCACCCCTCAACCTGTCCCCTCCCACTTTTCCGGGACTGCTTCCCCACCCCTATCCCTTACTTCCCAGCTTCCTCCCTCCAGTGGTTCTCAATCTCCCTAGAGGACCCAACTCCTTCCTACTCCCTCCTCACGCCTTCCCCCTCCTGCGGTGCCCGCCTTAACTCACCTTTGCCCGGGATCCCCAATCGCTCCCTCCTTCCTCGCTTCTTTCTAAGCTCTCTCCTTCCCTCCCCTCCCCCGAGGAAGGCTCCACGTGGAAACTTTCCCCGACCGCTCCGACCCTTCCAGGCCACTCTAGCCCTGGCTCCGAGCAGCGCCCCTACCCCCTCACCTTCCCCAAAGGCTGGGAGGGGAGAAGAAGACTGAAGAGGGTGGGGGGGAGGTGTCAGTCCTCCTGTCCCCGGGGAGGGGGAGAATTTCACCCCCTCCGAGGGCAGCTAAATTGACTGAAACCTAGCCACACCCCCTCCTGCCCTGGGGAGTCGGGGGAGGGGGACTGGCTGCCTCGGATTAGGCAACACGCGTTCGCACAAATACTATACTTAACTGGGCTGCATCCAGACTAGAGCTCTTACTGGGAGGCGAACAGGAGAGGATAAGGTTATCTTTAGGATTAAATCCTAAATTCTCTTCCATAGTGAAATCGATTCCCTCTTCCTCCCCCCAAATAAGGCATAAACCCTAATTGGTGAGGTACAGTCCCCCGAAGAGACAGTTTTCCCACAACTTGGGGCTACATACCGTATGGAGGATTGGGGTGGAGGGAGGGAGCGAGCGAGCTGCTAGTTAGCTGTATGACCTTGAGTAAATCACTGCACATTTGAGTCTCAGCTCTGACACTAGGAGTTTGGACTTATTTAACGGTTCTCAAACTTTTTGGTCTGAGGACCTCTTACACTCTTCAAAATTGTGGAGCCCTCCCCTCCCCATAGAGTTTCCGTGGGTTATATTTTTCTGCATTTACTGCATTAGAAATTAATCCGGGTGACCCTGGACCACTGTTTGAGAACTGCTGGACTTAGTGATCTCCATGGTCCTCCTCCTCCCCGCCAGCACAAACTGCCTGTTAAATTTCTGCTTTCCAGGGAGGACTTGGGACTCTTACTTTAGTCACAGGACGAGCAGAGCAGTGCCTAAGACTGCGTTACCAGTGTAAGCATACCGGCTCCTCTGGAAATCAAGAGTCAAGGAGCTCCTGACATCCAGGTCTTTTGTTAGAACTTCCCTAACCCCCCGTAGCTGCTCCTCCTCCTTCTCCTCTCCTCCTCCCTTCCTCCGTCCCTCCCTCCCTCTATTCCCATCCTCCCCAAGGCTTCAAGCTCCATCTGATCTGCCCACTGAGGTCTCTTCAGGAATCCCAAAACCCGATCACTTGAGCCTTCTCCCAGAGCTTCTTTCCCCTGTTTCTTATTAATGCAGCGGTTCAGGAGCTCAGCTAAGTCCATCAACTCAGCAGTCAAGGGAGGATGAAGAAAGGGGGAAGGGAGCGGCGAGTGGATAGGTGGGGAGGAGTTGACCCACTCGCCTCAGGATCCCTCTAGGTCCTAAAGGTAGCAATATTCCCCAAATCCTTTCTAGACCCTTCCCAAAAATCTAGAAATTAGAGAAGGGCCTAATGACTCCATCAAACGGTCGGGCGTTAACTTCTCTTCCTTAGAGGTATCCATAACTCCTCTCAAGAAGATCCTGTGACAAGGTCCCATTGAGCACTGAAGCTAACCTGACACATAATGAACTCGAAAGGAAAGAGGAATTACTCAAAAAGTCTTTATTCCTTGCTAAGTGCAACCGAGAGGGGTTAGGATTTGAACCTAACCTTGTGGGAGTCTACAATATTGTTGGTGAGACAGTTGGTGAGAAACTTTCCCCTCCTTTCCCTTCTTATTACCATCACTCTAATAGACGATCCATTTACCTCTTGCCTAGATCAGTGCCTTCTAAACTGACTTCCCTGATTTCATTCACCTTCCTGATTTCCTTCTATCCTTCACCATACCGTGTCTTTTTTTAGTACCCATCACACCTTAAATGATATCACCTGGTGAAATTCTTCTCCTTTCCTTAGAACTAGATCAGGTGCCTGATTCTCCATAGACGCTTTTCTGATTCCTCCAGATATTTCTTCCTTTTTCTAAATCTCTCATATCAAATAGTTTGAACATCTTTACAATTATAGTCATTTGTATATTTGTCTTATTCCTACCCCACCCCCACTAAACTGTAAACTCCAAGGTAGATGGCAAGGAGTTGGCTTTGCTTAATCTTTATAATTTATCTTCAGGTTCTAGTGATTAATATACATTGAGCTGAATTGAATTAACACTAGAAGGACCCAAATTTAAAGAATACTTCAAAGCACCAAGCAAATGTTTGCAATTGACAAGAGCAGGAGTGGAAGAGGGAAGGATGATAAAAAGTATTGTCCTGGGAGTCAGAAAGCTTTGTTTGTCCCATACTAATGACTAAACTAGCTTCATAACTGAGCAGATAACGCTCTCTTATCTTTAGTTCCCCCATTTGTCAAATGACCAGGTTGGGCTAGAAACTAGATGGTCTTAAAATTTGGAACTCTGGCCAAAGGGTTATAAAACTGTGCATACTCTTTGACTCAGCAATACTACTTCTAGGTCAGTATCCCAAAGAGATCATAAAAATGGGGAAAGGACCCACATATACAAAAATATTTATAGCAGCTCTTTTTTGTGGTGACCAAGAATTGGAAATTGAGGGCATGCGAATCAGTGGGGAATGGATGACAATGTAATTGAATACTTTTGCTCCATAAGACATGATGAGGAGGCGGACTTCAGAAAAACCTGGAAAGATGTACATGAACTGATGCTGAGTGAAGTGAGCAGAACCAGGAAGACACTGTACATAGAAACAGCAATAGTATGTCATGACCAACTTTGATAGACTTAGCTCTTCTCAGCAATACAAGAATCTAAGAAAACTCCAAAAGACTTATGATGGAAAATGCTATCCTCATCCAGAGAAAAAACTGTGGAGTCTGAATACAGATTGAAGCATACTCTTTTCTCTTTTTTTTTTTTTGTTTCTTCTTTTCTCGTGGTTTCCCCTTTGGTTCTAATTCTTCTTTACAACATGATCGATGTGGAAATATGTTTAGTATGAATGTGTATGTAGAGCCTATATCAGATTACATGTTGTCTTGGGGAGAGGAAAGAGGAGGGAAGGAGAGAAAATTTAACACTCAAAATCTTATAGAAATGAATGTTGAAAACTAAAAATAAATAAATAATTTTTTTTAAAGAGAAACGAAATGGTCTTCAGGATCCCTTCCAGGTCTAAAACTGGAATTCTAGACTACACTAAGCAAAAACTTTAGAATTGTAGGTGCTTGTAGTATCTTAGAAAGAGTCTGGAGAGACCAGGGTTCAGATGCTGCCTTCAACACCTAGTTGTGTAACTATGATCAGTGTGACTATGATATTTTTCTGAACCTCAGAGATAATATTCACAAAATGTTTAGCCCAGTGCCTGGCTCATAGTAGATGCTTCATAATGATTTTCCTTCCTTTCTCTTTTCCACCTTCCTTCCTCTCTCCTTCCCTTCTTCCCTCCAACAATTTCCTCATCTGTAAAAGGGGCAAAACAAATTACCTCAATGACTGCATAAATAAAAGCCATGTCTCATTCTGCACCCTAAATGCACTACTTTTCTGTAATGAATAGCACATTTCATCATGAGTGCTCTGGAATTATGAATGGTCATTTTATTTTATTTTTTATTTTTTTTTTT
>CM053581.1:510026084-510084489 GCA_028627135.1 Pseudochirops cupreus | reverse complement strand
AGTCAGTTTTCAGCTTCCAGATGCTGGGAAAGAAACTCTCTCTCTCTCTCTCTCTCTTTCTCTCTCTCTCTTTCTCAGCTGGCCTCAGTCTCCAGGATTCTTCCTTCACCAGGCGCAGTGTTCCAATTCTGTCTGTCTGTCTCTGGAATTCTTGCTTATGTACATACCTCAGCCAATCCCCTTCTTCCACATCAGCAGGGGCTCAGCCAATCCCCTTCTTCCACATCAACAGGGGAGTTCATGCCTTCTCAACAATGGGACAGAGTTTGCACCTTCCACACTTAGCACTTAGTACTAAGTGCTAAGTGTCCTGCTAAACTGATTACTATTACAACTTGCTGTCCCCCACAACTGGAATTCTCTCCCTCTCTGTTTCCCCAGCATCCTTCAAGTTTCAGCTCAAATACCACCTTCTACTAAAAGGCCTTTTCTGGTCCCCTGAGCCACTAACGCTTTCTCAGATCACCTTCCATTGACGGTGTATATATCTTGTATGTACCTGGTTATTTACAGGTTGTCTCTCCCTTTTGAATGGGAGCTCCTCAAGGTCAGGGACAGTATTTGTGCCTTCATTTACAGCTTGGCACATAGCAAGAACTTGATAAATGCTTGTTTTTAAATTTTCCTGTTTTGTTTTCATTTTATTTAACATTCATTTTTTTAATATAAAATTTTTAGTTCCAAATTTTCTCCCTCTTCCTCCCCTTTCCTCCCCAATGGAAAAAAAAGGAAAGAAAGTAAAAATAGTGTGCTTTGATCTGCATTCAAACTCCACTGGTTCTTTCTGTAGATATGAATAGCATTTTCCATCATGAGTCTTTCGGACTTATCTTAAACCATTGTATTGCTGAGGAGAGCTAAGTGTATCATCATAGTTGGTCATTGCACAGTGTTGCTGTTACTGTGTACAGTGTTCTCCTGGTTCTGCTCATTTCACTTTGTATCAATTCATGTAAGTCTTTCCAGGTTTTTCTGAAATCTGCCTGCTTGTCATTTCTTATGTAGCACAATAGTTTAATAAATTCTTGTTGACTGACTGGGAATATAAAGGCAACACAAAAACCAGTTCCTGCCCTCAAGGAATTTGTGTTTTACCTAGCATGATAGATATCTAGCTAATATGTAACAGATATGGTATATGTAACATGTGTACATATATCATATACACGTATGTATATATGATAATTTGAGGAAGGAGTGAGCAGTAACAACCAGGAGGAAGTGGTTAAGAAATTCTTCTCAGGTGGCACCTGAGCTGAGCCTTGAATGAAGCTGTGAATTTTTGCCATTCTCCCCTCACAGAGGTGAGAGGAAGGAAGTGGCATAAGTTAACAGGAGGCACAAAAACATGGACCTGGGAAATGGAATCCCAAGTTTGATGAATAGTAAGTAAGCCCTTTGTCTGGACCAAAAAATGAAGGGAAGTGATATATAATAAATCTGAAAAGGGCAGATAGAATAAGATTATGAAAGGTGAAACTGAAGCTTGTATGTTATCCTTGGGTCAATAGGAAACTACTGATAGATGATTATTCCTATTTTATTTTAAAATAAATTTTAATTTATTTTTAACATCAATTAAAAAAATTTTTTGCATTCCAAATTCTTTCCCTCCTGCCTGTCTCTCTCCTCCACCCATTAAGAAGGCAAGCAATGTGGTATCAATTATACATGTGAAATTATGCAAAATCTATTTCCATATTAGTCATGTTGCAAAAAAAAGGAAGAAAAATAAAGTGAAAAAATTATGCTTTAATATGCATGCATGCTTTATCAGCTCTCTCTCTCTCTCTCTCTCTCTCTCTCTCTCTCTCTCTCTCTCTCTCTCTCTTTCTCTCTGGAGATGGATAGCATTTTTTATCAGGAATCCTTTGGAATTGTCTTGGATCATTGTATTGATCAGAATAGCTAAGTCTTTTGCAATTGATCATGCTTATGATATTGCTGTTTACTGTGCACAGTGTTCTCCTTGTTCTGCTCACTTCACTTCGTGTCAGTTCATAGAAGACTTCCCAGGTTTTTCTGAAACTATCCTGCTTGTCATTTCTCATAGCACAATAGCATCTCATTACAATCTT
Organism: Pseudochirops cupreus; assembly: GCA_028627135.1. Lineage (NCBI taxonomy): Eukaryota > Metazoa > Chordata > Mammalia > Diprotodontia > Pseudocheiridae > Pseudochirops > Pseudochirops cupreus. The sequence goes on along the minus strand of CM053581.1, from coordinate 510,082,411 downwards.
ATACCACAACTTGTTTAGTCATTCCCCAGTTGATGGGCATCCCCTCAATTTCCAATTCTTTGCCATTACAAAAAGTGTTGCTATAAATATTTTTAAATGTATATATTTTTTTCATTTTCTTTGGTTTCTTTGAGTTACAGATACAGTAGTGATATTGCTGAGTCAAAGGGTATGCATGGTTTTATAGCCCTTTGGGCATTGTTCCAAATTGCTCTCCAGAATGGTTGGAGCAGTTCACAACTCCACCAAGAATACATTAATGTCTCAATTTTCACACATCTCCTCCAGCATTTGTCATTTTACTTTTCTGTCATGTTAGCCAATCTGATAGGTGTGAAGTGATACTTGAGAGTTGTTTAAATTTGTTTCTCTAAGCAATAGTGATTTAGAACATTTTTTCATAGAACTATTGATAGCTTTGATTTCTTCTTCTGAATACTGCCTGTTCACATCCTTTTACCCTTTGACATGGGGAATGGTTCTTATTTCTATATACCTATTTAATAGATGGAGAAACTGAGGCCTGGAGAGAGGCAGAAGTCTTCTTGCCATCCAGGTATAGTCTGTTCTTAGCCAACACCTACATGTGTTTATATTTGCAGTGTTTACAGGCAGTGGAGATGCCTGTGCCCGAGCATTCAATACCGAATCTGGTGTGCTACAAAGGGTGTTCCGGGGCCACACCTTCATCATCAACTGCATCCAGGTAGGACCAAGAGACCTTCCAGGTTTGGAAGTCTATTGATAGGGTTATTAGAGGGTAGAGAAAAACTGAGTTTGGGGTTTACTTCAGCCTTAGAAACAATTTATCATCTTCTACTTTCAACCCCATAATCTCTCACAGATCTGCCCCCTTTTCTTTTTTATTTAACTTCCTAGTGTATTAACCCCTGAAGTTATGGCTTTGATGCATGAAGGTGTAGATTTCTCTTGGGGATGTGTTGTGAGTTTTTATTGGGAGCTTGTGGGAGTGAGGTGGGTACAAGCAGATGTGGAGATAGTGCTTTAGAGATTACCATCGGTTTTATGGCTCACTCCACCATGGGCCCTGGTGTACAATGCATAACTTCTCTTTCTTTCCTTTTGTTGGGAAATAGTGAAGGGCTCATTCACCCCTAGTACTCCTGTGTTTTTATATTTATAATTATACTTATATGATAATGGTATTATATATTATTTTGTCACTATTAATATTACATTGTTGATAAGATATAGCATGGTATTGCATCATTAATATAGCATGGTATTGTGTGATATATTACTATATATAATTATAATGTATTTATATCTTATAGCATTCTATGATTATAATGGGTACAGGATGGGGAGATTTGTGTTAGAGGGGACTAAACAGGTGATAGGGAGGAGTATTGCAATGTCTGCAAATGATAGTAGACCTTACTTAGTTAACCTTAGGATCCTAGCTGTTGAGTAAGAAGGAACCTCATCTAATCCAAGCCCTTCATTTTATACATAGGGAAACTGAGGCCCAGAGAGGTTAAGAGCCTTACCCAAGGTCACATAGGTAGCAAACCACCCGAATAGATTGTGCAGTTAGATGGAGATAAATTGGGAGAGACTCCGCTCCTCTCACTATGGGGAGAGAAAGATACTCAAATTAGTTACGTTCCACATTTACCTTTTCACTGACTTTTAGAAGACCTGGGTTCAGATCCTATCCTATCCTATCCTGTCCCCTTACTACATGTGTGACCATGAGCAAAGCCCTCAGTCTTACTGGGAATTGCACTAAAGACCAACTCTAGATCTATATGGTCTTCTCCCTAATTGTTTATGGTGCACCGTATTGGCTCTGGTTGATGGTGGTTGGCCCTCTGGGCAAAGCGAAAGGGGGTAAACATTTTATTCTGGGCTGCCCTATTAAAATACAGATATCAGAGAGGGCTTAAGTCTTAAGCCATTATTCTCTAATATCTTAGTTAATAGTTGGGATAGAATTTTAATTCTTAATACTTTGTTGGGTAACCCTTTAGTTACTGACTAATCCTTTACTTCTAAGTTAACTGTTTCATTCCTAGCTAAAAATTTGGTTAGCAGTTAATCTCTTGGCAAGGGTTGCTTGTCAGTAAACTATGAATAAGCATGTGACATTGGAGAATCAATCAACAACCAGCATTTATCATACCTACCTTTTGCCAGGTACTGTGCTTAATACTAGGGATACAAATAGAGGTAAAAATAAAACCATACAAACAACCAGGGGGCAGCTGTTCATAGTGTCCAGGTCAGAAGAAAGAGCCCCTAGTCTGTGATGGCGAGGTAGGAGACCACAAAAGTTGAGTTTTGTCTACTTCACAATCTTGTGAAGGGGCAGCTTTGCCCAGCAATTCAGAGTCATCTGACCCTTGTGACCAATGTCCTAAGCCAATCTATCCTTGGTGTATTTTGTTCAGTTCAACAGATCCTTGGTGTGTTTCTCTATATGCCTAGTATTTGGAGGGTGAGTCACAAGAAGACATGTTCTGTGCCCTCAAGGATCTTACAGTCTAGTCAGGAATGTAAAACATACACACACACACACACACACACACACACACACACACACACACACACGTAGCAGCTCTATCCAGAGCATCCGTCTGCACTGTTAGAGGGAGTGCCCACTTCAATGAAATCACAAACCATTGAAGTAGGATCACAGAATCATAGACTTAAAAGTACCAAAGAAGAGTACTGGATTGACCAGAGTACTCTTCCTAATATATGAGTCTGGCCACATCACTCCCTTTTCTCAAAAATGTTAAGAGGCTCCCTATTGCCTATGAGATAAAAGTATCACCTCCTTGGCCTAGCATTGAAGGTCCTCCACATTCTGACTCCAATCTGCTTTTCTGGCTGTATTTCCTGTTGCCACTCTGTCTCCATGTATTCACACAACCATCCACCATACAGGGAATGCACTGCTTCCTCATCTCTACTTGTTGGAATTCTCATCCTTTGTGACTAGCTCAAGTACCAAATGGCTTTCATGAAGCTTTCTCTGATCCTCCCAGCTGAAAGCAATCTCTCCTTCCTCATATTTTCCTACAATACTTTGCCTGAAACTCTCTTGTGCTCTTATAGCACTTTGCCTTATATGATGCCTATTTGGGTGCCTACTGTGTCCTCCCTACCTCACTTAAGCTTTAACTAGGTCAGGCCAACAGGAGCTCTTCCTAGGGTGTTAAAATTTAGAGGGTATAAATAATTTAAAGATTGTGAAATTTAAAAATTTGTTAGGTTGACAAGTCAGGTTTGACAACATTCCTCATATTATTTTCACATCATGAATTTCCAAGTCGATTTGAGGACAATTTTCATTCTATTGGCTCCATTTATGACAAAGTTGCTAGGTATAACTCTGCTCCCCCTGGATTAAGTTCATAGCTCTTTGTTGGCAGAGACTATCCATGTTCCATTTTTATATTTCTAGCATCCAGAAGTCTTACATGTATAAATTGCTTAGTAAGTTTTGGTTTACTTGATTTGAATTGAATCTATATCACTCGATTCCCTCATCATGGTACATAATTGAGAATTTGCAGTAGGAGGATTTCTACCCCCTACCCCAACACCCCCCAATCTCATTCTGCCTTATGTGTTTCCTGGTATTCTGAACTAGGCCAAGCGGGATGAAATATGACCATGTTATTTCAGGTTCACAATGAGGTGCTCTACACAGCCTCCCATGATGGCACACTGAGAATCTGGGACATCCATGGAGTCTGCAAGCAAAATTTGCGTAGCCGCCCCAAGAGGGAGGTGCTGGCCCAGAACCGCAGCACCCCCAAAAGGAGCCTCTCCCAGCTCTTCAACAACAAGGTTGGCTGCACAGTGACTCCACCGCAGGGTGGGGAGTGTGAGACCATTGAGCTGCTGTGACCATGGAGTATATAGAAGGGACCTTAGCCATTGGTTGCCAAAACCAAGCCATCCTGTTACCCAGCAGAAGGGAAGACTAGAAGGCTGCTTGGAGTTTTGAAGTTGCTCACAGCGAATGTTTGAAAGAAAATCCATTTCCTTGATGAGCATAGGAAATCGAATGCCCTGTGCTCTCCCTTCATGTAGATCATGATGGTACAGAAGCCCTTCTCCTTGATTCATGTGCCTTCTGGAACTGACAGAGGAGCCCTGTAAGACTAGAAGTGTTCCCTCTGTGTGCTTATTATCATACAACTGAAATTTTAAACTATTTTTAAAAATTCCTCTCTGCAACCAGCTGCTGCCCGGAACTACAGCCCTGTTCTCAAGGAAACAAGAAACGAAGGGAAAAACAAGATTCTGCCTTTATTACGTTATCTGGCAAGGGATGAGGTGATACAGGTTACACTTTTGCTTTGAGAATTTTGTTTCCATTTTTCTCTTCTCCTCCCTCCTCCCTCTTCCTCCCCTGCCTCATTTCCAGTTCTCTCCACACATTTGCTCCAATTCCTCTCTTTTTCCCATTTCCCCCCTTCTCATTTCCTCTGCCTATTGTCCCTATTGATTTCCCACTTTGTCTTTCCCCCTTATTTTTACTCTCTCCATCTGTTTCTCCTTCTCTCTCCATTCCCTCACTTTCCCCCAACATACACACATTACCACAGTGAATAACTGAGAGAAAAGTTGCCAAAAAGACAAGATTAAGCCTTTCTTATGGGCAAGACTGGCTCCTACTCCTTAGAAACTTTAACTTGGCAAACCCCAGCTTCTCTCCATCATGGATCAACAATCCCGATCTCTTATTCTTCTGCTTGGGAATAAGAGATCAGACACCAAACCATCCACTCCCTGAATCCCCAAATGAAGCCAGAATCTTAACTCCTGAACTCGAGAAGAGAATGAGGACATTACATTTAAATATATATATGTGTATATATATATATATATATATATATATATATATACGTATATATATATGTGTATATATATATATATTTCAAGAGAAAAACACTGAGCCATGGATATGTATGTGATCACTGTCCTTTTTTCATTTTGGTCAGTTTTCTGTGATGAGAGAACTTGATAGAGAACTGAAATACATATTGTTAGCCATGCTCTTCTGATGTGCTTTTCTTGATTTAATCCTGTAGAACTACAGGGCTAAGTACTATGTTTTGTGCAGAAGGGTACAGTAATAAACACAGGTGAGGAGTGCTGGGTGGCATGATGGCTTTGGAGTTTCATCTCTCCCACTGACATCCCAAATGACCTTGGATGAGTTAACTTTTCTCAGCCACAGGCTCCCTCCCAGCTTATAAAAATAAGTGGATTAGACCATGTCGAACCTTAAAAATCCTTTTAACTAGTGGAGTCAAACTCCAGTTGAAACAAGGGCCACTGAACTGTACATGAGAATCCTTGTGAGCTGCATGTTAACTTAGAAAACCACATATGTTTTAATCTAGTCTGGGTTGCACCAGGGAATGTTGTGGGCTTAAGGGTTTGACATTACTGCTTCAGACCAACTTTTTCATTTAATACATGGGGAAAATAGAGGTCCAGAGAGAAGTACAAAGTCACATCACAATTTAAGTGACAGAATTAAAAACCCAGATTTCTCCTGGCTTTCCATCATACTATTCTATAGTCTCTAATATCCCTTCTGGCTCTAAAATTGTTTCATGATACCTTCCTCTTAAAACTTCAGTTTGGAGCAAAACGTGGCTTGCTCATACTGGTTCTTATCCCTTAGAATGGAACGTCTCATTTATTATGCTCGTGCTACAAGATCAGAACTGCTGAGTTGGATGCCCAGGTAGGGCTCCTAGGATACCTAATTCTGCCTGGCCTAAAAAAGGGATTGTAGGTGGGTGTCTGGAGTAACTGCTTAACAAATTTGTGGACTATCCACACAACCGTGCTCCTCTAATTCATGCAGATTACTTTAGAGTTGATTAGTTTGGGTGACATAGACATAAACAGGATTTGGAGGACCATATGTGATGACCACTAAATCCAGGAGAAAATGAAGGTCTGTAAAAATAAGGGGTAAGCCCTATAGCTTCCTTATTTGGGGTAGGGGTTCCCTTTGTATTATGTGGGGAGTGGGTTTCTAACTTCTCTGCACCTGATGGGGAGACAGCAAGGGTGGCCCGAGCTCTTCTCCAGGGTCCTCAGTCAACTTTAATATAACAGTGTGGCAAAGGTAGATCATAAAACAATCTCAATCTTCAAGGAATTTGGCACTGAGAAGTTTCAATGTGCTCATCAGTAGATTTAAATCATGCAAGATATTAATGGATGAGTAAGTGTTAGGGTTTAGGGCAGAAAGATCTTTGAGGGTCAGAATAATTGGAAAGGGCTTCATAAAAGTGGGCCTTAAAGAATTGGGAGGATTTGGAAAAGTGAGAGGGAGAAGAGGTGGCTAGATTGGTCCCCCTGGGGCAAGGCCTGGGTCTGGCATATTTTGAGGACTTGTGTGCATAAGTTCTATGCCAGGCACTATGGAGGATGTGGGGGAAAAAATGCTTTCAAAAAATTTTAGACTTGTTGATGTCTCCTATCAATCAGAAAGTTTGTATTAAGTACCTACTCTGTGCCGGGCACTGTCTTATGAACTTGGAGCTTGGAGTTGGCAAGAAAAGGCAGGGGAGATCTCTGCTCTCTGGGATATCTGAGGAACACAGGGCCTGTGCACAAGACGATCATCATTGGATCACTGTATTTCCTGATGGAGGCAACAAGATGCTGTTTGCTGTGCCATGGCAGGTAAGAGAGCAGTATGTGATGTGAACTCTGTGTCTAGCTGCTCAGGCCCCAGGCTAGTCAGAAAAGCACACCAGAATGGGATGGTCAGGGATGTTCCAGGTACAGAACAACTCTTCTCTCATCTAGAACACAATGCTTTTTGGTGCTAAGGAATGATGGCAAACTCACGGGTTATAAGCTTGCTATAGCAGTATCACACATAATACAGTATTCCCATCATCTGGACTTCTAAGAAATAGCCACGTGGACCTGCTGCATCTTGAATAAGGAAGTACTCCTAGGAAGGAACCTAAAAACACCACCCCAGGGACACAATGGAGTGGCGCACTAAAAGAATAAAACAGCAATTCAGGCAGTACCCTTCTGAACCACCCTGGCATCTTGTACTTTGTGCAAGGTTCCAGCCTGACTCTTCCGTTATTTTCTAGGATCACACAATCATTCACGTCTTTGCTCAGATCGGTCCCTTTGTTCACCTTTTATCCAAATTCTACCTTTCCTTAAAAGCCAAGGTTAAGGTCTTCTTGGGCCCTCAATCATTTTCTCTCTTCTTGATTATAGCATGGTTTCTTGATGGGGAGTGGTCATGTCTTATGCCTTGGAATATAACAGGTGTTCAAATGACAACTGGTGATTTTCCTGAGCCATAGCTGGAGGAACCAACGTGGTCTTTCCCCTGTACTTTGCTAAGAGGTTGAATTCATTTACTCAGCTCTCCAGCTGCTGAGCCTACTTCTTTCTACCACTGCTTATTTTCTTTGAAACAGGAACTGAAAATGCACTTCCTCAATGGCTTAGAATGCCCAATTTTTCTTCCTGGCCCACTCTGGCAACTGGAATGGGTCACCCTGCTCCTTCCTCACCTTTTATCCAGGGTTCTTATAATCCACATTCCTTTTTCAACCTGAAAGGCAATTTATTATTCCAATAACCTATTCTCTGTTAATATGTTAAAATACATAAATAAATACAACTGGCCCAAAAGAGCAACTCCTAAATTTTGGACTGAATTCTTAATTCAAGGATCAGGCATTTCTTTGTTTTGTTCTCTGTCAAACCCTTTTATGGGGCAATGCAGTAAGGACAGGAACAGGCTACTACAGTATGGTAGGTAGTTCTTTCCCACTGCAATTAAAACTGCATTGTGAAGTTATCTGTGCAATTTCCTAACCCCGAGATGGTAATTCTGAAGTGGCTTGTAAACAGAAAACCTTGAAATAACTCAGAACAATCCCTTTTGGGCTTATGACAGTGCTGTGGGGAGAAAAAAAAAAGGTATAAGTCTGCCCATTTTATAGGTGTGTATACTACAGACTTCCCTTACCCTGGGAGCTTCCTCCAACATTCTCCCAAACAAAATGGGTACCTTGCCATTTCTCTCTGACATACCTTGCTACCACAGCCAGTTCTGAAGCCACAGCACAACAAATCTAAAAATTTCTAATTGTCCTTTTGGCTTTAGATTATATGAATTTCAAACCTTCAGTGAAGTATAAAACTAAAACCTTCCTTGGTTCTTCTGACGAAAGATGTAGGGTCAGGACAAAAAAGACACGAGGAATACGAAAACTTACAGTAGTTTAAATGAAGCTCTGATTCATCCAGGAGCCCCAACCCTTAATAGTTTTCAAGCCAGTGCTTTTCCATCCAATAGTTCTAAGAAGAGCTAAGCTAATGAGGCAGAAAGATCTCTCCTACCTTTTTCATGCTGTTTGAAGGGAATAATGAGAAATGGCCCTCACCCATTCAAATTAAATCACTGCCCAAGCTGTTGTGATGATTTCAGTCTCTTGACAATAACCATCAGGTTTTGAGAGGTCAGTGTTTACCCTCAACTAATGCAGATCCCACTGAGTTTAAGGAGAATGAGAAGAGCCCAAGGACCACACTTGCACTCAGTTTCTCCTTTTGTTACATAGGAAATCTTGGTGTTATGAAAATGATTTATTCATTCCACTAAACATATTAAACACATACCCTTAGAAATAAACTCTTTGAAATATAAGTATACAAAAAAAACCTGTCATAAAATGTTTCCACTACAGTTTTCTCTGTTAGCAATGACATTAAATGACAGTGCATATTTGGAACAGATTAATTTAATAACTGAATAAAGTTTGTGGGAGGAAAAACTGCTGAATGTGTAAAAATTCCTGACCTGAATTTCAAATGCATATTTTACTATATAATCAAGGTATTTAAAAGCTCCAATCATTTACCATTATTTTATTCTGTACCTGCAAGTGCACTCATCTGGTTTTTTTATACATGGAATAAGAGATTTAAAACAATTTTAGTGACAGCAGCCAAGTTGATACAGGAAGGCACTATGTGAAGAAAAAAGAATCCAGAGCTCAGTCTTAGAGGAAGGAAGGTCAAAGTGCACAGCTACAAAATCAAAAACTCTATCAGGGGTTGGAGAAACCCTGTTTTTTCCAAACAGCCTTCTCTAGCATGGTGGCCACCTTGCCACCTAAGCGTGGCCCAATCTCACCTGCAGAGAGGAGAAGTGGGGCCAGGGGGCCAAGCTTAAAGGAAGACAGGCAATGGCGAGTTAGGCCAAAGCAATCTCTCTTCTTCATGCCCTCCCCACCTCCCAGACATGCAGGGCTTCCTTGGCCCCGGCCTTCGTAGTCTTTGATCTTCCCTCTCCCCCATCCTGGGGATGATCATTCAAACAGTCAAAGCAAGCAACAGGGAGGAAGAAAAAAAATGGACTGTGTTAAATTTTTTTATACAGATAGAATTTATAAGCACAAAATTAAGGTACTTATTTCAATTTGTCTTCTACTTTTTCTGGCTTGTTGATTTTATGTGCTCTACGTAAGATAAGTACTCAGCAATAACCATTGCTTCATCTTCCAGAGTTGAGTCAAGATAGTCTTCTTCATGTTCTGGAATATCACCCAAGATCTCATTGACTGCCTCTGTTTCCATGTCTTCATCTGTTGAGGCACTGGAAGTACCTAAAATATTAAAATGGGATAAAAAGGAGGGAAAAAAACCAAACAAATAATGGTTTGCCAAAGTCAGTTTTAGTGTATCTTCTGCTAATCACATTCTCCCGAGTGATTGATTACTATGTAAAACCAACAGGGCAGGTTCAGCCTCCCCACCTGCGGCTTCTATTTCTATATATACCAAAGTCATGCTACCGTTCTCCTTTCTCAATAACATTTTCCCCCTAATTAGGAGCTAGGCCATCATCTTACCAGCAGAGTCTGAAGGGGATTTTGTGGATGAAGTTGAAGAAGAATCTTCAGATGGTATTTGTAAGTCAGAGGGAAGAGTTCCTCCATTGTGAGCAAGTGTCTGAGCAGCCAGCTGAACATTTCCTCTGAACACTCTGAGAGCTGTCTTGGCTGTTTCAGCTTCAAAACCCATATATACCAACTAAAGCAGAAAAAAGGAAAATTACGGATGTTGAGTAAGACCTTCAGGTAACATACAAAACTTGAGGTGCTTGGTGGTTGCTGTAGCACTTGCATCATCCAGTGAGACACAGGTCGATCCCTAGGCTTATTTTTTAAAATTTAATTATCAGACATTTTGTTCTTTATACCAGTATTTTATATCAGTTGTTTCCTGATTTATCCCTATTCCCCCCTCAATGAACACTCTGCCATAAAGTTGACTAAAACTAGCCAACAGAACAACCATAATCTTACAGAATGTACACCATTCTGTAACACAGGTCTCATCTCCTTGTAATAAGATTAAGGAAATCTGTTTCATTACATCTCTGGGCCTACTGGTTAGACCTAGGCTTATTTTAAAGACAATTTTTAAAAAGATCACATCATGAACATCAAATTTTCCTCAAATCAGTGTTCTGAATTCTATGAGTCTGACTCCAAGCAACATAAGTGATGAATACATTTGAGTTAAACATCTTAATTTCGCTGGGAACAGGAGTATTTTTATCACTGCCTTTGGTTGATTCATCCAGAGAACACCCTGAGCCCTCTGTAGGAAAGGCTTCCTTAAGTAAATGTGCACAATCTGGACACACTCGGTTTCCTCCTGACAGGAATACACCCTCCACGGCTTCCCAGCGCTAGGGTGCCACCAGAACGGCTGAGGCACTCTCCCTGTCTCAGCCCCTATCTCTGCAACTCCAGGGATCCCTGTGACACTCTGGGGGACACAAAAGTATTAGCACTCACCTTGTCAATATTTTCTTGAGAAACATGCTCCTGGTTGTTGCTAGTCTCAGGATCTGCATCATTCAGCCACCACATCTGAGGGTTGCTAAGAAGAATCTAGAAAACACAGGAAGCGAGGCACTAATCCGCGTGGAATACAAACGTCATTCCCCACTCAGGCTCTAGAGCCAGAGTCAAAACCCAGAGAGTCGCCTCGGCTGGCGGCGAGCCCCCGCCAGTACGGGCGGAGTCCGTCTAGTCTGAGTCTGCCCGCATCTGATGACTCTTTGCAATACATGAAGTGCCCCTGTCAGCAACAGCTTAGGGAGTTTTTTTGTTTTCTAAACAAATTTTTTATTTGGAAAGTCATTTGTCCTTCATGCTTGAAGAAGACCAAGATGACACTGTGATGTTACGGTCGATGTACGACGTGCTGGCTACGGCTGATCAGACCACTGCGAGCTTGGGAGGCCCTAGCACAAGTCAGGCACACACAGTCGAGAGGAGCATTTCAGAGGGAGACTCCTCTAAATCTGCACTGCTGCCATGCTGGTCATCCCCTGTGCCAGTATCTCCCATATCTCATAACTGATACCAAAGACACCTTGGAAGTGTCCTTGTATTGTTTCTTCTGACAACCATGTAAGCACCTGCCTTGTGTGAGTTTCCTAAGATAGTCTTTTAGGCAAACATACATCTGGAATTTGAACAACACGGCCAGTCCATCAGAGGTGGGCTCTCTGCAGTAGAGTTTGAATACTCGGCACTTCAGCTCAAGAAAGGGTTTCAGTGCCCAGTACCTTATCCTACCAGGGGATCTTCAGAATCTTCTTAAGACAATTCAAATGGAAGTTTAATTTTTTGGCACAGTGCTAGTAGGCATCAACCTCACTCATCTATGTGTACATCTTGGAAAGTATATTGCCAAGGTAAGTGAATTTATCCATAGCATTACAATTTTCTCTATTTGTTATAACTAACGGTACCACATATGGATGGTGTGCTGGTTGAAAAACCTGTTTTCCTGGTGTTAGTTGTTAGACCAAAATTAGTACAACCAGCAGAGATTCTATCCATACTTTGTTGCATCTCACCCTCAGAGGCTACACTGAGTGTACAAGCATCCGCAAACAAAAAGTCACACACCAACTCTCTCTCTACTTTAATCCTGGCTTGTAGACTTTTCAAGTTAAATAATTTGCCGTCGGTGTGGTAGCTGACCTTGATGCTATTTTTGTCCTCATTGAAGGTATCCAACAACATCACTGAAAACAACATGCTTGCTAAGAAGCATGGGAGCAAACATACTGCCCTGCTTCACTCCACTGGTGACTGGAAAAGTGCAAGAGCATTGGCCATTATCCAGAACCTGTACGTACACATATGAAACTGGTGTACAGTACTAAGGGACTTCTCCAGGCAACCAAGTTTTGCCATGATCTTCTACAGGCTCTTGTGCCTGACAGTATCAAAGGTATTGGTTAGAGTGACAAACATTATGTACAGACCGCTCTTCTATTAAAAAATGTCATTTGTCTTTTAATTGTACAATCTTGCTAATGTTAGAGGATCTCTAATTTCTCTATCTCTGTTCTAGAGTCAAGAAAGATAGAAGGGGGAGAAGGGTTTTCTGATTGAATACATGGCTAGAGAAGGGAAAGAAATGGGCACTGAAGGTTTTTTCTCCTTTTTGGAAAGCCTATTTGCTTGCAAACACTAAAATAAACATCGAATGAAAAGTTCACAGAAAATTTTAAAACTTCAATAGATTTTACAGATGAATTAGTAGAACACATACTTGTGGGTCTCTTGGGGTGGCAGGTAATTTCCTGGTCCAGTACAATATATGGCATTTTAGAGAATGAGGCCTGTGAAGAAGACATAGAACGGACGAATCCTTCCACTTACCTTGAGTGCTTCGTCCAGGTTTCCTCTTGCCTGGTGGAGAGCTTCTTTGGCAGCATGAGCCGAATAACCCATTTCTTTCAAAGAGTTTATGTTATCCAGTCTTCTTTTTCTCTTTTCTTTTTCCTCTTTCTTTATTTGGGCAATTTCCTTTAGAAGACAAGTCAAGCATGATGAAGTTACAATGAAGGATAAACGTTCAGTAACGCATATGCCGAGTATGCTGGGCACCACGCTCAACTACATCCCTATATCTGAGTCCTCCCTAATTACTTTTCTCAGCACACAGGCTCAAGAAAAAATGTGAATTTCCTATATATCTATTTACTAAATGTTCCAGAAATGTTCATTATGAGTACTTCCACATGAATATACATTCCAAAATTTTAAAAACCTTATTCTACTCCCTTTGTGTAGGAGAGACTGGGGAAAGGAGGAAGGAAGAAGAGAATACAGGCGATAGAGAGAATGGATGCTTCAAAAACATATAACAAGAACCACTATTTGAATGTTTATCATTCAACAGATAATCCTCACCAAATCTCCCTATTCTGGGCCTAGCCATAAATATGAGTACAAGTTCAAATAGCTGAAATCATAAAGAAATCATCCTTAGCTTTTTCTTTCACAAGAGCAGACAGTATAACTGAGATCTTAGGAGATTTCCTATGAAGTTTTCTAAATCCATGCTCTATAATATAAAGCCATGATTTAGGCATCCCCTAGGTTGCCTGGCAATATATAACAAACCAAAAAAGCAGAGCAGTATAAACCTCTCTTTACCTAATCCCAATCCAGCCATGCTGCATGAAATACAGATGAAATAAAAAGATATATTCTGTATTGCTCCAGAGAGCAGAACCAGGACTTGTTATTGAAATAAATACTACTGTGAACATGAAGCTTCCAATTAATCAAGTGATTCAATTTAAAAATCTATATTTTTCATGTTCTATTCTAACAATACCTTGTAATTAATATCTACTAGAAAAGTATAAACCAGAAAAGTTAAGTCAAATGGGACAGTCTTCTTTGGCACTGATGGAAGGTATACCGTTAGTTTGGTCTTAAGTCTCACCACCTGTTCAAGGAACAAAGCACAGATCTTTGACAAACATATAAGCAGAGAATGTTATAGTACCTCTCTTCGGTTGGTAATATGGGTGGCAGCATGATCTACATTCCCATCACAAGCCCTCAAGCCAAGTCGAGCTTCTTGAGCAGTAAATCCCAATTGTAACAAACTGTGCACTTTTAGAGGATCTATAGACAGCTCTTCATAGAGTTGCTGTGCCTACCGATGGGGGAAAAAACAAAGTAACCACATGAATATAAGAATGTCGAAACTTAACATAAATTTAAGGCCTAAAAGATATTACACTACAGAGCCAAAATCAACTGGGCTATGTGCATATAAGAACTGGAAATATGACCAGTCAGTGGTACATTATGAACACCTAATATGTGCAGAGCACTGTATTGGACACCATGGGGAGTTACAACAGAAACTTAAAATGTTATACCTGCTCTCATAAACTTATGACAGAAGAAAAGTAAGCTGTGCTTGTCAGACTTATGTAACTCACAAGTAACAAATCTACAGTCATAAACAATCAATTTCTAGGATCTTCCTGCCGTGTACTTACCTAATCTTTCACAACTTTTCCAAATCTTTTCTTCTCTCAACACCACATTCCAACCTCACTTCCCAAATGTACAGCTAATCTACTGCACCAGGAAGACTGAAGCCATTTGATGAGGTTCTTCAGCTCCCATCCTTCAATTCCTTCAACCTTTTCAGCATCATCTCCCACTGTGCCATACTTCTCTCAAGGCACAGAAGAGGATCTATCCCCACAGAAAAAGCTAATCTTTCTACCTGCACCCTTAATCCCAATTCCTTCCCACTTCCTCTAGACTCTAGCACTGTCATTCTTTCATTCATACATCTTCAACATCTCCCTAACTGAATAATTTCCACCTGTGTACAAACATATTCAAGCTCCCCTAATCCTTTAAAAAAAAAAAAAAGAAGCCTCTGCTTGAAGCCCATCCACTTTCCAGGCCATCTTTTTGCTCCTCTTCAATGCTAGCCTTCTCAAAAATAATTCACATTTCTATACCACTTGAAGGTTTGCAAAACACTTTCCTTATCACATGTAGGTAGAGGCAGTATTATCATCCCCCACTTTCTAGACGAAAAAATGGAAGCTCTTGAGAGGTTAGGTGATTTCCGTGTTCATATAGCCAGGAATCTAGATCTCCTGACCAAGTCTAGCATTTTTTCTCCCTCTCAGTGCCTAAATCCATCTGCACCTTATGTCTCTATTTCCTCACTACCCACTTTCTCCTCCAACTCTTGTAATTGGACTTGCCCCCATCTCACCTGCCTAACTCCACTGAAAATGCTCGAAGTTACCGATGACTTTCTCCTTGACAAATCCATTTTCCTCAGTCCTTACACTCCCTCAAGCCCTCTGTAGCACTGTCTTCTTCCTCACCTCTCCAACTCTATGATATCCCTCACACATCTGTCCTCTCACCTCTCAACACCACCACCCTAATTTGGAATCCTATTACCAAGCATTTAGACTGTTCATAAGGTCTCCTTACAGATATCTCCACCTCCACTCTCTACTTTCTCCAATGTGTTCATCACAAGACAGCCAGAATAATCTTGGTAGATTTGGTAGTGTCACTCCCTGACTCAAAAATCTTCAGTGACAGCGGCAGCTAGGTGGTGTCGTGAATAGAGCACTGGCCCTGGAGTCGGGAGGACCTGAGTTCAAATCCGGCCTCAGACATTTAACACTTACTAGCTATGTGACCTTGAGCAAATCACTTACCCCAATTGCCCTGCCTTCCCCCTCCAAAAAGGAAAAAAAAATCTTCAGTGACTCCACTCTGTCTCCTAAGTATGCCACTGCTTACAATCAAGGCTTTTCCTAAGTGGCAGAACCCTGTCTTTTCAGTCTTATCTTGTGTTATTTCCCTTCATGAGCTCTGCCTTAGAATAGCCAGTCCTTTTCCCTATTTCCTGCATGGCCCATGCCTTTGCTCAAGTTCTTCACTCTTCCTGAAACGCCTTTCCTTCTAATCTTCTCCTATAAAATTTTAAAGCCTAAATCCAATGTCACTTTTCCCAGGAAGTCCATAAAGATTCCAAGTTGCTAATGAACTTTCTCCTCAGATCTAAATAAAACTTTGCTTTGTTAACTCTGTAATGCACTTATTACTTTACGACTAAATTACCACTAACCATATCTTTTCACCCTGCTAGTCTTTAAGGTTCCTTAATACAGGCTAATGTTTATTGACAAAACAAACAGTAGCCAAAAAACTACATCTTACCTTATTGAGAGATACAGCAGCCTCCTCCCCATTACCACTATGATAGTTTCTTATTCCTTGAAGCAAGTAAAGCCTTAAAAATAGTACTTTCTCTCTCCCATAACTTCCCTAAGGAGAGGAAAAAAAAATCCAAAAGTTAAAACAACTACCTTACTTCTATTAGTGGACATATTAACACTTCCATTTAAATTCCTTTTTTCTTCTGTAATAGCAAGAAATAAAGTTAATTTAAATACAGTAAACTCTACTATCTCATATTTAATCAGATCTAATAGGATAGAAAGAACACAGGACTGGGGGTCAAGAGACAAAAGTTCCTACTTCAGATCTGCCACTAGCTAGCTTACCTTGAGAAAAATCATAATGTCCCTCTGTCTCAGTTTCCTCATAAGATATAACATGAATTAGACTAGACTAGATTGAAGCACAACAAATTCATTTCGCATCTGGGAGATAAAATTTTAAAAAGTTTAAAAGCCAAATGAACTTTTTAGTTTTTAAGGCGAAAAAAGGGAAGAAAGCAGAGTGGGGTGGGGAAGAGAAGTTGCACATTGAGGGTGGGGCACTATGGCCCGACTAGAAGATGAACACTGCATCAGGATTACAGAAGGACCACTGAAAAGTCTGGAAGAATCCTCCAGAAAAGCTCAGACATCCAGTCTGAGTACTTCCTAGGCTAGAAATTTGGCTCAGAGCAAAATCCTTGGCTCTTCTGGGTCCAATTCCCACCTACCTCTCTTCTTCTACCCTAACCTTCTGGGAACAGAGCCAAGACATAAATGACAAATATTTAGAAGCACACAAAGCCTTTAGATGAATCCCCATTTGTGGGGTTGCCTAGTACTGTGAACTTCAAGCTATCACTAAAGTAAAAGATTCACAGAGAAGGAAGTTTATGGTTTCTCATGTGATACTAGAAAACTAGTTTCTCTAAAATACTAAGTGTCATGTGAAAACCCTAAACACTATGGTAACAGGTGCCTAGGACTGACAAACCTTGAATTAATGAATTCTTAAAGGTCCCCAGTGGTGAACACAAGACTGGAACACAATTCTAATTTATAGGCCACAGAGATATGCTAACTTCAAAGTACTATTAGAACTTTCTGACATATCCAAGAAAGATAAAATTATATTTAGAATACTTACCGCATTTTGCTAATTCTTTAAAAACTGATCACCTGCATATTGCAGATATGGTCATTATAATTTACCATCATTCAAAACAATTATTTTTATTTTATTTATTACCATTAATTGCTTTAAATATTATTTTTAAATTACCAACTATTCCAATAAACAAGTTTACTGATTTTCATTTTTTTCAAACAAATTTTAAAGACTTGGTTTAAGGAGTGGCTGGCAGGAAGATGAAAAATTCAATAAAATTCCAATGCAAAAATGTTGATTTTCAGATTAGTAAAGTGGCAGAATCACCTTTCATGTCAGTTTCACTAAATGATTCCTACTAGCAGACTCATCTAAAAGAGGTTTTTTGCCATCAAATGATTTTGGACCAGATTCTGTGGGGCTGTTCTTTACTAGTGGCATCAACATTATCACTGTACTATTCTTGAAATTTCTCTTCAAAGCTTTCCATCCAGTGCTAGTTCATTCCATGCATAGCAATACAGTACATAATTCAGATAACTGGGGGTGGGAGGGCGAGAAGAAGAACAAAAGAACAAACCTGTACCTACTTGTAAGTTATAATTCATCTAAAATGGGGTGTGTGTGTGTGTGTGTGTGTGTACATGTGTATATGTACACAGGGTTGTTGTGAGGATCAAATGAGTTAATATTTCTAAAGGCACAGTCCCTGATACATAGCTGGCATTTAATAAATGTTGATCCCTCTCCCTTTCCTAAGGATTTAAGGATGGTAGGGGTTTAAAGATCATTTAGTACAATCCCTCATTCCCATGCCCCAGAGAGAGATGAGGTAGATTAAATGACTTGCCCAAGGTCACACCAGTGTAAGCAGTAGAGCTGGAACATACACTCGGGTGCTCTGCTCCAGAGCCAGTGTGCTTTTTACTATACTACAGGGTCTTCCAAGCTAAGATGCAGAGGGTCTCACTGATATTTTTATGAGACAAAAAGACTTACAGAGATATGACTAATGACTCCAAGTATCTGAAGGACTGCCACGTAGAAGAGGAATTAAACTTTATACCTCCCCAGAGGGGAAAGCTAAGATTTAAAGGTATTCAGCATATGGAACTGGATTTTTATAAGCAAGAAGTAACAAATTAGAGATAGCTAAAATGCAATGGGCTGACTTATTAGGTAACAAGTGTTCTTTCCCTGAAGCCAATCAAGCAAAATAGTCAATCAATTTATTGGCAACACCATAAAAAGGCTTTATGCACTGGGCAGGGTTAGCCTAGATGACCACTAAGATTCCTTTCAATGCTGAAATTCTGTAACCTAAGTAAAGCAGCAAGATATGATGGAAAGGGCACTTGATCAGCAGTAAAGAATCCTGGGTTTAAGTCCCTGTTCAGATGCTTACTATGTGACCACAGGATTATCAGTGAGTTCCATGAGTCTAACAGCTCTGCATAGGAAATAAGGATTAAACCCCCAAACCTCCACATGGATAATATATTGCTAAACTTTTAAAAATTATTTAAGTGTAGGTTGCTCATCTGTAAAATGGGGATGACTGATAATCCTTCCACCACCTACCTCACAGGATTGTTATGAGGAAGGCACTTGGTAAAAGTTAAAGTGCTATGTAAATGTGAACTATTATATAAACAAGAGTTATTATAATTAAATAATATTCTTTGAAGAAGTAGTACAACTGGTAACAGAACTCAAATACTCTCGCTCTGCAAGTCTGTAGGAAAATAGGGAAAAGAACCAAAACTTAGGAATTATAGAATGGGACAGAAAATCCTAAGCAATATCCTAGGAATTAAATGAATTTGTTTTTGGGGTAGTTAAGCAATAATTTAGTTGGTTAGTTTAAGCAAATAACACTCAGACAATAGTTCTTGAGGCATGTGACATGTAAACTCTACAAGGTATATAGAAGTTACATGCTTCTTTTGGCTAATGGGGATTACAAAAGCGGTCCCGGAGTCACTAAACTATGAATATTCCAGGTCTGAATTCTGCATTGACAATAATAATGAAATCCAAAGACCCACACATGCAAGGTATTTTAAAGCCTTTAAAAATTATTAGTAGTCCGATATTGCAAGAAACTGCAAACTACTACCAAGCACTTTTGAGCTTGTAGATATGGTCTGAATTACATACACAAAAATTCTGTATCCAGATCTAACAACATGCAATATGATTCCAAACAAACCACAGTTCAAATCAACATACTTTTATATTGACTAGTCTTTGGTGGTTTTCCCCATAGCAGTTCTTAAAGCATTTCTGGGCCACATTTAGTTTTCTTTCTGCATCATCAAGGCATTCCAGCTGTCCCAGCCGGAAGTAACACCACACTATATCGAGCTGAAGTACTGCATAATTATCCACTGTATCCAAGAGTTCTCCACAACATTCACTGAAAAGAGAAAGTAAATCTCACTAATCATCTACTGTATGAAGATTTTCATGACGTCAAGTTTTATTGAATTCTCTTTTTCTAAATTAAAGGAGAAAGCAACTGCAAAAAAAAAGTTTACAGATCTTCAATTGTGTTTGTGAAGACTGGATGTTTTACAGTGATGTGAAGTGAAGTTCTCAATTATTATGGGGCAAGTTCTGCTTCTTATCCAGAGTATCCAGATCAACTGGGGCTCTTTGTAAAAGGGAAAGCAGACTAGTAAAAGGCTGCCAAAAATCTCTTGAATAAAGGTTTCTGGCCACAATTCCTTCTTGTGCCTAGTCTATACCACACTGTACTCTACAATTAATCCTTTGGGATCTTTAAAGACTTTATAAATTAGGGACCATGGATTACATGAATAGTTTATCTGGGTATATTGGGAGAAGATACAGCTGAAAGATAGTGAGAGGCTTAAGATCCTCACCGCTGTGTGTCCAAAAGCTGTTTTAAAATTCAAGATGATGAAGAGGTACTCATCATTAATTCTTACTCCTTTTCCTGAAGCCAGGTATCCAACCAGAAATGTCTATTTCTTTTCTCTAAATCTATTCTTAAGCATTATGACTGAGCTTGTTTCAGTGCTTCAGTGTTAGTCAACAAGTAAAGATTAAAGATGTTCTATGTTTAGTTTTTTTCTTAGAAGAGACAGAGAGACCTTTGGGTCAGAGTACTATGATATATTGAATGGATCCTTGTTACAACACGGTTCTCTGGATCCAAGATGTGGTCAATAGAATATTATTAAGAAGAATCTCTACAGAAAGTTAAGTCAGAATTAAAGTGATATTCACCTAAGGGGCCCAGTTCACCACTATGTAGGTTTGAAACAGAGAACATAAAAAAAAGTATTTTGTCATTTCTCTTAAAATTAAGGAGTCTAAAGAAGCTTACCAGAAGTATTTGTCGGCATCCAGCAGACAGGGCAATGCTATTCCATATTCTTTCCTTTTCAGAAATGCACGACCCTTTTCGTGATATCCCATAGCTAACATAAGGGCCTACAGAGAAAAGCATATTGGAAAAGGCCACTTTTTATTATAATTCAGGGCAATGGAAAATTTCCATTTATATTTCTAAAAAAGGTAAGAATATATCTTCAATATCAAGGTAGATTCATAACTTAATCTAAAAGTCAAATGAAGTAAAAGGAAAAGAAAACTGATTTCTACAGAATTCGTTTTCAATATTAAAAGCCGTTAATGTATGCATACCCTAACAAATTATTACATGAAAAACCACTATCCTCAGTTTAATCAGGCATCATGGCAGCAAGTAGCCACAGGAAATATTTGTAAATTTTATTTCATGAATTAGTGAAAGCCAACCCTTTATTCTGATCTTTTTATTTTAGTATGATATGTACAATCTAAATTTAAGATACTGCATAGGAAGACAAATAATAAAAACCTCCCAGGAATACTATAAAATCTTTTGGGAATGAATATGTTTCTGTTCTTAATCACAAGATTCTGTTTCCCAATTTCTTATTCATGTTTTCACTGATATTTCCAATCCCACTAAAAAGTTCTTTAGGAAATGAAAAAAAACCCACTACCTAAATAGCAAATTTTTAAGCATGGGAACCTCTTTTAGAATGCAAGCTCATGAACTTTGTCATGTGGGTAAATGTGCTGAAGAGAATTTATCTATGTAAATCGCTGAAGCCCTCCACTACTAAATTCCTCACAAGTATAGACAATATTGGAGGAATGTGCCTACTGTGTTCCTTTATTAGAAGTTGCAGAATTAGTTCCCACTGGAACAGTTTCACATTACAATTATTATACACCCTATTTCTAGGACCACGAAAAGAAATCTATTATTTGATCCTATGTATTATACAGAGACCACCAAATGGCTAGAAAAACCTTTACATTTTCACTTACACAAAATCTGAGAACGAACTATGAAACTCATAGTACTTACTTTTTTTTCTGCTGCAGGTATTTTGATTGATCTGCCTGTTTGATTTGCTATTTCTAAGTATGGAGTTGTTTCAGGATCCACAGTCTCAGCTGCAACAAAACAAAAATAAACTTCCACTAGCTCATTGTCAACAATGATGACATAGAACAATACATAAACCAAACTGCCAAGGGCAAAGGGTTCCAAAAACCAAAAGGAAGATAAACATGCTAAGCCATGGAAATGGGCTTGTTCTGCTGTTACCCCAATAAAAGAACTAAGTGGTATTTTTTATAAGCAGCAGGTGAAAAGCAGATACTCCTATGCATACCTCTCTGTGCCAGTATTTCTAGGCCTCTCTTTGTTCTCTGCATTCTCTTTTCTTTTTTGTCCGCTTCATTTTGCTCTATTTCTTCTTCCTGAAGATTTCTTCGTACGTCCTCTTCTGACTGCTTGAGTTCAAGCACCAAGGCTTTCACGTTGTGTGTAACCCCTTGCTCTTCCAGGGTTTTCCCTACAGAATTGGAGTTACAGATAAGGAGAAACATTCAGTCTATTGGCCCATAGTCCTCCACGAAGCTCACCAGCTGCAGGCCCTCCTTTTTGAGATTCGGTTTCTTCACCTATTTTTGTTTTGTTGCTGTTCAGCTGTGTCCAACTTTTTCTGACCCCATTTGGGGTTTTCTTGGCAAAGAAACTAGAGTCTGCCATTTCCTCCATCAGCTCATTTTACAAATGAGGAAACTGAGGCAAACAGGATAAAGTAACTTGCCCAGGGACACACAGCTAGTAAGTGTGTGAGGCCAGACTTGAACTTGGGGAGATAAGTCTTCCTGACATCAGACCCAGCATTCTATCCACTGTCCCCTATAAAGTGGAGCTAATCATGTCTACTCTACATTAAATATTTTACAAGATTTCTCTAAGGAATGTGCTTTATAAACTTTAAAGCACCACAGAAATGTGAATGAATCAAAAAGCATCTAAGTGGCACAGCAGATAGAGCTGGGATGGAGTCAAGAAGACCTGAGTACAAATCCTGCCTCAGACATAAACTGTGTGACCCTGGGCAAGTCAAATAACCTCAGTTCAACTCAGTTTCCTTATCTTTAAGATGGGGGTAAAAATAACAAAACCTACCTCCCAGAGTTATTGTGAGGATAAAATGAGGTTATATTGTTAAAGCGCTTTGAAAACCTAAAAAAGTTATGTAAATAATAGTTGTTGTTGTTACTAAGCATTTATTATGTGTCAACTAGCAAGAGATACAAATATAAAAGCAAGGACAGTCCCTGCCCTCATTGACACACACATGGGAGAAGTGGCCAGAGAAAGGTACATTGTCTTAGAAAGTTACAGGGATGAGGAGTGGGGTCAACGTGGAGTGACAGTCACAGCCTTTCTAGAAAGGATCACTGAGCAGATCTGATTATGGTTCCAAGACTGGAAAATTGAAGAGAAGGAAGAGGGAAAAGACAAAGAGGAGACCAAGACCATCAGGATGTGAAGTGAAATGTGGCCTAAATGTAATGGGTGAGTGAAGCAAACATCAATCAAAAAAAATTATTACAAATTAAATAGGCACTATGGGAGCTATACTACCTTCAAAAAACCATTATATGACCATTCTGGGATGAATAAGTTTGAATTTGCCTTGTGACAATGCTAACGTTAAATAGATATTTACTTCAGTTAAGTAAAAATATTAAGAAATATTCACTATATTTTCATTTGGGGGAATTTAGCTGATCTAAAATCAATTTATTCTTTCAGTAATTCTTTTGAAAAAAGTCACTGGAATTTTAAAATATCTAATAAATTCAACCTAGTTTTACTAAGTGCCCGTGAAGTTACAGGTACTATGCTAGACCCTATGGCAGAATATATTATGTTAGCTTTCATGGAAAAAATGAAGTACAAGTGACTCACACTACCTTCAAGAAACCTACAACCTAATAGGGAATACAAAACGAGCACATTAAATTAGATTTAAACATGATAACAGCAGGTGAGATGGTACAAGTTAGCACAAGCAAATGATACAATCCTCAAGAGCTGTAGATTCTAAGAGTATGGAAAGATCCCTTCTTTATAGAGTCATCAAAGAACACTTTAGAGAGGAAATGGAATTCCAGCAGATCTTAAAGGCTAGGGTAAATATGCATAAGTAGAACAGGGCAGAGCATAATATTATTAAGATGGAAAGCAGGAGGAGGCTGGGAAGTGTATGGTATGTTTGAAAGAGAGTAAAGACACAAGTCTAGTTGGAATAGCTTATGTAGAGCAGTACTGGGAGATATGACTCATACAGCAGACTCGGACAGAAGCTCAGATGTTACCTAAGGGAAATGGGTAGGAAATGCTAAGTTTCTGAACAACAGAATAACATGATCAAAGTGATATTTTAGGAAGCTTAATCTGGCAATTATGCACAGGTCAGACTTGAGGGAGAAACACTAGTTGCAATTTTTATAATAATCTAGATAATCTAGAGAGGATAAAAGTGTGAACTAGATTTCTACCTGTGAGAATGGAAATGGAAGGAAGAGATATTGTGAAGAGTCAAAAGGAGTTGGTGACTGTCTAAGGAAGGTGAGGATAAGATAGAGTGGTGAGACTGGATCAATGGGAGATGTGTACCATTGAAAGCAATAAGAAAGCAGCAGTTTGAGCTTATCAGGCAGCCAGCAGACAGGTCAGGTGTAGAGATGAAGAGCCGGGAGCCATGCAAAGAAGTAATAGCTGAGCACAAATGAGAACACTTATGGAGAAAATGGAGAAAAAAAGAGGAGTGCAAATGATCAGAAACTAGCTGGAGGAATATCAGGAAAACATCTGCTAAAAGATAACATAAGATGATGGGAAATAAAGGGAGAAAAAAAAGTAGAGTTTCAATAACGCAGAAGTAAGTAGTATCAAATGTTGGTAAGCCCTAGAGTATACTTAACACTTATTAGCCGTGTGACCTTGGGCAAGTCACTTGACCCCAACTGCCCCGCTTTACCTCCTCAAAAAAAAAAAGAAGCCAAAAGAAAATGTTAGTAAGCCTAAAAGATCTTCAAGGAAAGGGCTATTTTTGTGTGCTTTTATATCCCAGCACTTAGCGCAGTATTATGTACACAGTAGGAGCCTGATGTTTAGTAACTGGAAATCAAGCCAAGAGAGAACTAAGAAAATTACACTGGATGACAGGGGCAGGCAAGCCCCAGTGAGCTCCACAAGTTCAAGTTCAGTAGAGTGAAAAGGTAGAAGGCAGAAAGCAGAGAGAGATCTACCTGCCATTCTTTTCCAGGTCAGAGATGGTCAAGATGATTTCCATGGGAAAGAAAAAGACCGAACTTAGCTTACTGATCTATACCATATAATCAATGAAGAAGAAAGATTCAAAGATCTAAATTACTTCATTGTTTAGTGCTACAGATTATTTTTTAAAACCCTACAGATTTAAATCATAATAATACATACCTAATTGAAGCTGTTTCTTATTTATAAATATTTTAATGTAGTTTTCTTGAAATCCGAAGGTTTCAGCTATTCTACAAAATAAAATGGATAAAAGTCATTGGAAAATACAAATGTTTATATTACATTACCTATGAAACAGATTTCAATTTTCACAAATGGAAATATAGGCTACCAGAGGGGGAAGTTTCAATTGTTCTGAAAGACAGAATCAGGAAGATTCAGTATTACTATTTCATAATGAAATACTGGACTTTCAACATAAGGACAGTAATGCTAATCAAGACCTTCAAGATGATAGGAAGCTAAAGACATTTTATATGAACTGCTTTGCATTGTTATGTGGTTCAGATTATTCTATATAGAAAACACTCTGAAATGATAAAGTACTATGCATCTGTGAATAGTTGTTTTCATTATGAAAACTAAAAACCAAAAACCATCAGGAAAAGCAATTAGCAAATCTATTTATTGGAATTAAATTTTCAGTTTTCCTTTTAAGGTAACTTTAATCAAATCCTTATATATCTTAATAAATCAAAATATAGGAGATATTCAGACATAGTTGCAAGTACATTTCAATTTGGTATTCATTTATAAGCAATACAAAAAAATAGATACAATATAACTCATAAATTTGCTATTATCATCCTCATAATGACTCCTTAGGAAGAGTATTAAATATTAAAAAAAACCTTTCCATTTTCAACTGAAACCAAAAAGTGAGTAAAATACAGAAAACATACAAACTGCTATCATATATTTATATTAAGATTTTCTTCGAAGGCATTTAAAAAAAATAATCTCACGTCATTTAAAACATAACTGAAATTTAAAAAACAACTACAAATAACTTCTCAGGGTCCCTTCAGCATCAGTTACACCTAAGAAAGTTCCTGCATTTCACCATTTTGCTTTCATAATTCAGTCACTAATACAAATTCAACCGGTATGAATGAGTGTCACCTAGTGTCAAAAATGGGTAACTACAGAGATTTGTTATCCACAAATCAAGTGCTCCCTTTGAACCAATTTTACCACAGATTTCTGAAATGCTGCTCATCAAAATTCAGGGACCACCTGTAGAGCATTACACTTTGATAGGTCACATAACTACTATGGAAGCTGACTAAAGCAATACTTGCTCTTTCTTTTAGAAATATTAAGAAAGCATCTTTAAATTATCCTGGTCAATAGGGGCGGCTAGGTGGCGCAAAGTGAATAGACCACCGGCCCTGGAAGTCAGGAGGACCTGGGTTCAAATCTGCAGTCAGACACTTAACACTTACTAGCTGTGTGACCCTGGACAAGTTACTTAACCCCAATTGCCCTGCCTTCCCCCCAGCAAAAAAAATAACAAACCCAAAAAAAATTATCCTGATCTGAAGCCTTCAGACTAAAATCAGTCTTTCTTTAAATGTCAACTGTGAAACAATGTCCTCTCCCCTCTTTCCAGATGAAGGAAGGAAGGATTAGTTCTTCCCGAAAGTAATTAAAATGGAGATCAAACCAAGGTGTGCTTGGCTTACCCACTTGGAAAGCAATCTCTCTTCCCTTTCTCTTCTTCTTCCCCTCCCCTCAATGATTATTTCTAGTTTTCATGGAGGAAGCAGACTATAATAACAGAGATAACTCAATGCAATTTTCTACTGTTCTTTCCTGGATCTTAACCCTAAATGTAAGCTAAGCAGTGGCAGATGGTGGAGTAAAAAAACCAGGAAAGATGTTTTAAGCATGACAGCCTGAGGCAGAGAGGAGTAATAGCTAGAAATGGAGAGGGCCTGGGTTCAAGTCCTACTTAGGACCCCTAGGCAAATTATTTAGTTCTCAGTTTCCCAGGCAGCTCTCTAAGACTATAAATGGAAGAGTGGGTGCTGATTTGAATGGTACAAATTCTTCACCTAAAGCTACTTACACAATTACACATATGGTTAAAAATAACAAAAAACAGAACCCCCTCCCCCCAAAAAACCCCCTGCCTCACTTTAAAAAAAAAAGAAATCACCTAATGTTTAAAGTGTTTAACACTCAAAAAATACAAATAAATAAAATAACCTATTAATCAAATGTCAATATTCCCATAAGTTAGGATCTTGGATTCAGAAAGTGAAGAAACCCTTAAAGATGACGAAAATAAGACTGAGAGAAGTTAAATGACTTGCTGAAGGTCACACAGGCTCTGTCGGTGGCAGAGTCACACTGGAATCCAAGGCTCTTCCTACTGAACAGACACCACTTTTTTCACATTAAAAACAGAAAGTCCAACACGGGCAATAGTTGAAATACCTGCCTCCTATCATACAGGAAACAGCATAGAATCCAACCCAGTCTAAAGAGTATAAAAATATACCAAGACTTCTTAGGGAAAGACTTTTTGAACTTACTGAGATCTCAGTTCTTTGCCGGTGATGTGCAGTTTGGTTTCCAACAAGGTTTTCTTATCCTAATATAAAATTTTTAAAAATTACAATTGTTATTCCCCTGTACTTAATTTTACATTTTTCTGAGCTATAATTCTTTTTTGTCAAGAAGGCCTTATATCAAATATTGTGACATTTGTGGCACTGGATGTGGACTAAAAGAATATAAAAAAGCATCTAGAATACAATTCTATCACAGCGTCAGAACTACAGCCCAAAAGATTTCAGCCAGACAGCTAACTGAAAAGTGCAACAATGTTACAGAAATTGCAACATACTGAACAGGTACTTTAGTTTATCTGCTGCTATGGAGGCAGATGATTCAGGGAAACTCACCAATAAAATAACCAAGAGGAAGGAGATTAAGAAACTATTAAAACCCACCATTCTGGCACCTGGCCAAGACCAGAACAGTAAAATGTCTATGACAAATATCAGAAACTTATGAATGGAAACATCTCCATGGATTTTCAGTTTTTCATATTAAAAAAAAATCCTACATATTTAATAACTGAATAGTCAACATGCTCAGAATAAATGCTTTGGTTTCCCCACTGACCTTCTTAAGGTATACTGGAAGCTCTTATAAATA
Organism: Pseudochirops cupreus; assembly: GCA_028627135.1. Lineage (NCBI taxonomy): Eukaryota > Metazoa > Chordata > Mammalia > Diprotodontia > Pseudocheiridae > Pseudochirops > Pseudochirops cupreus. Next base: position 510,054,367 of record CM053581.1, on the reverse strand, counting down.
ATGGTTTGGTTACACATTACCCAAACACATTACAAGTGGTGGAAATACCTATAAACCGCTTTTATCTGTAGACATCTGGCCCATGAAGGGTGTAGGCTTCCCTTAGAACTTTCTCTTTGGAGTTTCTGTGTATTGGACAGCTACAGTAGGGAATAGAGAAGTTCCTGTTTCCATTACATTCTCTTCAGATCAGATAAAGGCAGAAAACTGCAGGTAGTAATTTAAGAGATAAAGTTCCCCAGTCAGGTGCGAGAATGAAGGGGTAGCATTCCTTTATCTGTCACCAAGAACAGAGAGCAAATCTATTCCTACTCCCTCCAAACTCTCTTCTGGGGGAGAAAGTGAGTCTCCATATGGAGAGCCATACCCTAAGTGGCAGGGGTCCTAAAATCCCTACAGGGAAGAACCTATCCTTTCTATCACTGCTTTTTCTTTACACACAGAAATCAGATTTATAAGTGATCTAGTTCAACTCCCTCAGTTTACAGATGAGAAAACTGGGGACCAGAGTGGTTAGGTGATTTGCTCAAAGGTTAGTAAATGTCAGAGCCAGAATCTGAACCCAGGTTCTCTGACTTCAACTAAATTCCCTTGTCCCTCTTTCTGGCTATCTTGGATTCCCTTCTTTGTATTTTCAGCCCTTTTTCTCCTCTCTTTCAGTAGCTACACATTTACAACAGTGTCATTTTCTACAATTTTCCACTGTAAAAGTAGAATATTTAAGCTATAGTGTGGGTTAAGAAGTTCTTTTTTTTGGTGGATTAACATGAGAACTTAACTACCACTTGTAACATTATTTCTACAAAAAATGTATTCAAAATTTCAAACTTATTTAGAAACATTTGGCATAAAATATGCTCATAAACTGGCGATTTATAGGCTATCAATGGCATAAAGATCACATCATGGATTCCAGTTATCTTTTTATTCTTGAGACACTATGGTTAATTCTATCATAAGGATAGGAAAGGAAACTTGTTTCATTATTTGTTTAGGATGTCACTGCATCACTTTAAAATTCCTATTATACATGCTTTTACACTATTACTCAAGTTTAAGTCACCACTAAAATTAAGTCCTCTTAAGATATCTTTAAATAAAAATGGTTGCTATCCCAAAATCTGAAAAACTTTAACGATAATTCTAGCTATCTAGCTACTATAATTTTAAAATCACAATTAGCTTGAGCATTGAACAAATAATGACCATGTATATTAGTAAAGATAATTACTTACTCTTCTTAGTCTTGGAGGCAAGAATAATTCAATTGTAGCAACACCTGTGGTTTTAAAGTTTTCATTTCCTGTTCCACGTTCAATTGCTTTACATCGTATTTCTTCAATAATTTTTTCTATTTCATTTTCACAGCATTCTAGCTTGTCTGAATATTTCTTTGCAAGTTCCTGTCAAAAATGTACAAAACACAGATCAATGCAAAGCAGCTAAATTTTAAATGAATAATGCAACAGAGAAAAAAAATCCCCAAACAAACCAAGAAGCTAGATATTAACAGAAACAAAGCATGCAGGAACTGTGAAATAATCAACTGTTGAGTAGCAGTCACTCCTAGTATAAGATCCGGTACAGGAGCCACATTTTGAGATATATAGAAAATTTAAGGAGGATTCAGGAATAAAACAAAAATAATTAAAGAGCTATGGCCTACAAGGAAAAGTCAAAACAACTGGGATTATTCAGAAAAGAAAGCTAAGAAGTGACTTAACTGTCTTCAGTAATATGAAGAATTATTTTAAGGAAAATGGTGACCAAGTGTTCTCCATCTCCACTAAGGAGAAAACAAGAGAAAATGGATTTAAATTACAGTGAAGTAGGAACAATTCAGATTATTAGTAAGAAACAACTTTCTCATCACAATAGCTCTAAGATAATGGAATGAATGACAAAATAATTACCCAAGGAGATGTCAGAACTGGGAGAGAAAAATGACCACATATTTTAGGTTTCTCTGAAGCTAGCTTATAAAAAGACTAGAAAATTTCAAAGTTCTATAATCCTATAATTTTCATTTTTCTTCTTAAAAATACTTTCCCCCAATTACATGTACATACAAATTTTAACATTCACTTTATTTATTTATTTGTTTGTTTTGCTTTTTGGAGGGCAACTGGGGTTATGTGACTTGCCCAAAGTCACACAGCTAGTAAGTATGTCAAGTGTCTGAGGCCACCTTTGAACTCAGGTCCTCCTGACTCCAGGGCCAGTGCCCTATTCACTGCACCACCTAGTCACCCTTAACATTCATTTAAAAAAATTTTTGAGTTTCAAATTCTCTCTCTCTCCCTCTCTCTTTCTCCTCTCTGAGAAGGCAATTTGATATAGATTATACATGTGCAGTCATGCAAAACATTTCCATTTTAGTCATGTCATGGAAGAAAACAGAAAAAAAAACACACACAAGAAAAATAAATAAAAAAAAGTATGCTTCAATCTGCATTCAGACTCCATCAGTTCTTTCTCTGGAGATGGATAGCATTTTTCACCATGTCTTTCTGAACTGTCTTAGAGCATTGTATTGCTGAGAACAGCTAAGTTATTCACAGCTGATCATCATACAATATTGCCGCTAGTATGTACAACGTTCTACTGGTTCTGCTCATTTCATTTTGCATCATCAGTTCATGTAAGTCTAGCAAGATTTTTCTGAGAGCCGGTTACCCATCATTTCTTGTAGCAAACAGTATTTCATCACAATCACATACCACAATTTGTTCAGTCATTCCCCAATTGATGGGGATCTCCTTGATTTCTAATTCTTTGCCACCACAAATAGAGCTACTATAAATATTTTTGTACATATAATCCTTTGTGGTTTTGATCCCTTTAGGATAAAGACCTACTAGCAGTATTGCTGGGTCAAAGGGTATGGACAGTTTTATAACCCTTTGTGTATAGTTACAAATTGTTCACCAAGAATGGTTGAATCAGTTCATAACTACATTAACAACAGTGTGCTACTATCTCAGTTTTCCCACATCTCCTCCAACATTTGTCATTTTCTGCATCATATTAGCCAATCCAATTTGCAATTCTCTAATAGAGATTTAGAGCATTTTTCATGTGACTGTAGAGAGTTTTAATTACCTTTTCTGAAAACTGCCTGTTTAATCCTTTGATGATTTATCACTTGGGGAATGGCTGTTTTTAGAAATTTGACTCCGTTTTCTCTATATTTGAGAAATGAGGCCTTTATCTGAGAAAGTTGCTGTAAAAATTTTTTCAATTAGGATTACTAACTGTAAATCCCTCCATTTTATTTTTCCCTGTTTATCCTACTCTGTCCTTCACCCTGTCCATCCTCAAAAGCATTTTGCTTTTGCCACGTACCCTAATCTGCCCTCCCTTCTTTCAGCCCTTCCATCCCTCCTACCCTGTTGCTCTACTTTCCATAGGGTTTTAAGACAGATTTCTACATCCAACTGATTGTGTATGTTATTGCCTTTTTGAGCCAATTCCAATGAGTAAGACTCACATGCTCCTCCCTTCCCCCATCTTCTCCTCCACTGTAAAAGCTCCTTCAAGCCTTTTATGTGAGATAATTTACCCCATTCTACCTCTCCTTTTCCCCTTTTCCCAGTGCATGCCTCTTTTTCACCCCTTAATCTTATTTCTGAGATAATCATTTCCTCATATTCAACTCACACCCATGTCCTCTATCTATGAATACTCCTTCTAACTGCCCTAATAATGTCATTAGCAGTTACAAGTATCATCTTCCCATGTAGGAATATAAACATTTTAAACTTATTGGATCCCTTATGATTTCTCTTTCCTGTTTACCTTTTTAATGCTTCTCCTGAGTCTTGTATTTGAAAGTAAAATTTTCTATTCAGCTCTAGTCTTTTCATAAGGAATGTCTGAAAGTCCTGTTTCACTGAATATCATTTATTCCCTGAAGGATTATACTTGGTTTTTCTGGGGAGGTAATTCTTGGTTATAATCCTAGTTCCTTTACCCTCCAGAATCTCATATTATAAGCCCTGTGATCCTTTAATGTACAAGTTGTTAAATAAATCCTGGCTTATCCTGAGCATGACACTATCGTATTTAAATTATTTCTTTCTAACTACTTGCAACATTTTCTCCTTGATCTAGGAGTTTTGAAATTTGGCTATAATATTCATGGGTGTTTTTAAGAAATTATTTTCTTCTGTGAGCTTTTGTACCTCCTTTTCCATTTGGCAAATTTGCTTTTTAAGGAATTTTTCTCTTCAGTGAATTTGTGTATATCTTTTTCCATTTGGCCATTTCTGTTTTTTCAACCATTCTTCTCTTCAATGGATTTTTATGCCTTTTTTACCATTTGCTCTATTCTACTTTTTAAGATACTATTTTCTTCAGTATTTTTTTGTGCCTCCTTTACCAGGCTATTAACTCTTTTTTTCATCATTTTCTTGCATCATGTCATTTCTCCCCAATTTTTCCTCTACTTCATTTGCTTTTTTAAATCTTTTTTGCACTCTTCCAGGAATTCTTTTTGTGCCTCAGACCAATTCACATTTTTTAAAGGCTCTGTATATAGCATTTTCTTTAAGACTTGATCGTCTTCTGAGTTTGTGTTTTGATTTTCCTCGCCACCATGGTAACTTTCTATGGTCAGGATCTTTTTTCATTGTTCACTCATTTTCCCAGTCTGCTTCTTAACTTTATATTAAAGTTGGGCTCTCCTCCCAAGGTGGAGGAGGCACTGTCCTAAGCTTTAGGTTTTTTTATGCAGCTAATTGTGAGGGTCTGTAAGCTTTCAGTTCTTCCAATGTGGTATGATCTAAAGAGAGGTGTATTTACTACTCTCCTAGCCTATGCTATGGTCTCTCAGTAATGACAAGCACTCTCTTCCGCTGTGGAACTGTGACCAGGGTCTCCACTCCCCTGTGGACCACAAGCTCTGGCATGCTAACACTCGCCCTGGGACTGCAACCCAAGACTATGACCCAGATCTGAGTACGGGCAATGTCACAGAGTCCTTCACTCAGTGTCAGCAAAGGGACCCCTATAATCTCCTTCTGACTAGCTGACCCCCTTACTGTCTGTGGGCTGGGAGCTCTAGACACAGCCACTGCCATTGCTTATTCAGTCACCTCTCTTCCCTACCCTTTCCGCCCCCAGGAGGGCCACCAAGACCTCCTCTGGTTTACTGGGGCACCACCTGCATTTCACTCATACCCCAGTGCAAGAGACCTTTCCTGTCAACCTTGTAAGTTTTCTTGGGATGGAAAATTGTTTCACCCAGTTCTTTTATGTGTGAAGCCTGGGGTCTGCCACTTGAGAATCTGTTTTGAGGTATCATTTAAAGCTGTTTTGGAGAATTTGGGAGAGCTCAGGGGAAGTCCCTGCCTTTTCTCTGCCATCTTGGCTCCTCCCCCCTCACAGCTTTTCTAAAGCAAAATCCATACTAACATCAAGCTAATAAAACAGAATTCTTTCTAAAGTATATATTTGTGATAAATGCCAATTCTTGCTGTGTTGGAAATCTCAGGGATATTTATATATGCAAAAGTAAATCCCTAATTCTAGTCCTCAACACAGAGCTACTCCAAGTAATCTTATTCCAAAGGTTCATTATTAGGTGTTCAGAGATACAGTACTGAGAAGATACTTGTAGTCGAAAAGTTTTCTTCAATTCTAGTATAATAACTAATCTATACATTATTTAGCCATAAATCACATAAACAAATAAACAAAAAAAATGCCTTGGAACAGAAAGAGATTTTGTGTATTTTATTCCCAAAAAGTCTCTCAAGCCATCACTCTGAGGTCTGCTAACTCTTATTTTAATCACAAGTCTAATATGGGTGATTATCTGGATTCCCACACAAAATTTAGATGCCACAAATCTGAAGGGAGGGTAGGATCTCTAAAGGAAGAGATAATACCAAGAATTGACAGGTGACTAAGGAAGGCAGGAAAACAACAAAATGCATAGCAGGCTAGTCCTACAGTCTGATATACCTGAATGGCCCTTCACTGCATTAGAGTGCAAAATCAATATTCATAATGATAGGCTGGTCATCAAGTGATGATTAAATCATGCCACGAAGACTTTAAGATAACAAGAAATGTGTAGTATATTTTGCAGAGATTCCCTTAAAAATCCTTAAAATTAAGTTTCTCTGCTTAATAAAGTAAGTTTGAGTTATTCGTATGGAACAACTTATTCTGGGAAAAAGTTAAGTAAGCGAAATATTACAATATTTAGAACAATTCCATGGATCTTTTATCTCATTCATTTGGGTACTCCCTCAATGCAGATGACAACTCATGTGTACCTTCTCATTCAGTCCCATTAACCACGTTCTCCTTGATGTCACTGAATGAGTATCAATGAAGCACTCAAGGGTCAACCCCTTTTAAATATTTCCCTTCACAGTGGAGGTAATATCTTACAGAAATGGGAATTTAATAGTACAGATCACAACCCACCAATGCTTCCTTATCCTTTATGAGTCTCATTCATTCATGTCCTCCCTAAAATCTTCCATAAAGAATCTATCAAATATGTATTAAGAGGCATGTAAGAGGCACAGTGGATAGAGTGCCATACCTGGAGTCAGAAAGATTCATCTTCCAGAGTTCAAATTTGGCCTCAGACACTTACTAGTTATGTGAACTTGGGCAAGTCACTTAACCTTGTTTGTCTCAGTTCCTCACCTATAAAATGAACTAGAGCTGGAGAAGGAAATGGCAAGCCATTACAGTACATATGCCCAAAAAAACCCCAAATGGAGTCATAAAGAATTAGACATGACTGAAATAACTGAATGACAAGAAAATCTTTTAACATTCTATATGCATGAGAAAAATAAGTAGGTCATCTGAAGGTTAGTGTATGAAAAATTAAAATCCATTTTTACAGTGTGTGACAGTAGGAGCAGCTAAGAAACCATCAGCTTAAATATTTATCAACAGTAACTAATTGATACTCTACTACTCAGCTGTGCTATCAATGTTAATATCTAATTATGTTAATATCTTTCAATATTAGTTCTTTAATAAATTTGGGGAAAATCTTAATTTTAACAACTTTTTTATATTGTGTTATAATTTATCATAAAAAACACATGAGAAATCAAAGACATCATTGTCATTACAGATGCCTTATTGAAAAGATTCATAAAGACAAAGATGCTCTGTGGGAGAAATGATAGCATTAAGCTACTACCTATTTATCAGCAAAACTCTAAGAGAGATTCTACATTTTACATGGTTATGATTCTGACACTTTGGTATCTTCAATAGTCACTTCACTAGACAACAGATATGAATTACTGACCAGTTTTAATGTTTTATAAGAAAAGTTAATACCTTCAATACCAAACCAGCTTCTTTGTTCTCAGTTGTGTATGGAGGTTTCCAAAGCTGAATTTTGTCTTCCCTTAAGAAGTGGGTCAGTTTTGCTTGTAGATATTTCTTTTGTGCCATCCTTTAAAATATATATATATAAAAGAACATTTTAAAGTGTAAATAGAACTTACACAGTATAGTATACACAGTATATATCTTTTTGTGCTAGAATAATCAGTTACCCACCCTCAGTTAATAAAAATTAAGGAGGTGTTATTTCAGCTTCTTTCCTTTAGAAACTTTTTTATTAGAGCTGCTAACAAGTGGTAAGATTTATAGGTCTGAGTTTTGTCTCCTTTAGATTCTCTTGCTCACCCACTAAATTTTTCTGTTTTCTATTTTTTTAATCCATCATTATACAACTCAAAGTATAGTAGAAAAAGAGATAAATTGCTTTAGAAAATCAAAGCAGTTTAAACTTCTTTCTTAAAACAGAAATGAATTTTTTTAAAAACACAAAAATTTATTTTCTACATAAGGTGCTATATCATACATACTCCATTACTTATTTGTCGCTATTCTGTTCTGTCAGCATGCCTATCCATCCTTTAAAGCCCAAGTCAAATGCCTTTTAGAATGTTCTCTGATCTCCCTCCTTGCAAACAACTTTTCTTCTCTCCCCTCCCTACCTCACACAGCACTTTATCTTATGACTCTTTAACACGTTTCTCAGATAATACTGGGTATTGTGTTCAACTGAAAATAGTAAGAAATAAATATTTCTCTGGTCTAAAAGAACTCTCTCCAGAGTTTTTTTCCTAAAAATGTATAGAAAGTTAAGAATGGGCCTTAAGACAAATGCATTAAGGATGACAACCAAACTTAACTCTTATTTAACTAAGATCACTGCCTCACTTAGAGATTTAGGGACCCACAAAAGGGCAGTGTCCTCTTTTGCCTTCAAAGTTAAGATATTTATCACAGGATAAAAACTCTTTTTAATCTGTAAGAGGAGTGGCCAAGGTGGAGTGGTAGATAACCTGCAGTAGATATTGAGCTAGGCCCGAGGTCAGGAAGACTTGAGTTCCAATACAGCCTCAGACACTTACTAGCTGGGTGACCCTGAGCAAGTCATTTAACCCTGTTTGCCTCAGTTTCCTCATCTGTAAGATGAGCTGGAGAAGGAAATGGCAAACCACTCCAATATCTTTGCCAAGAAAACACCAAATGGGGGTCAGGAAGAGTCAAACATGACTGAACAACAACAAGGAAGAAACTGAGTAGTGATTACTGCTTTGGAATATTAACATGAAATTATAATTTAAGATATTATAACCTTTTCCTTGTTGAAAATTCCTATAAATAGTACTGATGCACTCTGGAGTTACTGGAAACCCCAAAATGTCAAGGTAGAGGGTGGCATCAGCCTGGAATGAATTCACATATTCAAACCTTCTTCCATTCAAATGACAAGGTTGATTGCTTCCAGCCAATAGAATGGGACAGGAGGTGAGACAGATGTTTATACACAAAATAGGCAGTGAAAGGATCTGGACTGGATTAAGGAATGGTGGGTATATGCAAGTAGTCTGAGGCAGGCCAAGAGCAAAAGTGAAAAGAATGTCAAATAAGCTAATTAGGTGATCCAGGTGGGCCAGTTGCCTTGGGCAGAGCAGCAGTGATCTGGGCTGTTGAAATATAAGGGAAAATTCAAGGAAGGACTGGATTGCTTTCAAAGACATGGTCTTTTCCTTTTAAGCCTAAATCCCATAACCCCATCAGTATCTCAAATTGTCTTGGAATAAGAAGGCATGGGGAATGATTCTATTTTGGACAGCTAAATTAGAAACACCTTGAATATGAAATAACATTAAAGTAAGTAAAACTATTACTGGCAGTCTTGTGCCTAAAAGGCAGTGTACAGTATTAATATTTTATTTTAACAGTATCATAGTTAAGGTGATTTGGTCTTATCTATCTATTGGACCAGGTTCAACTCAGCAGAGCCTTGAACACTGAGAAAGTACATTCTATGCAGAAACAACTGCATGAGCAAAGATACGGCAGTAGGGAAGGCCAAGTGACAAATATCGAGATAAGCCTGGAAAGGTGAGTTAGAGTCAGATTGTAGAAGGCTTTGAAAAAGAAACTGAATTTACAATTTACTCAGGAGGTAACAAGGAGACATTGAAGGTTTCTGAGCAGGAGAATGATGATATCAGACCTGTGCACCATTTTTTACTGGGATCACAGAATGTACAGCCGAAAGAGAGCCTGGAATTAATCTAACTAGATGAGGAAAATGTGGTTGACCAAAGTTAAACGACAAAGTGAACAGCATATAGGGAGTAAGAGCTGCACAGCCAGCATTTGGACCCAGGTCCTCTGACTCCTGTGGTTTTTCCATCATATATCATGCTATTCTAGCCCTAAGATTAAGATTACAACAGGTAACTCTGGTCCTGATACAGAACTCTGGAGCATATCACCCTTGGCTTGGCTGTGTAGGAGGGATTCGAGGAGATCAATAAGCAGACTCAATAAGGCTCTTAAAGTAAGGAGAAGAGGAGTTCCAAGGGGAATAGAAAGATTTGAGATACAGTTCTTACATTAAAACAAACAAAGTTGCACTACACAATACAAAATTGAAAGTGAAATTTCTTTAAAGTGCCATTTTGCAGCCAAGGATAAAGAACAACTTAAGTTTTATTTTCACTTTTGCAAAAAGCTGACAAAACAGTTCAATCTTCCCAAATCTTCCTAACTATACATCTCCTAGAATACTCATACTTTCACTTTTCTAACGAAATGTAATAAAATCTTCTAGAGGAATGGGTTAAGGGGCAATCTGACAACCGGAATTTAGGATTTTGGAAAGTGACACTCACCTAGGAGGTAGTCAAGAGTCCAACAGAACCCACAGTGGACTACCGATAAACCCTAATCCACACAACTAGTAATTGTCTTTGATTTTAATTACAATTTCAAGCTGTTGTGATTTAAATTATAATTAGCTATGAGTTTATAAACAAAGGCTTAACTAAGTACCTATCCAGTCTGACACTTCGGGGAAGAGGCTGTAGGGACACACCTGCCTCCCACCCCAGCCTCTAGCCTCCCCACCGGGGTCTCACTAAGAGACGATGTCCTTCAACAACAGGCCAGCGGCCTCGGCCGCTCTCGCCCCAGTGCCACCCACCCCACTTTGTCCTTACCCGGGGCGAAGCAGCCTTTTCTGGGTAACCAAGAAGAAGGGGCTGCATGTAGGGCTCGCTTCCCGTAGTGACCACCCTCCTCCTCCGTGCGTGGAGATTTGGGGTAGGGGGAGAAAGGGTGACAGGTCTGGTTCGGCAGACAAGAGCCAGGATGAATGAAAAGAGACGGACGCACTTCCTCACAGCCCGGGTCAGGGAAGGAGGGGAGGAGAGGAGGAGAGCCCGGACTGCCCCGCCCCACCTCCCGCGGGATTACCCCGGAGTTACCTTCGCATCCCCAGCGCCGGCCCCAAAGCCCCTCACACATTCACTCCCCCAGAGCTCCCCGGGGGGCAAAGAAACCCCGGGCGCCGCACAGTCCCGGGAGACTTCCAGGAGGGCGGGGCGTGCCCACGGGGCGCGGCCGACGCCGACCCCGAGGGAGGCTGAGCTGACGGGAGGCAGGGAAGCGGGCGAGCCGGCGTCCGCCCCTCAGTCCCCCTAGCTCTGCCCAGCCCATCCCGGGCTGGGCCAAAGCCTCACTCACCTGAGCGGCGCTACGGGTAGAGTTCGCCAGCGTTCCGGGAAGTCCCCGGATGGAACGGGTCGCTGTTTGTTTTCGTTCCGGGTGAAACCGGCTCCTCCTCCTTCTCCTCCCCCCGCCCCCCATGTCGCCTCTCCGCACTCAGCCTCGTGCTGGTGCCCAGCTGGGAGGGGGCGGGAGCGGAAGAGGAGGGGGAGGAGCCTAGATCCGGGCTAGGCCTCAGGGGCCGGCGGTGGACGTCACGTGGCTCCCTGCGCCCGCGCACCTCTCCTCGCTACCTCACTCCGGCCTTACGAGCCAACAGAAACTTTGAGGACCCGCGTGGGGCGGTGGGTGAGCGGCCCGGGAGGGTTATGTTTCTACACCCCTCTTCCTTGTGCTAGGGGCCACCAGTTTTTATGGATCCCCGGGTTACTTCTTGGAGCCTCAGTCTCATCTGCAAAATGAGCTCCAGATGCCATGATTGCGTCTTAGCCTCAAGTGTACCTTCTTCAAAGCCCCTACATTAGTATGGAAGCACCCTGAAGGTAGGAGCGGGTTTTGCCTTTGTGAGCCCGCTGGTGGCACAGTGTAGAGAACGCTGGGGCTGCACTCATGAAATCCTGCGATGCAGCTTAATACACAAGCTGTGTGACCCTGGGCAAGTCACTTAACCGCATTTTACCTCAGGTTCCTCCCCCCCAAAAAATGGCGATAATAGCTCGTACCTCTGAAGATTGTTATGAAGATAATATTTGTACTTCATTTTTTAAGCCCTTGGCACAGTAATGCCAATCCCTTTCACGGACATCCTCAGCATGATACCTGGCACATGGGCACTTGGTAAATGTTTTATTTGAGTGTTTTCCTGATGAAGTAGGTGCTGTCCCCTTAAAGGCAGTGCTTCCCATCTAGGAGACTCTCTTCCCCCAGCTGGGGCCCTGGATGAGCCACCTGCAATCTCAAGGATTGTCTCCTGGCTAAAAACTGGTCAAAGACCATTCTGGTTTGTGATTAGGAGAGTAGGAAAAAGGAGATGGTGGGATATGATCCACTTTTCCTTCACCTTCAATTCAACAAGCATTTAAGATGAATTTGCTACTTCTGTGAGTATTAAAAATATGAACCTTTTAGAATCTGGCTCCCTTAAAGCCCAGCTATGTGCCATCTATAGGAGGAAGCCTTTCCTGATTACCATGTTATTAGTGCCAGCTCTCCTCCAACAAATAACTTTGTTATTTCTTTCATATATATGTACACACACATACATACATAACACATACACTGATCTATTAACATTGTAGAAACACACCAGCATCCCCAGTAGAATATAAACTTCCTGAGGTCACTTTTATTTTTTTAGTCCTTGGTTTAGTAAGAATGCTTGGTACCTAGTATTTTGTTGTTCATTGGTTTCCCTCCTGTCTGACTCTTTATCACCCGATTTGGGGTTTCCTTGGCAAAGATACTGGAGTGGTTTGCCATTTCCTCCTCCAAATCATTTTACAGATGAGGAAACTGAGGCAAACAAGGTGAAGTGACTTGTCTGAGGTCCCCCCACTAGTAAGTATCTGAGGGTGATTTGAACTCATGAATATAAGTCTTCCTGAGTTCAGGTCTGGCACACTTAACTACCCTGGTACCTAATAAGTAGGTGCTTAAATGCTTTTGGGTGACAAAATAATATCCTGCCTTCAAGAGGATTATATTCTACTAAAAGAGGTGGGGGTGGGGGCTGGGAATAATATGTACACAGAAGAGTACAAACTGTATCTGAAATAAGTACAATAGAAGAATCAAGAAAGATTTTTAAAAAAATATTTTCTCCCAATTATATGCTAAAATAATTTTTTTAACATTTTTTGGCAGTTTTGAGTTCCAAATTCCATCTCTCCCCTCCCTCCTCCCTGAAATACTAAACAGTCCAAAATAGTTTATACATATGCTATCATGTAAAACATTTCCATATTAGTTATTTTGTACAAGAAGACTCAAATTTTAAAAATGAATGGAAGAAAGTGAAAAATAGCATGTTTCAGTCTGTTCAAACAATATCAGTTCTTTCTCTGGAAGCAGATAACATGTTCCATCATGAGTCTTTTGGGATTGTCTTGGATCGTTGTATTGCTGAGAATAACCAAGCCATTCACAGTTCTTCATGGTACAATATTCCTCTTAACTGTGTACAACTTTATTGTGGTTTTGCTCACTTCCCTTTGAATCAGTTCATGTAAGTCTAAGAAAGTCTTCTTGTAGGAAGTGGCCCTTGAGCTGATTTTTGGAAGGAGACTGGAAAAGCAGAGGTGAGGAGATTAGCTTTCCAGGCTTGGGATAAATACCATTTTAACTGGAGTGCATAGTGAGTAAAGGAGTATAATGTGGAATAAACAGGGGAAAATGGCTTGAAGCCAAATGGTGGGCTCCTTAGTTTAATGCCTTATCACTCAGTTAATTTATTAAGGCTTTATTTGTGCCTACTGTAAGCCTTCTCACTATTCTCTAACAGCTCTGACCTCCTGAGACCTCTCTATATAATTTATATTCCACCTAAGAAAAGGATTTTCTACTGCTACATCCTGCACCTTCACCTGTAGTACCATTTCGCGGGCCAGAAGCTCACTAGGCTGATGCCACATCCTCCAGCTTTCAGGGCAGTAGGAATCAAACTAAATCCCTCTGGTCATTCAAGACCTTGAAGACCCCCCTTTCTGTCACCTTTCCCTTATTGTTTTCATGCTTCCCCAATCTTAGCTGTGACTCCTACTATACCGAGACAAATTTTTCTGCACCTCAGTTTCTCTGTACTTTTCCCTTCCCCCAGCAGGAAGTGATTTCTCTGCTGTAACTTCTAATAACACTTTGTTTGGATCCTTCCTTTTTTACTTAACATAGTCTATTCTTTATTATACTTACTTGTATTTAAAGATCATGAGCAGCTACTGAAGGCACAATAGATGGAGTGCCAGGCCTGGAGTTAGGAAGACCTGAGCTCAAATCCAGCCTCAGAAACTTACCAGCTGCATGATCCTGGGGAAGTCACTTAATCTTCTTTGCCTAAATTTCCTCATCCATAAAATGAACTGGAGAAGGAAATAACAAACCACTCCAGTACCTTTGCCAAGGAAATCCTTAATGGGGTCGTGAAGAGTCAGACATAACTGAAAACAACTGAGCAATTTAAGAATTGTAGGATTTGAGCTGTAAGAGACCTTTGAGCTCATTATCTAGTCCAGTTCATTTTACAGAAAGAATAAGTAACAAACCAAAATCACCGAGGGTTTTAATAACAGGGCTGGAATTATATTCTAGTCTTCTGTTTCCAGATCCACTAATCTTTCTTTTATCTGCCCACCTACCAGCCATCTGATTTTAAAGACCGTGAAGGCAGGAACTACATCTTGTTTCAGCTTTGTAACTCCAGTGTCTTTCTCACACATAGGAGTAATAGAACTGAACAAAAGTGGATTATCTGCCTTTCCTGTGTCTGATAGTACCATTCTGCACTACTAATAAATAATTATTGGGAACCTACTATGGATAAGGTATCATATTAAGTGAAGTATGGGACTCAGAGAAGTAGATCTTCTAATCCAGTTGGGGAGGTAGCCCCTATAGCAGCAAGTACCCCCTAATTTCAGGGACTCTGTCTTGGGGGATCCAGGAATCTGAGTGAGATGAGTGTTTAAGGGGAATATATCCTAACCTACGATCAATGGATAGCGACTTGTAAGGGGATTTAAGAGAACAATTTTTAGTTAAACTTTCCTCCAACCCTACCCCCCATTTTACAGATGAGGAAACTGAGGCTCAAAGAAAGTAATTTGGGGATCAGTATGGGGGAAGAGTGTCAGTCTGTATTAAAGTCCTCTTAAACCCTAGTACTGTCTATGTAACAAAAAAAAATAACTACAATGGAAAGCAATAAATGTTAAGTGTTATGATCTTTGGAAGAAAGATTCAGTTCAGGCTCTGACTATCAGGGAAGGTTTCACAAAGAGAGCTGGGATTTGAACTGAACTTTGAAGGATATATTATTTGATGTGTAGAGAAAGTGATGAAAAGCTAAATCTGTCCTCTCTAACTTTTCAGATTCATGCTATCTGATCCAAACACTTCTAAAAAGTGTTTCTCACCAAAGATCTTGATTTTACCAATCCTGTTATTGCCATGAGTGTCTCCAGGGGTTTCAGTCTAAGAAGAGTGTACTTGTTCAGCATTCCCTATATATCTAGCTTTTGGAGAGAATCTAATGAATCTACTGGGCTGTTGAGTGTTTTATACTTTTGTATGAGATGTTTAGATCTTATTCATTTTCTGTACTGAGTGAAAAAGAGATGGTCCCATAAACAATGCCAATATTATACATCTACTCAGGAGCAGGGAACCACACATGGAGAAAGATAGGAGCTATACTGAATCTTTCTTTAGAAGATTTACCCAGAGTAAAACTTCCAGGGTAAGGACAAAGAGACAGAAAAAAACTAATCACTTTAGGGAGTCCAGTATATAGGACAGGATCTAATTCTGTGATAACACAGTCATTGAGAGAATGCTCTTTTATTTGGCATGATCAAGGATTGGGACTGATAAACTGAAAATTACGGGAGTGAGTTACTAATGTTCAAAGAATCAGAATATAATAGTGCATAAAATGACCAAACCATACAAAACTTACTTTCATTTATTTTAGTAATCCAAAGGACACCAGAATGTTTCAGTGTCTCAGGGTCTTAGATTTATTTGTCTGGGTTGTTTTTTTTTTTCTTCAATTATTTTGCTTTGGTTTTAGTGTGTTAATTTTTATTTTGTGGGCTAGCCTTAGAGCCATTGTTTCTAAAGGAAAAAAAAACCATTTCCTCCCTCAAATATACCTGACTTAGAAATAAATCTTTGAACTATAACCTGTTTGTAAAGTAAGGAATTTTTCTTAGGATCATTATTTTGAATATCCATTCTCATTGTATCGTGTCTCTCAGTTATGTTCTATTCTTCCTTTGTAATAACTTTGATTTGTCCTTTTTTTTCTCTAGTCTTTCTTAGTATCCTATTCCTATAGGAAATACAATCCTCCTGGATTATCGTAGTTCTTTTCTAGCTGATCTGGTTGGTCTCCGTGCAAACAGTCTTTCCACTCTCCTCTCCCAGTCCCCAATATTTTGGGCACACTGTCAACTTAATGTTCTTATAAGTGATTCTTAGGAGCTGAACAAGTAAAAGCAAGGTCCACACCACTTTACTTTTGAAAGCATCAGGACCTGGACCTGTGATCTCATCAGCATAGGGAGTTCCCAGTGAGGAACTCCCCTTACCAATGCAAGTCAAAGCCTTTTGTACAACGGGTCTTAAAAAATGACTTAGAGCACCAAGAGGTTGTAAGTCAATGTTGTACAAACAAGATACATACAGGATAAATTGTAAATAATCAACAGAGGGAAGTCAGTAGTATTAAGGGGGATCAGGAAAAATTTCTAGTAAAAGGTTATATTTTAGCTGGGACTTGAAGGAAGCTAGGGTAACCAGGAAATGAAGATGAGAAAGAAGAGTATTCTAGGCATGGGAAACAGCCAGTGAAAATCTCCAGAGTTTGGAGATGAAGTATCTCTTGTGAACAAGGAATAGCAAAGAGGCCAGTGTCGGGTAGTAAGCGTAGTAAGGATGTATGTGTAGGGTAGTAAGTTTTAAGAAGACTGGAAAGGTAGGAATGGGCCAGATTGTGAAGGGCTTTGAATGTCATAAGCTTTTATATTTGGTCCTGGAACTTAGGGAGCCACTGGAGTTTACTGAAAAGGGAGTGGGGCTTGGGGTTTGACATGGTCAGATCTATGATTAAAGGAAGGCAATTTGACAACTGAGTGGAAAATGTCCTGGAATGGGGAGAGACTTGAGGCAAGATCAACCGGCAGGTTACTATAATAGTCTAAGTATGAGATGATAAGGGTCTGTCTCAGAGTGGGGGCAATATCAGAGAAGAGAAGGGGCACATAAGGGAGATGTTAAGAAATTAAAATCTACAGGCTTTGGCCACAAATTAGATATGAGGGGTAGTATGAAAGAGAATAAATAATTGAGAATGACACCTAGGTTGTGAACCTGGGTGACTTGGGGGTAAGATCACCCTTACAACATCCCTTGAATATGCCCCCTTCTTTCCTCCCATACTGGTACCACGATGGTGTAGACCTTCTTCACCTTACCCCTGGACTATTGAAATACTTGCCACAAGTCTCTCCCTACTCCATTCCATCCTACTTTTAACTGCTAAAGTGATTTTCCTAAAGCAAAGGTCCATCCCTGTCATTCCCATCCTTAATAAACTCTAGTGCCTCCGTATCACCTCCAAGATCAATACAAAATCCTCTATTTGGTTTTCAAAGCCCTTCGTAACCTAGGTACCCCACTGTAACCTTTCTGATCTTTATATCTTATACTCCTCTACATACTCTTCCTTCCAATGATACTGGCCTTCTTACTGATCCACAAAAAAAAAACAACCCAAAAAACAAACATTCTGTTTCCTAACTGGCATCTTCTCTGGTTGTCCCCCAGGCCAGGAATGCTCTCTCTCCTCTTTTCAGCCCCTAGTTTCCTGGCTTCCTTCAAGTCCCAACTACATTCCCACCATCTACAAGAAGCCTTTCCCTGATCCCTCTTAATTCTAGTGCCTTCCCTCTGTTGGTTATTTCCTATTTATCCTATATATAGCTCGTTTGTAAATATTTTTTTGCTTATTGTCTCCCCCATTAGATTGTAAGCTCCTTGAGGGCAAGGACTGTTTTTTGCCTCTCTTTAGCCACTCTATCCTGGGCCATTGCCAGTCATCTTGACTTTTGTCCTGCTACTGGACTTTGCTTATTCAGAAAGAGAGAATGAGGCTGACAACTATACAACTGTGCTTCACTTAAATCCAATTCTCAAGCAAGTGAGGACATCACCCATGACGTCATTGGTCCTCTTCAAAAACAAAGAATGAACAGCAGCAATATTCCCATGCTTAGCACATTGCCTGGCAAATAAGAGGAGCTTAATAAATCTTATTGATTGAGTGGTACCCTCCATAGTAATAGGAAAGTTAGGAAGAGGGTTGTGTTAACTCTTACAACAGTGGGAAGTCAATCAAACCTGAGGATCACCCATTACTCATGTACTGGACTTTTTTATATCCATCAACTAAAGCTTGAGCCTTAGTCCTCTAAACCAATTAAATCTTTGGGATAGTTCATTGCCTTTTCTGGTAAAAACTAGCTTATATGGTAGAGATCTTCCAGTCTTCCTGCCATGAGTCCCAACCAGATTAATAGTCAATGTTGTTCCTACTATATAGCTATGTAGTTGGATAATGGTCCAAATTTGGAGGCAACAAATCGAAATCCAGATGGAGAGGAAATTGCATGTTAACCCTCTTTTGCAGGATGAGAAAACCTGCCCATCCTGCCCCAACTTGAGGGATATCAATGCCTGATCATGGGGAAGAGCTGAATCTAGAGGCTGCCCTGTTCCTACTTAACATACCAACAGTGAAAACCTCCAGGGAACTAGGACCACTGCATTTGGGTTGAGTCTCAGGTCCCAGATTGGAATTAAAAGCCATTGGCATCTGAGTATACTAAGGGTATAGAACTGACAGTAGGCTGCTACAGAAGTCCTAGGACTATCCAATCAATGACCAGGCCTGCTATATAATGTGCCAAGGTTTGAAGAAGTTACGTATGTAGCCAGATGGTGCCCACCTGTGGTGGATATATATGTATTTTGTGTAACCCAAACATGATGTTGCATATTACATACAACTTCTATAGTTCATCTGCTACATGTTATATAATGCTTTTTACTATGTTCTTGAATGTTATCTCTGTGTTTGCTACATTGTATGATATTCTAATTTGTGTACCAGGTACCGTATACCTGCAAATAGCTAAGTATGTGGGGTACTATGCATATTGCCTTACAATTTGAAAATTAATGGATGTTTAATGTGTATTTCTAGATTGTGGTTATGTAGCTGATGTTATATACTACAGGAACTGAGCATTTTTATCAGAAAGAAAACGTAAAGGACACAAAACTCTTTGCCTTAACTAGTAGTAACTCAGAACAAAGATTGCCAGCTCTAACCTCCTCCTCTCAGGTTTAACTAAGTGCCTTTTTGAGATTAATCAAAACTTCAAGGCCATTTGTTTGGTCCAGATATTAACTGCCAAAGGCATAAGGAGAAAAGAAATTCGTTTACTGCTAACTCACCCAGTAGGAAGATTTGAAAAGTTTTGAGGGATGGTAAGGAGAAGACAACACAGTAAATCTTTTTACCCATCTTACTGGGCTACCTTTTTTGGTTTTTTACTTTTATGGTTATTTAACTTTTCACATAGTTATAGCAAGTCTCTCTACCTGGCCTGAAAATCAAACTTCTGTATATAGACCCTTCCCAACCCCTATCTTAAACAATGCCTGGTATAGTGCCTTGTTCTTGAGAGCTTAATACGTACTTATCGATTGGAAGCCAGGCACCCAGGCCTTCTGGAGCTCAAGAAAAGAGTGGGCAGGATGGCAGTAATTCTAGGAATTTTAAAATAGAAAACTATGAAAATTCTAGCACTGGAAACATAGCCACAATTCCCTGAATCAGCTCTCTATAATTATGGCACCTAATCACAGGCCAAAGCACAGCAATACTGTTCTACATACAAAGATTGTTAAGACTTGATGGGAGTATAAATTATTACTCATTGCAAGGGGGATTTTCCAGTATTCAGTGCCCAGGTTATTAAAGAAAAGCAAAAGCACAGGTCTTGGTTATTTGCACAGACTGTAGAGACCGTAAGGCAGTTATAACCTGAACTATTTTTATTTGATTAATATAACGCCAAACGCAATAACTAATTTCTGTTGAGCAGGAAAGAAGGGGAAACATTAACCTCCCTCTTCTGATCACTTTACTGACCGCAGTCTCTTCAGCTGCTCCATCTCTTGTCAATGTCCAGTTGTAAAATTTCTTCAGAGATTCACATTAGTCAGTATTCTCATGTTTAGCATTTGATTAATCTTATTTTAAACTAAAGTTTGCTGTTTAATTTGCATTTTCTACCCCCAAATTTCCCTATGCCATCCCTCTGATGCAGTCTGGCTGATTTAATCACCGTCAGGAAGTGGTTTTGGAACCCTTGCTTGACATAATACTTTTGCCTAGAGTCCTCTCCTGCTTGCTTCTCATCTAAGACTTTTCCTTCCATCAAATCACAGTTCAAATCTTACCTCCTCCATGAATCCTTCTTGTACCATCCAAAGTAATCCACCAAACCCTTGTAGGCTCTCTCTCTACTTAATTCTTCAATGTCCATTTAGAACTTAGCCTATGAGAAATGTGTTATCTTTTTTTGCAGATATGCCTGATCTCCCCAAGTAGATTATAAGAGATAATGTATTTCACCTTTTAGCTCTAGTAACTAGGAGAGGGTATGTAGCTGGTTGGTGTTCAATGCATGTTAGGTATAATTTGATTTAATGATTATTCAGTACATGGTAGCCTGAAAATGTTGTAAGGAAGACAGACAAATTGGTTTATGAAGGTGGAAAGGCAACAGTTGTTAGCAGTAGTTCTGAGGAAGGCACTAACTTCTCTTCCATTTTGTCTAAATCCGGAAAATAAAAGCAGGGAAAAACAATACTTCTTGGCTGGCATTATAGTATAGTCTATTATACTATTGGTTACAGAGCTGGTTGTCCTTGAAAGAGGTGTGAGCCAAGAGAGTGAAATCTGGCAAGACAGTGAGGCTGGGAAAGTCTGGTGTCCTTGGTTGACTTTCCCTCTGTTTATTCCCTTGTGTTCTGTATATCTGTCCCCAGGGAAACAATACTCTCTATGTTCTTCATTGTATCATAAGATCTAGACGCTGGGTACAAAAAACACTGAAAAGATTGGGTGGACATGTCACAAGTTCAGTCACAGGTGTGACTTCCACATTTTCTGAGTCTTTCTTTAATCTCTGAAGCATGTCTGTGTCAAGGGTCATGGGACCCTGATGTAAAAGTAAACTTAATGAAGCCCAGGTATGTACACCTCTCCTGATGAAGCCCAGAAGGTGTCTGACTAGGGAAATCTGAGGTCTGTGTTTGAGGAGAGTCACTCCCCTCAAGAAATCTGCACAACAGAGCCAGCTGTCAAAACATTGAGACAGGAGAGGAAAGTCACTCTGATCTGGAAAGGGGAACCAGCTGTAGCCACACAGCTGCAACAGGTGGTCAATCAGCTGATGCTCCTTAATCCTTTGTGAATGGGTAGAAGTCAATAAGTTTAGTAGCAGGCAAGAAGTAACCCTGATCTGGATTGCCCAGCAAGTTACTCTTATATTAAATACAGGACACTCCACGGTCTTGAGGAATGCATGATTATGGGAACTGTAACATTAGGAGACTGTCCCCTATTGTACTACATTTTTATGAATCACGGTAGTTTCTTTAGCACTTACTCAATTGTTTTGGAATCCAGGGAAATGAACTGTGTGTCCCAAAGAGAACAGAAATTCCACAAAAAGATACCTGAAATTCCCTATTTATGGACAGTAAAAGGATTCCCTATTTATGGACAGTAGAAGGAACCTAACTGAGGCTCATACACAATGATTCCACAAACTCTAAGGCAGGTCTTCTTAACCTGGGGACAGATTTCAGCAAGTCTGGGCACTTGAATAGGAAAAAAAAATTATACCTTTATTATAGTATAACTATTTCCTTTGCTATCCTGTGCATTTTATTTTATGCATTTTAAAGCAATATTCTCAGAAGAGATCCATAACTCCACCATATAATAAAAATTAAGAACCTCTGCTTTCAGGCCATTTAAATCTTTCTTTCTCAGTTTTTGTCTTCTTTTCTCTTCCTCGTCATCTTCCTGTGTGGCAAATAAAGAGGAGCCTAGGGCCTAGAACACAGTCCAATCTCTTCCCCACCCCCCAAAACATATATTCTCGTTCCCAGTTGTCCTGTAACTGCTGGGGCTGAAATTCTAGCCTTAGCTCACACTGAATCTTGTCAGCCTCACCCAACTCATGGCCTGTCAATCTTATGAACATCAGTTGTAAGAACACTTCTCAGCTATTGGCTGCAGCAGTCTCTGTGGTTCTTCTGCCTCCCACACACAGCTGTTTCTTTCCCCCTTTTCCGTTGTGCTTAGGTTCTTCCAGTTATCACTTTTGAAAGATATGCTTCCACTCTTGGCCCCTGGGTCTGAGATAGTGTCTCTGAAGTACCCCTTACGTGTGAAGGTACTACTTCCAGTCGTTACTCGGGAGCTAAACTAGCACCATGTCCTTGGGCAAGTAAGTCATTTTACTTTAGGTCTTAGTTATCTAATCTTCAAAGGAAGAGATTGAATGCTACATCTTTTTTTAAATGAAATTCTCTCCCTCACACCTTTTCTCCCTTCTCTTTTCCCCTATTAAGAAAGCAAGAAGAACAAAACCCGTATTACTATCATGTACAGGCTAAGTAAAACTAATTTCTGAATTAGTCACTTCCAAAGGAAAAAAAACCAACCACAGCAGTCTGTATTCAGAGCCCTATAAAGAGGAGAATAGACGTTTCATCACGAGTCCTCTGTAATACGGTTGGTCATCGCATTGGTCAAAATTCTTGAGTCTTTCAAAGTTATTGGTCTTTACAATGTTGTTATTATTGTTTAAATTGTTTTGCTTCTACTCACTTCATCCTGCATCATAAACTATATATAGTCAATTCTCAACTTCCATGGGGATAGTGTTATAACAGCCCAAAGTATAAAGACTCACATGTTGATACATTGAACCTATGGGAAATAAAAGGTTAGGTTCCCTAGACCACCCCAAACTGTAATCTTTCACTAGAAATTGCTGAAAATACACTTTTCTGCATACAATTCTTTGTAACAAAACATTAATTCTGATGATATACATTTTTCCTAACATAGTGACCAGGAAATCACCCATAAAATGCAATGGAGAGGAGAGGCAACACCAGACTGGATGGGAAACAGCAGGGCCTGCAAAGTCAGAAGAACCCTGAGGTAAAAAAAGGGAAAAGGGCAACCTGCCATCTCTAATCTCCCTTTTGACTCGGTGGTTAAACTGTTTGAAGATGACAAGCATGTGCCTCAGGGTGAATCTGAGCTCCCAACTTCCCTGCTAAGTGGCTAGGCTAGAGGGGGGAGTGAGGAGGGGAACAGGCTGGACAATTACTGGACTGGTTGGTCAGAGGGTAGAGGTGACCACCATCTCATTTACCCACAATCCAGGCTGCTTTTCCATTTTTTCAATTTCCTCCTCATGCACTTGAGAAATTACTTTAGCACCCTCTGTAGTAGATTCACCAACACTTATGAATACTTTCCTCCTTTTTTCAGATATAAACTTGTTTGCATCCTGCTTCTCATTTTTTTCTCTACTGTGCATAGCCAGGAATATGGGTTGCCAACTCGAAAGTGAAAGTGAAAGTTACTAATAAAATCTCTTTAATGCTTGGAGTTGTGAAAGTTAAAGACAGCAGAGTTGAAGATTCACTGTATATCTTAACCATATTTAGGTAGTGCAGTGGATAGAACTGCAAGGCAGACTGTGACTAGAGGGGAGTTACAACAAAACTTTGGTACCACGGGAGAGGGAGACATCAAGGAAGAAATTCTGACTAGGGACATCAGGGAAAGCTTCCCGGAGAAGGTGCCATTTGATCTTGGTCTTGAAAGATGGATGGAATTCTGAAAACATAGAAGACAAAAAGGAGGAACTGTTTGAGCAAAGGAGGAAGTGTTCACAAGATGGCAAACTGGTCAGTTTGGCTGGAATGTAAAATGGATAAAGGGACATAGACTGGAAAGTTTGGTTGAAGCCAGAACATAGCATTAAATGCCAGTTTAACAAATGTGAACTGTATTCTGTAGCAAACTAGGTGGTGCACTTATAGAATGCTGGGCTTAGATTCAGGAAGATCTGAATTCAGATCCAGTCTCAGAAATTTATTGTGTGACCTTGAACAAGTCATGTAACCTCGATTGCCTCAGTATCCTCAGCTATAAAATGAGGATAATAATAGCATATACCTACCAAGATTGTTGTGAGAATCAAGTGAAACCATAATTGTAAAAGACATAGCACAATGCCTGGCATAGAGTAAGCACTATACAAATGTTAGCTGTTATTAGTTATTATTATGACTTAAGGTCCTTTCAAAGTCTAACATTTTAGGCTCCATAATGTAGTCTCTTCAGTTGCCCAATCTTTTTTTTTCTTATCAGAACATCAGGGACCCTTCTAATCACATATCTTGTAATGTAACTGAAAATGTATTTTCTGTACTTTCCAAGCACAATTGGTTTTTCTAATGTGCATGTCTTTTCAAGTTAGTTTAAAAAAAAAAAGGTCAAACTAAAGTACAATTTCTCAAACTGGATTGCATAGTTGAATCTGAGGGAGTCAGAACCCTGTAACATTAAGGAATTTAAGATCTTCTCTGCCCGTTAATAAGCCTCATGTGGAACCTATTAAGGGAAACTTACTTAGGGGAGGCTTACTTGTAGGAAGGCTTTCACACCTTTTGCTACTTTCAAATTAGGCACTGAGTCACAAGGGTTGGGATGCCTTCTGGATCTGAGAAGTATACACACACTTTAAGCTGGTATTTTGCTTTGGGGGCTTACTTATGAGAAGGATCTTGTGATTCCCTGATCCAGATTCTGAGTGGCCATATGTTCAGAGCTCCCCGACTTCTCAAATGTAAAGGCTCTCTCGATCCAGGGATGTATATAAAGTGTACAGTTGATTCAGGCAGTCAGAGCCCTGTCTGTTGGTTTTTATTTCTCTGCTTGTATTTTTCTCTGAAGTTCAGGGTGCTGACTTTTCCCCTGAACCAGTGAATATGATTGAAAAAGATTGTTGACCCCTTAAACAGCTATCTTTCCTAGTAAAGCACATCTAAGAACCTGTGCTAGCAGCCATCCTAGGTATGTCAATGTGGCTACAAACCCTTGTTCCCCCAAGACCCAAATGAGTCTTGGGTAAATCTGGGGTTTGTAGCCATGAGGTAATCTATAATATATGATGTGTGTAAGAATGAAAAAGTGAATTCACATCAATAAGTATCTGCAATCTATAAGTGACTAGTAAGTACCCACTCAGCGCTGAGCTAGATGTTTACTGCAAGATACAAGAGAATTACAAGTGGCCCTAACCTTTCACTACCTTTATTTTACCAGGCTGTAACAACTTGGTTGGTGTTGCTACAAATGGGTAGGGCAGATTTAGAACCCCAAATTCAGTCTTTGCTGTCAACCAATGGATTGAGATCGGGATTAGAATGAATTATTGACTAATGAAAGAAAATCTTGGTAGCTGTAAAGAAAAGCTGGGAAGGATCTGATGAGAATAATAGACCAAGCTAGGTAGAAGCTAAAGTGGCATAAGTATCAACAGTGGGTAACAGGATTCTAAGAGGCTAGTGAGTAAACCATATAATTTATTGAATTCACACAGTATTCTGTGGGCTGATCTTTTCAAGGTAGTTCTTATGAATCTGCTGACATTCATTCAATACTCCCTACTTCAAACTAAAACCTCTTGCTTCTCTGTCTTTCCCCTTTCTCTACATTGTTTCTTCACAAGGTAACAAGAAATATGCAGGACAGGCTGTCTACATTTTGCCAATTCTATTTAATTCAACAAATAAATTGAAGTGTGAGACACCATACTGGTCACTGGGAATACAAAGATAAAATGACACAGTCCTTGCCTTGAAAGAGTTTACATTCTCAGAGTGGGATAGGACAGGCAAAGGAAAAGAGCTCAAAGTGATCTAGGAAATTTAAAGGAAAGAGAACCCTTTGACTGGTTGGGGAATGTAGTGGAGTACATTTCAAGTGGGAGGTGACATATAAGCTGTACCTTGAATAAAAATAAAGATTTTGAGAGAAAGATAAGAGATGAAATGTAGATTCTGGGAAACAGATAGTAGTCTAGTTTGGCAGAACACAGAGTGCTTTGAAGGGAATGATATGAAGTGCCTGAGAAGGCCGGTTAGAACTAGATTGTGAAGGGCTTTAACTGGCAAACTAAGGAATTTGTGTTTTATTCTGGAGTCCACAGGAAGCTAGTAAAAAATTTTTCAAGCAGGGAAATAATATGGTCAGACTTTAAGAAGATTGAGGAGGAGGAAAGAATGAAAACAGGAAAAGCCAATTAGACTATTTCAGTAGACCAAAAGGCATGTGTTATGAACCCAAGCTAGGGTGATAATGATGTGACTAGAGGAAAGGACTGATATGTGAACTATTGTGGAAGCAGAATTGATGGCACTACACCACTTCAGATTTTACTGAACCACTTATCTGGTAATATGTAAAAAAATAACTATACTTCAATGCTCTCCTTTTCTATCAAGGTCACCATCACATTTCCAATTACCACTGCAACCACAGGTTCATTCTTGACTCTTCCTTCTCCTTCAACCCATGAGTTGCCAGTTCTAGATTCCAATCATGACAATAAGTGGGTCCTGTGAAATGTGAGATAAATTCCTTGAGTTTATCTCAATTCTTATCAGGGATCAGTCACATCTCACAGGAGGTAGAAAACAAAGAGGAGCAAGGAACATCAAACCCAAGCCTCTGCCACCTTGCTGGAGCCATATCCAGGTGAGTACTTTAAGTCACAGAGACTATACAGGATTGTGGGGAAGGTTATTTTCAGGGGCTCCTTTGACTCCCTAAGACCTGAGGTATGAATCTTTTTTGTGCCCACCAATTTGTAAACTGTTTTATGTTTTGAGCTTTGCAAGCCATTTTATAAAGGGAATCAATGTCTAGCCTTGGGAGAGTGTCAGATAGTAAGAGTCTCAGGGCCCACACTGGTGGGGACGATGAGCCAGAAAAATAAAATGTCCCCGAAGGAGAGAATAATTGAATAACACTTCTCTTTTCCATTGTTTTTGCCCAATATTGAGCAATTGTGCTTGTAGTTTTGAATAAACTGAGGAGAGAAATAGTGAAAGGGACAAATGTTAGATTGGCCTTTACTATTTTAAAATTGTTTTCAGTAGAAGAAAAAAAAGCTATCATCATAACCACCATCAAACATTTAAACATTAGCTACTTTCAATTTCACTTTAAGGTCAGTAAAATAATTATGAACCCTCCTTATTGCTACAGGGAGATATATTGGAAAATTTTTCAAGTGCCATTTGTACAAACATTTATTAAGCACCTATTGCATAGGGAGCACTATGTTAGTAGGAGGATAAAGAGAGAAAAAGGTTTTCACAGTGGCCAGAATGTATCAGCAAATGAAGGGGCTCTGCTGCTGACAGAGATGCTTAAAAAAGGCACTAATGTAGGGTAGATAGGAAGAGAATAAAGATCTCGTCTTTTCCTTACCTTTTTGTTTTGGCACCAATTCTTTTATATGCTAAGCCAGAGAGGAGTTTGGGAATGTCTAACCCTAAGTGACATAGATATCTGGAAGAGAGAGGTCTGGCCTCTCTGCTAAAACATAAAAGTAAAAAGGCTTCATCTTAGCACGGGGGACTCTTGGCCTGAATTTTTTTTAATTGGGCTGGGAAGCTACACCTTATCAAGTCCTTATTAAGAAGTGCTAGCCCCTTCAGGTTAATAGCTGTTCCAGACAGCTTTGTCACTTAAAGTTAGACATTCCTAGCATCCTTTCTAATTCAACATACAAATGAATCTAAAGCAAAGAAAAAATAAGCTAAGGAGACAAGATCATTTTTGTCTTCCTACATCCCTGCCTTTATTGTGGATACCTACCAGTAGCAAAAAATGTAGCTTTGGAACTATATCTTAGCCTTAGAAAAGCCTTGCTATCTCTTTTTTTTTTTTAAATTGATTTATTTATTTACTTTTAGTTTACTAGATTCAGTTCCACAATGCCTTGAGTTTCAAATTTTCTCCCCTCTCTCTTCCCCCTGCTACCCCACGGCGGCATACAATCAAGTACAGGATCTGCAAATACTTTCACATTGGACATTAGTCTGGTTGTATAGAAGAGTTGTAACCAATGGAATGAACAATGGGAAAAAAGAAAGAAAACCAAACATGGAAAAGAATGCTAGCATGTAGATTGCTTCAGTCTCCATTTAGACTCTGTTCTTTTTAGATCTTACTCTGAATGTAAATATCTCCTTCCATCTTGAGACTTGTAGAGTTGTCTTATAACTGTACATTGCTGAGAAGAATCCAGTTTTTCTTTTTTTTTTAATTAATGATAAATTTATTTTATTAAATTTTTTTTGAGTTA
>CM053581.1:509932851-510025584 GCA_028627135.1 Pseudochirops cupreus | reverse complement strand
TGCATCATTCTCATTTTTCTTCCCAATTTTTCCTCTACTTCTCTTACTTGATTTTCAAAATCCTTCTTGAGCTCCTCCATGGCCTGTAACCAATTCATATTTTTCTTGGAAGCTTTTGATGCAGGAGTTCTGACTTCACTGTCTGCCTTCTGTTCCATGCTTTGATCCCTTTTATCCTCAAAAAAGGAAGCTAAGGTTTGATTGCTGTGCTTGCTTTGCTTCCTTTGCTTGTTCATGTTGTCACTCAATAACTTGACTTTTGATTTCTTTGCCACAGTAGAACTCTGCTTCCAGAGAGAAGAGCTTTGTCCCAAATCACTGGGGTTTTCACAGCTGCTGAAGCTATTAGTTGGGTATCCTCTCTACAGCCCCCACAAACTCTGGCTCACTGGTCACACTCCCCAAGACCTCCACCCAAGACCGCAATCCAGATCCAAGCAGGTTAAAGCAAGAGCAGTTACCCTCTGAATGGTCACTTGGTCTTCCTACGATCTGTAGGCCAGGAGCTCTGAAGCAGCCACATGGAGGCGGCTGCATGGCCACAGAACCTCTGCCACTTCTCACCTTCTCACTCTGGGGGCCAGTGGCCAGACCAACAGCACCAGACGTGCTCTTGTCCCCCTGTTCCCAGAAAGTCCACACTGACCTTTTATTTTGTCCTTGGCATTTATGGGTTGATAATTCTGAAAACCACCACAGCTTCTGGTGATCCACTCTCCTGAAGTCCACTCTAGCCGCTGCTGGTCAGGGCCACCCTGGGGCTAAAACCACAGGCTCCCAGTGTGCTGTGATGGACCCTTCCTGTCCACCTGCTGGGCTGCCTTCAGCAGGAGATTTTTTTCTCTCTGTCACATTGTGGGTTCTGTAGCTCTACAATTTATTTTGGGTCATATTTTATAGGTATTTGAGGTGGTTATGGAGGGAGCTCACAGAGTTTTCCTGCTTCTATGCCACCATCTTGGCTCTGCCCCTGCAAATTCATCAGCAGCCATTCTCAACCAGAGTTTATGAGGCCCTGTTGCTATGTTTCTTTTACTAACTAGACCAACTAGAGGTCTATTAGTTTAAACAAAGACATTTACTCAAACACCATAGCAAAATAAGTGAAAGATTCATACCCCTCCACCACACACAAACACAGATACAGAAAGGCATACCACCAGAGAGGGGGGTACACCTGTGGGGAACTTGTGAGAAGAGACACACATATAGGGAACTTGGTTGACCAGGGAAGACACACCTCTGATACTAGCACAATGCTTGGCACATAGTAGGCACCTAATGAATGTTTAGTGAATTGGATTGGAGTGCCCAATTGTGGATTACCCTCGTTCCTAAACTGCTCTCTGCTACCATCTACTGGTTGTCAGCTATAAAGCAGCTTCTTTGCTGAGTACAGCTGTTTCTCTTTCTAGGATCTCAGCTCATAGCCTCAGACTTTTTGAGATAAAGACCCTAGAGGGCATTTACATCTGTCTTTTTTAATTGTCTTTTCTTCTCTGCTGCTCTTCAGACTTTTTCAGTTCAACTCTTACCTGAGTCATTTCTAAAATTTGGTCTGAAACTGATTTTATTAGCATTTGAAACTCTTAACAAGGAAATTTCTTCCACAATACAGATTAGCAACTATTCTACAATTTATAATCTTAAAGATTTGCCTGAGGCACTCAAAGGCAAAGCGACTTGCCCAGGTTTCATAGTCAGTATGTGTCAGAGACAAAACTTAAAACTGGAGCTTTCTAACTCAGAGACTAGTTTTCCACCCTTTACACCATGCTGCTTTTCTTATTCAAGGTATAATCAGAAAATTTCTTTTAATGTATAAAAGATGGAAACAGCGTCAGGTAAGAGAAAACTGATATGAGAACATGACAAAATGCTGTCAAAACAGTGCCAGGAATGCAAAATAGTTCAGAATAAGCTGAGGTTGGTGAGAAAAACTAAGAATAAAAAAAAGAGAGGGGGGCTTTTTCTCCTTTGGGGAGAAAAAAAATGGAGAATTCAGGAAGGGATAGGAACTTTGCTTGATATGGATAGGAAAATTTTATCCTATTTTCTGCAAAGAAAAAATGCCTTTTACACCAAAAATGACAGAATAAAAATGCCTAATGGAAATCTGATATCCAGGATAAGTAAAGAGATAGTTAAGAGAATACCTAGCTGTTTAACATTTTTATCAATGATTTGTGTAATCCCACTTCTGCCCAGTCTCAAGGAAATTTTCCTAAGTGATAGCTCTGTCAAACTGTCTGCTACATATGCAAAGGGAGATATGACCCTTGATTGACTGAGAGAGCTCAGAGCAACACCGGCACTTCAGAGAAGGACTTCAGAAGAGACAGTTGTGAGAGACAAACATAAACTTTTGAATGGCAGATGGGAGATCTTCCTAGAGTCACAGACATGTGGGGAAGATACCGTCAATCATGCCCCTTGACTTTCAGTACCTGCAACCCTAGAGACTGTCTTTATAATGCTATAGTTATATGTAGTTAGTATTCTAGCCTCACTCTTCTAAAGTTGTTGGCCACCTATCATGATTAGCCACCATAATTAGTACCTCAGTTTTATTTTTTTATCTTTTATTTTAGTTTACCAATTAACATTAATTAACTTTTACAGAAAGCTTATTTTCAAGATATACCAAAATAAGGAGTACACTCATTCTTCCTCCCCAACTTTGCCCCCCCCCATGTATGTGTTCTGTGGGACACACAGTCCTATACAACACTTTGGTCTCTGTGGAGAGTAGACTCAGATTTAATAGTTTCTACATAACATTGGTCCACCAAGTTTATATCCAAATGTAGCATTGCTCTTGAACGAGCCTTTGTCTTAGCTACAGCTAGACTGGGTCCTGAAAGTTGCTCCCAGCTCCTTGGGACCTCGAGGCTGGATGTGAGAGATGAAAAACATGGCATGGATTCAGTTCCTAAACTTCTTGAAGTCCACAATGCTGTAGTCATCTCCAATCTCTTTCACCTAAAAT
This sequence comes from Pseudochirops cupreus, assembly GCA_028627135.1. NCBI lineage: Eukaryota > Metazoa > Chordata > Mammalia > Diprotodontia > Pseudocheiridae > Pseudochirops > Pseudochirops cupreus. The sequence goes on along the minus strand of CM053581.1, from coordinate 510,022,595 downwards.
AAAAGAAAAAAGCTGAGGTAAAAACCCAAGGATAGGTACGTTGACCTCTTTGGACATTGAAATAGTAGAAACAATCTAAATCAGTTCATATGCTGCGTTTTTTAAAAAATCTTTTGCAAAAGCAGCTTGCTACTATATTAATTATCCAGAAAGGGAAGAAAGTATCTTAGTTGTCTATCAGGTAGGGTTCTCCTTGAGCCACTCACCTCATAGTCACCTGATTCTGTCACATTCATGGTACAGCCTGACAAAAGACTGATGTATCCCCAACTCACCACCAAAGTGTGCTCAACTTAAAATACTTAATCATAGACTAACTACCCCTCACTCCCAATATCAAGCCCTGCAGCATCAAGATGCTGGCCTGTTATGGTTCTGAATTTACATTTGTATATAATATGAAATATGGCACAAAAATAAAGCTAGTGGATTATATAAAATATTGCACAAAATATTTTTTTAAATGGGTGACCTATGACTAGTTCCTATCCCACATCTAAAATCTTCTCTCAGCCAAAATAACCCTCCACAGTATCAGGACACATGTACTCAATATACTATATAGCCACATAGTTTATTGTTTATTGAAAATAAGGAAAATGAAAGGAAGAACTTTAATATTAAACCCTCTTCCTCTGGTCTCCTAAAACTCCTCCTTTTTGACCTTCTAAATATTTGATATGTTTGGGGAATTTGTCCCAAACCACCTATTTCTGTGGGTCATAGATTAAGGAAAGGGTTGTGTCTCAGACCCATTCTCTTTGAGATTAGGAGCTATACAAATGAGAAAACCAAAGCACAATGGGAGAGAGGTAACTTCCCTTCCTTTTCATCAGCCAATGGGATTTTCAATAATTCTCAGTTCCTAACACTCCAGATTAACCTTGATTGTGATGACATCTGCCAGTGATTTGAGTTCCATGAATTTGAGAAGAGCTAATAATGCCCTGGACTCCTTATTCTTTGGTCTAAATCACTAGTAGTCTAAGATATAGCACTTTGCAGTAACCACAATCTGGCAGTCCTAATCCCAAAACCAGTTGCTGCTAATATGCAAGGCATTCGGCAAGCCTGGCTCCAGTCACAGCTGCTGAGCACCCCAGTTTTCCATGTGGCAAACAGATATTCCTGCATTTCAAGAGCTCAGTTCATTTGTGTTGGCTGCACGTCCTCTCTACCCTGCAAGGCATCCAGGAAATCTCACCCAAGGGCAACAGAAAGAAAAGTGAATTCCAGATCTCTATATTCATATGCAGTTTTCATCATTTCATGGTCTTCTTTCTGTCCTACAAAGCAAAGAGGTGGTTTTCTTTTCCAGTATCTCAAAATTCTATTTCTACTCTATGGAAACTTTCAGTGTTCCTTGGCTTTTCATAGACATGAAATGACCCTGAAGAAACTCCATTTTGTTAATTTAGGAAATTCAGAAAGAAAGGTGATGTAGGAATAAATATAATTATTGCTATGGGGTTATTGAATTGGGAAATCTCTATAGAAAGTTGGAATAATTTATAATCCCTCTGTACTTTGTTATATGACTAATTATTAATTACACAACAGTTTTGGAAGAAGAAAAATGAATTCAGAAATCTCTGCCATCTCTATTGTTAATAATAAAGCTCACTGATATAACCTTAATTTTGAATAACTTTCAATTCAATGTTGAATTTTTGCTTTTATCCTTTGATGGGCCTTTTCCCACATTTGTATCATCTTCTCACATACTTTACTTATGAGAAATATCAAGTTCTATCCCCATCTTCTTCTTTCCTACACCAGCATATTGCTCCTTTCACATTCTCCTCTTTTCCTTCTTGAAATCCAAAGAACAAAACCAATCCATCCTCAGGAACTCTTTTTACGTTAGTAACCATTGAAAACATTAAGGTTCTGAAGGGATACTTTTCTCTCGATTACAATGTTTGCACAGTGTCATTGTATGGCTCCTTCTACTTGTTTAAATAAGTTAACCTTCATAAACTTGTGTAGGTTTCCCTAGACTTTTGCGTTTGTATTTCAAAATTCCTGCTCAGCTCTGATCTTTTCATCAAAAATTCTTGAAAGTCATTTTTTTTCCATTAAATGTTGATTTTTCCCCCTGTGGGATTATATATGACTTTGTAGAGTAAGTTATTCTTGGTTGTAAGCCTATATCCTTTGCCTTTAGAGTATATATTCCAAGATCTCCTCTGGTTTATGTAGAAGCTACCAAGTCTTGTACAATCCTGACTTGGTACTTGATTCCTTGGTACTTGAACTGATTCTTGCTGGATACTTGCAGTATTTTGTTCTTTGACCTGGGAGCTCTGGATTTTAGCTCTGATATTTCTGGGACTGTTTCTCTTAGGAGGTAAATGGCGAATTCTTTCTGCTTTTACTTTGACCTCTAGTACTAATAGCTTGGAGTACTTTTCATTTAGAATTTCTTGAAATACTCCATAGTGTACAGTCACTTAAAAAAAATTATGGTTTTCAGAAGCCTAGTGATTTTTAAATGATCTCTCCTTAATGTGTTTTCCAAGTCAGTTTTTTAAAAAAATATCAGCTATCTTATATTTTCTTCTATTTTTTTACTCTTTTGATTTTATTCTAATATATCTTCTAATGGAATATTATGTAATGGAGGCACTCATTTCTGTTTGGTCTTTTTTAGTTTTGGGGGGATCACTTTCTTGTGTAAGAGTCTCCACTTTATCCTCCAAACTACTTATTCTCCTTTTAATTCTTTCTTCTAGAGCAGTGGTTCTCAACCTTCCTAGTGCCACAACCCTTTAATACTCGTATGTGGGCGTATCTGCATGTGGGCGGACCCACCTGGAGACGGATAGAAGAGCACTGTCTCGGTTCCTAAGAACATCAGAAATGTGTTTTCCGATGGTCTTAGGCGACCCCTGTAAAAGGGTTGTTTGACCCCCAAAGGGGTCGCAGCCCACAGGTTAGAACCACTGTTCTAGAGCTTTTATTTTTTTTTTATTACTTACTTCATTTCATCTAGATTTTTAAAAATCCATTTTTCCTTTGAGTTTCTGCTTTCAGTTGTTACAAAGTTATTTGCTTTTTCTTTGAGGATGTCTCTTGATTTGCAGTCATTTATTGTTCTTGTCAGTGTTTTTCTTTTTAAAATTTACTCCTCTCTCAGCTTTAGTTTCTGAATTGGGGTTTTGTGCCAGGTCCAGCTGCCTCCCCTTCTTCATTTTTGAGAGGATGGTTGGCCCTGCTTGATCTTGCCCTTGGGTTTTTGTACATAGTTTTACATCCTAGAGTTAGGCCCTCCCTGTACCTTTGAGATTGGATGTTCAGTGCTCCCGTGGATGTTCAGAATCCTCTCTGTGATCTCATAACAGAGCATGAGTGACTTCAGAGTCCTTGGACCTAGACTATGCTAGTCTGAACACCATGGCACCCTTCTGGTCATTACCTACCGCCTGTGGCCCTCTGTCACTCTTTGAGGTTTCCAAGGGTCAAGTTTTCTGACCACCCTGAGGCTTTCTTAGAGAAGCCCTTCACTCTTGCTACCTCTGAACTCAGGACCTCACAGGCTACGCTTATCCCTGGCCAATCTCTGGTTGTTCACAGATGGGTTTGTTGGCAGCCCTTCTCATATTGCCTGCAGCTGGCTTTTTGTGCAGTTCTGGGGTGGAAGAAGCAAGTTACTGTAGTTTTTCATTGGGTTTCTTGATCATTATGTGGTCTGGTGCAAACTTCAGGGTTTTGCTAGGGTAAATATGTAGATTCTGGGAGGTCTGCCTCCTGTTCCAGCAGCCATCCTGGCCAGAAGTCAGGATGGACTATACTGTAAGGGAGAAAAAAATGATTTATTTCTGATGTGGGAGTCTTTTCTGAATCATGTCTATGTGTAGTCAAACTGTCAACAAGTTAAATCAAATGTCAAAATTATCACCAAATCAGAAGGAAGGATAAAGGTGAGATGATGTTGCTTGCAATTACAGCAGCTCGTACCTGACCAATTTAAACAAACTATTGACTCTGAAAATGGACAAAAGTAAACACACTGATTCCAAGTATTACTCCAGTTCTTAATCTCCAGGAGCAGAAACACAGTCATACACACCTCTAACATAATTTCGGGGCTTATTAATAGCATATGAATCAAAAGGGGGAACACTAACTCACTCAAAAAGGGATAAAAGGAGACATTTGCTTCTACCTTACCACTCCGCTTGGGATGAGTTTTAGTTTGGTTCTGGGAAATGAAGCTGATTACTTAACCACAAGCCAGGAAATTGACCCTGTTCAGACTATAGACTACTTCAAGAAGGCCCAGGCAAAGAAGTGTCTGTGAGATTTTATAATGAGTTGGAAACAGAGAGCTTGAGCTGTTTGCAGCTTCTTAAATCTAATATAGGCACATCCTCAGTACCTTTGAATATACTAGGCATGAATCGGCCAGGAGAGGTAGCATGGCCTAGTGGATAGATAGCTAACTTTAGAGTCAGGGAAAATCCAAGTTCAAGGTCCACCTCTGATACATACTGTGTGACGCTAGACAAATGCACTGACCCCTCAAAGAATGTGACTGCTAGGCTGATTCATTGCTGGGTTGTTCTAATGGCTTACTCATCACTGGAATCAGGTATTGCTGATACCTTTCCAGCTGCCAGGTGGACTTTTGATGGCTCTTTAACCCTTCAAAATTCAAAATCATAACTGGGTTTGTTTCATCTCTGGTATTCATTCACTTAAGATCAAGAGAGAATAAACACAGCAGAAACAGAAATAGTAGAGGCACTAAGGGTTCATGCACAGATGGCAGCTGGGTGGCAGAGAGGGCTTGATTCCTCCCCCTCCCAGCCTACCGCTGTTTTCCCTTGGCTTCTTATCGGGGAAGAGAGAGACAGAGTTCATGCGTCTGAGCCTTTTTTTAGGCACACTCAGTTCCAGTTTAGCATCCAATTAAATGGCTTTTAATCACCAAGCAGCAATCTGACAGGAAACAGTCCAGGGATACCTGTTTGTCCTCTGTAGCACAGAGGGAAAGGGCCCTCCTCCCCCATCACTCATTTCCAGAAGCAGGTTTGTTAAACCTCCTTGTGGATTGGCAGCAAGTAAAGGCTTATTGCTCTGAGGACTGGGTCCTCATTGTTTTCTCCCCATCATAACATTTCACTGACACGCTTTTCTTTCTACATCACTATTACTTTCTTTTCCACTCTGTCCCACAACCCTCCCTCCCTTGGAAGAAATACATAACTGTTTCATAAGACTCTCCCACAGAACCTTTAGATACTTTTACTGTCTCTTTAAGAGTCAAATGGAGTGTAGGGCAATGGGCGGTTTGGTTGTGAGTTTGAAGTTACAATTATAACTGCCATTTTATGAGGTGCTTTTCCATATGGAGTCAAGGACAGTGTGTGAGAGTTAAACTTTGATCCATTATGAGGCATATATGGGGAAAAACAGAGAGAAAAGAGGTGAGGACAAACTTCTTCCTTGTTAGACTGTCTAAAATTATTTTAAGAAAATATTATAAAGAGAATTCTGTTTTAGTGAGTGTCCTTGCCCCCAGCCCTGATCAGAGCATACACACCTTCCATTCTGGTTGACCACAAGGAAACTATGGGGGATAGTCAGTGTTCATTAATTGCTGCCTATGTCCCAGGCACTCTGCTAAGTGCTAGGATGCAAAGAAAGGCAAAAAACAGTCTCTGCTCTCAAGGAACTCACTGTTTAATGGGGAAGAAAACATGCAAGCGAGAAACATACAATATAAATTGGAGATAATCAACAAAATCCTCCAATTGTCTGCTAAACCTAAGAGTTGATGATACTGGGTGCCCACCACACCTGATAGAAGAGTAGGTGGTGTCTGTCAGCCTCTTGTATGCAGCCCTCTATGTGACAAGATGAAATTTCAGTGAGAAGTGGAGAAAAGCCCTGGACATTTAGTGCCTGCCATATACTATGAATAGTCTGTGAAGGACTGGCATTTCCAGTGCTTTTGGGGAAGGCTGAAGAGAGAATAAAAAAAAGTAAAAGACCAGCCTAAAATAACATTTCTTGACAGACCAAATTTAACTCTTGAGGAGAAATATGAAGAAGATTCTTGAGAAACTTTAATTGGTATCTTGAGTGAACTGAATGATAGAAGTGTATTTCCACCCAAATAGATGACTGGTTATTCTCAGAGTTCTGGGAATAACCCTGCGGGACTATACTTTTAACGCTTAGTTCCTGAGCACTCACTGGAATGTTTCCAATTTTAATTAGCCCATAGACTCAGCTTTTAGTGAAGGTGTTTTATTAAGATTGTATAGCAAGAATAATTTATGCAAAACAAACCTTGCCTCCCAGCAAAGTCTTGGAGTGTGTATTCTTCCACAAAAAACCACACAGGTCCAAAGGAAGAGTTGACTCAAACTTAAGAGTGCAATGGTACTCTTAAGGGTATGATACACAAATGAAAGGGACAGGTGTGGAAAAGGATAACCAACAACTTCTGTTTTTGCCTTCACAACATATCAAACATATGTCATTCCCACAGTCAACATCCCTATATGTGCCCTCATTGCCTCTCACCTGGACTATTGAAATAGCATTCTGATTGGTCTCCCTGTCTCAAGTCTTTCCTCACTCCAATCCATCCTCCATTCAGTTGTCAAGATGTTCTTTCTATAGCACAGCTCTCACTGCCACACCCACCACAATAAACTCCAGTGACTCTAATTCCCATTTAAAGCCCTTCACAACCTGGCCCCTTCCTACTTCTCCAGTCTTTTTTCACATTTGATTCTCCTCTGCTCATTCTACAATCTAGCTACACTAGTCTTTTTACTCTGTACATAAGACACTCAAATCTCCCAGCTCCGTGCACTTGTGCCATCTGCCTCCCATGCATGGAATGCTCTTCCTCCTCACTTCCAACTCCAATTTCTCTGACTTGCTTCAACATTGAAATCAAATCCCACATTCTGCAGACCACCTTTCCTCCATCCCCATTCCTGCTAGATTCTTGTAAAATTGTCTTTCATTTACATTGTACATATCTAGAGCATCCTGTATTCCCACACCATCTCCCTTCCAAATAACTATGCCCAACCCTGTTTAGCTTCTGAGATCAGAAGAGATCGAGTATGTTCAGGGTGGTATAGCCATATCTGCCCCCATTGAATGTAAGATTCTTGAGGGAAAACTGGAGTGGGTTTTTTTTTGTTTGATATTTTGCCTTTTTTATTTTTATATTTCCAGTGCTTACCATGGTCTCTGGAACAGTAAATGTTTAATAAAATGCTTGTTGAATGGCTGCCTGACTAGTACTAGAAATCCTTTCTTGTGTTCGCTTTGGCGAAGCACTCACGGATGCTGAGTGGGAGGCAGGGCACTTCACTCTCTGGACTCTCTGGAGATCCCAGCCTTAAAGGACCAGCTCAAAATAGTCCATATCCTTCACAGACAGAACAAGAGAACTCTTAAGAGTCCAGTTTCTTATTTATGTGTATCTCCTGAGTCATCTTCCAGCTCAGCAGTGAATGCGGGGACTCTTTATTATATAGCACAAGCCCTTTCTCATGACTGGAAGTAGGCTCCCTTAAGCTTCCAAGCAGTAGACTGGAATCAGGCAGGGAATATTTGTATGTATTCTAAGAAATAACTGCCTTTACAAGCCATTTATTCATTTTACAATTGAATATGACTTCTGTTTTATTGTTTATAACCATATAGACTGTTTAATGATGAGTTTATAATTATTGATTTGCTAAATATAAATTTTACATTATCACTATTTTCAAGTATCATATTAATATGCTTAATAAGTATTATAATAGTTTTTGGTCTAGAAATCCACAGGGCATCTTATGATTTTAGGAGTGGAACTGGAGAATTAGGAACATTATAAGAATATTAAAGAGAAAGGTCAAAGAATTAGAAGGTAATGCATAGCAGGGTCAAATTTAGGAACCTGCTCAGGAAGCTTGGTAGTGGATAGAATGAAGGAAGAATCAGGAAGACCCCAGTTCATATCTTATCTCAGACACTGTGACCTTGGCAGGTCATTTAACCTCTGTTTCAGTCTTCTCATCTGCAAGATGGGTATAATAATATGTAAAGCCTATATCAGATTGAAGGCCATCTTGGGAGGGGAGAAATTTAAAACTTATGGAAGTAAATGTTGAAAACTAAAAATAAATAAATTAAATTTTTAAAAAGATGGGTAATAGAGCACCGGCCCTGGAGTCAGGAGGACCTGAGTTCAAGTTCGGTCTCAGACACTTGACACACTTACTAGCTGTGTGACCTTGGGCAAGTCACTTAACCCCCATTACCTTGCCTTCCCCCCTCCAAAAGAATTTTTTTAAAGATGGGTATAATAATAGTGTCCAGGATTATTACAGGGAGAAAATGAAATACTAGTAAAGGACTTTGCAAACTGTTAGCTATTGTTATTATTATTCTGTGAATTCCCTGACCATTCAAAACCAACACATACCTTAACAACAGGGAATAATACCTGGGAACTGATTTATATATCCTCTTTGGAGAAAGAGGAGCAAAAGGGGAAGGAAAAGGAAGAAGAGTTAGTCAAGAACCAAGAAGCTTTCATAAAAACACTTTCACATTTTGACCATCTTTCACGTTCATATGTGTTTCATTTTGTACTTGTAGTCTATGCCCTCTCTGCCACAAGGTGGGAAGTACCAATCAACCAATCAATAAACAAACATTTTAAAGTGCTTGTAAAGAGCTGGGCACTCTGCTAAGCACTGGAAATACAAAGAAAGCGGAAAAGACGGTCTCTGCCCTCAAGGAGCTTACAGTCTAATGGTGGAGTTTACGGTCTGAGCTTCAACATGAATCTTCTGCAGTTGTGACTGGTTCATACACTTATTATGATCCTTAAATCTTTTAAAATGGCTTTGTAATATTGAAGTCATGGTACTTTTTTCTGGTTCTGTTCATAACACTCTGTATCAATTCATATAATTCTTCTTGTTTTCTCTGGCCCTCATCACCTTGTAACTGTTTGATTGCAATAGCCTGCATCAAAGTTTCTCCTCACTCCAATTCATCCTCTATTTAACCACTGAAGTGAATTTTCTTAAAGCAAGGGTCTGATCATGTCACACACACCCCCACTCAAAAAACTCTAATGGCTTCTTATCACCTCTAGGATCAAATACACAATGCTCTCTTTAGCTTTCCAGCCTTTCAGAACCTAGTCCCCTCCTACCTTTCCAACCTTCTTGCACCTTACTCTCTAACATGTACCCTTTGACCCAGTGACACTGGCCTCCTTGATGTTCCACACATAAGACACTCATCTCTCAGCTCCAGGTATCCTGACTAGCTGCCCCTCATGCCTGGAATGCCTGCCTTCCTCTGCTCTGACTACTAACCTCTCTGGTGTTCTTTAAGACCCAAGGAAATACCACCTTCTACAGGAAGCCTTCCCCAACCCCTCTCCATTCCAGTGCCTTCCCTTTTTTATTTCCTATTTATCTTGTACATAGCTAGCTCTCTCTATATTTGTTTGCCTGTTGTCTCCTCCATGAGATTGCAAATTCCTTAAGGTCAGGGCCTCTCTTTGTCCTCTTTTTGTATCCCAGGTGCTTGGCACATGGTAGGCCCTTAATAAATGTTGATTGGTTAAAATCTGTCCCTTTTGTCATTTCTTATGGCACAATATTCTTTTGTTATATTCAAATACCATAATTTCTCACATAACTTTTTCAAAAAAGAAATAAACACAAAAAAGAAAACCTCTAATACTTTATTGTTTTTGGCATTTATTTCAGGATTTACATAGTATGAACAAGAATGAACACTGACTTGGGAAATACACGATCTGGGTTCAGATCCAACCTTTAATATTTACTTCCTTTGTGGCAGGCAAGTCCCTGAACCTCTGTAGGCCTGTTTCTTCATCTGTAAAATGAAGGCACCAGACCAAATGGCCTTTGAGGTCTCTTCCAGTTTCACATCTATGACTGTAAGCTTATACTTTACTATTTTTATAGGACCTAACTGCTCCTTTATCTCCATCCTGTGATTTATCTCACTTGTATGTTTCCTTTTAAATCTGAACTTGTTGATTAAGTCACTGGTAGCTACATGTCTCTTTACGCACTTCTTCCCTTTTTTTCATCCTTAGAATCAACTGCAGCTCTCTCACCATAATTTCTTTGCTGAGTTTCCTAACCCCCTGCCAGAGGGAGCCTTAGGTCATGGGATTCTACCCATCCTATTTGTGAATTCTCAAATCTTAAAGTCTAGGGTATTCTCCCTGGACTAATACGAGTTTACTCAGGCTCTTATTAGACTCAGGATCCTCTGGGACCATGTTCCTAAGTGTCTCTGGGCTTGCCATGGCTCTGTGTTAAAAGGGCCCTGCAGCTGAGCCCTGAAATAGCTACTTGCCCAGATCAAAGTAAAGACATCAGTTTGCTCCATTAGTTCTGCTAATAACCTCTGGGATGCTGCAGCAACCTCTTGTTTCCCACCAAGTCGGGGTAGAAAAGCTACTATGCTTGAAGCAGAGATAGGGGTGCCCATCAGATGTGGAGTGTAAGGAAGGGACAAGCTTTAACAGATCATGGATCTGCAGAGTTAAAGGAAAAAAAACGTGCTTAGTCCAGAGTTCCATGCTCAAAAGATGGGAGATGTTTATATTGCCCACCCCCACTGTCCAAGTGAATTGAATGACTGACTATATTGCTGCCCTTTCTGCCTCTGAGCTAGTAACATATATAAAGTTAATAGATGTAAAATGCTTTACAAACCTTAAAGCACTATATAGATGCTGGCTATCCTGGTTATTCAGACAGAATGCTTTATGGGGCCAAACACAATGGGAAGTTCAGGGACGTGGGCAAGTAGAGGCAGAGTTGGCAGTTCCCCATGGCATAGGATTTGAGTGATGTGGAGAAGGCTGCCTGACTGTTGTACAAATACCTCCTGCACCAGCCTCCTACTGTACTTGAAATTCTACCATCAGAAATTCATTTCTTAGCCTGAAGGCATTTGGTTTCCCCAAACCCTAGCTAACAAAGCAGATACCCTTTGGAGGGGTAACACAGGAAGCTGCTCTCAGCTTAGTATGAATTAGTTGATCATATTGGAACAAGAACAAGCCCTTCCTGGAAAGGGACGTTGACCAGATGAGGTTTGTTTTTAAATTTAATTTTTTTTTAGGAGAGAGAGGACAGAGAAAGAGGTTCAGAGTATGAGTTATTGCCTAGGAAGATAAAACCTGGGTGAATCTCCACAGTAAAGGTCTCTTAAAGACAGACAAAGAAGCTTTGACTTGTTGGTGAAGTAGGGATCTATTGAATGCTTTTGAGCAAAGGAATTATATGAAACAGTGTGGACAAGTAAAAGAGCTCTGGGGATCTTACTCTCTGTCCATGTCTTGACTTTGCTAGTTGTTTACTTGTCACATGATCTTGGCCAAGCCACTTAACTACATTCAATCTTTAGTTTCATCCTTTATAATAAGAAGGTTGAATTCTTCATGATCCTCACAGACCCTTACAACTCCATTTATAATTCTATGATAGAAGCAATCTTTAAGTAATACTATATCTGATGGTGATGTGCAAGCTAGATGAGAAGAGGGAAATTGTATGGAGTTAAAGAGGAATTCAGACCAAGGAGTATAATGACTTGGAATGAGATAATATAAAGGCCCAGTCTAGGGTTGGGAATTAAGAGATAGTGATGGGCACCAGAGATTTGTTTGGGATAAAGCAATGGAACTTGATGATTGATCATACACAAGGGATGAAAGAAAGAGACAATTGTCAGCTGCTTCATAATAGTGCCTCAGGTCCAGCCTCCATGTCTTCTAAGGAGCTGAATCAATGGGAGCAGACTGTTTCTCATTACATGGTTTGGGCCTCTAAAAGACAATTCTCCCAAGCTTTGGGTCTAAAGGTAGTGGGAGGTTAGGATTCTTTCTGGTGAGATTCAAGTTTGTGTTGGATGATACTGACCTAGAAATAGTCCCACACAAATCCTCTTTGAACACCATAGCTTCAGAGTTAAGGGTTCCCCTAGGCATTTTCCAAAAATAACGTTATGTAAGGATAGGGAAAAAAGGGTGGGTGTGTGTGTGTGTGTGTGTGTGTGTGTGTTGTCATTGTTGTTGTTGTTGTCGTGTTGTTTGCCCTTCTTTCTCAAAGAAGACCAATGACATTACAAGGGTAATGTCTTGACTTGCACATGATTTAATGAGGCAGAGCTACACAAAGTTGTCAGCCTAATCAGCCCTGTGTGTAATGATTAGGTAGATTCAGGGCTGAAAAAACTTGGGAAAGTCCATCTGGGCCTCGGTTTCCTCATCTGGATAACAAAGGGGTTGGACTAGATAATCTTTAAGATTCCTTGAAGAATGGAAGCTTCTTGAGGACAGGGACTGTCTCATTTTTGTATTTGTATCCCCAGTAGCAGAGTGTCTGAATATAGTAGACACTTAATAAATGCTTGCTACTTGACAAATACATTCCAGTTCTAATTCCTATAAGTCTGGGACTCTGCACACAGTGTTTTATTTAGCCTCAGAGCAAAGAGAACCACCAGATAGCTGGCTACGGAAGGATGTTTTATTCACTCAGAGTTCCCTAAACTCTAGTGGCCTCAGACTTAACATGGGGGTAGAATGAGTAGTGCACCACTAACTTTGACCTTGGAAAGGTCTGTGGCATGGCAGGTCTTCCTCCTCCCCAATACTTTGATCATGTCTAGATATTATCTGCTTATTTCCAGGGCAGAGCCTACTTCTGGGGATTCCAAGGACACAGTGATTCATTACTTGGGCCTTTGGGGATGACAAACTTCCTGTTTGCTCTTACCCATGATGTGACAGACCTTGAATGTTTCTTTGGTCATCCCTTGCCCCATGACAGCAGCAGAGGAGTGGGTGCTACACATTATAAAAGAAGAGACAGGTACCAGCTAGGATCTTCTGGACAGTAGCCCTTGAGAGGAAAAGAAAAAACTCCAATGAAGGATGGATTCTCCAGTGCTGGGGTCCTAGAGATGCCATGTATATGGTGACTAGTACATGGGGATTCAACCAGGGGAGCTTGCACTGGTACTTGGACCACTTTTGCCCCTCTTTTTTGTTTCCTTCTCTTTAGTAAGCAACCTTGAGAGCATCAAAGGGTCCCAGAAGGCCTGTGGGTACTGGTGGCTGCGGCAGCCCCAGAAAGGCAGTGGTTGATGACTGAGAGAAGTTTGGAGAAAGAGAAGCTACAGAAAAGATCAAACTTGGCGTTTGATTGGACTCAGAAATGAAACATGAAATGGCTAATTAGCAACCTTGCAGCTAATAAACTGCTTTACATTAAGAAAATGAGGCCTAACTATCGGCCTCCCAGCCAACTGCATCTGCAACTATGGGTTAAATGACTGAATCCTATTTACATTATGATAATATATTCTCTGGTTCTCTTATGTTCGTCATTGCTTTTATTTAGTAGTAATAAATCACCTCCCGTGTACTGAATTCATGTTTGTACATAAAGCACCGTTTTTACTTCCTTCCTTTTTTGAGAAAATCCCTTAGACTTTTAAACCCACAATTGCTTGTGCGTTGTTAGCAACTTTCCTTGGGGCAGGGGCAGTGAGCCAATAAATGAGAGAAATGGGGAGACTATTTCCCTGTTGGAGAAGCTACGTGGCTCAGTGGATGGAATGCCAGACCTGGCGTCAGGAAGACTTATCTTCCTGAGTTCAAATTCAGCCTCAGATGCTTATTAGCTTTGTGACTGTGGGCAAGTCACTTAACCCTGTTTACCTCAGTTTCCTCTTCTGTAAAATGAGCTGGAGAAGGAAATGGCAAACCACTCCAATATCCCTGCCAGGAAAAATCCAAATGGGGTCATGAAGAGTCAGAGACAATTGAAAACAACTTGAACATTTCCCTATTGAGGTCAGACTTCCCTAGCAATGAATCTGGTCCAACCACAAGGCTGGATTATAGGAATAAAGAGACTGTGGGGCATACATTCCATAACAGGTTCCAGTTGTCTAACCACCTGGTCGGGAGGAATCTTTTTTTGGCTTCTCAAAAAAATTCTGAGCTTTGACAGTCTCTTTTTGCTTAATTTGAGTCTAGTGTTGGGGCAGATAGGTGATGTTGTGGATAGAACATGGGTCCTGGAGTCAAGAGGACCTGAGTTCAAATCTGGACCCAGACATTTGACACTAACTGTGTGTGACCTTGGTTAAGTCACTTAACCCTGATTTCTTCATCAAAATAACAAGATACATATTTGAGTCTAGTGGACTTTGGTGACTAGTGAGAGAACATGTGATAAGAGGAAAGGCCTTAGGGACTTCCCCCTCTGAGGCCATATGGCTTCTGAGAAATGAAGCCTCCTTGGCCTTTTCGTTCATTCTTTTCCCATCTAGGTAGCATGTTCTTCAAAGACAGAATGGCAAGCCACAGGAATCTGGGATTTGAAATTCAAGTCAAGTGTTATAGCAAGCCTAGCATCTATGGAGCAGAGAGCACAAAGCAATCTTCGGGACACCAACCCTGTAGAAGAAGTCTGACAATCAGGCTATATCTGAATATGAATTTGGTGGGACCAGGGTTTTAAAGAAACGGAGCTAGGTTTTGGGCCTACTCCCCTAAGAGACTTACATAGTGTAGCAGAGAATATGTTCTTAAGATACTGAGTGGAAAACTTGTACAGTTGTTCTTGCTCTATCTTTGAAGTAAATATCTCTTTGTAAAATATATTCACTATTAAATGTTAATCGGGTGATAGTTATTTTCCTCTAACAAATTCAGGGAAACACAGCTGAAGGGGCTCAAGGTGATGGCAGAGAAAAGAGACACCTCAAAAACCCCTCAGGTTACCCTGGAACCCTAAGAAGATAGCATAGGCAACCTAGCTCTGGGAGGTCCTGTGTGTGTGTGTGTGTGTGTGTGTGTGTGTGTGTGTGTGTGTGTGTGTGTGTGTGTGTGTGTGTGTGTGTGTGTGTTGGGGTACCCAGAGGGTTGGTTGGGTTTCTAGGGTATAATCCTGAGGGACCAAGTTTCTAATACTATTGATCCTAAGTCCCCACCAGTGTGCTCTCCATTAGCAACAAGTCAATTAAATAAGTTTCCTTTTTAGACAAAATATTTACTGAGAAAGTATAGAAAGAATATTAATACAAGAATACTTATCCCCCATCCCCAGATCCAAGGCATACTATCCAACAAATGTACATGGGAAGATGGGCTCAGTCTTGAAGTGAAATGGTAGTGAAGTACATATGTGTAAAACATATGTGACAAAGGGACACCTTTCAGCTTCTGACTCTGGAAGTCCTTTTTTTCCTCATGAAGTTCTCCCTAGGTATAGCTCTCTACCAGGTGGGTCTCTCAGCTGGGCTTCCAGAATCTATGCTTTTTTTAGAGTACAGAGTCATTTCACTATGAAGGGGTCACCCTCCCTGAAGTAGTCAGTGTCCTTTGGTGCTGTATTTCTACATTTTTTGCAGGTACTTCCACTGCTATCAGGTGGACACACTTGTTCTGAACACTAATGAGACCTGCTAGGAACCCCTGGATTTCCTTAACTTACAAGGTTACTGTCTGGACATGGCCACCTTAAGGATGCTATGCACTTCCTGACTTAGGGAAGCAAACACAAAAGAGATAGAGACAGTCATCCTCAGAACTGCCACTGGTCAGATGGAAGACAAGTCTATTGCCCTTCTCCTATCTGCCTCCCCAGAATGCAGTTCAAAGCAACCTTCACATTTCGGAGACAAGAGGCAGAGAAAGAAAGAAACATGAGCAGGTCACTGAGTTACAGCTCAGCAGTCCTGAGTCAAGGCTCTGCAGCCATTAGGAGACCTTTCATCATTGCAAAGTACCAACCTCTCAATCAGACATTGCCAGAAGCAGCATCTTACCAAGTTTCCATGTGGTCACTTGAACTACAATCAGGATAGAAATATCTGCACATATTCAAGGCCTGGTCCCCATTATAAGTCCATATTATTTCCGTCCCCCCCCCCCCCATAAGTCCCTTCAGGATTATTTCATTTATGTCTTTGTATCCCTAGCACCTAACATAGTGCCTGGTACAAAGTAGGCCCTTAATAGATGCTGGTTCACTGATTAAGAGAGGTCATCAATGCCCAAAATATAGGAGATTGTAGCCTTATTATATGTATTTGCCCTGGTCAAAGATATGCTGAGTTATTGTGTTCAGTTCTGGACATCATGTTTTAGGAAAGATATTGATGAGCTTGAAGCCATCCAGAGCAGAATGACCAGGATGCTGAGGGAACTAGAAGCTATGCCACACAAGGCTTGATTGAACTGAAGAAGAGAGTATAAAGACAGAACACACTAAGTTTCTTAAAGTACTCCACACTAATACATGGAAAAGGGTTTAGAATTGGTCTGCCTTGGCCCTTCAGGGCAAAACTAGTGACAATGGCATCTATTAGAGAAAGACTAAACAAAATATGGTGCATGAATGTAATGGAATATTACTGTGTTGTAAGGAATGACAGATAGGATTAGTACAGAGAAGCTTGGAAAGACTTTTATGAATTGATGCAAAATGAAGCAAGCAGAACCAAGAAAACATATTGATTACAACAATGTAAATCAAAAGAACAACCACAAAAATGGACTTTGCAAAATTCCAAAGAACAAGCTTGGCCTCAAAGAAGAAATATGAAAAAAACTATGTCCCCCAACTCTTTTGTAGAGGTGGGGGAGTCCATGGACATGGAATATTGAATGATTTTTTTCTAACAATTGGGGTTAAGTGACTTGCCCAAGGTCACATAGTATCCAAAGCTGGATTTAGACTCAGGTTCTCCTGACTCCAGAACCAGTGCTCTATGCCTTATACACCTTGCTACCCCCTCTTCTTTTTTTTTTCTTGGCTGGGGGAATGTAAAGGAAAAGAGAGGTAAAAGGGGAAATTTAGGTGATGCAAATATATATGTATATGTATATACATATATGTAAAATTTGTTTTAAAAAACTAAGGGCAATTTGTTAAAGAAGCAAATTTAGGCTTGATGTTAGGAAAAAGCTTCCTAACAAAATTAGAGCTATCCTGACCTATCCTAGGATGCCTCAGGAGATAGTGGGTTACCTCCTGTTGGAAGTTGTCATGTGAAAGCTGAATGCTCATTTGCTGGTTGTGTTTTTCAAGGGAACTCTCATTAGCTTTGGATAGGTATAATATTAATGGGAGTTGCAAATCTTCCCCACCCATTAATAGGCCTTAAGTGGAGCCCAACAAAAGAAGCTGGATTAGAGGAGGCTTATTTTTCAGGAAGGCCCATGCCTTTTGTTACTTTGTAATTAGGCAATGGGTCACAAAAGTTGTGATACCCTTTGGCTCTGAAGAAGGGTATGTAAACTCTGAGGTGAGGTTTTGCTTTGGAGCTCACTCACCGGAAGAGTATGTGATTTGGCCAGAGAAGACTCTGAGTAGCCTTCCCCTAGCGCTCTGAAAACCCAAATGTCAGTGCTTCTCTCTCTGTTAACTATGTATGTATAGCTTTGGTCAGACAGCTAGAAGCCCTGTCTGTTGATTTGTGTTATTTTTCTTCTGTATTTTTTTCTGCTTGTAATTTCTGTTTGCATTTTCTCTGAAGTTCAGGGTGCTTTTTCCCCTGAACTAAGTGAATGATATATACATAATTAAAGTAAGATTGTTGACCCCTTTAAAGTTGCTTTCCTTTAGAAAAGCAGATCAAACACCCTATGCTAGCAGGCATTCTGGGTGTGTTACAATTGGTCAAGGTCATTTGTTCAGATTCTGTTCTGTGAAGTTGCCAGAGCTTGCTTAGACAATCTTTAAGTGTTATACTAAATAATGGCAAGAGATAAGAAGAGTGAAAACAAAGACAGATATTAAAAACCCTATGTGGACTATTTCAGGACAGCTGATGGCTAGAAGAGTCGTGTGTATTCAACTTTTTTCACCCATTCTCACTCTTAAGCTCACTCAACAGGGAGAAGAGAGTGTCATGCACACAAAATCCCACCAGGTGGCACTAGAAAGTCATACACAGCTCCCCTACTAGGTCTGTAAAATTCTGGGCTCCAGTTCATTGGCCTGAGACTGTCCTCTTTGGTGAAGAATGATTGCTTGGTGCTCCATGGCTGCATGAGGGGTAGGGCTGGGGCAAGAGCCTGCGAGAAGAGAGATATCGAGCTTCTGGCTTCTGGGTCTAGGGTTACATAGGCAAGGCAGTGAGGGGGATGCAAAACTGAACAAAATGGGAGGTTTTCCTTATTGAAATGGTTAGATGAGGCTATAAGACGTGGACAAATAACTATGAGAGTAGAAGGAAGTTATAGAAGGTTTGAGGAGCACAGGAGGCATGAAGGAATGAGTTCTGACTAGGGAGATCAGGGAAAGCTTCATGGAGGAGGTAACATTTGATTTTGGTCTTGAAAGATGGATGGGATTTTGAAAACACAGAAGGCAAAGAAGAAAACTGTTTGAAGACAGGGAGTATTTACAAGATGCCAAAATGGGTCAGTTTGACTGGAATGTAAAATGAGCAAAGAGACATAAACTGGAAAGTTTGGCTAAACCAGAACATAGGAGGTCTTGAATGCCAGGTTAACGAATTAGGACTGTATCCTGTGGGTAGGTAGATGGAGCAGTGGATAGAATACTGGGCCTAGAGTCAGGAAAACCTGCTTTCAAATCCAGCCTCTGATACTTACTAACTATGCAATCCTGGGCAAGTCACTTTAACTTCCGTTTGCCTCTGTTTCTTCAAATGCAAAATGGGGATACCTCCTAGGGTTGTTATGAGGCTCAAATGAGATACTAATTGTAAAGTGCTTAGTAGAGCACCTGCCTCATACTAAGTACTGTATAGATGTTAGCTATTGTTTTTAGGCAATGGAGAAACACTGGAGAATTTTGGATTGAGGAATGACATGATCAGAGTCGCTCACTTAGAGATGGCAGGAATAAGTGAAAGAGACAGAGAGAGAGACACACACACACAGAGAGAGAAAGAGAGAGAAAGATGGAGATAGAGACACACAGATACAGAGAGACAGACACACATACACAGACAGAGAGAGATAGAGAAACAGAGATATGGAGAGAGAGAGAGGGAGAGACAGAGACATACACACACAGAGAGAAACAGAGAGAAAAGCAGAGAGAGAGAAACAGGATAGAGAGGAGACACAGAGAGACACACACGCAGAGACAGAGAGAGAGGGAGAGACAGAGACACACACATAGAAACAGAGAGGGAGGCAGAGAGAGAGAAGCAGAGAGAAAGAGAGAAACAGACAGAAAGACAGAGAGGAACAGAGAGAGAGGAAGGAAGAGGGAGAGAAAGAAAGAAGTGGGGAGAGAGAGAGAAACAGAGAGACAGAAAGAGAGGGGGAGAGAGAGAGAGAGAGAGAGAGCTCTAAGACCAGAACCCAGAAGTCCTGACTATCAGCTTTGTTCTCCTCCTGGTTTGAAGAACATCTGGAATTCTGAGGCAAAGGAGTAAGAAGTAATGAGGACTCTCAATCAGCGACCTTCTTCCATCTCCTTTGTTTTCTGGTCTCTCTTCCTCCAGTCACTGTCATCGCTAGATTCTTAGGGCACAAGAACCATCCTAAATGGGAGAGGGAGCTCTTGAATAAGAATTTCCACTGAGATCCAGTTTCTGGCTCCAGATCCCTCCAACACTCTGCTCCTGGGTTCTATTAGGGTACTCTTCCCACACTCCTTGACATAAGCTTTCTAACACACAGTAGGTAAAGGGAGATAAAAAAAGATTTACAGAGACTAGATCATAGGAGCTCCCTACCACCTAAGGAAGCAGAACTCAGGAAAATCAGTGCTCTTAGTATACCTCTTAACATAGTAGTTCCAGTCTAATCGATAACTTCCTTCTAGTCAAATAGCCAGCATATATGTGTGTGTGTATGTACATATAAGTATATATTCCCTCCAGAAACAGAGAAATGTGTGAATGAATGGATGATCTGGAAGTCCATTTCTGAAAGTTTTCCAGTCCCTGTGTCTCGAGAGCACAGCTACTTCCTACTGTTCCTCTGATACCCACCTCCACCCCAGTGCTCTGCACATAGTAGGTACTCAATAAAGTTGAAGGGTTTAAGCTCAAAGGAGAAATTTCCTAACAATTCAAGCTGTCCAGAAGTGGGATGGGCTGTCTTAGGAGGCAGTGAATTCCATCTTGCTCCCTGAGGCTCCCTCTGCCCACTGGGTCTGCCCATTCTCTTCAGATCAAGGTGGAGAACTGAGCACCTGGTCACTTTCCACTAAAGACTTCCTGCACTGGCTGTTCTTAGTGCTCTAAGAGCTGCCAAATGAGAACAAATTGAATATAGAGAGGGAAGGCAAATGCTTCAAGCACCGGGATCATGGATTTACCGCTGGAAGGGACCTTTGAGGTCATAAAATATGACAGAAGCATGTAGAAGGCACAGAGGGTACAGCGCTGAGCCCGGAGTCAGGAAGACCTGAGTTCAAGTCTAGCCTCAAACACTTACTAGCTGTGTGATCCTTGGCATGTCACAACCTCCATCTGCCTCAGTTTTCTCAAATGTAAAATGGAAATAATAATCGCACCCACCTCCAGAATTGTTGTGAAGGTCAAATGAGACATTTGTGAAATGCTCAGTACAGTGCCTGGCATGTAATAGAGGCCAAATAAATGCTTGTATCCTTCCAACACCCTTATTTCACAGATAAGGAAACTGAGGTCCATGGAAATGAAGTAACTCACCCAGTCACAGGACTCTTTGCCACAGGATGGCAAAGGCAAGTTTGAACCCAGGGCCTCTGACTTCCACTTAAATCCATTGCCCTTTCCGCTGCTCTAAGCTGTGGTAATACCTGCCCTTTCCCTTTCTTTTCTTTTCTTTCTTTTGCTTTTTTTTTTTTTTGCTTTTTTTTGGAGGGGGGAAGGCAGGGCAATTGGAGTGAAATCACTTGCCCAAGGTCACAATGGCTAGTGTTAAGTGTCTGAGGCCGCATTTGAACTCAGGTCCACCTGACTCCAGGACCAGTGCTCTATTCACTGCCCCACCTAGATGACAACCCTTTCCCTTTCTTATCTGAAGAGAAAGAGGATATAGACTCAGGTAGATGCAGGGGTAAAAGAAAAATGAAAAATATACACATAACCTGTGCAGATATATATACACATTTACTTGTGCAGACTGAGGACAAAAATACATGTGCCCTAAATTCTAACTCTGCGGGGAGCCATCAGCTGTAACCTGAACAACAGGAACTAGGATCTATTTCTTCATCAGCCCATTTGACCCCTGCATATAATGATTGATGCTCAATGTTGTTTTCTGACTAAGTCATTGAACTTGACCCTTGACCCTGCTGTTGAAGGTAGCCCTTAAATCTGGCACCATCTGAGCCCTGTGTTCTCATAGTTTCCTTACCCTGATCTAAGGTTAAGCCCAACTTCTAAGGTCAAGCCTGTACTGAACTGGGAGGGGTCCAAAGGACCTATATGCTCTTATCATATTACCAAGTATTTCTGGTCCTTCTCCTCCCTGCTAACTCCAGTCAAACTTCAGAGCTGGTATACTTGCCAACTCTAGTCCAGCAATCTCCCTAATTTCATCTCTTTCTGTTTGAAGGATTCAGATCCAGGAATAGAAATATAAAAAGGAAAAGATGGTCTTTCATCTCTAAGGTATCAGTCTGTTGGCAAGATTGATATTTGCTATGGACCTAGTAAGGATCTAGACCAAGCCATGAAGATTTCCCTATAGCTCTAAAGTTCTTCCTAGATCTAATTCGTGTGAATCTATGACTGAAGATGCTTGAGGGGTGGAGGTAGAGGTTGTGAAGAAGCATGATGGACAAAGTATATGTATAATCCCAGGAGGTCTCATGTTGCCCCATTGGACTTCCCTTTCCCCTCTCCATTTGCCTACCAACCACTCTTGAAACTTACCTCAATAAAAGAATATAAGAAAATATAAGACATGGTGAGCTCAAAGATTTTAGGAAAACATGGAATGACTTGCATAAAATAATGAAGAGTGAAATAAGCAGAACATTGTTTATAGCAATAGCAATATTGTTTTAAGAACAACTTTGAGGGAATAATGTTATTTTGCCTATTATAAATCCCTAAATTAACTATAAAGGACATATGAAGAAAGATGCTGTCTGCATCCAGAGAAAGAACTGATTAATTGGTGTATAGAATCATTTTATACACATACACATATACACACATACCTATTTGTGTCTAACAGTAGTCATCTCTAGGGTGGGGGGGAGGGAAGGAAAAAAAATGTACATGATAATTTTGTTGTGTATTTGAAAAGAGTAGCAAGTTGCTCATAGTAGATTTACAGTTTCATGTATAATCATCTGTTTCATTGTACTGTGTTATGAAATACTTGTTTTATATCATAAAGTAATCTTTAGAAAAAAAAAAGAAACTTACCTGACGTATCCTGTTGCCTCAAAGTTCTAAGAAAGCTATCCCATTAGAAAGAATCAGATAAGGACCCATATATACAAAAATATTAGTAGCTCTTTTTGTGGTATCAAACAAGTGGAAAATAAGGGGGTATCCATCAATTGGGGAATGGCTTAAGCAAAGTAAAGTACATGAATGTAATGGAATACAATTTGCCATAGGAAGTGGTAGAAAAGGCAATTTCAGAGAAACTTTGGAAGATGTGAATGAACTGATGCCGAATGAAGTGAGCAGAACCAGGATAATTTATACAATAACATTATAAACACAAACAACTTTGAAAGACTCTAATCACTGCAGTGACCAACCCAGTTCCGAAAGACTGATGATGAAATGAGTTACCTACCTACTTTCAGAATGGATGCAGAATGAAGCATTTATTTTTGGCCAGTGTGGGAATATGTTTTGACTATGCATTTTTGTTACAAGAAGGTTTTTTTTTTTCCTTTTTTCCAACATGTGTGGGAGAAGGTAAGAGGAAAAGAAAAAAGATTCCTATTAATTAAAAAATACTTTTAAAAGAATGATAGACTTATCTATCCTAAGATAAATTGCTGACTTAGTGTGTTGATTGCTGGTGAGGGTGGGAAAGGACACTCTAAATCTGAAGGGAATTCTTCAAGATCCTTAGCTCAAATAACTAAAAGAATAACGATAGGGTTATAAAAAGGCAAAGATTGCTATGGTGAATGTATTGGCGGGGGTGGGTGTTGGTGGTGTAGAAAAACCTTAGCACCTTTCAAATCACGCCATATAGGTACACATAGCATCCTTTGGCAGGGTTTTCCTCTGGTCAAAAAGACTTTTCCTCAGTGGCCTGCAATGGTGTCTCAAATACCATTATTAGATGTTCATTCATTTGGGTTTCTAGAAACCCTCTGCTAAAATGCAAATATTCTGAGGAGGAGTAAGCAACACATTAAGCTGTTATCAGCCATTATGTACTACAGGCAAAATGTAGTTTATCATTTAAGCTTTAGTGATCCAGAAGAGCCCTAAAAGAATAGGACATAGGGTGGGTAAATTTTGATAGGAAGAAAGGGAAAGGGGAAATGTAGAGGCAATGGATGTTGTCTAGATAGGGCAGCCCTGGATGGCGCACCTCAGTAGGAGTCAGAGGGAGAAATAAGGCAAAGCATGAAGGCAGCATGGGGTGGAGGTAGGGGGAGAGGTGCTGGAGTGGGGAGTGGGGCTCCCCTCTGAGAGGAAAGACTGGAGCAACAAAGAAACATCTTTCTGACATCATGAGGAATAGTTAGAAATCTTTGTTATTTTTATCATACAGAATGAGACTGTGGAAAGGTATTAAGGAACCCCAATTCCCTGTTCTGCCTCTGCCCACTTGAGGTTCACACTCTAAAACTGGCAACACTTAGCTTTGTAGCAGCTAAAGGATCCTGGATCTCCCAGCTAGACTATGGTGAAGGAGATCTGAGTTCTAACTTGGGTTCTACCTGTTAGCTGACTTTGGGTAAGTCAACCAAATCTTTGGAACCCTTGGATTGCAGATTTATGACTATAAGGGACATGAAAGGCTGAGTCCAGCCTCCTCATTTGATAGATTAGGAAACTGAGGCATGAAACAGTTAAGTGACTTGCTCACAGTCCATAAGTGTTGAAGGCAAGATTTGGACCCAAATCTTCCTCACACTGAATCCATTGCCCTAATGACTATATCAGTTGTTACCTAATGTTTAGGATCCCGTTATATTCTTAAAAATTGAGGACCCTGAAGAGATTTTGTTTGTGGTTTGTATCTACTGATATTTACTGTATTAGAAATTGAAACTGATAATTTTTTAAACATATTTAATTCATTATATTTTCTAAAATAAAAACAAATGAGAAAAGTGACTCATATCTGCTTCTGCAATCAATCTGTTGTGATATATGTTTTGATTTAAATATATGAAGAAAATCTGGCCTCATAGATATGTAGTTGGAAAAGGGAGAAGTATTTTAATAGGCAAATAGCATCTTAGTATTATAAAAATGATTTCGACCTCACAGCCAGTAAGTCCAAGGACCATACTTTGAGAATTTCTGCATTATTCTGTGGTGCCCCTGTCTCTCCTGAGATTGCCTTTTGAAGTTTCCTACGCGGTGAAATACTACCTGCCCTAACTCCCTCACAGGGACGTCTATTGGGAAGATCAGATGGGATGAACACAGGCTTAAAGATCACACATGTGCATTGGTTGGATGGATGGATGGAGGGGTGGGTTGGGTGGGTGACATGTGATAGAATCTATTGCTCACTAACAATACAAAGCAACCTATAATTGAGCCAAATGAATGTTGTGGACCAGGAGAGTTAGAGCAGTTTCTTCTCAAAGGACATCAGCCAGGGCTGCCGTGGTCAGGGAAACTTCGTGGAAGAGATAAGACCTAAACTGGGCTTTGAAGGATAGAACGGATACTGATCTTTTTATAACACTGAGGCTCATCATTATCCCTCTGAGACAAGAAGAATAACTACAGATCTTCATGTAATAATAGTTACACTTGTATAACATTTTATATGTAACGTGCTTTTGACCATATAAGTAGAGCCTGAAACTTGGGAATCTGAGCAAACCATCTGTCCATCAGGTCAACCAGACAGAGGCCCCATGTCTATCTGGTGCAAGGTCAATGGCAGTTTACGTTCATACTACAAAACACTTTCAGAACCATAATATCCTTTCATTCTCATAATGCCCTCGCCCCACCCCGAGGTAGGGAGGTACCAATATTTTGCAGATGAGAGGTATGGTGATTCTTCTAAGGTCACATAGCAAAAGATTATTACAACTGTAACTATAATTCAGGTCTCCCAACTCCTCACGTAGTGCCTTTTTCATTTTTCATATTGCGTCTGTGATTATTTGTACATAATTCATAAGAAAAGTCTGTCTTTGGGACAGGGATTCTTAACCTTTTCTGTGTCATGGACCCCTTTGGCAGTCTGAAACCCCTTCTCAGAGTTTTAATTCAATAAATAAAGGAAAAGTCCAATGTGTTAGAAATTAATGAAAATAAAAATGCAGTTTTTTTCTTATCCAAGTTCACAGACCCCTGAAATCTATCTACCAACTCCTTGGGGTCTCTGGATCTTCGTATAGGGACCCTTGTTTTAGGATACAACTAGCCTACCAGAGACAGGGAGCAAACATGGACAAAATTATGGCAGAATGCATCTGCCCATTCCAAGGTACCCTGTGTCCAAATTCTGCTTTCAGGTCCAGAAGGTTGCAAGATAGAAAATTTACCTTTTACTAAGCTCCCATAAAAATTTACATGAGAGCTCCGTACTATCTGGGCCCTACTCTTTGTGGCAAAATCTGCTCAACTAATTCGAGCTACACAGTCAAAGGCTGATAATAGCTTAATATTGTTACTCTTCCTAGGTAACACTTTTTGTTTTAACTGACCTTCAAAGCCTTTTCTCTGAAAAGTTAGCAAGGTGGGAACTTTAGGAATTGTGGTAGACCAGGTAAGGGAAATATTTAGGGCAGAGGACCTTTCTTTATCAGTGGGCATATTACCTTACCTTAAGCAAAAACACTTAAGCCTAAAAAGAGCCCAGCAGTTGAATAATCTGGCTGACATAGTCAAGGCAGTCACAGTCCATTGGTTGAGAAATCTTCCTGGCTTCATCTGACAGCAGCAGTCCAGCATCAGGGTATCTTACTGTCCATGCCCAGCAGTAGAGCAGCCTTCCTGGTCCAGTCTAGGAAAATCCCAGTGGCTGAGTAGTCTGCCTAGACCAGTCCATCCAATCCCAGTGAAGAGTCACTTCAATAGCTGAGTGAACTGTTTGGCCCAGTTCAGCAGCATATTGACTTATTTCCTATGAGGAGCAAGCCCAGATGAGCTGCATGTCCAACTGAGTTGTCTTGCTTTTTGAAAAGCCAGTCCAGCTAACCTGCTAAGTAGGGAAGGAACTTATCCATCACCAACTTAACACTCAGCAGTGAAACTCTTGAGGACCTTTAACAGAAAGGAAATAGAACAAAATCTTACAAAGCCGTGAGTTGTCTTGGTCGTGTGTTTTTTACATATATGTCTCACTACCACTGCATTTTAAGTTTTCGACCATTATTCTTTCCTGACCTTGTCATAGACTCTGTGTATATCTGTGAGAGAATAGGCCCCATGTTTCCCAGGAAAAATGCTTAATAACTTCTATTCTGGCTATAACATTTGAGTAAATGCCTTTGCTGAGAACTGAGTCTTATGGCTTATTAAGGGGAAGCATACTGGTGGGGGCTCAAGACTTACATTGTTACAGTGTAAGAATAGCCACCCACAACATTACCCCTAGAACCATGAGAATAGTAGCAGCCACTTTGGGGGGACCTAAACTACCAGTGCCTGTGTGGATCGGGGGAATGAGCCTGGAAGAGACTGTTATGTCATATATCTCCTTTAGAAAGTATACCCAAAGTATTAAAAGCATTCCTCTGGTTTTTTTTAATATTTCCTGCATATCAGTATAGCAATGACTCTGGTCATCTGTTATCCCTTGCTTTCCCTCCATAATCAATCCTTTTCTAGTCACATATATCTGTGATTATATTATTCTATACATCTCTTCTGTGCAAGCCATCGTTGTTCATGTACCAAGCTTCAGTTCCCAATATTGAGATATTCAAAATGTAGCTGTGTCATTTATTCCTACATCTTCTTTCTTTTGTGGCTTAACACACCCTTGGAGAATTTCTGGCAAATGAAGAGGTAACATTTCTGGGTCTCAGCTTCATCACCAGTGAAATGAGGAGTTGAACTAGCTCCAACTCTATGATTTTATGTTCATATGAAATTTGTTCATTTGTGTTTTCTAACATGGTCATGGCAAGGACTTGTAAGGTGTTCTTTACCATGGTAAGGACACGGTAAAATATTCTTTACTTACCAGTCTAATAAGAATTATAGATAAAGAAAGGCAGATTTCATCTGTATATGAGAAGGAATTTCCAGATTAGGGCTGTTTGAAAGTAGAATGGGCTGCCGTGTGACGTAATGAACTCCCTGTCCTGAAAGTGTTCAAGCAGAGGCAGAAGGACCTGCTCTTAGAAACACTGTAGAGAGGAGTCACACCTGGGGTGGAAAGCTGGACTAAGTGAACTCTAAGGTTATTAGCATGCTGTTAGTATATCTAATCCGAGTGGATGGACAAACATTAATCATCTACTATGTGCCAGGCACGGTGCTAAATACTGATCCAAGGGGAACAGGATCATTCCTGGCATAAAATAAAAGAGATTCTGTATTAGGAAGGAGGTGATTTGGACCAGGTGACCTCTGACATGCATTCCAGGTCTTAGATCCTATGACGCTATGAGCCAAAAATATCTCATTCTAAGAATGTAATGAAAGGACTTTGGAGAAAGCCCTTACAAATGCCTGGATGGAAAAGTCACTGTGGCACCCCTGGGAAATTGGAACAATCTGTGAAGCTGAGGATGGGTAGGCTAGGCTAAGGGGAACTTGGCCTGTAGACGTAAATGAGCTTAATGCCCAGGCCGAGGAGACAGGCAGGCTTCGGGAACAGGAATAGGAAGCAGTAGGGTTGCACCCCATTCCAGGGAAGGAAGACTAGGGTGAGAACATAAGAATCAGGCAGGTTTAGATCAGGATGGAGAGTCATTTTCCCTCACGTATATGATAAAATGAAAACGATGAAGGAAAATTAAAAGGTAGCCTATAGGAAAACTCAAGGCAAGGCAAAGAGACTGGGAATTCTCCAGTGTGAATTGCACCAACCCCTCCCAGAGTACAGAAAAATAACTTTAATTCCTTGCATTTGTTTACAAATCACTTTCACATGCGTTCTTCTCTGATCTTCATAACAACTTTGTGAGGTATTATAGTATCAGAGGATGTTCGAAGGGAACTTATAATGTGCCTGCTCCTTCTGCTAATTATTCTTACCCCCATTTTACAGATGG
This sequence comes from Pseudochirops cupreus, assembly GCA_028627135.1. Lineage (NCBI taxonomy): Eukaryota > Metazoa > Chordata > Mammalia > Diprotodontia > Pseudocheiridae > Pseudochirops > Pseudochirops cupreus. The sequence goes on along the minus strand of CM053581.1, from coordinate 509,994,225 downwards.
CTGAAAGAGATTCATTGATATGCCCAAGATCCTACTGCCAAGGGGCAAGGCCTCTAACCCCAGTGATTTGCTTTTTCTCTTCCTATAGGGAGAGAAGTAGGGCAAAGATTTAGAAACAATTTTGTAACTAGGGAACAGATAAAGCTGTTTCATTCCAATTGCAGTAGGTTCCCCTCCTCCCCTTTTGTTTCTTTTAATAAGCGCCTTTAAAAATCATCACTGTTTATGGGTGGTCTGTGTGTGGTCTCCCAAGGAAACTGGGAAAGTCTGTAGGCACAGCAGATCTAGGAGAGAAGAAAATGAGAGAGCCCAGCTTCAGAAAAGAAGGGTGCCCTTCCCAGGACGGAAAGGGCAGTGGTTGTAAAAATTCTTACTGTGCTCCTGCTGAAGGTAGGAGGCCAGACAATTCTAGGTCCGAGAGTCAGAAGCAACCTTGCAACTAGAAGGGAGGGAGAGAAGACGGAGCTGATAGTAGATGTTGGTGCAATTTACAGTTGTGCCACATGCCATCTGTGTGGGGTCCTGACCAGCACTGGTCATTCAGTTTACCCTGTAATTCCCCTAGGAGATGGATAGCTAGCACACAATTTATTTCCCCTACTGTGTGAGGAGGAAACAAGCTTGGAGAAGTGCTTGACTTGCATGGAATCAAGTGGTTTGTAAATCTCAGGGTCTCAATTTATAGAAAATTAGGACTGGAAAGTTACAGTAGAGATCATTTGGGCAACCTCTTCTCTCTATAAATGTAAGAGTAGCCATCCCATAGAGCGTGACGAGTGTCACCAGCAGTGGCCAGGGCCCGGGCCTATCCCCATGTACGCTCTGTGGAAGGACAGCTACTGTCACATACGTAAAGAAACTGATGCTCAGAAAAGAGAAATGCAGTTTCCTGCCAGGAGCTCCACAATTGTGGGATGCCACCTATGCCTACTCATAAGGTCAGCCCTATTCCCAGCTGTCTGGGGCCCTGAAATATCAGGATCCATCAAATAACTTCAGGATCCCCAGATCAGGTCACTGACCCAACAGAGACCTGGCTTCTTTTGGTTGGTAAGTCCTCAAACCACTGACAAGCCTAATATCCAGGCCCAGGAGGTGGAAGGGGGTGACTGGCCCCTGGCCAGAATCCCAGCCCAAGGTCTTGCCTCAAGGTGGACTTTCCTTCCTCCAAATGTATCTCTAAATGACTGATTGGGACTGAGTCGGCGGCTGTAGGTACGCCAATGTGGGTGCCTGTGTGAGAGGGGGTCTCTGTCTGGGTGGGTGTTTGTCTGGGGGCTGGCCTCTGAGTTCCTGGATGTGCGACTATCTGTGTGATTGTCTGCAAATGGGCATGTGTGGATCATTGCGAATGTGCATCAAAATGGATCTGGGCGGGGGCTCCTGGGAGATTGCAGCGCCCCACGCAGGAAAACGATGCATTGTCAGGAAGGAGATGGGGGGCTCCTCTCCACTGCGCCCCGCTCCCTGCTCTGATCCCTAACTCGCCGCACGCTCCACGCTCTTTTCAGACGCTCCCTGCGCCTCCCCCGCTCCGGGGCTGCAGCGGCGCAGGCGCTCGGGCTGGCCGAGCCTGAGCCCAAGCACCAAGCCGGGGAGAGGGGCCAGGGCCAGAGCGCGGGGCTGGGAGTCCCGGGGCCAGAACCGGAGCAGCTCCGGGAGCAGGTGAGCCACCTGGGCAGCCCGGCCCCTGCAGCCCCCTGCTTGGCATCCCCCCACTCCCGACTGGCGTCTTCCCTCCCTCCCCTCTCTGCCTGGCAACCTCCTTCCCCTCCCCCCGGCATTTCCCCCTCCTTTCCCGACCTGGCATCTCCTCATCTCCCCCTTCCCTCCCGGACTGGCATCGCCTTCCCTTCTGGCATCACCCCCTCCCCTTCCTCGCTGCATCTACCCCTCCCCTCCCGGACTGGCATCTCCCTCCTGGCATAGCCCCTCCCCTCCTTGCCTGGCATCTTCTCATCTTCCTCTCTCTTCCCAGACTGGTATCTCCCTCCTGGCACATACGCACCCCTGGCATCTCCTCCTCCATTCTTCCACCCCTGTATCATTTTCCCCCAATTGGCATCCCTTTAGCCCCTCTTCATGGCATCCTTCTTGTCCTGAACGGGGCATCCTCTTCCTCCTGCCTGGCACACCCCTCCCCCACTTGACATCTCCCTCCCCCATTCTCCTCCACCCCCTCAGTCTTGATAAGCCTTCTTTCCCTACTGAAAATACCTCTCTTTTTCCTTTTGCAGCTTGGGGACCCTCCCAACATTCTCCTTCTCCTGGCACACCCCATCCTTGACCCCTTAAGCCCTTTCTCACCTTTCCCATTATCTCCACTCCTCACCTAATATACCCCCCTCTTAACACCCTAGCTTCTTAACATGGCCTAGCCTTTTCTCTCTCTCTCTCTCTCTCTCTCTTTCCCTCACACACACGTACTCTTCCCCTGATAACCCCGCCTCTGCTGCCTTCCCCACCTGTCATAACTGCTCCATGATCTAGTATGCCCACATATATGCCTCTGGCACTGACTTCTATGCCTGACCCCCTCTATAGCACATCCTCTCCTCTGACACTCACCTGTGAAGATCAGCTTAGGACCCTAGGACTAAGCCTGTTAGACCATTGAGAATTTCAGTTAAAAAATAGATAGATTCTTAGAATTTAGAAGCTAGATGGTATCTTAGAAACCATTTATTTCAATCCCTTCATGTTAGAGATGAGAAGCTGAAGCCAAAATTATTTATCCAACGTCACACAGGTCTGAACAGTTAAAATTGGACCCCAGGTTCTCTTTCCACTACACCATATTGTTTATCTTCCACCAGGGCAAGGCTAACTCTTTGAGACTCCGGCTTTTCTTGTCACCAGATGTGAATGTAAACCTGAGATGCAAGGTGGGGGAGGGAGGGTAAGGATGAGAAGCAGCATTTAACCTGTCCATGTGTGACCAGGAAGATTGTGGAGATCTGTCTCAAAGGAGCCAAGCTGGAAGCTATGACCAACTTTCACTGTGGTTATGTGGACAGTGGGCTTAACAGGGGACTTCAAGACTGAGAAACTGGCATCTTATAAACCTGGCTTCTTTTAGTGGGACTGTCCCCAGTACCGCCCATCTAACCTGGCCCTTCTCCTCTGCTCCATCACCTGGACAGCTGCAGGCTTAGATTTGCAGATTCCCCCCTGACCTGGCCCCCTCAGTTTCCCTTGCACTGGCTCTGCCCCGCCCTCACTTTGCACTGCTTCTGTCTCCATCCTTCCTGCACTGGCCTTGCCTCTGCCTCTTGCTCCCTCCCCCCCACCCCTCTCTATGTCTAAGTCCCTCCTGCACAGCCTCTGTTCCCATCCTCCCTGCACTGGCTCCTTCCCTCCCTTCCACTTCCTCTGCTTCTGTTCTCCTTTTACTGGCTCTTCCCCCCCTTACCCCCTCCCCCTTCACACTGCTTCTGCCTTTGTCCACCTCTTGGGCTGCCTCTGTCTCTAGTTCTGCACCTCCCCCCCAACCCTGCACCGCCTTTGGTCCTGCCTCTCTTCACCCTGCCCCTCACTGCCTGTGCTTTGCTCTCCTCCCTGGAATTGGCTCCTTTTCTGCCCCAGGCTTTCCTGCACTGGCCTGGCCTCTCTCCCTTGTGCTGTGTCTGACCCTGTCCTTTCTGCACCATCCCCTTCTTCCTCTGCTGGACTCCCCATCCTGCTTGCACAGGCCCAATTGGCTCCTGCATCCCTCCCTGCTGTACTTGCCCCATTCCTCTTCACACCCCTCCTGCAGACCTTGCCTCTCTCCCCCTGCCCATGTACTGACTCTGTCTCCTTGCTCTCCCCCCACTCCTTACCTTCCCCCACTGCCCTCGACCCTCCTGATCTGTCTCTTCCTCTGCCCCAGCCTCTCCTGTTCTGACTCTGCCTCCATCTCCCTTGCGATGCTTCTGTCTCTGTCCTCCCCTTTGATAACCCTCCTCTTACCTGCTGTGTGGGCACAGCCTCCAGAATACCTGTAGTATCTGCCTTGATGAGGCTCTGCACGTATGTAGATTGGTATGAGATTAGTTAGTATTAATGGTCATTACTGTCATTTTCATTCCAGTATGGCCTTTCTCTGACAATGGAGCCTCACATGACTCTTGAACATGTGAATGCCCCAGTGCCCAGTTCAGCCCCTGTGTTTGCCCTGCCAGGCCTTAAGCTAATATCAGTTTTGGAACCTTGTGCTTCCTGGATGTTGTTCCAACTCATGACCTTTTACTGTGATGCCTACCCCCTGAGCACTTGCAGTCTGCTCGCTGCCTCAGACTTTGACGCCTGGGGCCACCACCTCTCCCTGGCTAGCCCCATTCCCTGCTTCCTTCCCTCCCCCATATCCTACTTCTTACTCTTCTTCCCACCCCCTCATCTCCATTCATTGACCTTAGCTATGTTTCAGCCTACGCTAAGGGAAACAGCTGTGGTTTGGCAAAAAGAGTACTGGATCTGGAGTCCAGGCTTAGACTCCAGGACAGAAGGCCTGCCCAGTTCTCCCAATTACTTGTCGCGTGTGACCTTGAGTAAAATGTCTAATCTCTCCAAGTCTCAGTTTACTCCTCTGTAAAGTTGGGACAATGCTACCTGGACTACTTACCTCACAGAGTTGTTGTGACAAGAGAATATATATGATGTCCTATATACATAGATATATATGTGTATTTACATGTTCTGTATCTTCGATATATATCTAAAGTATTGGTAAATGTCAGCTGATGTTACCCTACTCAGACCTCTTCATTCTTCTCTGTTGGCCATCATCAGGGGCACAGGCCAATGGCCTCACTCCAGCATCTACCTTTCCCCCCTCTGGTTCCTTCCTGGTGATCCTAGGTGTATGGTGATGAGCTTGGGGGAAGGGAGTCTTAGCCCTTCCCACCTTCCCATCCTATTCTTTCAGATTCTCCTCAGAATGGCCCCTGGTGCTGGAGGAGTGGAGCCCTCAGGAACAGGGCGCCAAGAGGGCACTGGATGACTCCCCCACCAAGGGACCCAGCCATCTATGACTCCAGGCCTTCAGCACCTGCCCACCGTGGTACAGGTAGGTTCCTCTGCCTGCCCACCCTCCCTCACTTAGCCCTTGGTCACAGTCCTCAGCCTCATCATGGTCTTGCTCTAATTACTCTCTGGGCTCAGGGCTACACACTGGCTGAACCAATTTTGTTGCTCACTGGATGTGGACCATTTTCTATTTGAAATGTGTGCCTCTTTCCCTGTGGTCTCCTCCCAGCTCTTCTGTTCCTTGCCACCCCACCCCTGCTCTCCACAACTGACTTCTATGATTGGCATCATCAACGAGGTTCACTTCTTCTCCCCTCCTACCCTGAGCCAAGGAAAGAATGGAGTTTGGGGGCCAGGTTTTCTGATATGTTAATGTTTAAGTATGTGGGAATTTTGACATGTTTTAGTCCAGTTTCCTGTGTGCACAAACACATTTTCTCCATGCCTATTCTACTGCTTTCTACATGCACTCTCCTTTCCCACTCCCAGGACACCTACACATTTCCCTGTACCAAGACACATTCTCTTCATATGCAGGGACACATATTCAGCCCTCCCTTCACCTGCAGAGAAACCCAATCCACATATACTTATGCATGCAATCTCCTTGGACACATACAACCCTCCTCATACCTGCTTAGTCTACAAGCAAACACACCCGTGATCTTCTTACACATGTACTCTCCCTTCACATACATGTTTATGTATATGTGTGCAAATCTTTTCTGTGAACCTAGAGATTGTACAAACACTCTCTCTGTACACAGAATCACCCAGACTTCTTCCGTCACCATCGGACACTCACACACATCTTCCTCATGCCCACAAACACCTTTGTGTGACCCAGGAATGGGGAAGGCTTTTAGAGAAGGGGGGCAGATTTGAAGAGGGAGGTTGGAAGGAGGCAGTTTTGAAACCTCAGTACATCTAAGGGAACCTCTTGCAATAAACGCTTTCTTCCTCAATAAGGTAGTTCTCCCATGGAAGCCTCTAAGGAGGTTGCTGTGGTAACCAAAAAATGTTCTCTGAGCCCATAAGGACTGAATCTTCATAGGTACTCGGAGCCCATCCTGACTGCTAGCTCAGTCATTCCTGTACTCAAGAAAAACAGTGGATGTTCCTAGTTTACTCCCCCATTGTATAGAAGGCAGTACCAAGGTCTAGAGTGGTAAATGGAACTCCTTGTCCAGAGTCACACACAGCATGGTGGAGGCAGGGGATGTGCTCCCTCACTGCGCCCCACCTGTTGGACTAAGATTGATTCTAGGTGTCCTAGATCACTGTTGGTTTTGCCAGACCAGATATGCCACTTGCCCAGCCCCTGATCTAACATATTGGCCAGACTTTATGGTTTATCTCTTAGGATCAATTAACAAATGTGTTTTAAACCCCACTGTGTACATGGCACTGTGCTGGAAGATATTGGGAATACAAAAGAAACCTAAAAGCACCGTCCCTGCCAGAGTTCAGACAAAGTATTTCCATGCCCCAGGCAAGGGTTGAAAATTATCAACCTTTTCTCCTTTGCAGAGGTATTTGGAAAAAGTCACCCTCTACCAGAGGTGTTAAGTCTTAATTTATCACAAGACAAATACCCATATGCCCCAAAGAGTGGAATTTTCTGGCATTAAAAATATATGCGTTTCTAAAAATTGGTCCACCTTGTCAGCTCTGGGTTTTAACTCTGGTATTTTCCCATCAGAAGTTTGTGGTCTAGATCTAGCTGGGGGCATCAAAGTCGTACCCTTGAAAAGGTAACTGACAATAATACTAGGCCATATGTGAGACTTGGTAAACCATGGTACCAGGCAGTAAGTGCTGCCTGAAATCCAAGGAAAGGGATACTGTTTCTTTTGGGGCTAGTCTTCTCCACAGAGGTGGGATTTAAGCTGGGTTTGGGGGGACCTATGGCTGTACAGAAGGATACGTGGAGGGAGTTATACACCCCTCCCCCTTGGGCAACTGCTTCTTTTCTGTTGGGGGAGGAAGGTGAGGCAGTAATAGAGATGTGTCTCAGAAAGCTTCCCACCCCAAACTGTTACACCTTGCCAGGTGAGTGGACGGACAGTCTACAAATACTTGCTTCCAGGCCTAGTGCAGGATTCTGGGGATCAGAACAGCATGGAGGTAGTGACCAAAGTAACCTATCACCATGGAAACACAATGAGATCTAGCTGTGCCTAGCTCCAATGACCTGCATGGAGGGCCAAAGTCAGACTGCCCTCAAGGTGTGTATTAGGGAGAAGGACAAGGCCAGCCTTATTGGAGGCAATCCATATGGGATTCATGATTTGAGGGGGACTAGGAAGGGCCCTTTCCCTATAGCATCTCTTTCCACTGGCCTGTATCTGAGAGCCCAGATTCTACCATTAGGGATTCATTCCTTTGGATTAAAAATTTGCTTCCCACTGGGGCTCCCCCCTTTTGTGTTTTTTTTAAATTCTGGAGACTTTGGGGAAGGGGTAACACTTTTGTTTAATTTAAATCAGTTTATCAGTTTCTGTCCTCCCTGCTGAGAGGTGGGGGCCCACTATCAGGCAGGCATTAATGAGAGCTATAGCTCTGGTGCTTGAGGCAGGGAATTATTGGAAAAAGAGACAGGTGCACAAAAAAAGAGTGCATGGAGTCACTGAAGGCAAATTTTGAGAGTGTCAAGTTTCTGTTGCACATTGGGCCCCAAGGAGAGTACCCTTTTCTGTTAGTACTTTCCTGGGGGTGAAGAGGGAGCAGGAAAGATGAGAGTCCCAGAAAGTATCCCTAGTGATGCCTGGGGTATTTGCCAGGCCTTCTTGGAAGAGAGAGTCCAGCTTGGGTGGGGGGGGGGGTGGGGGGGAGTGTGGGGAGGCCTGGAAACCCTAATGACAATCTGCTGTCTCCATTGAGCACCTAGGTTACAATAGGCCTTAAAAAATGTCCTTCAGTCATTCCAGGATTCATGAGAAAACGTAGGCCACTTATAATTAAAGGAACATCAAATCCAGTGATCATGGTAGAAGGGGAGATGTGCTGCGTGATGTCTTGAGTGTTTATTTTAGGGTTACATTAGCATAAAATTGGCCTCCATTTAACACAAGTAGGTTACGGGGCTGGGGTGGTTTTTTTTTTAAACATTGTTTTGGCAGAGAGAGAACATGCTCAGTCACTGGGATGCTGACAAGCCTCCCCCCTCTCTGCCCCCCTCTACGGCGTCTAGACTGCACTTTGGGTCGGTGAAGTGCACGATGGCACTTGGCATCTGGCACCCATCTTTCCACAGAGTGTGCGGGTATGATTGTAAGTGAGTGCTCATTAGCCAACGCTAAGTGGCAGAGTTAATGAATTTGGAGGTGTCACCAGAAGGAAGCTGAGCTCCGCCATCTCAGAGGTTGGGACAGGCAGGCGGCCGCCCTGAGTGGGGCATGATGATTGCTAATATCCCAGGAATATCAGGTCACCTGCTGGGGTCAGCCCTGGCTGTCAGCCCCGTGGGACCTCTCAGTTCAGCGTTTTTGGTTTTTTTTCCTGATAAACCCGGGCAGCCTGTTGTGGGAAACATTGTTCAGACCTCCCCCAATGTCACCCTTAAATATTTAGGGAGGTGCTCCAAACTTCCCTGACTTCCCTTAGAAACCCACCAAGTATCTGTCAGCAATACATTTATCTACTTCAGCCCCTTTGGAAGCTGTTTAGCACCTTACTCTGTATTACTTTGTGGGGACTTCCTGAAAATGTACTATTTTCTGTGAAACACCTGAAATGTTAGCCAGTCAACAGAGCATCTTTTAAGCACTTACTGTGTTCCAGGCATCTGGCCATGAAGAAAGACAAAAGTGATACCTGCCCTCAAGAAACTTACATTCTGGTGACTACTTTTTGTTTATCCTAAATAATCTTTACGCTTCAAAAGAAGGGATTTGGAATATAGGGCCTGGTTCCCCCTTTCCCTTTGCTTCCTACCTCCCCATTTAGCCTCCTCTTGAATCTAGACTGGAGAGGCTGGCTCTTCTTGGTGGGCTCGTGGATGGCATCTTTCCCCCTCCTTCCTCCCCGTGCCAGCCTCTCATTTTAGCTGCCCTTCTCTAGTCTGTCCCTAGCTCCCTCCCAGCTTTCTTGAGAGGTGCATAAGGAGTTGTGGTTGTGAATCTGCTGTGGCTTTCATCGGGAAAGGAGAATGTTTTAGGTAGGTTGTTCGCCCCTTTCCTGAAGGTGCTCCAAATTTGTCAAGCCTTGGCCAGAGCAACACATTTGGCGAATGACTCTAGGGAGCAATCATCAGCGAGTGCTAGGACTCTTTGCTGGGGTTGAGGCTTATGGCCCAGATCCCATCATTCTATTAGAGTCTGCTCCCTTGTACCTCAGCCATGGCTAGTGTTGGTCTGGGTGTACACAGGGCTGGAGAAGGGTAAGAGGGAAGATCATGAGTGCCTAAAGACCAGTGGACTCTTGGGCAGGTCAGTAATGAACAGTACACCAGACTGGGAATCCAGACCCCTAGGTTCTCATCCCACCCCTGCCATTAATTTACCATGTGACCTAGGGCAAATCATTTACTTTCCTGACCCTTTAATTCTTTCAAATGGGATTAACAGCACCTACCCCAGCTTCACAAGAGACTACTCACCTACCACTCAGTGTGATTTCCCCTAAATCCAACAATTTCCCTCGGGGTATCTCCATCTGGGAGGCAGAAGGGGCCTTTGAGATTATCAAGCAGGAATCCCTTATGAGGTTCCTGAGCAATGATCATCCCAGTTCTGCTGGGGTAAAAAAATGAGCTTGCATTCACAACGCAGCCCTCTCCTCTGTTGGGCAGCTCTAATTTCTTCATTTGAACCAAACCTTGTATACCCGTAGCATTCACCCATTAGCTCTAGCTCTGTCCCCTAGGGCCAGGCCAAATAAATCTAATCCCACTTCCCATGTGGCAGTCCTTCAAATTCCTGAAGATAATACTATTAAGTGCCCCCTCAGTCTTCTTTTCTCCAACTTTAATGTGCCCAGTTCCTTCAACTGATTATCATATGGCATGGTCTTCATTCCGCTAATTTTTATGGTTGCTATCCTCTACTGTGTTTGTCAATGTCCTTCTAAGATAGGAGTCTCTAAATTTTTATTTTTTACTTGACTTGTCATTAAACCAGGTCTTTCCCCATTTATACAATTTATCTTTGAGCCCCAAGGCATCGCTTTATATTTACCCCTGTAAAATTCAATCTTGTTAAGTTGGGCCAATTTTCCCATGCAGTCAAGATTCCTAGTGTATCCTAGGGAATACAAGTACTGCCAGCTTTGTGTCAATCTGCAGATTTTATAAATGTGTATGTTCTTCTCTGGGTCACTGATAAAAATGTTGAACAGAACAAGACTTGGGAGAGCCCTCTGGAACCCCCTTAGAGACCTCCCTCTATTAAGAGGAAGAGCTTGTATTGGTTTTCTTCTACACTGTAGAGTCTACAGGATATATTGAGGTCTCTGGTCAAAAGTCATTGCCTAATCCCTACTTCTTGTTCACTTGTTTCATTCCTGTCTGGCTCTTCAATGACTCCATTCGGGTTTTTTGGTCAGTGATACTGAAGTGGTTTGCCATTTCCTTCTCCAGCTCATTTTACAGCTGAGGAAACTAAGACAAACAGATTTAAGTGACTTGCCCAGGGTCATGCAGCTAGTAAGTTTCTGAGGCTGGATTTGAACTCAGGTCTTCTTGACTCCAGGTCTGATGCTACCTAGATGGCCCTACGCCTCTTAAGCTATCCTAAAGTTCCCTCTGGCCTGGCTTGCTATTCTGAGTCTCTTTGAGCCAGGAGGAACAACATTCCATCATCTCCCTTTATAACCTTATAAGAATACCTTCTCTTTAGAATACTTCTCACCTGACACATGGGCCATTTAAACTCAGCACATTGGTCCATTCTTCCAACCCCAGGATCTCTTTCAGCCAATCACGAAGATTCCTTATGACAAGGCAGACTGTCATAAGTGCTTCGTACATAGTACTACCAGATTCCTTAGCTAACTAAAAGACAAACCTCAGTTTCTCTAACTATATCCACCTCAACCAAGGGGGGAAAAAAAAGGAAATACGAACAAATAAATAGAACAGTTCCTCCCATCTCCAAAAGTCAGAATGTTTTCATTTGACAATTTATCCCCAAAATTTTCAACAGAACTTCTTTCATAGGCTGTAGGGGACATTTGCCTTTGATATACTAGCTTATACTTTTGTACTGCCCTCTGTCCCTATGTGCTCAGGGTCCCACTTTGACCTCTTCTCCTAGCAAAAGCTCATGAATCAAGCCTTTCTTCCACCCCCATCAAAATGTATTTAATCCATGTCCCATCCCTTCAGAGCTCAAATCTATTTCTTGATTACATGATGCAGTGGATAGAGCACTGGAGTCAGGAAGATCTGAGTCCAAATCAAGCCCCAGACACTAGCCCTGTAACCCTAGGAAAGTCACTAACTTCTTTGCCTCGGTTTTCTTAACTGCAAAAAGGAGACAGAAATGGCACCCACTTGATAGGGTGGTTGTAAGGATCAAATGAGACAATATTTGTAAGAAGCACTTAGTACCTGGTACATAGTAATCTTATTCTCTTCCTCCCTTCTCTGGAGTTAATCTGACCAGCTAATCCCTGTTGCTAATTGATAGCATCTTCCCCCCCCAGGTGTCCTGTGTATATCTTAATAATACCTTAAACCTCAGAAGTGACTGTTGTTGAGAATTTTAGACACTGTAGGAAGGCAGTAAGGAAGAGGTCAGGGGAGCCTTCCCACCCTTCAGCCATGCCCTGCAGGTGGTCACCTGCTCCCTCTATAGAGAGAGACATACCCCCACATCCTATCTCTGGTTTTTCCATTTTCTTCCTTAGAAATATTTCCAATTGAGAGGCTTTTCATAACTGTTCATTTACTATGGACACTACTAATTCGTACTTGGGGAAGAAGGTATCGGGATTGACTTGGAGTTTGGTCTCCTGATTGCATCCGAACCCTGCTATTGGCTCTGCATTTACATGGTTTGTGGGCTTTTGTCCCGGAATGAAGCTCATAGTCCAAACCTCTTCTTAGCCTGAGTGACCCAAGGACAAGCCCTTACTCCTTCCTTGTTCCATGTCAAGACTGGGAAAATACCTGCTATATGCAAATTTAGGCACCATACAAAGAATGAATTCCTAGTAATTAGAGTTTTCCAGAAGTGGAATGGAGTGTTTCTCCTCATCAGAAGACTCCAGTTGAAGGCTGGGTGACTGAGATGGTACTGATATGGTTCAGTGGCATGCACTCTGGCACTGATGATAAGGAGATCAAATCTCACCTCTGACTGTACCTGTGTGATTGAGGTGTGACCTTGGACAAGTCACTTAACTTACGGGGGGGGGCATACATGGGCGTCAGTTTCTTAAAATGGGAAAGGGGTAGAGGTTTTTAACCATGTCACCTCTGTGTTTCCTTGCAGCTCTGGCTCTGTGACACTATGGGTATGTTTTACGGAGGGAGAGGTTCTTATATAGGTATGGGTTGGACTAGATGGTTTCTGAGATTCTATAACTTTTGTAACTAGAGGAGAGCTGAGAAACATGAGATAATGACACCCCAGATGCAGGCGATCTAGGAGAACCTTATATACTCAGTCCATTGAACAAAAGAGAAAACACTTTTAAAAAATCTCAGGTCCCAGTGAGAGGGAAGGGAAGCCTTCCGGAATTTCAACACAACAACCAGACTTCATGCCTCTCCCCATACCCCAGAAGCCTTGCTCATCTTAGGCTCTCCAGTTCCACCAGCTCACCACAAACACACGGAACTTTCACTCTCCACCGTGTCATTCTGCTTCCTTCTCTACATCCTGGACCATAGATCTGTGCCTCAATAAAATGGTTCAGTAAAATATTTATTGAGTACCTACTGTGTATAAGACAGTGTTAGACACTGTGAAGGAAAGGAGTGTAGAGTAGTGGAAACCATAACTGGGTTCTGGGGGCAGCTAGGTCGCACAGTGAATAGAGCATTGGCCCTGAAGTCAGGAGAACCTGAGTTCAAATGCAACCTCAGACACTTAACACTTACTAGCTGTATGACCTTGGGCAAGTCACTTAACCCCAATTGCCCTGCCCTCCCCCCTCCAAAAAGCAAAAACAAAAATTGGGTTCTGATGAGGGTTCATGATGCTTGTAGGACCTTGGGCAGATCCTCACTCTCCTCATCTATAGAAAGACCTTTACAGATAAGGAAATTAAGATGATCTCTCTGGTCCATTCCTGCCCTGAATCCTGTAATCCTAGGTAAAAGTCATGGCCTCTGCTGTAAATGAGCTTCAGAGCCAGATTGGGAGGTTCCCTCTCTCCACCCCCCCTTCCTTCTCCCCTCTTTTCCTCCCTCTTTCCTCTCAATACCATCTCTCCTCCCTCTCCTTCCCTTTCCCTCTCCCCCCTCTCCCATCCAATCCTGTGTCAAAAGTAACACAGTAAGTAAGTGCTGCATCCAGAGGGGAGGTACAGTCATGGAAAACTTTCTGGACAAGGGGAGACTTCAATTGGTTTTGAAGGATGGGTCCAAGCTGGAAAAAGAAGAGGAGTTTCTGGCAGTGGGGATGGCGTGAGCGAGTGGGAGGCAGAAATAGCCATGCCTTACTTGGGGAATAGTGAGGAGCCAGACTGGCTGCAGCAGAAGGTGCAGGCCTGGGCCCAGGGCTGCTGCCCTGCCTCCTTTCCCCCCCTCGCCCTTGTCACAGCTGCCTCTCCGTTTCAGAATTGCATTTGTAACCTCATCCCTGATTTACAACCCTCCTGGGTCCCTTTGGTCCATTACTGTTGTATTAGCTGGTAGTTCCCATGTTCCCACCCCGATTCCCCCAGGGGCCCCGGCCGGATGTCTCTGGGACAGTCTCGTTTCATTACATCCTGTCCATAGCTTTAGCGCCTTCATCCCTCTGTGAAGTCTGTCCCCCTCCCCTGCCATTCCCAGGGCCACCAGCCCAAGTGAGGAGGGGGTCTCCCTCTGAACCCCTCCAAATCACCGGGAGAGGACTGTCCGCAGTCTCTCACCCCATCTGCTGTGTGGCTGTGTACAGCCAGGCCATGAGAGAGGCCTTTTAAGGCAGCGATGGGATGGACTGGGTACTTCCTGAGTGAGTGGAAGCTGCCATCCAGCTTTTCTCTGCTGCTCCCGTCATTCCACAGACCCTCAGCTTTTCCTGCCCTGAAGTTGCTCCCTTTGCAAGTCCTTAGGTTTTGTCTATTTAAAGGCAGCATGGTGTAAGGCAGGAATGGGGAACCTGCAGCCTTGAGGCCACATGTGGCCCTCTAGGCCCTCAAGTGTGGCCCTTTGACTGAATCCAAACTTCACAGAACAAATCCCCTTAATAAAAGGAATTGTCCTGTAAAGCATGTACTTATTCTGTAAAACAAGGCCACAGGTTCCCCACCTCTGGTGTAAAGGAATAGAAAGCTGGCCTGAGCATCAGGAAAATCTAGGTCCAAGTCCCTACCTCTGGACACATATTGGCAGTGTGACTCTGGCTAAATCTTATAACCTCTCAGTAGTGCCCTAGACTAAGACTATAAATTGCAGAGAAAGTGCCAATCTGCATTTGTAGAAGGTGCTTCTCACCAAGAGTTCTCTGTACTACCGATGAAATTATAGTTTCTGGTTAAAAAACAAAACAAAAACCTTCAGATAAACAATAGGAAGCAACCACAGTCAGTGAGGACAGCGTAGATTCAGTATTTACAGGTGAAGCAATCACAGATGAGTGGTTGAGTGATCTAGAGCTGGAAGGAGACTTTAGATATTAATTAGTCCAGTCCCCGAATTTTAGAGGAAAGTGAGTCCTGAAGTGACTTGCCCAAGGTCACAAGCTATGAAACATCTTGCAGCTAGGTGGCCTAATGGGGAAGAGTCCTGGGGTTGGACCTCAGACACTCACTAGCTCTTTCTTAGTGCCAGTTTCCTCATCTGTAAAATGGGTATAATAGTTGTGAGAGTCAAATGAGAAAACACATATACATACAGAGTTTTGCAAAACCTTAAAGTGCTCTCTAAAGACTAGCTGTTCTTATTACTCTTGTTTAAAGTCACATACCTAAGAAGGGACTTGCTTAAGGCCACCCAGAGAGTAGGTGGCGGAACCAGCACTCAAACCTAGGTCCACTGCTCTTTCTGCCATGGATATAGATACAGCATCAATATCATCCATCACTCTGTGTGTCTGTATGATACATACATATGTGTGCATGTATATATAATCTTACATGTATATATGTATGTGTATGTATGTATGTATGTATGTATAGATAGATAGTCAACACTGTCTATACTGGATATAGCATCTATCAGTGACTTAGGAGTGAATGCTGTTTTTACTGATTTTCCTTAGTCTAATCGCCAGTATCTCTAGTCCCTAGAATCCAGGCCATTCTCATTTAGGGTCTTTTTTCCCCTCACGCCCTGAGAAATTGGTCTTCTGGCCCCTTTCAGGCTGAGCTGAACTTGACCACTCTTCCTTAGTGGTTCCAATGCCTTGCTTATTTTCAAACCTACCTCCTGGCTCCTGCCAGTCTCTTTTTGTTCTTCTAAACCCAGGGCTGTAACTGTCCTTGAGGAGCCAGGGAGGGACCCCCTTGTTCCCTCAGAAGCAGTGATTCTTCTCTGTAGTCTCCAGCATCACAGGCTGACAAGCCACCACACATTCACTTTAGCTACATCTGGAGGGAGGGCGTGTCAGGTGTTCGCTATTCATCCAACACGTGGAAATAATTCCCTGCCTGAAGACTTGAGCCAACAACGGCTCCTGGTTGGTCCCCAGGCCTGCCTAGGCCTGTCTGTGTTCAGAAGCCGGCTTGGAGCCTCTTGGTCATCTAATTCCTTCCTGCCCTGATTGCCAGAGAAAGGGGCAGAATTCCAGTTTGATCCACTGTTTGGTCCAGAAGGTCAATTTGGAACTTTGGAAGATTCCTTCAGATAATAGCAGCTGACATTTAAATAGCACTTTCAAGTTCCAAAGCACTTTCTGTGCATTGTTTCCTGGGAAACTCATGATAGATCTGTGAAGCAGATGCTGTTATTTCCCCATCTTCCCCCTTATTGAGGAAGCTGAATAAGAAAAGTGAAAGTGACTTGCCTGAGGTCACTTTTCCACGATAGATTTTAGGATTATGGCAGGGAGCCAATATTCCTTTGCTTCTGTGTATACCTAGTGAGTGGTTACTCTTAGAACTAGGGGTGCTTGTCATATGGGGCCATGCTTCAGCACACTAGATATTCTGTCTTACGTCTATGCAGTATCACCCTTTACTCATTTGTACTGCTGTCTGAGGCCAACAGCTTGTGTGTATGTGTGTAGTGTGTAGTGTGTGTGTGTGTGTGTGTGTGTGTAAGTGTATGCATGCCTGTCCACGCACAAGCTTCTGTACTCTGCTTCCAACCTCCCTTGAATTCCTTACCCTAAAAACTTTAAGTTGTTAACACAGGATTTCTTTTCCTCCATATAATTTCCTAGCTGAGGTGAAATGGAGAAAAGAGCGAGCTTCTGAGTCAGGGAGACCTAGGTTCAAGTTCTGCTACTCATATCTCAGTGCTCAGTGGTCAAGGCAACTCCAAGACAATCACAAATCAGGTGCTCATGGGTCCAATTGAAAAAAAAAATCTCATATCACTGACTCTTTCCCTTAAACAAGTCCTGGGTGGGAAATGGAGGGGAAAAGAAACCAGTTACTTCCTAGTGTTTGGATCAGTAAAATATGAAGAAAGGCCGGTGTACAAGTGGGTTTTGCAGTGCATCCTGGGACAGGTCAGCAATGCAATCTGTCCAGGATGTGAAGTTTGGTTTTAACCCCATTTGGGTAGAGGTAAAGTATTTGGGTTCCAGCTAGTCTTGGGTGGGGTCTGAGACGAGAGAAGCAGGGTGTAATCTTTTAGAAACATGACCGAAATATTCATGATGAGGAGAAAGCAGAGTCCAGCCGTATTTGATTCAAGGAGGGAGGGTTTGGTGGTTAGATAGTGTTGTTTACCTGGTTGGTATTTATAATTAACAGAGTGATTATAATCAATTATTAGTCATGAATAAGGAAAAATTATTTACAGTGTGACCCAGAATGCTATTAAATAAAGCTGTGGGATGCGGATTGCCTGGCTGGGAAAAAAAAATCGGCTACTTCCTTTTTGGAGATATACCTGACCACCTGCCAGGGAAGTCAGGAGAGAGAACAGCAGTTAGGGAAGAAAAAAACATGCAGACAAACAAAACCTTATAGGTAAAAACTCACTTTGTCAAACCATTGTTGGCTTTTTTTTTTTAAATCACTCAGTAGCTAAACGTGGTGACATATGCCTGTAATCCCAGCATAGCGACCTGGAGTTAGAAAGACCACTTGCCCATTTTGACCTTCTTTTGGCTTATGGTGCGAGATGTTGGTCCAAACTTAGTTTCTGCTAAAATGCTTTCCAGTTTTCCCAGTGATTTTTGCCAAATAGTGAGCTCTTGTCTCAAAAGCTTGGATCTTTGCATTTATCAAACACTACATTAATATGGTCATTTACTGCTGTGTATTATTACGTACCAAATCTGTTCCACTGGTCCAACACTCTGTTTCTTAGCCAGCAACAGATTTTTTTAAAAATTATTATTACTGCCGTGTAATACAATTTGTGATCTGGTACTGGTAGGCTACCTTCCTTTACCTTTTTTTCTCATTGATTCCCTTGGTATTCTCAACCTTTTGTTCTTCCAGAGGAATTTTGATATTGTTTTTTCTAGATCCATAAAATAATTTTTGGCAGTTTGATTGGTATAACGTTGAATAAATAAATTAATTTAGGTGAAGTTGTTGTTTTTATTCTATTAGCTTGGCCTATCCGTGAGCAATTAATATTTCTCCAGCTGCTTAGATCTGACTTTACTGATGTGAAACTGTTTTGTGATTGTGTTTATATAGTTTCTGAGTTTGTCTTGGCAGGTAGACTCCCAAGTATTTTATATTTTCTGTAGTTATTTTAAATGGAATTTTTTTTCTATCTCATGTTGCTGGATTCTGTTGATAACATATAGAGTTGCTGATGATTTGTGTGGGTTTACTTTGTATCCTGCAACTTTGCTAAAGGTTTTCATTACTTCAACTAGTTTTTTAGTTGATTCTCGTAGTTTACTATCGTATCACCTACAAAGAAAGTTTTGTTTCTTCATTGCCTATTCTAATTCCTTCAATTTCTTGTTCTTATTTCTATAGCTAGCATTTCTAGTATAGTATTGAATATAATGGGCATCTTTACTTCACCCCTAATCTTATTGGGAAGGCTTCTAGCTTATCACTATCACATGTAATGCTTGCTGATGGTTTTAGATAGATGCTGATTATCATTTTAAGGAAAGCTCCTTTAAAAATAAATAATAATAATAATGATGATGATGATGGCAGCTAGGTGACACAGTGAATAGAGCACTGCCCTGGAGTCAGGAGGACCTGAGTTCAAATCCAGCCTCAGACACTTGACACACTTACTAGCCGTGTGACCTTGGGCAAGTCACTTAACCCCAATTGCTTTGCCTTCCAACCTCCAAAAAAAAAAAGATGCCCAGTGCTCTATTCCCAAGCCATCTAACTGCCTCTATCATTATTATTTTTAAGAAACTTTTCTTAAAATGATAAGTAGCATCTATCTAAAACCATCAGCAAACCTATGCTTTCTAGTGTTTTAATAGGAATGAGTATCGTGATTTGGCAAAAGCCTTTTCTGCTTCTGTTGAGATAATCATATGATTTTTGTTGTTTTCGTTATTGATATGGTCAGTTATGCTGATAGTTTTCCTAATATTGAAACAGCCTTGCATTCCTGGTGTGAATCTTTCAGGGTCATAATGTATTATTTTTGTGACATGTTGCTGTAATCTCCTTGCTAGTAGTTTATTTGAAATTTTTGTATCAATGTTCATTAGGGAAATTGGTCTATAGTTTTCTTTCTCTGTTTTTTCTGTTCCTGGTGTAGGTATCAGCACCACATTTGTATCATAAAAGGAATTTGGTGAGACTTCTCTGCCTAGTTTTCCAAATAGTTTATACAGTATTGGAATTAATTATTCTTTAAATGTTTGGTAGAATTCACTTGTGAATCTGTCAAGTCCTAGGAATTTTTTGCTTAGGGAGCTCATTTATAACTTGTTCAATTTCTTTTTCTAAGATTGGGCTATTTAAATATTTTATTTCTACTTCTATTCATCTGAGCAAATTATATTTTTAAAATATTCATCAATTTAATCTAGATTGTTTGATTTGTTGGCATGGAATTAAGCAAAATTGTTTCAAATAATTGCTTTAATTTCTTTTTTATTGGTGGTGAATTCACCATTTTCATTTTTTTTATACTGGTAATTTGATTTTCTTCCTTCCTTTTAAAAAATCAAATTAACTAATGGTTTATCTACTTCCCCCCCCTCCAATAAAATCTGCTCCTAGTGTTATTGGTTCATGGTTTTCTTGCTTTCAGCTTTATTAATCTCTTCTTTGATTTTCAGGATTTCTAATTTGGTGTTTAATTAGGTATTTTAAATTTGTTCTTTTTCTAGTTTTTTAGTTGCATACCCAATTCATTGATCTGCTTATGATCTATGTTATTGATGTAAGTGTTTAGAGATATAAATTTTCCCTTAAGTACTGTTGTGGCTGCATCCCATAAATTTTGGTATGTTATCTCATTTTGATATGTTGTCATTCTCTTTAGTGAAATTATATATTGCTTCTTTGATTTGTTTTTTGAGCCACTCATTCTTTAGGATTAGATTATTTAGTTCCCTATTAATTTCAATATATTTTTCCACAGCCATTAATTGAATGTAGTTTTTATTGCATTAGGATCTGAAAAGGATGCACTTAATACTTCTGCTTTTCTGTATTTGGTTATAAGGTTTTTATACCCCAACACAGGGTTAGTTTTTGTGTAGGTGCCATGATGCTGAGAAAAAAGGTATATTATTTTCTATTCCTATTCAGTTTTCTCCAGAGACCTATCACATCTAACTTTTCTAAAATTCTATTCATCTCCTTAACATATTTCTTGTTTATTTTTTGGTTAGATTTATCTAGTTCTGAGAAGGGAAAGTTGAGATCCCCCCACTAGTATAGTTTTACTGTCTATTTCCTCCTGTAACTCAATTAACTTTTCCTTTAAGAATTTGGATGCTATACCACTTGGTGCATATATGTTTAGCATTGATATTACCTTACACGGTACCTTTGAGCAAAATGTAGTTCCCTTTTAATTAGATCTGCTTTTGCTTTTGTTTGTCTGAGATTATGATCACTACCTCTGCTTTTATTTTTTACTTCAGCTGAAGCATAATAGATTCAACTGGAGCCCCTTACCTTTCCTCTGTGTGTGTCTGTGTTTTTCTTGTAAACAACCTATTGTTGGATTCTGTTTTTAATCCACTCTGCTGTTTGCTTCCTTTTAATTCACATTCACAGTTATGATTACTAACTGTGTATTTTACTTCATCCTATTTCCCCCCGGTTATTTTTCTCTCTCTCTCTCATTTTATCCTGTCCTTCATCAAAAGTCCATTGTTTCTGACCACTGCTTCCCTCCTCTGCACTGAACTCCCTTCTATCAGCTCCCCCACCTTCTTTTGTCCCCATCCCCTTCTACTTCCCTATAGGGCAAGATAGATTTCTATACCCAGCTAAGTGTGCATGTTATTCCCTCTTTGAGCCAATTCTGATGAGAGTGGGGTTCAAGCATCACCAGCCACACCACTCCCCTCCATCTACCCCTCCACTATGAAAAGCTCTTCCCTTTGCTCCTCTTCTATGTGAGATAATTTACCCCATTCTACCTTTCCCTTCCGTCTTCTCCCAGTACATCCCTCTTTCTTACCACTTAATTATATCTTTTTTTTTTTAGATTTTTCTTTTTGCTTTTTTTTGGGGGGGGGAAGGTAGGGCAATTGGGGTTAAGTGACTTGCCCAAGGTCACATGGCTATTAAGTGTTAAGTGTTTGAGGCTGAATTTGAACTCAGGTCTTCCTGACTCCAGGGCAGGTGCTCTATTTATTGCGCCACCTAGCTGCCCTGATTTTTATCTTTTTGAAGTCATTCCACTTATAGCCAACTCACACCCATGCCTTCTGTCTATGTATGTACTTGGGCCATACCTGTCTCCTTCTAACTGTCCCAATAATGGTAAAGTTTTTAGGAGCTACAAGTATCATCTTCCCACGTAGGGATGTAAACAGTTTAACATTTTTGAATCCCTTAGAGGTTATAATTCTAAACCATATGATGCTCTTGGTAAGTTCTGTCTGAGGGAAAATGAGAGAGTTGATCTAACATCATAGAATTTAGGGCCTGGAGTCTTCCAGTCTCAAACCTCCATTTTATATTGGAGGAAACAGTTCTGGAGAGACGGCATCATTCACCCAAGATCAGACTGCTAGTAAGTAGCCTAGCTCATTCCTAAAGTCCCTTTAACGTCGGAATCCAATGATCCTGCCCCTGAGGGGCTTAGATTCTAGCTAAGAAGACAAAAATCCCTGCATACTCACTGTCTGGAAAAAAACAAACAATTGTAAAGGCAATATGTGAAAAATAGTGGTATGGTATGGATTAAATGGGTAATGGGCTCATTCTAGAACGTCCTTTACCTCTCTTCTTCACATAATTTAATTCAAACCCTACCCACCTTTCAAGGCGTTTTCCTGATCAACCCATCCTGAAATGATTTCTTTCTTTCTAAACTCGAGCACTTGTTTGTCCAACTCACTGGCCACTCCATATTATATCACCTTACCTCATTGGTGAATTTTTGTGTGTGTTTATTTCTTGTCTCTTTAAATAAACTCTTTGAGGGCCTCTAGAGTATCTCACACATCTTCCAAACCCCACCCCCACCCCATGGCACCTAACGGAATGTTGCCTGGTAGAGTAGGCCCTCAGTAAATACCGACTTGATCTCACAGAGATGGAGGTGCTAATCGGGGAAGGCTTCCTGGAGAAGATGAGGGCCTAACCATGTCTTAAGAGAAGAGATAGATGCATAATTACAGAGAGAAGGGCTCCTTTCTGCCCCATCACCGACAAAGTGTTTTTTTTTAAACCAATACATCCCCTCCTTGTCACAGTTGTGAAGATGGAGCATCTGACCTACGTGATCATCCATAGGAGTACCATTTAGTGTTTTCCATTTCTGTACAATGTACCTGGGCCATAGCTTAGTTTCCTTTAGATCCCAGGTCCATAGGCTTGTGCCAGTGTGTATGGCTAGCTCGCTTAATTGATAATTTTAACTTCTGTTTATTTTTAAACTTTTTATTTATTTTTAGTTTTCAACATTCACTTTTATAAGATTTCGAGTTCTAAATATTTTCCCCCTTCCTCCACTCCCCTCTCCCCAAAATGGCATGCAATTCAATATAGAATTGGTAATCTTTAAAGCATTAAGATCTTTGTCTTTCTTTAAAATTTTTTTAACATTTTTTATTAGAGTTTCAAATTGTCTCCCCCTCCCTGCCATTGAGAAGGCAAGTAATATGATGCTCATTGTATATGTGAAGTCTTGCAAAACATATTTCCATATTAGCCATGTTTAAGAAAAAAAGAAAGTGAAAAAAAATATGCTTCAGTCTGCACTGAACTGCAAGAGTTCACCAGTTCTTTGTCTGGAGGTGGGTGGCATTTTTCATCATGAGTCCTTTGGAACTTCGAAAGCACTAAGACCTTAATGACCTTTCCCTATCTCTGCCCCTCACCTTCCAGTGATTAGTATATGGGAATGGCCTGTTCCACTAAATTGTAAACTTCCTTAGGACAATTTGGTTCAATTGAATGAACATTTCTTAAACTGTATATAGGCACTGGACCCATGTCTTACAATTAGAAATAATAATAAATTCACATTTATATAATAATAATAATAAAATTAAAATAAAATCACATGTGTATAGCACTTCAGTTTATCAAATCCTAATTTAACAAGTGTTTTCTCTACAGCAACTCTGAGGTAGACAGTATAGGCATTATTATCTCTGTTTTATAGATAAGAAAACTGAGGCCGAAGAGTTTAAGTGATTTGCCCAAGATCACTCTACTGAGCAGAAAAGCCAGGTCTTCTGATTCTAGTCTTTATAAATCTATTGCACAGCTTTCTTTGACAATATTCCTTATATTTTTATTCCTTATAAATATATGTATATATATAAATATATCTATATGTGTATAACTGTGTACAGGAATAATAGACTCCATTAACTTATGCCCTACTGTGTGAATAAAAAGGTTTCTTTTTTAATTGGTATGAAGCTGTCTCCATCAAATTTCAAAACTTGTTCCTACCTTTCCTGAAGTCCCTGAGTCCTAGTGTTCCAGAACTTGCTCAGCTAGTCAGTTTTCTCCTCTCTCTCTCTCTCTCTCTCTCTCTCTCTCTCTCTCTCTCTCTCTCTCTCTTCTTTGTGATTTTAGACTTTAGAGAGATCCCTTCCAGGTTTCCTGTTTCTCCAGTGAAGAGGGATCTATCTTCTGTTTTCCTAGATAGCTGTTCTTTCTGTCTCTCCCCCCCCTTCCCTTCCTCCCAGCACAAATATAACAACTGTATCTTGGAATCGAGAGAGACTTTAGAGATCATCATTTCCCTAGCTCCCACACCATCCTAGAATCCCCTGGAGAGTATCTCTGACAGGTGGTCATCTGGCCCTGGCTTGAGTACTCCCAGGGAAATGTTCAGATAGGGCCAAAGAAGACTGAGACACATTTATGAACAATAGCACTATAATGAGATATTGAAAGAATCTAAAGTGTTGGAGGCACATCCTTAATCTTCTGAATTTGACATCTGAGAGAATAATTACTCCTTCCCATAATCCATCCCTTACTGCCCCTGTCAGACACAGCATAATGATGCTTATGATTATTCTGAGTGTTCTACATATATTATCTCATCTGATCCTCACAGTCACCCTATGAAGTAGAATAGGCATGTTACTCCATTTTACAGAAAAGGAAATCAGGTCTGGAGAGGTTAGAAGACTTGTCCCAAATCACATAGGAGGGATAGAAGCCAAATCAGCACTAGAATCCAGCCTATGTTTACTTCCAAACCAGTGCTCAGTATGAACTGTTGAACTGACCCAGTATGGCACATTCATATGGTTTTATGTCCAGGAGAAAATTATTCCCAGATCCCACCATTTTTACCTAGAGATGAACTACAGCAGAGATGACTTGCCCTCATAGACTCTGGGAGTAATCATTCATTCTACTTGTTTGGGCTTCAGGTTTTACAGAGCTGAGTCATCAAATGCTGTCCCTTGGGTGGTCCTACCTGTGCTAAGAGGTTATTGTCTTTTTCCCATTCTTTTAATAAAAGCCCAAAATACCCCCTCAAAAATCAGGGTGGAATATACTAGTGTTAGAAGTGAGAAAAAAAAAAGAAGCCAGAGCTCTTTCTGATTCTGGATCCTGCCTAAACTGACTGTGTCATCTTCACCCTCCTTAGAGAAAGGAGGAGAAAGAAAGCCACATTGAAACACAGAAGAAGAGATAGGACCCACCAGGAAGGACTTCTTTCCTATCTTCATCCCCTTCCCCTCCATGAGTTTTACGACCTGAAGGAAGCCAGTTAGCCATCTAGTTTTCAGCTTCCAGGTTAGCTCCTCTGAGGGAAGAAGGAGATAAAGACCTTGACAAAACTGCCTATGAGAACGAGGGATAAGTGTCAAGAATTCGTCAAGGATCATCAGCGGGACGTCCCACACTCTGGGATGGGTATACTGCTTTTTTGGTAGTGGACATAGCACAACCTGGAGTTAGGTGACCCAAGTTCCAATCCCCTCTTTGCCATTGACTGACTGCTCATTCTTAATTTCCCTGAATCTCCATTTACAGATTCATAAAATGGGGATATTAATACTTGCAACAGCCACCTCACAGAGTTGTTTTGAAGATCCAGTGAGGTGACATTTATACAGTGCTTGGCAAACTTTCAAGATGAATATAAATATATAAGCTATTATTCTTTTTGTCATTATTTGATGCTCATAATAGATTTATGCAGTAGATAGGACAAATATTGATACAGTCATCTCTCAGATAGGGAAACAAGCACAGAGAGGGTAAGTAATGTGCCCAGGACCACCTAGCTAGTTAACGGTCAAGCCAAGGGCCAATGGCAGAGCTTTGGTCATAGAATCATAGATTTGTAGCTGGGAAGGACCTCAGAGGCCATCAAATCCAACTTTCTCATTTTACAGCAAGGGAAGTAAGACAAAGTAAAGTTAAGCTTTGCCCAGTTTCATATAGCTAGGAAGTATCTGAGAGCAGATCTGAACCAGACTATACTCCTAACTCCATTAGCCAATATATAGTTGTGAGATTCTAAGGGGCATTGGTCCAGAGACACATCCCATCAGCTGGAGATAACAACTTGTAGATGATTTCCCACTGATACTGGGTCATTGCATTATCACTTCACAGATAAGGCCCACTCCTCAATCTGAACACACAGGACCCCACTAGAAATACAGCATCCACCCTTCAGTCTGATTGTACCAAGACCTCAATGCCACAATGGCATAATCAGCACTTTCATAGTGCTTCAAGGTGAGCAAAGCCGTTTACAAACATTATCCCATTTTTCTCTTCATGGCAACACTAGGAAGTAGGTGCTTTTAAGTGTCTTCATTTTACAGATAAGGAAGCTGAGGCAGATAGGCTAAATGATTTGCCTAGCTAGGGTTGCACAGATAATAAATATTTTGAGGCAGAATTTGAGTTCAAGTCTTCCTAGCTCCACTTCCAGCACTCAATCCATTGTACCACCCAGCTGCCTAGATAGCTTGATCTAGACCTAATCTTTTTCACGAACTCAAGTTCCATATTGTCACATGCCTGCTGGACATCTCCATCTGGGTGGATATCCTGTGAACATCTTAAACTCCCCAGGTCTGAAACCAGGTTTATTCTTTCCCCCCACCCCAGCCCTACCTCTTCTCCAAACTTCTTTCTATGGAGGACACTGCTCTTGTTCTAGCCACCCAGGTCACCCGATGTCCTCCGAGCCTTTTTTTCTCTGCCTCACAGTCCATGTCCAGTCAATAACCTACCTTTTCCCTGGTGTATTTCACTTCATCTCTCCCTTTGTCTCCTTCTCTCCACTTATGTAGCCACTACCTTAGTTTGAGCCATTCTCACCTCTCACATGAGCTAGTTTAATAGCTTCCTAACTGGTGTTCCAACTTCTAGTCTCTTTCCTTAATACACCCACCAAAAAACCATCCCTAAGTGCTGATCTGGCCATGTTACTCCCCTGCTCAAAAGTCTTCAATGGCTTTCTATTGCCTCTAGTATAAAACAGAAACACAATCTGGCCATGACCTGCCTTTCCAGAGAGATTTTATATCAGTCAATCAATCAATCAATCAATTAAGTAAATCAACAAGAATTTTTCAAGTACCTACTCTGTGCCAGGTACTGTGCTAAGTACTTAGGGAGACAAAGGAAGGCAAAAGTGCCCTCCATACGTTCTATGTTCCAGCCAGACTGGATTAATAGCTACCTTGAAGGAGCCTTCCATCTCCATTCATGCCTTTGCACACTTTTTTGTGTGTGTGCCTCACATGCATTCCCTCCTCATCCCCACCTTACCTTCATTTAAGGTTCTGTTCAGGTACAACAACAATAAAACCGATTTTGACTCTCAGTTGTTAGCAATCTCTCCCTCCTTAAATTACTTTGTGTTCCCTTGTTTATGTATAGTTTGTATCCCTCAGTAAAACGTCAACTCCTTGAGAGTAGAATTGTTTTGTCCCAATGCCTTGTGCATGATTCCAGTAGGTGCCTAACAAATGTTGGTTGAATTCAGTTGGATTCCATAGTAGCTATACTTCAGTCTGACTGTATAGGTTTCAGAGTCACTACTATCTATTTTAGTGCTGGGGCAAGATTGACAAACCAGGTCCTCAAATCACCTTTTAAAGATAGATGCATTTGGGGGAAGAAAGTTCCCAGGACACTGCCCAGTAGTGGGGACTGTTGTGGAGGCTCTCTCCCAGAGGGTGAGGATAGGGGGTGAGAAGGATCTTACTTGAAATATGGCCTCCCCAGAGCTTCCAGTTTCAATGAATCAGTCTCGATAACTTAATAACTAAATGCAAATAATATTTGTTTCTGTGTTGAAGGTGTGTTGTAAGTACTGTGGGTGATCTCTAAATGTCAATGTCCTGGACAAATCCCTAGTTGCCTCACCCTACGTATAGTTCCGATAATACCCACTGCTGAGTAACGATGATGATAGTAAGAATTATTATTATATCATTTACATAGTGCTTTGCAAAGTGCTTTATAAATCTCACATGAATTTATCTTCACAAAAAGATAGGTGGCATTATTATCCTCAGTTTATATAGAAGGAAGCCAAGGGTCACACAGCTAATAAGTGTGCCTGAGGCTGGATTAAAACCTAGGTCTTCCTGACTGCAGATTTGGCATTTTAGCCATGCCACCATCGGGCTCCCCTTATCCAGGACCACGTTATCTATAGTACCCCCTTCTAAGTTTGCTGTATAGGAACTCATCTCCACTACATTCCCATCGTCACATTTGCAGAGTCACACATATTCTACAGCTCCATCCCTCCAATGTGACCATACACCAGGATGATCATACAGGATCATTCATTATTGACAACATCCAGCCTTCGGTACAACTGGCAGGACCCCACCTCACATACAGCACAATTATCCTTCCCACTTAATAAACACGTATCATCTACAAAATCTACTCTTTAGTCAGGCTGTACAGAGCTAAAAGTTGTCTTTTCATGGAATTCAGGGGACGGGCCAATGGGACTGTCTTTGCATAGTCACAAGCAGGTGGGTTCATTTGACGATGTGTCTGTCCGGTGATAATAGCAAGGGGTAATGAGAGCACCAGACTTGATATCAAGTCAAGAAGTATTGGCTGGATGCCCACTGTAGTACCAGTACTGTGCTAGGATTGTTTCCTGAGCTCTGACCTCCTCATTGCCCATCTATTCAGAGGTTTTCTTACCCTTCTGGGGAGGATGCTTCATTTGGGGTGGAGTCTGGTGGCTCACTCCCCAAATTCCTTCTGAGCGTTTCTGAAATGTGGAGTAAGTGTATGCACACATGTGATGCATCTAACATAGCAGTTAACTGGGGGGGGGGTGGTTGTTACTCTCTTTACACTAAGGAAACTGGAGTTGAGAAGGCCAAGAGAGAGGTAGTGGCCTTTTCAGGGACATATACAAAATGAGTATAAAGTGGATAATGGGATCTGAGGCAATCTAACAGCCCAGATTGTCCTCAGCATCTGGACGGCCCATGGGCTCACTAACTCATTCTTTTGATTGCTCTCATTAATTTTTTTTATCCCTCTGGTGTTCTCTTTATTATAGAGAATAACAGATTACTAGCGCCGTTAAGGAACTTTTAACAATCATCTGGTAGTCACTTTATCTTGTCTGAAGAAACTGAGCTTCAGATAGGTAGAGACCCACTATCTAAGTCTCCTTTCTGAAATTTTTTTTTCTCACTTAGACATAAACATAGATAGACGTGTACTCTCTGTCACACCGGGGGACTGACCTCCCCCTTAAAAAATAACCCCAGAAGTGCATATATTCACTCCTCAGACCTTAATAACTAATCATCTGGAAAGACCCTTAGGAAGAACTGGAATATGCCAGAAAACCTCTGTTTTGATCCCTCAGATTCCCAGTGTGAAAACATTTCTAAGGAGTCAGGTAGGGTTAGTGGCAGACTCTCCTAGATGCAGGCAGGGATCAGGAGGGTGGTCACCTCCAAGGTCAGAAAGGTCCTCCCCACAAGGAATGTCTGATCAGTTCTCTAGCAGGGCATGGAAGTGCAGGGCTCTCTGCCCTGCCCCCTCCCAGAGAGCAGTGCTGCAAGCGGATGCATTCTAGCAGCTCCAAGGGGCTTCATTTTCTTCCCTTTCTCCTTGGCTGGCTCAATTTCCCTTGGAGCCTACCTGTCAGTCATCTGGTTTTCCAAGAAAGCCTCGCTGTAGGGAATTAGGGTGGAGGGGCACGGAAGGAGGCACAGGTCTCCCCCATGTGGTACTTCCCTTCTTCCCTCTTTTCTTCCTTCCCCCCTTCCCTTTTGCTTTCCCTTCTTGCGACCTTGTACCTACCTGCCTTCCCACCATCTTTCTCGTCTTTTACCTTTCTGCTATCCTTCCTTCCCCAATGACATAAGCTAAAGGCCCCCGTAATGGGAAACGCTCAGAAGGAATTTGGGGAGTGAGCCACCAGACTCCACCCCACACGAAGCATCCTCCCCAGAAGGGTAAGAGTTAAGCTTTCCTCCCTGCATCCCTCTTCCTCCTCCTCCTCCTCCTCCTCCTCCCTCCCTCCTCTGCCTTTGAGTCCTGCAGCTAGGCCCTGGGCTGACCTTCACTGGTTGGGAGGACACACTGCGCATGCCTAGCCCTGCTCCCGGCTCTCAGCTGCCCGGGGACCCTAGGGCTGAGGGAGGGAGGAGGAGGCTGCTGCCGCCGCCGCCGCCACCCCGGGGAGATGTGTCCCCCCACGCACACACACTGCACACCCTGTGCCCCCTGTCCAGGGCGCCGGGGAGGGGGAGGGAAGGCGCTCCTTCCGCGGGCTGGAGCATTCAGGGACCCCTAGCCTCTGCTGCACGGCTGGGGCTGCATCTCTCTCCCCTGCTTGGGGAGAGAGAGAAGCTTTGCCATTTGGTGCTTGAGTGAGTGAAGGAGAGATGGGGGGACGGCAGGGGGGACTTCGGCTTCGCTTCGGGCCGCCGCCGCTGCCACCGCCGTCCGCCGCAGCAGCAGAGCCAGGGCGGGGGGCCTGGATCAGGGCCTCTGGCTAAGCGGGGACCCGGGCACAGACCCCGCTCCTGCCCCGCCCCCCCCGGCCTCACTCAGGCCTGGCTGGGTCACTGCCTGGGGGTGCTGTCCCTGCGAGATTGAGCGGGAGCCCCCGAAGTGATGCTCGGCTTTCTCCGGTGCCCCCTCTCTCAGTCCCGCCAGGCTGAAACTGTAGGACGTAGCGGGGCAGGGTGTTGAGGCAGGGGGCGCTGTGTAACCTGCCTCTGAGACCCAGACCTGGTCAGGCTTTCCCAGGAGCCGGTCTTAAGAAAGTGTGGGGGAGGGGGGCAAGATGGCCACGTGTGCCCATATCCGTGCCCCAATGACTGGCTGCATTCCGAGTGTGTACTGTCTGTGTGCCCCACTGGGATTCACCTATGCATACGTGCATAATTCCAAATACATGCACATTTACATTCACAACTGCTGGTCTGCGCTTTGTGCTGAGGTGTGTCCAGAATGGGGGCATCGTTGAGAGCCTCTGCTACACGTGTGTTGTTCATGATGTCTGCGTGTGGATGGGCGCGTTGGTGTGGCCCAGGGGATGGATGGGGAGGGCTCTGGAATGTCGGAAGAAGCATCCCACAGTCTCAGCAGTGGTTCTAGGAGAAAGGTCTGGGACCTTGGAGCAGGAGTGATGACGGCCCTTCGACGTCTACTCAGCTTCATCTTCCTGTCCATTCCTGTCTTGATTTGTGGTAGGTGGAGCTGCCATATCAAGGCTGGCTGTGTATAACATGTAGTTCCTTTAGCAACTGAATATACCTCTTTGCAACAAATAGTCAAAAGCCTGGATGTCTTGTCTCTTCACTTCCCCTGGGCCCTATGATATGGGGTCTGGCTTTTTATCCCTCCTTTCTTCCCCACTCAGAGGCAGGAATTATTTCTTGTCTTTTTGGTCTTCTTATCCCCCTCATTTAACACCATTTTGCACGTAGCAGGCACTTGACAAAGTTTTGTTGAATTGAACTTTATTTTGCCCAGTGCCTGGACACATCCCATGGTATGATACTGCCTATACCAGAAGCCATCATGGAGCTCATATATCCCTGAGGATGAAAGGTACTGGAAACTGTCTGGGTCCTAGTGCTGTCAAGTGGAGAGCTGACTCTGGGGTTAACTCTCCTACCACAGCCTGGGGTGAACTCCTTCCTCGTCTCTATCTCTCAGAGTCCTTGTGTTTCTTCAAGGCTCTTTCAAGCATCACTTCCTCCAAGGAGCCTTTCCTCATTCAGTCTGATGTTCTCTCCCTCCTCAAATGCTTTATTGTAATTATTCCTGTACATGGTGTATCTCACTGATAGAATGCAAACTCTTTGTGACCAGGGGCTGGTTCATTATTGTCTTCACATTCCTACTGCATTGGACAGAGTTTATACATTGAAGGGGGTGGTGAAGTATAGTAGAAGACAAGGGGACCCCCTTATCCTGAAGGAGATTGTAGTCGGGTTTTTTTTTTTGAGACAAGATACACAGCCAGAACAATAAAAGAACAAACACTTTAATTTTTCAGTTAAGTGAATCATGTGGTACAGACAGTGAATGTAAAATGAGATACGGAGAAAAGACCATTGTAGGCTTCAAGGAATATAGGTAGAATTTGAACTGGGCCTCAAAGGGTAGGCAGAGAGGAGACAAGAGGCCATCACGAATTTCTCACGTGAAGGTAGGAATGAAGATAGTATGCTGGGGGAGGGGGGGCGGCAATGGGGGGACTGGCCCCGATAGTACATAGGGTCTTGTTGGAGAGGAGAAAGAAATAAGATGTAGGGGAGAGGAGGACAACCTATATTCTCCTGAAGTCTTTGGGGGAAGGGGAGGAGAGCCACCACAGGTAGCAAGCAACCTTTTCTTGTCCCGGTGTTCCTAATCTTTTTTTCTTTTTAATGGCATGTTTCTCTTTAGTAGTCTGGTGAAGATTCCTTCTCAGAAAAATGTTTTTAAATATTGAAGGAAATAGCAAATTTCAGAGGTTAGTGAAGAGGATGTTTTTTTCCCCCATCCAAATTCACAGAAATTTGTACAAACAATGCTTGGATCTCCTCATCCAATCCAGTCCCTACATGTTATACACAGCCATTGTGGCTTTTGCTGACTGAAAAGTATTCCTTTCCAGGAATGATTCTATTCTGATTTGAGGGGGGCATCTAAGCAAACAAAGGAAAAGCCCTTTGGGAGAATCTTGGATTCTAAGTGTCCAAGTATCTTGCTTCTTCCTTTTGCGATCCGCATGTCTGCACACAGAAGGGACTGTGGCAGCTGTGTAAATCAGTGTCTGCACACACGCAGACACTGTGGATGGACAAGAAACCAGGCAATGGCAGAAGGAACGGCAGGCAGTGGGCAAAACAGACTGACTAAGCTGTCTTCTCCTCCTCTTTTATGTGTTGTTCTTTCAGTGGAACTTGTGACTGTAGGGTTGAGTTGGAGCACCAAAGGGAAGTAGGATTTTTGACTTGATTTAGCCATGCTAACTGTCCCTGTCCTCAGGTTGATTTTGGAGGTTAGAGAGCCTCTACAGGACCTTGGTGGCTCTCACAAAGTGTTCCTTAGCACCACTGATGGGGGAGAAAAGCTAGTGGGAAAAGGGGGTAAGGAGGAAGGGGTCAGGGGAAGGGTCAGAGGCTTCTCTGCAGAGGCTAGAACTCACAGATTGGTTCCTCTTGTTTCCTGTCCTTCCTCCACTCTCTGGCCTCTCCCTCCCACACAAACCCTTTTCTCAGGCTCCCTAAGACCAAACCCCACCTCCCCAGACAGCTTTTCTATGCTTTTGGAACCTACAGCTGTCCCAGTGGGATTTGGGTGCCTGGGATGGCAGCTGCAGTGTCCTCTCCACCATTCCCTCCATTCTCAGGCCCCCAAGGCCAGAGACTGGACCTCTGGAGGCCAAGGCCCTCCTATGCCATGGCACTCTCATCTTTCTTGCCCACTCTCTTCTTCTCCCTTTCTCCTGGTCTCTTTTTCCTAAATATTTCCCTCTTTCTCACTTAGAGACACCAACATATCCAGAAATAGATGCATACACTTACAAACAGGCCGAAATATACAGCACATGGTCAGTCTCATACATGGACATCTGAAGACTCACACAGGCTCACATACATATAGTCCTAAGCACAAAGATAAACACCCAAAAGCACGTAGACGCATGAACAAGTCTTCACGTATGCACAGAGGCACACACACACACACACACACACACACACACAAAGGGGCCGCATTCACCAGTATCTGTGCACACACAAGGACACACACACACACACACACACGTTCATCCAGGCTTTCTCCCACACAGCCCCACACACCACCCCCTGCTGCCTCCCTGCCCTGCTGCGGAAGGGGCTCTTCCATTCTTGGTCTCATGCTGGAATCCTTGCCAGTGAATGTTTCCCTGCTCTGGCCTGCCAGGTCTCTGGGGGAAAGAGCCTTAGAAATGCAGCAGGAACAACTTGGGGAGGGAAGGGGGGGAAAGTTGGAAATGATTGTTCTTCGCCTGGCTCTCTTGGCGAATTCCCTAACCCAGAAACTATTTGCGGAGACGGCCCCCGGGTGGCTGAGCCCTGGTCCCCAGCCTCCACTCCCCCATCGTCCCAGCCCTCCCCTTCCCTCTCCCCTCGCCCCCTCCAGCCAGGCCTCGGGGCTGCAGGGCGGGCTGGCGGGCGGGCGAGCAGGCCGAGCCGAGCCAAGCAACAGACGGTATTTTCAGCTCGCCTCCCCGCTTATCTGCGCTGTTTGGACAGAGAGGTTTAAAAAGGCAGGATTTTCTGTCCCCACCGAGTAAACAGCCAGACCCCGGGCAGCCCGGACTATTTCTGTCTTATCAGTGCAGGAATGCGGCAGCGGCAGCGGCGGCGGCGGCGGCGGCGGCAGCAGCAGCGGCAGTGGTGGCAGCAGCTGAGCAGGAGCGGCGTGGGCCGTGGGCCGTCAGGGCAGCCCTGAAGGGGCCCCCCTCCCCACACCGCTCTAGTAGAAGTGTGAGAGAGCCCAGCAGGACTCAGAGGGGAGAGTTGGAGGAAAAAAAAAGGCAGAAAAGGGAAAGAAAGAGGAAGAGAGAGAGAGAGTGTGTGTGTGAGAGAGAGGAGCGGCTGAGCCCACCCCGATGGCCGCGGACGAAGTTACTGGAGGGGCGCGCAAAGCCACGAAAAGCAAACTTTTTGAGTTTCTGGTCCATGGGGTGGTGAGTGGGGGAAAGTTAGCGGGGGAGGGTGAGTGAGCTGGCTCCGGCTGAATGGAGGGATGGCCGGGAGGGGCCAGGCGGGCTCTCCCCTCACTGCCCCTCGACTCCGGGGCTGGGGGGCGTGCTGGACCCACGCCCCGGCCCCACGGCGGGGTGTGCCAGAGCAGCCTCAGAGCCTGGACCATCTTGGGGTGGATGGGGATGGGCAGGGAGGGGGCGAGGCGCCCACTCACTGGAGACTTGGGTGATACGCGGGGAGAGGGCTAGGGGGAGAACTGGGGACAGCCTCAGTTAGGGGCATCCCCCCTGTGACCCCAAACTTAGTCCGTGACTCCGGCCGGGGAGAAAACAGGGCTGTCGAAGCTAGCACATCAGCATTGGGTCTCCCTCGCTCCTGGGACTCGGGAGTAAGGAGCAGGTGACTTTGAGGGAGCTGTGAGCGGAAGAGATCCCCAGCACCCAAAGAGGCGTCCAAGCCAGGCCCAGGCAACCCCAACATCTTGGCAAGAGGGAGATGGTGGGGAAAGCTCCTGGAGCCCCCTGTCTCTGGGGACGGGGAGAGCTCCCACACTGCCAGTGCCTTCCTTTGGAGATCTGAGGCTGTGTGAGATTTGAGAGTTCTCTTAGCAGACTGGAAGATGTTCCCAGGGCCTCAAAGGTGTGAAGAGGTGGGGCCTCTTGGGGAGTGAGACTTGGGACCTGGAGAGGGAGTAAGGACAGATGGTGATGCCAGGAGCAGGAGCAGGGAAGATGGAATCTCAGAAAGGACTCTGAAGGAATGAGGCGCCAAAGAGGACATGGAATGGTCTGGGGAACTTGGGTTGTGGAACTGAGTCAGGAGAGGATGTGAGTGAGGGCAACAGAGCAAGATGGAAATGATTCACAGGGAGGCAAGGCATAGCATCCCCAGGTGGGGAATAGGTGATGGTGATAAGAGAGGGAGGTGTATTCAGGTCTCCTCATTTTTTAGAGGAAATTAATTTAAAAGACCAAATTTGGAATTTGCACCCAGTGGAAATCCCCTTTTAGGTTATGGCAAATTCTCCAGAATCTAAGAGGTTCTCCTTGGCTCGCCAATCTGGAGCTCCCCAATTCTCTTGGGGGCAAAAGAGGTCCTCTGACAAGGGAGGAATAGGAATGAATAGCTTTGCCAAGTGATGAAGGGCCTGGGGTGGCCCTTGGACTTGACTTCTGTGCTTTCTACTTCGGGAGCTGCTCAACCTCAGGGAAGGGTATTTGGAGGAAACTTCACCCCAAGAATACTAAGCCTCAAGCCCATTTCCAGATGAAGCCTCTTTGAGAAAAATGGGCACGGGTCATGTGATTAATGTGTCTAACCAGGGAATAATGTGGCCAATTTAGAGCATTAAATCTCATGCTGTGGGCTTCCAAGGGTGTTGCCCAGTGCCCCTCAGTCTTGCCTTTGTCCACAGAGACCAGGCAAGCCTCTGTGAGTCTGCTCTGTGGGTGGGGAAGGGGAATCTGAGGCTCCAAGAAGGACTTGTTTGAATATCCATGACCAGGCAACCCACCTCAGAAGTGTGAGTGACAGGACCAGCAGGGCTTCCTAGGGGCCTGAGGGAGGGGAGGAAGGGAGAGTCGGCACAGGAGGAGGGGGGTCTGTTGTGGGGAAATGACTACCCTTCCTCCCTCCCTTCAGGATTCTCTTAGACTGAGTCCTTTTAGTATCTTGGCCTTAGGAGAGATGGGCAGAGACAGCTGGCCTCAAGTAGGGGGAGGGGAGATTAGGGTTAGGGATATTCTGGGGTAGAGGAGAGTTGGCTGCTCTGGGGGCATCGGGCCCAGTATATAGGCTCCTCCTTGCGACTCAAAGGCAGCTGTACTCCTGGGAGGGGAGAACTCAGGCTAGAACTGGTAATTTCATGAGAAGATGACAGGTGCAAAGAATCCTTAACCTCCCTCTCTCTTTCCTTGACCCTGACTATCTCCCTTCTCCCTCTTTGTAGTCCCTGGATTCCCTTGCTCCCCACTTCTCCCTCCCCCAACCCTTTTCCTAAGGCTTGGACAATTGGGGCTAATGAGCATGTAGATCACTTCATTTGCTCATATGCATCTCATTTGCATGTCATCTGACCACCCAGGCACAGGGATGCTGATTTCTGCCTTATCTCCTTCCTCAAGGCTCCTCTGACCCCTGACTGTCTTGAGTGGCAGGACTTGATTGGGGGGTGGGGGAGAAAGGGAGGGTGGTTGAGATGTGGGATCCTGGAACCTTTGGAGGAAAGTTGAGGAAAACTGGACAGATTGCCACTGTAGCCCCCAACATTTTTTCCCCACCCTGTCAAATTGAAATGGATGTGAGCCAGGTCAAGGCCTGCTCTGTGGCTTTTACAGAACTGACTTCCGGCTCTGACCTGCCCCAGACTCTTTCTTCGACCCAATATTGGGACTCACCCTAATACCACCTCTAACCTTGTCTCTGGATACTGTAGTATATTGGATGCTATCTTCCATCATCCTCAGATGAAAAAAAGAAATGGGAAACCCAATAAGATCTCATCTCTGACCTGTCCTTCAGTACATTAGAAGAAAGCCACTGCTCTCCTATCCTTGTGTGCTCCTCTTCTCTCAGAACATGGATCAGGATTAGAGCAGAGTATCATGTGAAAAGTAGGGTTTCAGGAAGCAGAGGAGTGGGGATTTGAGTCGGGTGATTTAGAGCCAAGGAGCAAGAAACAAGGTCCAATAGGGAGCTGGAAATAGGGTTCATTGAGAAGGTAGGAAGCATGCCATTCTAGGATCCAGTATTGGGCCTTACACCAATCCCAGTCAGCTTCTAGGGGCATCAGGTCCTCCAGGTGGAAGGAGTTCAGGAAGCTTACATTCAGTAGTGGGGCTTCCACCTTTCACTACTTTCTGAACGTCCCTAATCACTGACCCCAATCAGAGGCATAGAGCTCCCCAACTTCTTGGCTTGCTAAACTGTCTTCATTTCTTGGATTCAGGGAACTGCCACATCCCATCCCTAAATACCTGTCTTCCTTCTTCTGCTGCAGCCCCCATTGCACCCGTTTCCCTCTTTCCCTTCTACCCCCTGTAGACCACAAGAGTGCATTTTCTAGGATTTATTTACAAAGAAAAAGAGAATATACAAACTCAAAAATAATACAGCAGGGCAAGGTGATTAGAAGTGTGTGTAAGAGAAACCTCCCCAGTCCCAGACTGAGCGGCACCCAAGTTTTCTAAGCTAATCCTTAGCTGAGGTTCCCCAGGCCTGGCCCGGCCCGTGATTCCTTCTTTGCCAAGAGCCCCAAAACATGGCGTCATACTCTCATCACACCCCAGAAGGGCATGCCATTGCTTAGAACACACTGAAACCAATTTCAAGATGGATGCGCCTGAGTTTTCTGTACACACTCGTTCATTCATTCTTCTGATCCCCAACTTGCCAACCGGAAAACCTTCTGATGACTTGACCAGACTATGGTACTCCTCCATCCAATTATTTTGTAATATTTCGGTAACTAACTGCCTTCCTCCTTCCTGTCTACCAAGGAGAGGTGGAACAGATCTAGGGTACTCATCCACTCTAAAAAAGACAGCCCTTTTATTTAGAAGCACAGAGCAGACAGGATTAGGAAATAGAAATTAGGAGGTGAGGCCAGACAGAGCTGGGGATTGATATTGGATTGGCTTGAACCCCAGGAATCTAGCCCCGGTCTTAGAAAGGCAGCATGCTCTAAAGAAATTACAGAGCTAGAAGTCATGAGGTTTAGATTCCCTAATCCTGCCTTAGCCACAAACTAGCTCTGTAACCTATAGCTTTCCTCTCTGTAAAAAGGGGAGCTGGATTGGATCAGCGGCTTTTTAACCTTTTTTGGTGACCTGGATACCTTTGGCAGTCTGGTGAATCCTATGGACCCCTTCTCAGAATGGTTTTAAATACATAAAATAAAACACATAAGATTATGAAGAAAACCCATTATATTGAAATAAAGATGTAATTTTTACCAAGTTCACAGACTGCTTGAAATCTATAGGTGATCTCTGTCTTCAACCCCTAACATTCTATAATTTTATGACCTCAAGCACTTTCCTAGTTTGTCAAATGGGAATAATAATCCTTTCCCTACTAATGGTATAGGGTTGTTGTGAGGATTATATGAGATTCCTTCATTCAGCAAATATTTATTGAATTCCTATTCATGCACAACCTCCACAGAAGTCCCACTATGATGCATCATTGTGATATAGAGGTGACCCTGGGGTTTTGAAAACTGTGCCAGCCAAGTATACATTCTGGCATGGCCTGTCAAGCTGGAGAGACTTCACGTGTGGGGCCAGTAATTGGCTCTGTCTACCATCCAAGCATGACCCAACCAAGTGCGTGCAGAGAAGTTCATTGTCAGAGGGTTGGCTGATACTGCAACTCATGTTATCTTCTAAGGCAAATGAAGACCTAGGATGTGCATTGGTGAGGCAGGACCCACAAGAAGAAGATCATAGGTCCTTGGGGTATTGGCATGATAGTTGGTCTCTGAGTTGGTAAGCCCTAGGTTCAACTCTTCCCTCTGATACATACTGATTGCATGATCCTGGGCAAGTGATTTAAACTTTTAGTACCCCAGGCATCTTTTTAAGACTTTTGGTTGTAGTTCGGTTGTTGATCTGCCATAGTAGAGGGAATCCTTGAAAGCTATAAAACATACGTCTTGACCAGGATACAAACCTACTATATTAGGTGTTGTAATAATGAGCATGAAAAAAGTTAAGGCACTACTGTTATTTACTCTTGTGGATCCTGACTGAACAGGACTCAAAGGGAGCCCCTTAGCATCTGTCTGGGTAGCACCTGGCTTCCTTTTGTAAGGATGAATTGTACCCCAATAGAACATATTTCCCACCCTGGTACCTGTCCCTCCCCCCTCCCCTGCCCCGTCCCCTTCATCCTCTCATTGCTAGCAGCCTAGAAAGCTCAGGGTCATAGCTGAGGGGTCTTGGACTTCTGAAGGTATTTGGGAGGTGGGTGGGAAGGACTGTTAGTATTGGGTGTATCCAGATGTCGATGTGGCCAAATCAGAGGTTTAAATCTCAGATGGGCTTTGAGCCTCCAGGTGTGATCTCTGGAGCACAGAGTCAAAGGCTAGCTGCTCCAATCTGACTGGCTCGCCATGTCTCTGCTTTGCTCCCCTTTTCCCCCCCACCCTGCTCCCCAACCCAGCGCCCCGGGATGCCGTCTGGAGCCCGGATGCCCCATCAGGGGGCGCCCATGGGTCCCCCGGGTTCCCCGTACATGGGCAGCCCCGCCGTTCGGCCTGGCCTGGCCCCGGCTGGAATGGAGCCAGCCCGCAAGCGAGCAGCACCCCCACCCGGGCAGAGCCAGGCGCAGAGTCAGGGCCAGCCAGTGCCCACAGCCCCTACCAGGAGCCGCAGGTGAGTGAGAGAGCTACCTGCAAGTGGAGGGAAGGCGGGGGAGGAGGGTGACTGGCTTTGGGAATAGCTAGTCTTAGGGGCAAAGTTTTTAGATCGGAAGGAGTAATCGAGATGGAGGAATATGTCCTGTTCCCCAACCTCCCCCCCCCCACTCCTCATCCTAGGTGAATTTAAATAGGTGACGGAGAGAGTCAATGGCCTTCCTTTGGCTTTAGCCTTTGGCTTGCCCCATTTTTCTTCCACAGCTTGTTTATGAAGTGATGGCATATCCACTGCTTCTGCCTCTTCCTTGCATTCCCTACATGCTCCCTTCTCTGCCCTCATCCTACCTTGTTCCATACCCCTTCTCTCCAGACCTCTCATCATTACTGCCCCTCCCACTCTCAGCCCCAGTATATCTGCTCCGTTGGTTCTCTGTCAGCTCTCGGGGGTGGTTATAGTCCTGGAAGGGTATTAGAGGCCACAGGAGGCATGCCATGCCCACCAGATCAAGTGTGGTTCCATACCCTCTTGGTCCAGTTCAGTCCCACCAGTACCAGCTTCCTCCAGCTTGGACTGCAAATACAAGACTCCTTTTAGGTCTTTGGTTGTTAGTGAAACATGGAAGCCTTACTTTGCACAACAGATGAATTCTTGAAAAGGGTATAATTAGGACTTTTGTAAATTATCATTAATGTTCATTTGAATACTATTTTAAAACATTCAGTTAAATTCCCTCCTTAAAGCCTTACTTTCCTTATCTGCCAAATGAAGGAATTCAATGATGACCTCTCGGGTCTCTTCCAACTCTAAATCCAGTGAGTCCAAAGGGCTAGCCTAAACAGCATAATTTATCCCCAATTTATCTCGTAGAAATCTGGATTTTCCATGTAGTGAGTTAACTCAAAGTGAGGTATGCCTGTGATAAAAGAGGCTTTCCCCTCACCTCCCCCGGTGGGGTTAGAGGGGTCGGGGAGAGGTTGAACAGGGAACTGGGCAATGGGACAGAACGCCACATAGGGGCAGTGTGGAGCTACCGTCCCAGTACATGCTCAAACCAGCCTTTGGCTTCCGCAGCCTTGGTTAAGAATAGATCTTGCGATTGTACATTTTATAGTTGGAAGGGATCTGAGAGATCATTTAATCCTATTTGGGGGCCAGAGGCAGAGACCTCACAAGACAAGGTTGAGATCTTTGTCCCTATCTCCAAGCCCCAGAGTGGCCTTGATTCCTTAGTCCCCAGCCACACCTGTATATTATTAAATGATGCCCCTACCATGGACATACAGGGGACATAGGCACGTGGCCCCAGATTGTTCCCATCTTCCTGGTTGTGCACGCGTGTGTGTGTTTTTTGAATGCCCCATGCCCAAATGCAAGCCAGGGCCCATCATTACCCCATTCCCCTGTGACTAAGAGGAAAGCAGCCTTCCCTTCCCTTAGCTTAGGCCATGGGCCCTAGCCCATGCCTTCTTCCCCCAAAGTTCACCTGATCACCCTGGAGTTTCCTGGCTCGAGCTCCACAGCCCTGCCCTGTCCCTGGTCTTCCCTCCAGTCCAGGCTTCCCGAAAAATCCCAGCCAATGAGACCTTTGAATACCACTCCCTCTCCTTGTCCCCCAAGTCCAAGTTGTTTCAGATCCTCCCTAACCCTGTGGATGTGGTGGGAGGGAGGGGTATTCCGAGGCTAGGGAGTGACCAGGGTCAGACCCGTCCCCCAGGGGAGGCCACAGCCCCAGCCCCACTGCCTGGCCGCTTGGCCCCTCAGGCAAGCGGGCAGGCTGTGGGAACCCCAGCCGGGCGGGCGGAGATGTCGGGATAATTTAGCAGGTGGCCTCGTTACTCCCAGATCTGTCGCCATGGTAACCTGGTTTTTTCTTTAAAAAATGTACAGTGCCAAGAGGAGGAAGATGGCTGACAAAATCCTCCCTCAAAGGGTGAGTGCCTTTCACGGCAGCCCCCCTGCCTGCCCCCCTCCCTTTCTGCTCCCCTCCTCTGCTGCCCCCCCCCACTGCGATACCTCCCCCTCCTCCCTCCGGGCCAAAGCTTCTTCGTCACAGTCACTTTCACTTTTTTCTCTAAAAAGCTAATTAAGAAGTGAGGCTCCCCAGGCCAGCGGGCTGGGAGGGGGGAGGGGGACAGAGGAAAGACGCAGGAATATGAGGGGCCAGAATGCTGACTGGAGAAGGGGAGGGGGGGTTCAGGGAATCGAAGTTGAGAGATCCAGAAATAGAGACTGGGGATAAAAGGGGGTACAGAAGCTTTGAGAGGCAGGGTTGAGGGGAAGAGAAACTGGAGTCTGGGCTAAGCTAGGAAGTAGAATACTTCAGAGAGCTAACATAGAGACTGGTTGGGAGTCTAGGGAGAGGGCACCAAATAGACTGGCCAGGGTAATTGTCCCACTGTTAGGGTGAAGGGTAGGAGCCCATAGTGATGTCAAAGTCACCCAAATGCCAGCAATTTGCGCACTGTGAGACTAAGGTCTGACCCCATGGTACCCCAAACTATGACTGCTGGCTCCCTGGGCTCTCTCAAGGACCCAAGAGCCCCCACCCTCACAGTGACCACTAGGAAGCCATCACATCTCAGCTTCAGGGACTATGTTAAAGGGTAAAGTGGGCAGCCATTCTCCTTTCTGGTTTAGTTTGCCAACTGATCCCACCTTCCCTAATGACAGAATGGATGGATTTCCTTAAAGGATGAGATAATTCCCTTATCCCTAATTCGTGAAGTCTATAAGGTTTAGCTGGATTATGGAATCTCTCCACTCTCCAGACAATTCCATGCTTTGGGATTGACTGAAACCCTCACCTTCCACACCCAGAGTTTAGACACCCCTAACTCCAAAGTCCTGGGGTCAGATGATATGTCTACATTTCATAGCCCAGGTTGGTTGAAGCCCCTAATTCTCTGCCCCTTCCCTCCAGATCCGAGAGCTGGTCCCCGAGTCTCAGGCTTACATGGACTTGCTGGCCTTTGAGAGGAAGCTGGACCAGACCATCATGCGGAAGCGAGTGGACATCCAAGAAGCCCTGAAGAGGCCGATGAAGGTGTCATGAGTTTAGGAGTGGGCCCCCCTCCTCCCCCAAGCCAGGCCCTTGGGCACGTAGTATCTAGTTACTGGAGGATATAGTATAAGGAAACAGCAGTAGTGTGGTAGAAAGCACTAGACTGGAATCGAGAGGTATGGATTCATAGCCCACCTCTCAGTACTAACCAGCTATGTGCCCTCAAGCAAGTTCCTTAACTTCTCAGCTTCAGCTCCATTGGTAAAATGGGGATAATACCTGAAGCCTATGTCTCATAGCACCATTGAGAAAGGCTTATGTGAGATGTTTGTAAAGTGCTTTGCAAACTTTAAAAAGCTC
Source organism: Pseudochirops cupreus (assembly GCA_028627135.1). Classification (NCBI taxonomy): domain Eukaryota; kingdom Metazoa; phylum Chordata; class Mammalia; order Diprotodontia; family Pseudocheiridae; genus Pseudochirops; species Pseudochirops cupreus. The sequence continues at coordinate 509,951,470 of CM053581.1, read as the reverse complement.
TTTATAAATGGTAGCTATTATCTGCCCCAGGGGAGTTAGAGATCTTCCCTCTAGATATTGCCGCATCGTCCTAGGGTGGCCATCGTCCTAGGGTGGCCGGACATACAGCACCCTCCCCTACAAGTTGGCTTTCTGCCTCAGGGATCGAAGGCTCTTCCTTGACTGCTCCACGGTGGGCGTGTCCATCTTTCTTCTACAGCAAAAGCGAAAGCTCCGGCTCTATATCTCCAACACGTTTAACCCTGCGAAGCCAGATGCAGAGGACTCAGATGGCAGCATCGCATCCTGGGAACTGCGGGTGGAGGGGAAACTGCTGGATGACGTACGTCCTGGCCCAGGTCTCTCCACAGCTCCTGGGGTGGGGTATGGGCCTACGATGGACATGCTGAGAGAGATGCAGCAGTTCTGCTTGTGCCAGGCCTCAGGGAACAGGACAGCAGTGATGGGATAGGATGGGATGGGGTAGGGGAGATGTGGAAAACTGGGGTACTTATGCATAAGGGACTGTTCTAGGGGAAGGAGGAGGCTGCATCTATTCATGCTGCTCCATCTTGCGCTTATCGAGTTCATCCTGATAACCCCTCCCTTGCGTGCTCCCAGCCCAGCCTTATTCTGTCCCCCATGGCCCCTGTTCTGCCCCCACGGCCCCTGTTCTGCTCCCACGGCCCCTGTTCTGCTCCCACGGCCCCTGTTCTGCTCCCACGGCCCCTGTTCTGCTCCCACAGCCCAGCAAGCAGAAGCGGAAGTTCTCTTCCTTCTTTAAGAGTTTGGTCATTGAGCTGGACAAAGATCTCTATGGCCCAGACAACCACCTGGTGGAGGTGAGAGATCCTATTCATTCAATCATTTATTCACACAGCAAAAATGCCTTGTTATTGTGCCTCCCCCCCCCCCCATCCTGCCCTCTCCACACAGAACCCAAGAATTAGCCAATTTTAGCAAACATTTATTAGGCACCTCCTGTGTATAGTATTCTCCAGCAGCCTGTAGACAGGTCCCCAACTAAGATGGCCAACATTTCCAAGCCCAGCCTTCAGCCTAGGAAGCTCAAAGTTACTCAAAATTCAGGCAGGTCTGTGGTGGTAACCTAACTCTTTTTCCCCTGAACAGTGGCACCGGACACCCACAACACAGGAAACAGATGGATTCCAGGTAAAGCGGCCAGGGGACCTGAGTGTGCGCTGCACCTTACTCCTTATGTTGGACTACCAGGTACATGCTCCCTCCTGCCAGCCTCCCCTCAGAAACCCCATCAGTGCCCTTGTCCTCTGTGGGAAGAGGCTGGAGAGGGCCCCAGTGACTTTTCTCTCAGACAGCCACCCCCTGCTTAGATGTCTGGGTTGGGCCCCTTGGAAATTCTCTCCCCCTTCCAAGTCTTTTCCTTTGGGAGAGCCTTGTCTCCAAGGAGTCCTTTCTCCAAGGTCCCCTGCGCTTGTTCCCACAGCCTCCCCAGTTCAAACTGGACCCTCGCCTGGCCCGACTGCTGGGCCTTCACACCCAGAGCCGATCGGCCATCGTTCAGGCCCTGTGGCAGTACGTAAAGACTAACCGTCTGCAGGATTCTCATGACAAAGAGTACATCAATGGGGACAAGTACTTCCAGCAGGTAACCTCCCTGCTAAATCCAGGGATCTGAGGGAGCCCCGAGTAGGGACAAAGGCTTCCACAAAGGTAACTGGCACCTGAAACTCTCTTGAATTGCTCCATCCTGCAAATGGGGATGCGACCTTCTCTCCCTTTGGGGCATTGAGGATCAAATGAAATCATTCACCAACCTAATGAATGTTTATTGGACTCCCACTACTCCCAGGCTCCATTCAAGCTCCATGGAAGGCAAGAAGTAGATATTCCCTGGAGGCCACAAGTGTAGAGGAAGGAGCAACAGATCAGAACAGGAAAACTGGTTTCTGGTCCTGACTGCACCAGAGACAAGTCACTTAAACCATCTGAGTGTCCTCAACCAGACCTAAAGTCCTCCGCAGTTCTAGCTGTTCAGAAGCCCAGGTTCTCTGGGAGTTGAGTCAGGAGTCCTATATCTAGTACCAAGATCTACATGACCTTGAACAAATTTCTTAACCTCCACTCAGAGCCTCATTCTCTTTGTTTTTGAAACAGAGATGATGTCAGCTTCACCTACTACATGGGACTATTGTGAAAAATATATAATGCATGTAAAAAACACTTTGAAAAATGTAAGGAATTCTATAACTATGAGAAGCTCATTAAGGTATTATTAGTCTCAGAAGGTAATCTCTAGTCATCTCACCACACTCCCATTTTTACTGAGTATTGATGGCAAGTCTCAGTCTCCGTAAGGGGGCTTTTCTGGAGCTAGAAAATTGAAATGAGCACAAAAGGGTGATATCTTTTCCACTCCCTCCCCCCTTTCCCCAGATTTTTGACTGTCCTCGGCTGAAATTTTCCGAAATCCCCCAGCGCCTCACCGCCCTGTTACTGCCCCCAGATCCAATTGTAATCAACCATGTCATCAGGTGAGACAGTTCCTCTCCCTCTTTCCACCCCAGAATTCTCCAATTACTTGCCCCTCCCTGCCTCCAATTTTTGGTCATTCCACTGCTTCCCATTGACCCCTGTGGCTCACATCCCAGGCCTCCTAGGCCCTTGGACCCTGTATAGGCCCTGGAATTAAAGGCTGCCTTTCTCTTGGTAGTGTGGACCCCTCAGACCAGAAGAAGACAGCATGTTATGATATCGACGTGGAGGTGGAAGAGCCATTGAAGGGTCAGATGAGCAGCTTCCTTCTGTCTACAGCCAACCAGCAAGAGATCAGTGCCCTGGACAGTAAGGTAGGGTCAGTACTTAGAGCTGGCATTGGGCATAAACCTGAACAAAATGCAGATACAGAATGAATGTCCTGGAGCATGAGCAGATCAAGACACTGTTATGTCTTTTCCCCCGTGCTTCCTGAACCTCAATATCTTCCTGTGCCACTCCCCTCTCTCCTACTTCCCCAAGATGTTGGAAGGGTTAAAGGATGTGTAGGACTTGCCCTTGGAAGCACAGGAGAGTAAAGCCACACCCTACTACCCCCCCCCCCCCAGCCCCATGACTGCTTTGTCTCCCATCAAGACAGGTTCAGAATAAGAAAGCCCCTCTATTTCTACTTCTAGATCCATGAGACAATCGAGTCTATAAACCAGCTCAAGATTCAGAGGGACTTCATGCTGAGTTTCTCCAGAGACCCCAAAGGCTATGTCCAAGACCTTCTCCGCTCCCAGAGTCGGGACCTTAAGGTAAGAAGCTGGGTGGAGGAAAAGCTCAGAGTTATGAGTGTAGGGAATGAAAGAGATTTGGGTAAATGTTAAGTGTTAGGAAGATGGTTCTGGGTTGAGAGGCTGACTCCTCTGTTCTCCTTCAGGTAATGACAGATGTAGCAGGAAATCCTGAGGAGGAACGTCGGGCAGAGTTCTATCACCAGCCCTGGTCCCAGGAAGCTGTCAGCCGCTATTTCTACTGCAAGGTAGCACAGTAGTTCCAACCATGTACACTCTTTCCTTTTCCCATCCCCTCCATTCTAGAGCAGGTTATTTTAAAAAATACCTTCTTCAATGAGAATCTCCCTAGAGAAATCTCTCCCCTCTTCAGTCCCCAAGGTACAGTACCTCTCCTGCTCCCATCTAAACACAGGAAACTTGTTCCCAGGATTTCCCCCCAGGTGAGGCTGCCCCTGTGCTTGTGGGTGGGCTCTTCCCTCCCCAGAGGTGCTGTACCCAGTACCGCTCCTCTTCCTTTCTGCAGATCCAGCAGCGAAGGCAGGAACTGGAGCAATCCCTGGGTGTACGAAACACCTAGGAACACCTCCTTGGACCAGACACCACCATGGACTTCCAGGGCCAGGTCCCCTGCTCCCCGCCCCCCCAGGAACCTCCCCCTGGGCTGTAACATCACTCCTGAGATATTTTCCACGTGGGGCTGGGGGGACCAGATTAAAGGTCATTCAGCTACCAGTAACTGTGTAGTTATTGGAAACTGGGAAGATGTAAGAGGCAAAAAGGAGTCTCCCATTCCTTTCCCCTCCCATGCTTCTCCTTTCTTTCAGCCCTGCCTCCAGACCTAACAATAATTTGGTAGAAGAAACTTTTAATAACATTTTCTCATTTAAAAAAAATACAGTAACAATTTCTCCATCTGTCTCAGACCATTCTGCCTTGCCCTTCCTGGGGCAAAGACAGCAAAAGGGAAGGGATAAGGAAGTACCAGTGTACAGAGAAGTGGATTAGGTACTGTTGGCCTGCTCTTGTTCAAAGAGTGCCATAGCAAGTTGAGCCCGGCTACCCAATCCCTCCAGATTGCTGAGCCTACAGCGATGGTAGAGTTCCTCACTAAGCCTCGGGCTGCAGTCCCGAAGTGAAAACCTCTGCACCAGGCCTGGCTCAACTGCACGAAAAAGGTGCAGTCCTGAGAACCGTAGAAAAACATCCAGCACCTCTAGCCCCTCAAGGGCTTCCTCTTCTTCCTGTCCAGCCAGTTCCCCGGCCAGCCGGGCTCGAGCTGCTAAGTAGTCAGCATTGTAGAAACACCCTTCTGAAGAGGCCTGCCGGTCAAATCGGCCTCCAGCAGAGGCCCCCCGAGGCTGATCAGGACCAGCAGGGGAGGGTGGATCGGGGCCAGCCCCAGGAGGCCCTGGGGGTGATTTCACTGGGGCCAAAGCAGGGTTGAACTCCTGGAAGTGGACAGGGAAGAAAGCCTGCCAGCCTGAGATGGCATTCATGCGGCAGCGGTTGAGGACATCAGGCCCAGGCCTCGTCCAGACAGTAGTGAGGAAGAAGAGTGTATCTACTGGGTGTTTTTTTGAGACTACATCCATGAGCCGCACCTGGGAGGGTGCCTCAGCTCGCACAGCAAGCCAGGCCAGTCGTGTCCCAGGGTGTTTGCGCTCCAGCTCAGCTGCTGCTGCCTTCACCCCTGCAAAGGGGTCTGGGGCCCCTCGACCACCCTCTCGTGGCCCATAGACCAGCAGCAGGGTCAGTAAAGCATGTTCCCTTGGCTCTAGGACACCAGCTGCAAAGGCCTCCAGGAAGGCAGGGGCAGCAGCAGCTTCTGTAGGCAGAAGGGGTAGCACTAGCTGAACCCTCGTGGCCTCAGTGACATAAGGCATAGGCAGGATTTCCACTCGGCTCAGTGGCCGAAGTAAACTGACTCTTCGTGCTAGGGCTCGACGGTGCCCACGTTGGGTCACGGCCTCCAAAAGGAGGTCCAGTGTATATTCCATGCCCCGTGCTGGGTCAAAACGGCGGTAACCGTTGAGGAGCCGCTGTTTTCGGAAGCGTAGGCGGGGCTGGTAGCGCCTATTCAACTGCTCCAGAGCAGTCTCCACAGCATCACCCACATCTGCCCTGCTGGCGCCCCGGAGTGGGCATTTGGGGGTCCCATCTGCACAGGAGAAGATATGCTGCTCTGTGAAGTAATCCCAGCCCAGCACCTCAAAACGGGAGTGTGGAATGAAAGGGGCAGGGAGCCCCACCGGCCAGCTCAACCCTGCTTCACCCTCTGGGGTCAGCACCGTCAGGTTTCGGATCTGTGCCTAGAGAGAGAGACCATAACCTGTCAAAGCCGGACACAGGGCCTTACAGAGCCTGGGCTTTCTCAGCTCAAATTCACCTTTAGGATGAAGAGTTGGGATCCCTTAGTTTCAAGCCTGGCCCTGCCATTCATTAGCCACAGGAATTTAGGCAAGTCATGAAACCTTTTTCCTCCATCTGTAAAATGGAGATAATAGGACTAACCCTATCTACTTCACAGAGTTGTTTTGAGAGTCAGATAATAGAAATGAATTGTTTTGAACAAAAATTAAGATCCCTAGAGAAATATTCTCCATCATTTCAATATTTCTTCACCATTTCACCATCATTTCCAACCCCAGTAACACATCCCTTTCACAGCCAGGCCCTTTTCTTGCTCCTGCTTTGTTTTCATTAGTCTATATATGGTTTCTGCCACCCATCCCACAGCTGTACATTAACCTACATCTGGTCTCAGGACCTTGCTTCTTTTGGACATCTCTAGAGGTCACAAGTCTCCAGGAACAGGAACAAAAACTGCTCTTCTTAATAAAGAGAAACTGCCAGCCTTCCACCTAACCTAGTACATAGCACTGCCATATCCAAATCTCTGAGAGTTTTCTGGTAGCCTTTTGACTCCTCACATAACCTCAGATACTTAAACAGCCTGTGGGCTCACCCATGACCTATCTCTCTCTTCATCTTAGACCTGAATCAAAATCCTCTCCCCCTGAAGATAGTCAGAAATCAGATCTGGTCACCATCTTCTTTTTAACTTTAGCCTAGCCCACTGCTCCATTTCTCACTGTAAACCCATTTCAATTCTTTTATCTCCCATCTCCCTGGGACAAAAGCCACCACCTTGTAAAATTGGGGATACTCAATTTTCTGACTCACCTGCAGCTGCTCTATCTCACTGTAGGCCCGATCCAACTCTAGGGCACTGAAGCGCTTGTGTAGCCGATACATGAGCGTCCCATCAGAGACAGGGTGCACAGCAAAAGCACTCAGGAAAGCTGAGCTTCCCTCCTTCTCAGGGTCCCTGTTCTTGGCCAACTCAAAAGAACGATACTGCTGCCCCTAGAGGGACAGAGGAAAGACATTGTCTCCTTCACCCAACTTGTATATATCCCCACTGCATTCTAACCCCACAATAAGGGTGCAGACTTCCCCACTGCTCCTTAGGAGTCTCTTACCCAAGAACCTCCCCTCCCCTTGCTGGATTACTCATCCCTGGTGCTCTAAAATAGATGGGGGATGGGGACTGTAAACTCCAGTTTGTACCTCAACCTCCGTTCTGAATCCCACTGTTCTGATCTCAGAAAAGAGAGGTCAGCAGCTAAGAACACCCCATTCCCTTAAATGGGCCTCCTATTTCTCCAGGGAATAGCCCCATCTTTCTGGACTGGAAGGGTGGAACACATCCAGGAACTGTCCCTTTCTCTCAAGGAGAGGGTTGAATGCATAATAATAGCTCTCACTCCCTCTTTGGGAGAAGAACAGATGTGTTCATTAAGGGGAAAAGATGGTTCTTCTCTGTGGTAAAGGCCATGTCTAGTAAATTCCCATCTGTTCAATATTTTTCCTGTCTCTATTGGTCAGAGGTCCCCTGCTAATAATTTTGATGTCTCTGAAGTTTAATGACTATTGCAGGGGAGGTACAGATTGATGCCAATACAGACCAGAGGCAGGGATGGTTTCTGCTAAAAATGCAAGTAGCTGCTAAGCTAAAGGTTATGTTGGCAGCAGCTTCTACAGAGATCAATTGAGTCAGGCTCTAGGATTACTCAGGAGACTCTGGTGAGCCTTCTGCAGCCCGTGGTTATAGGAAGGCAGTACCTGGTGCTGAGACACACAGCCGATGCCCAGGGAGTCAATTAGGCAGCGCCCAAGCCACTCATCAGGACGGGCACTGAGGATGTCTCCGCGGCAGCCATCCAGGTGAGGCCGCAGTCGGAGCAGGAGGCTCCTGGACAGCAGGTAGCCAAAACCACCGTGACAGTACCGGGCCTGCTCCCCTGCACCAATGAACTCCTCGGCCCGACCCAAGTACAGGTCCTGGTTGATACTAAGGTGGCCGGCAAGCGCAGCCAGGCGGGGGGCTTGGACATAGGTGTCATCTTGCATCACGAAGAACCAATCATAGTCAGCACCAAAGTGAGTGTGAAGGTGGCGCAGGGTCTCTGACATGAGCCAGGCTGGGCGCTCATCCCCGTGGGATACCACCTGCATCCCGGCTGGTGCCCTGGCACCTCGCTGCCCTGTGAAATACAGCAGCCGAGGAAAGTAGTGGGCCACAGTGCGGTTCACGGCCACTGCTAATGTGGAAAGTGTGGCTCGGGAGGTCAGGACAGCCACAAGCAGCCGTTCACGAGAGCCCAGTTCCGTCTGGATATACCGTGTCCTGCAGAGAGACCACCGAAGTCAAAGGACCAACTTCCCACCTCTCCAGAGCCCTTTTGAGATACAGTTTGTCCTTCAGATTATGCTACCTTTGGATTAGGCTAGGGAAGAAGGAAGAAGAGACCATCTCTATTGACACTCCACAGTATTCACTGATTAGAGAGGCACCCTGACATAAGTCAGAATGGGCCTTGGAGTCTTAAGTCTTGCATCATACAAATCAGCAGGGTGACCATGGGTCAATCAGGTAACTTCTCAGTGTCCCAGACAACTCTCAAAGACTGTAATTTAACAGGCTGCTGATCTGCTTCACCAGAGGGAGTTTTCATATTGGGAATTCCTTACACTGATGAAATTATAGGTCTGGACCAAAAAAAAGGATGACTGAATATCTGGCACTGTAAGTGATTTTATAGGTTCACTGAACGTGAATTGGATGTCCCTCTTGCCTTCAAGGAACTTACAAATTTGACCTCTTATGAAGCCAGGGTAGGGATCCTCTATCTCAAGGACTATACAGAAGAGAACTCTCACCTGAGCACCTTCTTGTATGGCTTATTGGGATCCCTGTAGTACGGAACAATCCGGGGCTTGAAGTCTTCATCACTCTGGCCAAGTTGGGTCCTTGAATCCAGCTTCCGTGACCCCCCCAGGTCCCCCAAAGCCTCCACACAGGGGTCATCACCCTCGCCCTGGATCCAGGAGACCCGTAAGAGGCTCAAACTGCATCCCAAGGACAGTCCTAGGAGGAGGGGTAGTGCTGGTCGCAGCAAAGCCAGAAGGGAGCTCAGCCGCATGATGGTGTGTCCTGGGGCAGCAATGCCTTCCCCCGACAAGGGGCACAGCCTCAGGGATCAACAGGCCTAAAGGTTATATAGCCTGGGGCAATGCTAAACTTAAATCTTTAAGTAAGGAACCTATAGTCAGTGTGGTGTATAGCACAGCGGAGGAGGTGTGCTTCCAGGATCCAGCATTTCCCAGGGAAGTTCAAGACAAAATCAGGACCCAGGAGCTTTCCTTGAGCCTAGCCTGGCCTTTATTTTCTAGGCCCCTCTGACTCCCCAGCTGTTAGAGCAGAAAAATCTAACTCTTCAAGAAGAAGCAATTAGGCCTACAATTAGCTTGACAAGGTTCCAGAGCTGGGATCAGTTTGGTCTTTTGGCAAAAAATGAGAAAACCAAACTTAAAGACTAGACTCCTGTTCCTGATAGAAGGAGCGAGGACCACAAAAACCTGCAATCAAGACCTAATGCAAGTGGTGGCAGTAAGAGATGAAAGAGGGATATGAGGAGAGATTCATGGCACTTCAAACCAAGAGCCACCAACTGGAGTAACAAACTTCAGCCTCAACCCAGATCTGCCTATCCTGCAGAGTCCCAGGTTCTAGATCAGCCATACCCCAGAATTCTCACTTTGCCTATCTGCTGGAGACTGATACAAGAAAGAGTGTCGGGCTCTCTTTGCCTTCCCTGAAGTGATTCGGGGAAAGGGGAGCTTAGGGTAGTAGAGTCAAAAGTGACCAACAGCCACTAATATTCTGCATCTGAAAAGAGGTACCTGCGTGAGGTAGGCAAGCTTGCTGACGGAGCACCCATACTGGCTCAAAAGAGCCCAGTGGCAGATGGCATTTTCCTTGAATCTGCAAAAAACAGTTTTGCCTGGACCTGTTCTGAGTGAAACGGAAGAGCCAAGTTCCAATAAGCAGTCTCTGCTGCATGAGTTTTTGCCCCTCTACCTGGGCTACCTATAGAGATTCTGCTGCTTAGCTAGCGATGTGACTTCAGACGAGTCACTTCCCCTCCCCGGGCCTCACTTTGCTCATCTGTAAAAGACAGGGCTGGAAAAGTTCCCTTGCGGCTCTAGATCGAAGAATCCAAGAAAGATTCCCAACACCAAAGAACCAGAGAAGGTGAAGGGGCTGCCGAGTCTCCCTGCAAGCGGAGGCCCGGCTCAGCTAGCTTTGGATGAACTTACACCAGAAGTAGGGAAAGCGCGGCTCTGCCTCCCAGCAGGCAGTGATGATGAACACCAAGTCTGCACGAAGGAGACAAGGAGTCCGGGTCTGTCCCGGGCTACAGCCGAAAACCTGCTCGTTCAAGAAGTGCCAGGGAAAGCAGCAGCAAAACAAGCCCAGTGTGCGAGGGTTATTTCCCCCTTTTTTTTTTCGTTTTTTTTTGGGGGGGGGGCTGAAGACAAAAGGAGGGGGATCCTGACCAGGAGGGTCTTAAGGTTGAGCAGAAGCTTCGGGGAAGACAGCGAGCCTCTTCCCCGGGAGTCCAAAGTGAAGCGGGCTGGCCTCCAGTCCCACCGACCCGGGGAGAGCTCGGCCTCTGACTTGTTGAGGACCGGGGCGGTTGGGGGGGGGGCCGCGGGGAGAGGAGAGCAGCCTAATTTCCACACACCCCAGGGAAGGGAGATCACGAGCAAAGAATGGAGAGGACCTGACGCTGCTCTAGAGGATGACAAGCCCGAATCCCGACCGCAAGACACCAACGAACCAGACACCAAGTTCCGGGGACTTGCCGGGTCTGCTACTACTGCCGCCGCTGCCACCTCACAGCCCCCTGGGCCCGCTCCTTCCTCTTCCGCTTCCCCGGTCACTATGGTGACCGCATCCGGCTGCTTGCTCCGGGCCGCCTGCCTGCTCTATGGCTCTCTCTGAGCCCCACTACGCATGCCCAAACAGGACGGAGAGGCCCAGCTGCGACAGTGCAGCCCAGACAGAACAGCGCCCACCTTCGGGACCATTGGGATCAGCGCTTCTCAGAGAGAAGTAGCTCAGTGGCGACCGAACACCCCCGAATGACAGCTTAATCCCTCGAGGACAGAGCATCCTCGAGAACAGAGCAACCCCGTGGGACTGTCTTTGAGGACAGTGAGGACAGAGTATCCCCGTGGGAACAGAGCACTTCTGGATGACAGCTCAACCCCTCCAGGACAGAGCATCCTGGAGGACAGAGCAACCCCATGGAAATGTCTTTGAGGACAGTAAGGACAGAGTATCCCCGTGGGGACAGAGCACCTCTGGATGACAGCTCAAACCCTCCAGGATAGAGCATCCTTGAGGACAGAGCATCTTCGAGGACAGCGCAGCCTCACGGGAAAAGAACCGCTCCACTGAGACCACAGAGCCCAGTGAGGACGTGGAAGTGTGGTGAGAACAGCTTGGCTCGGCTAGGCTCGGCTCAGCGCTGTGGGGACAGAGCCACTCCAAGAGGACAGCTCAGCTGGTTGCCAGGTTGGAGCAGTACAGCCTGTAGCACGAAGCCCAGCAAAGAACCGAACAGCTTGGGACAGCGCACCCTGGCGGGGACAGAGCAGTTCCACGAGGATGTCCTAACAGCCTGAGAGGGCTACTTTCTGTCCTAATATGGTCTGGACACAGTCGCTGTCCTTTTGCCTCTTTCTCCTTCTTCTCCTTCCTGGGATTCCCCTCCCCTTTCCCTTTCCTCACCCAATTGCTCCCCTAATTCTTTTCTCTTTCTCTTTCCATAATTTAAATTTAACTTTTCAGTTCAATTCAATAAAATGTATTAAACACCTACTATGTACAAAGTGGAAGCAGCTAGGTAGTTCAGTGGATAGAATGACTGGGTCTGGAATCAGAAGGACCTGAGTTCAAATGTGACCTCGGACACTTACTAGCTGTGTGACCCTGGGCAAGTCACTTAACCTCTGGTTTTCTACTGGAGAAGGAAATGGCAAACCACTCCAGTACCTTTGCCAAGAAAACCCCATGGATAGTATCAGCATGCTATGGTCCAAGGGCTCCCAAGAGTTGGACATGAATGAATTTGTTGTTACAAATGTGCAAAAGTACTGTCCTAAAGGCCTGGTATACAAATATGAAAGCCACGATCCATGCCCATTCCTGTCCCCAAACCTAAAACAGCTTCTTTTATACATCCTATCTCCTTTGCACCCTTTCTTCCTCCTTTCCTTTACTTCTCTCCTCTTCCATTCCTTCTATTTCTCACACCACTATCTGTTTCACCTATCTTCCCTCTTCCATCCTTTGTTCTTCTCCCCTTTTCCTTCACCCCTTTGCTCATCTCCATCTTCTTCTTCCATGCCTTTGCACAGGCTATCCCCTGTATCTGAAATGCGCTCCTTCCTCACCTCTGCCTTCTAAAACCCCTTGTTTGCTTCAAAACTCAGCTCAAGCGCATGTGCCTTCTATGTGAGTGTGTAGCCCTTTCCTTCCTCCCCAGATGCTGGTGCCTTCCACTCAAGATTACTTTGTACGTGTTATCTTCACTGATGGAATGTGACCTTAGGGCAGAATCACAGATTAATAGATGCTTGTTTATTGATCTCATCAATGTGAATAGTCCTTCCAACCATAATAATTGCACCCATCCCTGCCTATTATGTACTCATACACATCTCCTATAAATTCATTACAGAAGCATTCTGAGAGTTTTGCTCACTTTTTCTTGACATCATGAGGACATCAATAGAGCATCTTTTTCGTCTTTTTTATTCACACATTTCTTTGCTGGCATCATTTATTTTGCTTCTCTTAATTCTCTGTAATTGTAGACTACACACACCCATTATTCTTCTCTCTCTATTGTACTCTTGGCAATATTTATTTTTATTTCCTCAGAGATTTTAATGTTGTGCATTTCAAGCCACTGGATGAATACTGGTATTTTCAAAATGAATGTTTGTTTCAGGGAGAAGTTTCTAGTCATGAGAAGAACAGCAATTTTCTAAAGGCAATCCAGCTTGCTCTTCTCCCATGCAATTCTGGACCCAATTCATTGTCCATTTGCTGTCCTAGTTTAAGATAGATACTAATGGATGGGCTCTACAAGCTGTCCATTCAATTGTATATCATAGTTTGGATAATGGTTATTCTTTATCTGTTTGGTTTTTCCTGAGTGGATAATTAGGCCAAACTCTTTAGAAAGTTAGTGGATTTCAGCTAGAACCCCCTGTAATTTTCTGGGGTTTGGTACTATCATTATAAGATTATAAAAAAAAATACAGGAGAATCTAGAGGACCTTAACATCTATAAGAAATCTACTCAATTTGGACTCTGCTGAATCTTCAAGAAAGTAACTAACACTTTTCTTGAGGAAATGTTCCCGTTTTATGCTTCACTTGGTATTAATGAACAGTGGGTTGTAGAACAAAGCTATCTTTGTTATATTTTTCAAGAGATCTCATATAATCTTGATGTACACATGGGAAGTGCTTTGATGGAAGGAGGCCTAAATCATTTGCATCTAAATTTAATGCCTTTTCTATTATATCCTAAGACCACTCATTTTCCCTTGGTGATGACTAAGGGTTGGCTACCTACATGGGTCTTGGACTTTCTTAGCAAAAACTGACAGAACTACCTCTTTCTATCTGTCTTGTCTTAGGCAAAACTGTCCTCTGTACCAAGTTATTCACCATACTGAATTTAAAGTCCCCATATTTTTGGAATTTTATTTAAAAAGTTTGGAGGAAGAAATTGACTGGCAGGAAGACTCACAGGTCTGACTGATGGCATAATCCTCAACATTCTCAAGGTGATTTGGAATGATTATTAACTTTACAATTATCTTCATTCTTGGAAGGGCAGGTTTCAGTCTCACCAAAAACCAAAGGTGTAGCATTTTCAATCAGAGACATCAGCTCCTTCTGCTGCATTTTTACTGTCATCTAATCTCTCCAGTGTTGTAACTGTCTCTGAGATTTTACCCTCATAAAAAAGTGAGATCTGATGATCTTTTGTTGTTTCCAGCATCGGCCACTTAACAAAATGCCCAGTCTTCCAGATCCCTAGGATCTCTTTTTATAATGCTTTAGCCCCGGGGTGGGGTGGGGGAGTTATTTCAGCACTGGGTTTTTAAGTGTAGCACAGGCTCTAAATTCATTCTCCCAACCCATCCTTGGACCAGCAGTTGGATCCAGGTAGTGTGAGTGAGCTCACTTCTCCTCTTAGAGTTCTATCCCTGAAAGGCTGGAGAGTTTTCTCTAGTACTATTACTCACAAGCCCCTATCTAGTATGTTCCTTCAAAGTCAATTGACCAGTTAATATCAATTAACTTTTACCAAGGGAAATTTATTGAGAAGGCACAAAAAGCAAAGTACAATCATATCTTTTGCAACTAGTTTTCCCTCTTTGGTCCCTGAGGACTCTGAATAAACTCAAGGTTGCTACAAAATATTCCTCCCTCTGAAGATGGAGGGAGAGGTGCTTCCTGGCACTGTGGGTCCTTTTAGCTCTTCATGGAATCCCCAATAAGTTCACTTCTAGGTGCAGCATATGAATGTGTTGCTCCCTTGCTTGTGGAAAACAGTGTTTTGGCTGAATCATCACTATTTCTTGGTACTTTGAGGTCTCTTCACTTGACTTGGCTACTACAGCTACTTATAGACACTGTTACCTGACTTCCTTTGCTAGGCCTTCTGTGACTTTTCTAATCTTTTAAAGCTCACAGAGCTGTAACCTCCTATGTTCTTTCCAATATGAATGCATCCAAGATCGAGGAAGATAAACACAAAGAGGCAAAGGAATGGAGATGCCATATGTTTATGGAGATAGCAAGATGAAACAGCGACCACAGGTCACTGCCACAATTTCCTCTCTCACACAGAGGCCCAGTTCTGGGGCCACCAGGGAAGAAAGAGTTCATCTGCTTGAACTTTGTGTATACATACTCATTTCCAACTTAATAACCAATTAAACATCTTTCATAACCAGGAAGTAAGCTCACAGGATGCAGAGAAGACTTGTACCAGAGGTTTGCTGGGAAATGTTTAACAACTGGTTTTCTGAAGAAGTAATGTATGCACAACACAGTTTTCAGTTAATTCTGATTTATTAACTTGACAATCAATAAATCAAGTCCTGAGTCATTTGCCACTTTCCAAGGCATAAATTCTCACACTGGTACCAATGTGTTCAAGCTATCTCCAAAACACCCCTGCCTGTGCCTGTTCTGAAGGGGGGGAAGGAAGGGCTTTTCCATTGTAAATTTCTGGAAGCAGCCTTACTCAACCTCCCTCTGCATCCAAGCACATGCTTTAAGGGCTGGGTCCTCGTTGGCTCTTTCTTCATTATACAAGGACATGAGTAGGAGTGGGTTTGTGAAATAGTAACAATATCATTCCTCCAACAAAAAGCAGCCATGGTCCAGTATATATGGTATATACATGCCCTTAAAACCAGACCTGGGCTTTGAGTCACAGCTTTATTGTTTACTGTGTGACAATGGGCACCGCCGCTTTAAACCTCTATGAAATTCACTTTCCTTGTCTGTAAAGTGGACAGAAAAATCTTTATACTGCTTTCCTTATAGGGTTGGTGTGTGGAAAGTACTTTATCAGCTTTAAGGTGCTATGTAAATGTGAGCTTATTAAATTGCTCTTAAGGCACAGTAAAAGATGCCAAGAAGTATAAGATTATTTTTAAATAGCTTATATCTAATGTAATGGACTTTTAAAATTTTGAGTATGTAACCACTATACATACACACACACATACAGATGCATATACATATATGTTTATATTTACAATTATATAAAGAACTCCACAGAGATGGCAAAGTAGGAAAAGGCAGTACAGCCCAGCTCTCTTCCCATAGACAACAACAACGGCCACCTAGAAAGAGCACCGGGCCAGACTGGTAAATCCAGTGAAAAATTACAGTCATTTTTCTAGTCCAGGTCAGCATAGGGAGACAGAGGTGTGCAGGCAATGGGGACAGAGTCTAGCTAAGAAGGCCCTGCTCAGAGTCACACATACAAAAACCTAACTGGAGTCTACAGATATACTTGGGTGAGATTCTCAAAATCAGACCCCAGCCTAGTCAGAGGTCTGCAACCGAGTGAACTCCTCAGACCAAGAACTTGCATTTCTGTCCCTTTGAGCAGAATTGTCTCTGATATCACCTCAACAGAGAGCTTTCATCCTAAATTTATTCCTCTTTATATGATTCTATTAAAGGAATTATGATGTACTGTAGTGTGTACACTCTGGCCCTCTCTCAGAGCAGGCAGGCAGCATTACAGAGTACCCCAACGGGTCCTAGGTGTCTCTTTTCTCTACCATTATTGGCTTAGGCTTCCACTAGCTGTGTTGCTCCATGGTTAGGACCTGTGAGCAATGTCCCAGTTCCATTTAACCACTTAACATTGGGAAGTTTTTTTCAAGGGGATATTTACTTTAAAATATAGCTAGAGCAAAGTATAAACATTTCCCCCACTATCTCAGGGGCATACTTTTTCTTGTACCCCTTCAATCTTTAGGGGAATCGGCTCAAAATTTAGCTCAGTTCCTACATAGTATTTATCCCATTAAGTTTACCTCCAAAGGCAACATTAATGATGGACAAGTACTTGTCTCAGCCACTGATGGACTAGGGTCCAGAAAGTTACTCTTTGCTCCTTAGGGCATAAACTGCTACATCCTAAAGTCTAGACTCTGGAACTTCAAGTGCAAAGATTTTCTCCATAGCTTTCAAACTCACAAGGTCAAAGAGGTTCAGGTTCTTCCATTTGGATTGGAAAAGCAAAAAACAAAACAAATGAAGATGCCAAAGACTGAGACTTCTTTCTCAGGGACCACATGGCCTCAGAGAAGAGAAGACCCTGAGGCTTCTTCCTTTACAGTGGGTCTCTTACCAGACAACATAAACAAAAGTCACCAAGATCACTTGAGAGCAATTGAGGTAAAAAGAGGTAGTGTCTGATGCCGACAAGATTTTTACACACCTTTGAAACCATTCCAAGTGCTTCCACATCACTTCATGTGATTAGCTAACAGAACCAATTCCAGAATGCCTATGTATACCACCTAGTTCTCCAAGGCACTTTCTTTACATGTCATCAGTATTTTACCAGAAGTAATTTCAACATGAAGAGGTTGCTTCTGAAGAGCAATCTGATAAGGTCTGCCCATGCCCAATAATGTACCTTCTTTTCTTATTCATGTTTAGATATTTTAGTTGTGTCTTCATTTGAATGTGAGGAACTACTAGCAAGAAGGTCAGTTTGGTTGACTAAAAAAAAATTCTGGCATAAAGTGCCAGAATTGGAGTAATATAAAATAAGCCTGGTAAGATAGGTTGGTGTCATGTTGAATAGAATTCTAAATGCCAAATAGAGGATTTTATATTTGATCCTCGAGGCAACAGGGAGGTATTGAAATTTGTTACAAAAGGGAATGATGTGGTTTGACCTGATTTTTAAAAATTTATTTTTAGTTTTCAACATTCACTTCCATAAGATTTTGAGTTCCAAATTTTCTCCCCATCTCTCCCCTCCCCCCACACCAAGATGGCATGTAATTTGATATAGGCTCTACATACATGTTCATATTGAACATATTTTCACATTAGTCATGTTGTAAAGAATTAGAATCAATGGGAGAAATCATGAGGGAGAAGAAACAAACAGAAAAAGAAAAAAGAGAGAGAGCAAATAATATGCTTCAATTTGCATTCAGATTCCATAGTTCTTTTTTCTGAATGTGGACAGAATTTTCCATCATGAGCCCTTTAGAGTTGTCCTGAACCCTTGCATTGCTAAGAGGAGATAAATCTATCAAAGTCAGTCATCACACAATGTTGCTGTTACTGTGTACAATGTTCTTCTGGTTCTTCTCACTTCACTCAGCATCAGTTCATTCAAGTCTTTCCAGGTTTTTCTGAAGTCAGCCTGCTCATCATTTTTTATAGCACAATAGTTTTCCATTACATTCATACACCACAACTTGTTCAGCCATTCCCCAACTGATGGGCATCCCCTCAACTGACCTGACCTTTAGGAAAAATCACTTCAGCAGGTGAAAATAGAGTGGAGGAAGGCTTGAGAAAGTGAAATCAATTAAAAGGCCATTTTGGGGGGGAGGAGGAGAAGGGGGAGAAAAATTGAAACTCAAGGAATTGTGGAACTAAATGTTGTAAACTAAAAGTAAATAAATAAATTTTTAAAAAAAGATGCCATTTTAACAGTCCAAGTGATAGATAAGGAGTATCTTACTAGCGTGGTAGCAGTGTGAATGGATAGAAGGTGATCATGTTGTTGAGAAAGAATTGACAAGACTTGGCAACTGGGTAAAAGTGGGTGAGTGAAAGTGAGAAGTTAATGTTTTAAATCTGGATACCTGAAAAAAAAATTGGTATATTTGAAAGAGGGGTGGTGTAATGTCAAGCAAAGGCAACTTTTAAGGTTTGGATTACCAGCATAGTAAACCTCACTTATTCAGCAAACATTCAAAGAACAGAGAAAGTCAAAATACAGTGTAACTTGTTCCTTTAGCAAGTAAGTTCTCAATTCAATCCAGGTACTACTCCACCTTAGACAGTACATTCATTTAGTCAGTCAAAAGTCTCTTCTCAAATGGAGATTAGTCTCCACCCATAAACAAAGTACATTCATTTGGTCAATCACAGCGCACAAAAAAACCTCAAAGGCTTCCTACCCCTGAATCTCAAAAGGGGCAGGAGAGCACAAAAGGCCATCCACTCTTAAGTTACAACAAGATTAAGCTCAGCATTGAATACCCAAGGAAAGGGCCTTCTTTCATCTTCACTACAGGCAAGCCCTCAGCAATCTCAGTTCCTGGGGAGACAAGGATCAACAAAGCCATAGCCAGTGTCCTCATCAAGTCACTCTCTGCCTGTGGAACAGTCCCAGAACCCCTGAAAACATCAGCAAGGCCCTCTTCCAGGATTTCTGTGCAGGTAC
>CM053581.1:509885305-509932751 GCA_028627135.1 Pseudochirops cupreus | reverse complement strand
CCAAATTCCTTCTGGCCTTCTCTAGGCTTGGGCCTCTCTCCCAATTCATAGCTCCTCACAGTTCAGCCTTCTCTCTTCACATCAACAACTCCATCCCACAAGTGGGATATTCACAAGCTCTGGGTTTTAACACTCAACCCAAAAAACAAGCCAATACAGGGGCATCTCCAAATTCCATTACCAATACACGTGGTTTTTTGGAGGGTGGGGGAGATAATGCAGATTGAAACCATGCCTGCTCATCCTCCGTCCTCACTCTATTTATCCAAAACAGAAGGGAGGCTGTGGGGTTTTTACTTACCGGTTACTACTTGTGAGTGCAGAGCTGCATTCTGAGGGATGCTTGCAATAGCTTATTAGATCATCTGTAAGGCAAGGGGTGGGAATGCTGGGGATAGGAGAGCAGTACAATTTCTACTGCGGGTCCCCCCTTCCTGATTAGGTTATAACTGCCCTAAAGGGTGATGCCTAATACAGAATGGGGTAGGTTGGGAGCTTATACCATGGAAGGGAACAGAGTAAGGAGTGTCAGGGGAAGTATAGCTATGTTAGAGACATTTTGTCTACCATGAGGAGAGTGCTCTGATTGGTTGATCACACACTTTTTGGGGTCGTGCCACAGCCCCTAATGAAGTTGTAGTCCCTACCTTGGAAACCACTGAAGACAATGACTTGCTTGTACTACTATCATCAAAAAACATTTATTGGATGTCTTCTATGTGTAGGGTATTGTGCTCAACAAAGTGGGGAAAACAGTAGGGCATACACATAAAAGGTAAGTCATAATATAAAATGGCATAGACCAGCGGTTCTCAACCTGTGGGTTATGTTCAATTTGTAACAATGAAAATACATTCTGCATATCAGATATTTACATTACAATTCATAACAGTAGCAAAATTACAGTTATGAAGTAGCAATGAAAATAATTTTATGGTTGGGGGTCACCACAACACGAGGAACCATATTAAAGGGTTTCGGCATTAGGAAGGTTGAGAACCGCTGGCATAGACCAAGGGTCAAATGAGCACAATAGACCAAATGTACTACAGGAGTTGATAATACTTCTTCCCTGGTCTTTGCATGTTGTAGGTCTCTTATGGTCTCATCATTTTCCATTTTGCATCATAAATGTATGGGGATAGCATAGCCATGCACACTGGTTTATATGCCATATGCTTTCTGTTAGATTGTAGGCTCAAGGAAGTTAGGGAACATGCTTCAATTGTCCTTCCTTCTCCCTCAATACTCTGCCCAGAGTTTAATAACTGATTGTCAAATGACCAAAGAAATAAGAGTTCAGATAGAAAGGTCACTCTGGCCTAAGGCCAGCAGGGACTTGAGTGAGGCTATAAATTTGATAAAGTAGGTCCAACAGAATGAGTTCCTTAAAGGTGGAAACTGTTTTTCTTTGTGTCCTCAGCAACCACAACAGTAGAGTGCCTAACTGTTTGCCCAGTTTAACTTAATTTGGGCTGGATGTTGGAAGGCCTAAATGCCAGGCTAATGAGAAAAACTAATTTATGTGGAACTTTAAGAGACATATCATTTTTTTTTCTCACTTGATTCTCACAACTCTATGAGGCATAGGTTTGGGATTTAATCCTGTCAATAGTACAACGCCATTTAAGGTTTTTGAGGAGGGAAATGATATATTGTAGAAAGAATGAGCTTCTGGTGGAATGCAGAATAGAAGATAGAAAGACTGGAGGCCAGGAGAACAATCAGGTAATTGCAATAATCCAATATGAAAGTGATGGGGAGGTGAGTGACTTCGCCAGTCAGAGTGGTAGTAGTGGAAATGGTACAGAGAAATAAGTATTGACTGACTTCTCCCTTTCTAAAATCTTGCTAATCAAAAATGATTCTGAGCCTGGATAATGGGGTCATGGGGAGAATTATGGTAATGTGCAGAAATATGGAAGCCATCTCAGAGTTGGAAGGGACCTCAGAGATCTCCAACCCTTATTCATAAAAATGGACATCTAGCCTTTGCTTGAAGACCTCGAATTAGGAAGAACCCACTCTCTCCAGAGGCAGTCAATTCCACTTTAGGATAGAGCCTAGTCTAGTCAACTCACCAAATTTTCATTAAGCATTTCATTATATTCTAGGCACTGTGCTAAGCACTAGAAACAGATATAAGTAGACTGCTTCTGGTAAAATACTGATGACATGTAAGAAAAGTGCCTTGGAAAACTAGGTCATACACATAAATATAAAAAAAAGACTGTCCCTGTCCTCAAGAAGCTTACATTCTAATGGGGGGAGGGGAAGACAACATAAATGAAACTGGAAGAGGAAGGGGGAGGCAGGAAGGTATCTTTGAGAGGAATGAAAATATTACTGGCCTGGGCACTTTCCTTGAAATAGAAGAGGAACTATCAGAGGAAAGGGCCACCAGGGCAGAGTATGCTTCCAGTGTGAGAAGGCCGTGGCAAAGGAAAACTCCAGGGTGAGGAGCTTCTGCTGTGGCTTGGTGGATGCAGTGGAAGATCTTGGCATCTTTGATGTCTGACCAAATTCTAAGTGCTCCACAGCACCTACTTCAGCCACTGTCCTGGCCATTGGAACACACTGTTCTCATCTGCCTGTTCTGCTGGGGGAGGTCTTCACAGGCTTGGATAGATATTTCTCTAACTCACCAACAGTGCCAGGCCTGTTGGTTACTTTTTGCCTGATTTAACCCATCTACTGCACATGCTACAGCTTCTAGGAGCCACTGGTGAGAACTGAGTGAGGGGCAGACACCAAAGATGGATGCACAGCCCTGGAAAGGGCTCCTAGAGCTTTCACAACAGAGGTGCTCGTCCTACCTGAATACCCCATACACCTATGTACAAACAGGCTATACACCAGAAAAATCAGAGATGACCAACAGAGGGAAGGCACTAGGATTCGGAGGGATCAGGAAAGGGTAGGATTCTAGCTGGGCACGAAGTCAGATGGAGATGAGAAGGGAGAGTGCCCATAATGGAAGAGAGCCAGTGAATATGCCCAAAGCTGAGAGAGAACATGTTGTCCCAGGGAGAGCCAGGAGGTGAAAGCTCCGGGATTGGGGGAGGTGTGAGTGTATCGCTATTGAAGGCCTTGAACGCTAGCCTGGCGAGTTTGACCGTTTCTCGGGAGGTAATTAGCCACTTCTGAAGGGTTTTCAGCAGGGCGGAGCGACATGACCAGATGCACATATCGGGCAACACTGTTATTTTTTAGTGGCAGGAAAAGCTGATGGAGAATGGGGTGGGGGGTAGGGCGGAGGTGGTAACGCCTATTAGGAAGCAGCTTCGATAATCCAGGTGGACGGACCAAAGGACTTGGAGTAGGATGGTGGCAGCAGGAACAGAACAGAGAATGGATGAGAAAGATTTTGTGAAGGTCGAATGACAGGATTTAGTAACTAACTGAGGATAGGAGAGAGAAGGATTTTTAACACTGAAGACCGGTAGTGAACAGCTGAGAAAGAGGAGGAGGGGGAAAGGGAGGAGGAGATGAGAAAAGGGGGGGAGCACAGAGTGGAAATCCAGGGCCAAGGGCAGAAATGTGGGGGCCACCCACATTAAAGGGGCTCGGAAAAGGCTCAAGAGCCCACGGAGACAGAGCGGGAGCCCCAGGAGAGAGGACCCCCGGAGCCGAACTCACAGCCTGAGAGGAGAGGGGGATGAGGGCTGGAGGAAGGGGCCCTGGGATTTGGTGAGGCAGGAGGCCGTCCTCACAGAGCACCCCCCCTTCTATCCCCACCACCCTCCGTCCCCCCATGCCATACCGCTGAGGGAGCGAAGACTCATTGCAAAGAGGTGATAGATGGGCAGGAAGGAAGTGGAGGCAGGAGGGTGCTGAAAACTGTTCCGAGAAACTTGGCTTCGTAAAGGACAGAAAAGCCGAAGTAAAGCTTTAAGAGAGAAGGGCTAGGCTGGGAACAACCTCGACTAAATCTCTTAGATTGTTTTAACACCTGGACTACTTCTTCAATCACTTGCTCAGCTCTTCTCTTTGCTCCGCGACGCAGGCGCTCCGCTCCTCTCCCCCTCCCTCCCCCCGTACTTGGTGTCCGCTCCGCTAACACCGAGTGGTGAATACTGGGAAATGTAGTTGGAGACCGGCAGCCTTTCTTCTTGGGCCCCCCACCTGGAAACTCCTTTTCCCGGCATCTCGCGAAAAAGAACTGAGGTTCCTGGGGAAGGACTTGAAGATACTACCCACCTATACGCACATTCTACTGGGATTTGCAGTTCCTTAGACCTAACATCTGCTCACGAGCGTAGGGCACGGTGGACTACAATTCCCAGGAAAGACTGCGCCTCCCTATTAGATGACGTCATCGCGACAGCACTGAGGCCTCTGGGAACTGCGGTAGTTCGCGTGCGGGGCCCTAGCCTTAATCTGCCGAGCCGGGAAGACGACATTTCCCAGGTGGCTCTGCGGAGTCGCGCCGGGAACAGGCGGGTGCTGTGATTGGCTGGCGAGCCGGCCGCACGCGGAGTAGCCGAAGCTGCTCTGTTGCGACAGAGGCCGAGCGGCGAGGCCCGGTGAGCTGGGGGAGGGGGTACCGGCCGGTGAGAGCGGGAGAGTCGAACCGGGTCTGAAGGGAAGGCAGGGGATGGAGGGAGCTAGGAGACCCCGGGGATGGAGAGGAGATCTAGGGAAAGAGGACTTGTGGTGAGGGACGGTTGGTGAGGGAAGAGAATCGGGCCGGGGCTGGGGGGGGGGAGTGCGGGGAAGAGAGTAGAGAGGGGTGTTGGGAAAGAAGAGTTGGGGGAGGGGGGAGAGAGGTTCAGGAGATGATAGAGAGTAGGGGGGAGGGAGAAGACGAGAGGGGAGAGTTGGAAGGAAAGGGAAGAGACCATCAAGAGGGAGAGATCGAGTTGGGGGAGGGGGGGAAAGCGGAGAGCGAATGAGGGGAGAGAGTGGGGAAAGAGGGGAAACTGGGGGAGAGTTGGGAAGAGAACAACGTGAAGAGTGCGGAAATAGGAATAGATAGTTGGGGGAGGGGTCGCGGGGGAAGAGAGTAGAGTGAAAAATGAAGAAGGGAGGGGGGAGAGGCATGGATGAAGAATCGAGAGAATGAAAAGAGGGGAAATGAAGAGTGGGCGGAGAGAGTAGTGTGGAGGAGTGAAGGAAGTAGAATTGGGAAGAGATGGAAAAAGGAGGGTGCAGGAAGAGGGGAGGCTACAGAAAACAGTGATTTGAAGAAGGGGTAGAGTAAAGAAGAACAGGCAAGCATGGCTGGAGAGGAAAGGACGAAATAACAAAGTATTTAAAAGGTGAAGTTTAAGGGACTGGGGATGGGGGAGCAGAAGAGTCTGGAGGGAACTTGCAAAAGGGTATGGGAGGTTGGGGACCCTAAAAAAGGAAAGGAATGAGAAGTAGGCAGAATGGAGGGGTATAGGAGGTAAACTGAAGTGTAGGGTAAGGAGAAATTCTTTTAGGAGGCAAAGCTTGGACATAGGAACGTGGATTTATAGCTGGAAGGGACCTTAGCGGTTATTTGATCCGCAGGCATTTTACAGACAAAGAAACTTGAGGCCCAGAAAGGTTCGGTGACTTGCCTGGCACTGCTAAGATTCTAACTGATTCCTCTGACTTCAGATCTAGTGTTGAGCTGTGATCTGGTAGTGGGGGTTCAAAAGGAGATAACAGGGCTGAGTCAGGAAAATGTCCGTGGTGTGTAAGACACAGTGGTGGTGTGTTCTTGGGTATGGAGACATCTTTACCTTTCTCACTTCAGGTTAAACGGAAAGAACTGTAACACCTGTGGCTCATCGCCATGCCCTCTGATCTGGCCAAGAAGAAGGCAGCCAAGAAGAAGGAAGCCGCCAAAGCCAGGCAGCGTCCCAGAAAGGGGCATGAAGAAAACGGCGATGCTGTCACCGAGCCACAGGTGGTAGAGGACAAAAATGAGGAAGCCAATGGCAAAGAGACCTTAGGTAAGGTTGAAGTATCTTGTATGGGAGTTCCCTGATAATTCTGAGTTGGCGTGGGTTAAGAATTGTCAGAATGTAACTTTTGTTATCGTCATGATTCAAGTGCAAAAAAGGACAGAGAACCTGTCTTATGCCATGTTTGGCCCCATTTTGGGTCTGTGACTTGAGCCCACAGACTCTGTTGAGTATCTGATGCCAGAGTAGAGGTGGTATGTTCATCCTGGGGTCTGGATACTTTTCTTTCTCAGCCTCTTATTTTCACAATGGTTAATAATTAACCCTGTCTGTTTGGTGGCCAGGGTGCTGGATTGTGTGTCACATGGAACCCTTCAAGAACTATTGACCACATAGGAAAAGATGCCTTATATTTGACCCCTAAAAAGAGATTACTTTCTTTGTTTTATTTTGTTGGAAATGTTAATTAAGTATATGCTATTTAACAAGGCACCAAACCATATTTCTGTGAGAAATATTAACAGAGTAAGATCCTCATTCTCCCTCTAGCCTTCTTAGGAGTTTGGGGAGATAGAAACACACAAAAGGGAAAATTAACTAACTATATCAAGATAATGTGATAAGTAATTCCTTTCCCTGATATTCATTTAGTTTGTTATTTATTTACTTGAGGGGCATTGTGGTATAACAGAGAGCCTGCCTCAGTAGTGGGAAAAATCTGATTTAAGTCCCACCTCAGACATATGGTAGTTGTATGACTCTGGATAAGTCACTTACCTCTTAATCCATGCTTCAGGCCAGCTCTAAGACTGTAAATTGCAGAATGATTGCTTTCCCACATCATAGCAAGATTCTCTTCATCAGGAATTTCCTATTCCAATGAAATTACAGGTCCTTCCTACCCTCTACCTGCCCCCCCACCCCAAAAAGAATTCATTTATTCATTATATGGAGCTTCTCTTGCAATCATCCTAAAATATTTTTTGTCATTCCTCATGCCTTCTCATTCTCCATTGCCTGAAGTAACCATCCTTCCCCTTTCCAATTATCTGAGTACTGTTCTTTCACAGTCAGATTCTAAATACCTTCTCCTTTGTGAACTCTTTTTCAACTATACTAACCCACAGTAATCTTTGTCCTCCCTGAATTCCTGTAAAATGCTTATTACTATATATATTATTTGATGCTTAGCAAATGCTGGCTTTTATTGTTTTTCTTTTAAATTCCTTGAGGATAAGAACCAGATAGAGGGTTTCTTCTTTTTGCCTTTATTCCACTTTTACCTTTTTGTAACCTTTCTACCCATGAAAGTACTTTGCACAATGACTATTTAAGGAAGATGAAAATAAGTGGTGCCAGACGAAAAGCATTCAGAGAAAGGAGAGACTGAGGGAGGAAAATAAGAACTAGGGGATTACTCCATGCCTAGGACATTGATTGGGAGAAAACTGGTAAGACATCAGGCTGTGTGGTGAAATGTTGATGAAAGGGAATAACTTTTACTGCTAAATTTCCAAACCAGTGCCCCAAAGGAGCATTTTATTTTGAAATATTACCACCAGCGTAACCCTAGAAACTTGTCCTTCATTCTTTAAGATGTTAGACAACTCTTTAATTCAGTCAAGGCAACTCTGAGGTTTAAAAAACCGGTAAAGGAAAGAAAATGACAATCACAAAGCTCAAGGTGGTCATTTTCATTCTATCCAACCCTTTTTCTGACCATCTAGGTCAGTATCCAAAGCATAGATAAAGCTGATTGTTTCTTTCCAAGCCAATCTCAGCTCTCCAACTTCTAATTAGCATCTTAGCCTAACCTAGATGTAGTCCATTTGGCTCTGAATAATTGTTCCCTTTTAGAGACTGGAAGCTGGCCTTCAACATAGCCCTCTCAGAGTTCAAGATAGACCACTTCTCTTTTCTGATATCAAAACTGGCCCCCTTTCTGGAAGTTCCCACTACATTTTAGCAGCAAAAAGCTTCCATTGGACCTTAACCCTGGTCCTTTTGATGTTCAGGTAAGACTCGCACTGTAAATCTAGTTAACATTTCATATCTGACCTTCAAGCTCTACACACTTTTTGGTATGGTCTCAAAAAAGATTACTCATTTTCAGTTTGGTTCTCACTTCTCATAGGAGAGTAGTCCCTTCTTAGAATCCCACAGGAGAATTTTACAATATTCTAGTACTTGATGCTTCCAATAATAAAACAGGCAGTTTTGACCCAAAATAAAAAGGTCATCACACACCAAGGGGCAGAACATTTTTCCTGACCAGGTCAGAGGGCAGGTGGGGAAGATGGAAGAAATGAGAGTGGCCAAAGTAAGATGTGTCATTTGGAACAAAGGAAGATGAAACCCTCTCCTAGGTAAAGTGGAATCATGATCTTGGATTGATAAGATTTTTAAAGCAGTGGATACACATTGAATAAATTAGAAAGTTTGAAAACTCATACTTCCACTGTTAGACCAGAGAGTTATTCCCCAGCTCCCAGCTTTCTTTAAGGAGGCAAACATATTGTCATCAGACCTAGGCTCTAAGATAGTGGAATCTAGGTTTCTCATCACTTCACCCCATGTTGCTGTGGGATGATAAAAGTTCATGTGTATTTAGTGCTTTCATGTTTGGAAAGCACTTTTCTCACAACCCCAGGATGTATATGTAGAACAAGTACTATTCCCACTTTGCAGATGAGGAAAGTGAGCCTCTGAATTTGGTCAGACAACTAGTAAATATCCAAGGTGGAATTCAAACCCAGATTTCTTGCTTCTAAGGCTATCATTCTTCCCATTACTCTATATCAAGGCTTCTTTCTAAGTCTCTTGGAACTTCCCTTATTACCACGTGTCAAAGTTACCACTTCTTTCAGAGTCCCTGTGGTCTACCTTTCAGGCTGCTGAAGGCTGAATCTTCTCTTAAGCTCCCCACAGTGTTAGGAATGACTTTGTGCTACATATCACCAAACTTGAACCTTGCCAGTCTACCTCTGCCAGGCAATCTTCCCCAAGAAGCAGAGCATGAAAAACCAATAAAACCTTCAAAGAGAGTAACCTCTGTCCTTTGTTATTTCTTGATTTGTAAGATTCAGCAGGGTCACAATATTCTCTGTGGGAAACATCCTGAACCAAAGTTTAGGTAGGAATGAATGTAATTTATTCAGGGGCCAGTGAGGAAATTGGCTTGGCTAGAACAGAGGGCATGTGTTTGGGAATAGTGCGGGGAAGGATGAGAGCCAGAAGGCCAGATAATGTTGGTTGAAAACCTTTAGGCAGATGATCTGATCCTGAACAGAGGTATGACCTAGGAATCATGAGTCCATGGCAGTGAAAAAGAGGTAGAGCAAGTGGTACTGGAGGAGGAGCTACAGGAGCTGGGGAGCAGCTCACAAAGGGGCTTTGATCATTTTCTTAAATCTAATTTGTGTGTAAGTTGTCACCCCATGATGTCATTGGTCCTCTGAAAATGAAGGTTGAACAACAATCACACCTGTCCCCAAATAGACTTTTGGATCCATAGGTCTAATCCATCTAAGCAGACCATTCTCTTCCTTCCTGTTTCAACTTCCATCACCATTCCCCACCATTGGATAGCTTCTTTTCTTTTCAAAGCACACGATAACTGCAAAGGTTTCCAGCTTGGGGATTTGAGAATGAGCGAGTGGCCTACTTCCATTCCTTCATCTATCTCTATAGCTTCCATCCTCAGTTCAGGCTTTTGTTAGTGCTGCCTCATTCCTCCATGATTGTAGGCTTCTTTCTCACTGGCTTTGTCACCTGGCCCATCTACAATGCCATGGTTTAAATGTCATCTGTTTGGTCTGATGCTGTCATCAGCATCATTCTGTCTCTGAATTAACAGTAATCTGGATGGTAATAGTAGATGATACTTATGTAACACTTGAGGTTTACAAAGCACTTTTTAAATAAATTTTTGTTTTATGTATACAACCCTGTGGGGCTTCATGCTGTAGGTGGTATTATCTCAGTCCCAGAAAAATGATGCTCAGCAATGTGAATTAACCTACTCATGTGATAGAGATAGTAAGTTTAGAGGTAGAATTTGAATCTAAAACTCTTCTTTGAAATTCAGTGTTTTAATTATATGACAGACTTTTCATTGTAGCAGTCCCTCATATTTCCTCTGGCTTTTCTCCACACCTTCATTGAGCTTTACCTTACGCCTCTAAGGCCTCATCTTCTCCAGCCAGACCAGTTCTGTTGTCCTTACCAACTGTGCTTTTGGAGTACTTTTTTTCCAGCTCAGCCCCCACCCTGTTTCTAAACTTATTAGTCATCCTCTAGGACTCATCTTCACATTTATATCATTTTTATACTTTCTTTTTTTAAAAAATTAATTTATTTTTAGTTTTCAACATTGAGTTCCATAAGATTTTGATTTTCAAATTTTCTCTCCCTCCCCTCTCCCTTCCCTAAGATGGTACACAATCTGATATAGGCTCTACTTAGGCATTCATATTAAACTTATTTTCACATTGGTCATGATGTAAAGCATTTTTCTACTTTCAAAGCACTTTTGTATCCGTTCTCTTATTTGATCCTGTAAAGCAGCGGTACTCAACCTGTGGGTTGAGACCCCTTTGGGGGTCAAATGACCCTGTCACAAGGGTCGCCTAAGACCATCAGAAAACACATATTTCTGATGATCTTAGGATCTGAGACACTGCTCCTCTATCTGTCTCCCGGCGGGTCCGCCCACATAGGAGTATTATAGGGTTGCGGCATTCGGAAGGTTGAGAACCACTGCTGTAAAGAAACAGTGAACCCCAAGCTAGATGACACAGGCGCTGGTTATCCCTCATCAAAGTGGCAGTGTGAATAGGGGGTAAAACACTGGACTGGTGTCCAGGTCATCTTGTGTGACCTGGTTATGTGAGTTGGAGCAGGCACTTTACCTTCAGGAACCCATTTCCTCATCTGCAGCCTAAAGGCATGGATTAGAATACTTGTAGCCTCAAGGCCACTATGGCCTTCCACTTTTGCTTGAGTCCAAGTTTTACAGGACAAATCTTTTTGTTAAGGGAATTTTTTCTGTGGAGTTTGGATTCTGGCATAGGGTCACACTTGAGGACCTACAGGGCCACGTGTGCCCTGGAGGCCTCAGGTTCCCCACCCCTGGATTAGATAATCACTAAAATGCCTTCTAATTCTTAACATTCTATGACTGTAAAGAAACTGGAATACCCAAAGGTAAACTGAGTTGGCTGAGGTCACCCAGCTAGTTAGTAAAAAGATAGCACTACTTCCCAGGTTTCTGGACTCCAAAGCTAGTTTTCTTTCTACTATGTTGTGTCTTCCAAACTTCCCCATCCATTTTTCTACCATCCCCATTTCATTTTATCCAAGAAAATCTCAAATAGCTTCTCTCCTTTCTGCCCTTCAGAATAATGATTTTTAAAATGAAATGGGTGAGTAGGCTGCCCATAACCCTGTCACTGCCTCAGGGACCATCTTTGGAAGTAGTTTTGGCTCAGATAATGTAAGGGAGCAGTAGCTATATGATTCACAAGAAATGATCTACCATCTGGTGATATGGGCCCAGTCATTGAACCTGGCTCTTTCTGTAGAAGTTAAGTATAGTCTTTTCCTCATCAGCAGGGTAGTGATGGCACCAGAAATGACATGCTCCTTTCATGCCCTGTTGGTATGGACCGTAGTGCCTTATGATTAGCTCCTTCTGGGCAATGTGGCTTCCTGGAAACACAGCCTCCTTAGTTGATGAGGTGAGCTGACCATGTCCTGTTAGCATCTGCTGAAGGGCAGATAAAGCATCTCAACCCTTCCCTCAAGGAGCTTACAGTCTAGTTAAGGAACTTTTTAACATGTATAAAAAAATAATTACACAATTTACAGTGAAATAAATGCAGGGGAGAGGTCACTTGGTACAGTGAGATGAGGTTTCATCCATCTCCATGACAGAAGCCAGAGAAATTAGACATATAGTGTAAGTAGAATGGTTTTTTTGGGGGGGGGGGGCGGTCTATTTGAAGGGGGAAGGTAGGGTAATTGGGGTTAAGTGACTTGCCCAAGATCACATGGCTAGTAAGTGTTAAGTGTCTGAGGCTGGATTTGAACTCAGGTCCTCCTGACTCCAGGGCTGGTATTCTATTCACTGCCCACCTAGCTGCCCCAACTAGAACATTCTTAAGAGCAGTGTGCCCAGGTGCTAGGTTTGTGTGATATATGCCAGCCCTGGAGGGTCAGTACTGATATAGCAGATTGTTTTTAATCACTATTAAATATTGTAAGGTTTCTGGACATGAGTTGGGTTCTCGTCTTTGTGAGTAATTTGTGCCTGTTGATTGAACCCATCCCTTGCCTTTTCCCTTGCTGTCTTTAGAAGTGGATTTGCTGACCAAGGAGCTGGAAGACTTTGAGATGAAGAAAGCTGCTGCCCGTGCTGTCACTGGAGTCTTGGCCTCTCACCCCAACAGCACTGATGTCCACATCATTAACCTCTCCCTCACTTTCCATGGTCAAGAATTACTCAGTGACACAAAGCTAGAGCTGAACTCAGGACGTCGCTATGGCCTCATTGGGCTGAATGGAATTGGTGAGGCACTGGAATGGTCAGAGATGTCTGGTTGATTGCTTTGGCTACCAGCCGTATTTCTAGGGTATCTACTGTGTGCCAAGCCAGGATGCTAGGCACCACGGAAGAGGCAAAGATTATTAAGCCATGGCTTCTGCCTTCAGGGCCCTCACAGTAAGCGGGAAGAGGAAAAGGCAGCTGAACAATACAAGGCAGGAGAGTGGTATCTACCGCCAGTGCTGGTAGATGAGAGGAGAGAGAAAACACTAGGCTAAGGTGGCCAGGAGAAGTTTTGTTGTGGCTTTCTGGGAGGGTGATCAAGGTGCTTTAAGATGGATTGGAGTGAGCTAGGCAGCAGATAAGAGGGTGGAGGCAATGTTTGCAAACTCATGGTAGGAGGGGACACATAAAACCAGTCTCCATGGGATGAAGCATTTATGGAGGGAAATTATGTGAGAGAAAGTTGGAACTAGATTGTGCAGGTAATGCCCGTGCTCATTCATCCTCTTCCATTTTCCACATCCTATCTGCTATTGCCTCCTCACCCTTTCCCTAAATTTCTCCTTCATCTTTAGGAAAATCCATGTTGCTGTCTGCCATTGGTAAGCGAGAAGTGCCTATTCCAGAGCACATTGATATCTACCACCTGACTAGGGAGATGCCCCCCAGTGACAAGACTCCGCTGCAGTGTGTAATGGAGGTGGACACAGAGCGGGCCATGCTGGAGAAAGAGGCTGAGCGGCTTGCCCATGAGGATGGTATGGAGAAGGTGTCCTTGGGTGGGTGGTGAGATTTAACTCGAGGCACCAAGGTCCTTAGAATTACATGTCCTCTCCCCGCCCCTTTGCAGCTGAATGTGAGAAGCTGATGGAGTTATATGAGCGATTAGAGGAGTTGGATGCCGACAAGGCAGAGATGAGGGCCTCTCGGATTCTACACGGCTTGGGCTTCACACCTGCCATGCAACAGAAGAAGCTCAAGGACTTCAGTGGTGGCTGGAGGATGAGAGTCGCTCTTGCCAGGTGGGCCCCTCCCCACCTCAGTCCAGCCTAACTTCCTTGAGGCAGGTTATCATCTGTCTCTAGTGGCTTCAAGCTGAAACCCAGCTGCTTGGGAGATTTGTGTGGGTAACACATCTAAACAGGACAAAATTGTGAAAAAGGCCTCTTTCCTTCCTTCTCTGGCAGTACCTTCCAGCTCCACTGCCACTTTTCTGTCTTGTGTCTGATTTCTAGTAATCTGTGCTAGAGAATTGATAAAGATGTTTAACAGCTTAGGCACTTACCCTCTCCTTTCATTCTACCCTCCTAATACCTAATCTTCTGGCTGCTCTAGGTTGGAGGCTCCAGGCACTTCCTAGGCATATTTGCCAAGTCACCTTCCCTCTCTGCTCCTTCCCTGGGCTCTTGGTTTCACTTTCTTCCTTTAGGGGAATGAGTATTTAAAGAGGAGCTTTAGAAAGGCTGCCTGCCACCTTAGGGGGAAGGAACACTAAAATCCATCTCCCTGCCTCTAGGCAGAGCTGTCCTTCACCCACTTTAGTTGCATCTCTCCAAAGGAATGAGTATGTTCCATGTTCTCCCTTGTTTCTGGGTCTGACAACCCAATCATAGTTCTTGCTTTTATGTCTCATCTAGAGGCTTGTGGCTATTCCAGTTTATTTCCTGGGTCTCTTGTGTAGGTGGAGACTTATAAAAGAAACAAACGGCAGTATCTTTATTAGGTCCTCTGTAGTCTCTTCTCCTCTTCAGACTAAATAATCCCTTTGCTT
This sequence comes from Pseudochirops cupreus, assembly GCA_028627135.1. Lineage (NCBI taxonomy): Eukaryota > Metazoa > Chordata > Mammalia > Diprotodontia > Pseudocheiridae > Pseudochirops > Pseudochirops cupreus. Next base: position 509,918,557 of record CM053581.1, on the reverse strand, counting down.
AAAAGTCTTCATTTCCTGTAATTATTTCTGTCATTCTCTTTCACATCTCCAAGTTCTATCCTTCCCTCTAAAGTTGAGGAGCCACAGATTACCTCTCAGATTCCTTAGGGCCTGATCCAGAGAGAGAGTATCTCTGTGTGTAGAGGTTCCATCCCAGCACAAACTTTAATAAGCATCTCTTTTGTTGTTCTTCCCTTTCCCACCAGAGCCCTTTTTATCCGGCCCTTCATGCTGCTATTAGATGAGCCCACCAACCACCTGGACCTGGATGCCTGCGTTTGGTTAGAAGAAGAACTGAAGACGTAAGAGTGTGTGCATATGTATGGGAAGTTGTGGTAGGGGAGGGCATTAGGCCTGGATCGGGCAGGGATTCTTAACCTCTTTTATGCCATGAAACCCATTAGCAGATTGATAGAGCCTATGGACCCCTTCTCAGAATAATGATTGTACATGCATAAAATAAAATATATAGGATCAAGTCAATTCAAATATAGGTATAGAAATGTTAGAAAGATAAATTTATTGTGCCCAGGTTAAGAACCTGACTAGGGCCAAGGTCAGAAGTAACCCCTATAGCAAATTAAGAGCGGAACTTCTGTATAAACAAGATTCAACTTGGAAGTCTAGTAAAGGGGATAAGGAAGAACCTGGGTGAGACCTAAAGAAATTCCTGACTGACTTGGGTCCTACACTATGTTTGGGAATGTCTTTGGGCAGTGTTTTCTATACTTTTTTCCCAGTCTGTCCAAACCTATAGACTTCTATATTTTTTCATCCATGCTGCTTTCTTCCCAGCTCAAGCAGCTGTCTATCTGTAGCCACTTCCTCATTTTATTTGTGTATAGTACACATACATATCCAACTTGACTGTCTTCCCTTTTGCTTCTGTGGTTACTGCCACCCTCCATCTGCCTGGTTTTTAAGAAAATGAGAAAACTTGGCCTCCTTCATGAGTTCTTTGCCTTCTCAGCTTCAAGCGAATTCTGGTCCTCGTCTCCCATTCCCAGGACTTCCTGAATGGTGTTTGTACTAATATCATCCACATGCACAACCGGAAACTCAAGTATTACACAGTGAGTAGGTTCTTGCAACTCTGTTGGGGTTGGACTCTTTGGACTCGGGCATATTTTATTTTTATATTACCTTCATTTTCTAATGTACCTTTTCTTTCCCCTTCCTAATGAGCTATCCTTATAACAGATAGAGTTCTCAGTTCAAGATATATTTTTTAAAACTCTTAAAATTTTTCACTCCCTCTTTGCCAGAAGGTATAGGGCTAGGAGGTCTGCATCCTAATCCTCCCCATCAGAACAAAAGAACAGAGATGAAAACCTTGGCAGCCCATTTTTAAAGGCTGTTTACTTATGTCCATGATGGGGGGGGAAATCAATCCTTATTGGCCATGCTGTGCTCTTGGCTAGGTGATGAGAAGGACTATTGCTGTTCTCTGAGTGACTGCTGAATTCTTCACTGCCCACACAGAGCAGTTGCCATGTTCTTTATATGTCCGCTCAGCAATTGCTCCCATGTCTGTAGATTCCCAAACCTGAAAGTTTGACCTTGAATACATCTCCTTCTTTTTTGTCATATAGTAATTTTTCAGTTGTGGCTGACTCTTTATGACCCCATTTGGGGTTTTCTTGGCAGTTTCCAGATGAGGAAACTGAGGCAAATAGAATTAAGTGACTTGGCCACGGTCACACAGCTAGTAAATTAAGTGCCTGAGACCAGATTTGAACTAGGTAAGTCTGACTCCAGGCCCAGTGCACTATCCACTGAGCCATTTAGCTGCTCTTTACCTGCTGTGTAATCTTGCCAAGCTAGAGGAAGAATAGTCCTTCCTCTAACCCCTGACCTGCCTGAATGAATACAGCTGCCTGCTTTATCCAACTCATTCATGCAGGGTAATTATGACCAGTATGTGAAGACACGTTTGGAACTGGAAGAAAATCAGATGAAGCGTTTCCACTGGGAACAGGATCAGATTGCTCACATGAAGGTATAAAGGCTGTGGAGTCAAGCCTGGAGCAAGGCAGTGGGAAAACTGCTTTTACAATCTCGAATGTGGCGGAAGAAACAATCATGTACCCTTACCCTGATTACCCTGGTCTGTTTCAGAACTACATTGCTCGATTTGGTCATGGCAGTGCCAAGCTGGCCCGGCAGGCCCAGAGCAAAGAGAAGACACTGCAGAAGATGATGGCGTCAGGGCTGACAGAGAGAGTTGTTAGCGATAAGGTAGAGGCCAAGGGGGCCAATGGGTTGTGGCTATGTATTGCTGGTGGGAAGTGGGTCTAGACCCTAGTGGACGTTCTGTGTTTCTATTCTTCAGACACTTTCATTTTATTTCCCGCCATGTGGGAAGATTCCTCCACCTGTTATCATGGTGCAGAATGTGAGCTTCAAGTACACAGATGATGGGGTAAGTTCATACTGAATGGGGGTAGGTTGAAGAGGAGGTGGAAGGATGGTGCCAGGACTGAAGGATGAGTCCCAGTTAGGCTGAGAGGCTGAGGCCAGTCCTTCCAAGTGGTCATCATTCATACCACCTTGGAGAGTAGGAGAATTCAACATCTGACAGTTGGGAAGGGGCTGGGTAAGGTACAGTGGTCTCTGTCATCTGTGGTCTTCCTTCTCTTGGGAGTGGAGGTTAAAGAGGAGACTGCCACAGTGGCACAGGGCACTGAGGTGTCTGTTTCCTTCACCCAAACAACAGCCCTGCATCTATAACAATCTGGAGTTTGGAATTGACCTGGATACACGTGTAGCTCTAGTGGGGCCCAATGGAGCTGGAAAGTCAACCCTGCTGAAGCTGCTAACAGGAGAGGTAGGATCAGGAGGGTCAGATTGCATGTGTATCCACTTGGGAGAATGAGGAGGGGCTTTATTTGCTCAGGTGGCCTTCCCCACAAGTGCTCCTTGAGATGGGGAGGTGGAGTTTATGATCTCTTCCTAAACCCATTTAGGGTGGCCAAGATACAAAATGTGTTTATGTTTAGCTGTGTGGTTGAAGGGGGGGAGGTGGAGAGAAATTACCCGTGTTGTGTGTGTGTGTGTGTGTGTGTGTGTGTGTGTGTGTGTGTCCGTCTGTGTCCCTTGGTGGGGAAACTTTTATGTGTTCTATGGTTGTGGTGTTCTTTCAGCTGCTGCCCACAGATGGGATGATTCGAAAACACTCTCATGTCAAGATTGGCCGTTATCATCAGGTATACAGGGGAGGGAATAAGCTTTGTGATGCCTGCTCTGTGCTAGGCATTGCACTGAGAAATGAAGATTATCTCATTTAATCCTTAAAACAACCCTGTGATGTGGGGACTGTTATTATCATCATTTTACAGTTGAGGAAAATGAGATAGACAGAAGTAAAATGTCACTTAAAGACTTGTCCGGGGGTACCTAGCTACTAAGTATCTGAGGCTGGATTTGAACTCGGGTCTTCCTGATTCCAAGCCCAGTCCTCTATATACCAGCTGCTTAAGGTACAAAGGACCTTCGTCTGACTCTCCTTGACTTTATTGCCTCCCCAGTAAGGGATGGGTATAGCTTATCTATTTGATTCCTTTGTCACCAGATGCCATAAAGATGTAAGTGACAGCATTGAATTTGCCGTCCCTCAGGCTGGAGGCCTCAGGGGTCAAGACCCTCAAGGGCTGGGACCAAGTGGCTGTCACTTCTAGGATTCTACTCAGAGAGGTTATTAACCCTGGGCTTGTTGGTGTTTTCCACATGTAGCATTTACAAGAGCAACTGGACTTGGATCTGTCCCCCTTAGAATATATGCTGAAGTGTTACCCGGAGATCAAAGAGAAAGAGGAAATGAGGAAGATCATTGGTCGATATGGCCTGACTGGGAAGCAGCAGGTGAGCAAGGATGGTACTCCACAAACCAGAGAGGATCCTAAGCCAGATGGATGATGGGCATCATGTCCTGAACCCTATAGTTCTCCCAGCTCCTCACACTCTTGGTGAAATTCCTTTAGAAACAAAACATTTTATAAATGCTAGCTGTTAAATTGTCATCCTCCCCTTCTCTATCCTTCCCCACATATGAGAGAGGGAAGGAACATCATAACCATCTGAGATGTTTCATCTCATTTTAAGATCTTGATTTTTTCCATCCTGGTTTAGAGTTCTGTAATGGAATGTATGGTGGGAAGAGCTGGGAACCTTCATTCTCTGCACCTTGTGTTTTGTGCCCTCAGGGTAGTGGCCTGATGGAAAAACAAGAGAGCAGCAAGAGACTCAGATATTCATAGTTGTCTCCCATAACACAGAGCTGTGTCATGGAAGAAAAAGGGAGTGTAGGCCTGGAGACAGAGCCCAGGAATCAGACTCCTGGATTCAGATCCAGGATTGAACTTAGTGGTTTGAGCCTATAGCTGGGGTATTAAGGAGAGGTCTGTCCTGGGTTCCTGACTCCAGAAACATTTTTAGCTATGTGTCAGGAATCTTGTGTGTTAACCTTGACTAACATTGTGGCATGTGACTACAGAGTGTTGCCCCAAAGTCAAAGGGTTGTGATCCCACACAGGTGAGCCCAATCCGGAATCTTTCAGATGGGCAGAAGTGTCGCGTGTGCCTGGCTTGGCTGGCTTGGCAGAACCCCCACATGCTCTTCCTGGACGAGCCTACCAACCATTTAGACATTGAGACAATAGATGCTTTGGCTGATGCCATCAATGAGTTTGAGGGTGGCATGATGCTAGTCAGCCACGACTTCCGGCTCATCCAGCAGGTAGGAGTAAAAGGACCCTCTGAATGAAAGTGTTCTGGCAGCTCTGGGGTCATTCCTGAAAGACCTTCAGCTGAAAAGCTGCCTGCCTTTCTTGGAAAAACAACACCCCAACAATCTAGGATGCCTGGTCTGACCACTTTTGTGAGGAGGAACTCTTATCTTCTTGGAGGCATTTGGTCTTTGGAGGGAGGGAGAAGAGTGCTGAAACTTGGAAAGGGCCTATGAGATGCTGAACTAGTTACTGGAGGAGGGTCGTAGGTGATACATTTAGCTCTGGAAGACCTCAGAGGTCATCTCCATCTTCATTTTATGGATGAAGGAACAGACCTAGAGAGGTTGTGACTTGCCCATGGTTTACACAATTGATAAGTACGTGGCAAACTGAAGTTTGAACCTAGGACCCCATGTTTGGTCCACAGAGCAGTGAATTGGGCTCGGGGATATTTTGCTGGCCATCCCTTAGAACAGAACCAATCCTACTCTTCTGGACTGGATGTAAAGAGAACTGAGGGTTATGGTTCTTCTTTCAGGTTGCCCAGGAGATCTGGGTCTGTGAGAAGCAGACAATCACCAAATGGTCTGGTGACATCTTAGCCTACAAGGAACACCTTAAGTCCAAGCTGGTGGACGAGGAGCCCCAGCTCACCAAGAGGACCCACAACGTGTGAGCTGGCTGCCACAGGTTTGGGGCAGGACCTTGGTCTGGGGACTAAACCATCTGCTGCCCTGATTAGCCACCCAGGACTGGACCCCAGGGCTGTGCTCTTGCATCACTGCAATATTCCTCATCCCTTGCCATCTCTTCCTTTTCCTCTCCCATTAACTCCTTTTTCCTGCCTTAGCAGCACTCTGACCTCTGTAGACAACACTTGTCTGTTTCCCACCCTCTCTACGCTTACCATTATCCACCTACGTCTGGACCGAAGTTGGCTGCCCTCCCCCACTCCCCTACTGTTGACCTTATCCACACCTGGATGTTGATGCAATCAGGGCCACCTGGGGGGCAGCCCTGGGGCCCCATCCTTAGAGTTGGGCCACAGTGAAGGAAGCCTGGGTTCAGGGAGGTATGAGGAAGGTTCCAACCCTTCCTCCCCTCTTCTCCCCTTCCCCTTCCGCTTCTCTTCTCCCTTCTGCTTCTGATTCAGAGCTAGGGGCTGGGGCCCTGGTTCTGGTCCTGGTTGGTTTTTAAAGAATTATTTAACAGTGTAACTACCAGATCTGCCTGACACCCCTACAAAGCGTCCAATAAAGAAAAAGGAAAAAAAAAAGCCACAGCCACACTTTGCTTCCTTGGCCTGGGTACTGGCCCAGCCCCCAACACTGAGACCTCTTTCCCACACTGTAGGATCAGGCCCCGGAGTGGGATCTGATCCTGGGCTGGACAGAGAGGACACTGAGGATTAAGCTCTGAGGGAGGCTGAACCAAGAGCAGGCTAAATATTAGTGAAGAGAATGAATGGAGTTGCCCATTTCTCTACACCTGTGAGTCTGTTAGGATACAGTGCTATAAAGGGGATCCTGGATCAGAGCAGCTTTTACCTTTTGGTTCTTTTGAACAACCTGATTTCTGTCAGGTAACTCCAGGCCTAAGCAAATACTGTTCTGTTTGTTTGGACTGTGTTTTTACTTCTGTCATTTATACCATCTAGCCCACTAGCTGCAGTCCACTTCTGTATTCCTGATCTCTAGGGGTTGCTATGAACCAACACTCCCACTAGTTCCCTCCTCTTCCTCCCCCCCTTCCAAAACCATCGTATAACTATGTTAGCAAGAAGGCAGGCAGCCCCAACTCCCTCCTGTTCTCAATCCACAAAGCTGAGCCCAGGTCTTGGGGGAGGGGTGTAGAAAAGAAGGGGAAGCCCAAGTCTTGCCCTCAAATACTTACTCTTAGTTGGAGAAATGGTTTGCAAACCAAAGGTTTTGGGGACAATACTGTACTGGTGCAGTCTGAGGCATTTTGAAAAGAGAAAAAGATCGTTTGGCACGGAATCAGAAGAGGTTTCAGGGAGAAGGTGAAATTTAAGCTGGGCCGTTAGGGACGCATGGGGTTTGGAGAGATGAAAGAGGAGCAGGATGTTTCCAGTGGAGGGGAAAACAAGGACAAGTGGAGGAAGTTAGACAACCGAAGATAGTTTTTAATGCACGGTGAGGTGGGTCATGGTGGCTGAAAAGCCATGGTGCAGGCTGAATAACTCTCCTCTGCATCTGGATAGTCTCAGAAGGAAGGGGCTTTTCCCTGGGTCTTAGAGAACTATCCCCTCAAAGCTGATTGAGTGCTGAGTCAGGACTTGTAGCTTGAAGGGAACCTTGGATGTCATCTAGTGCAGCCCTCTCATTTTATAGAAAATGGGCCCAGGCCCCAAGATCACATGTGACAAGGAGCAGAGCTGGGATTGAGACCCATGTCCTCTCAACCACACACCCAGTGCTCTTTTCACTAGGTTTCCTGGGACCCTCAAGAGCTTAACTTGTACAGAGGTAGCTACGTGTGGGATTTGAAGTCTGAGAGCTTTTCCAAAAAATATTTTCAGTGATACCTGAAATTCCGTTATTTACAATTGATTCTTTTGGGATAAGCATTGTCCTCTTCCTGTTGAATTCTTGCCCATTAAGTCCCTCACAAGCCTCGCCTATTCATGAAAGTGGTAAATTTCTAGAACCTGGTAATGAGATGCCCCCACCTTCAAGAAATTTGCACTCTTCGTAAGGCTATAAATAAAAATTTGGGAGAGTTACCTGCTCCTTGACCCCTGGGGCCAAACTAGAATTATGAAGTCAGTCAAGTTTTTGTCTCTTGGTTTTCCCTTTTTTCATTTTGTCCTCCATTCCTTCTTTCCATCTCTCTTCCCCAAGGGTCCACCCCCTAGGGCAGTGATTCTCAACCTTCCTAATGCTGTGACCCTTTAATACAGTTCCTCATGTTGTGGTGACCCCCAACCATAAAATTATTTTCATTGCTACTTCCTAACTGTAATTTTGCTACTGTTATGAATCTATCTGATATGCAGGATGTATTTTCATTGTTACAAATTGAACATAACCCACAGGTTGAGAACCACTGGCGTAGGGCCTCAAGCTTTTATGCTCTCTCAAGTCTCCAAATCAGTAAGTAAAAGGGACAGATAACGCACCCATGCTAAGATAGTACCACTATATCAGGCTGCCTCTCAAAATAGATGGGAAGTGAAGAATGTAAAATGTGAAATACAGGGGATATATACATTAGAGATGGGGAGAAAACCCCAGCACATCTTTCTCCTGTTTTCCCTGCTTCTGTACACACCTGTTCAAGTCCTAGCCATCTGTCTGGTCCTGCGGCTCCTTTGAAGCACTTCTCCACAGTGAGTGCTCTTTCCTGGCCTTTATTAGCCTTCTAAACTATCAAGCGCTCAGTTGCTGTCCGGTTGTTCTAGGTGCCTTAGTTTTGCCTCCTTAGCAGATTGTAGGCTTGAAAGTAGAGACAATAGCTTTTGCTTCTTTATCCCTGAATAGGCCCCGTGCTTGACACATAGTAGGTATTCGATAAATACTTGATGTACGGTTGGCGACACTAGCCGAGACTTGAGACATTTGATAAATTCACTCCCAAGAGCCCCTTGTGAAAGGGGAGAAAGTGCCCAAGAGGTAGGAGATTGTTGTACCCTCAATTAGCAAGATTTGGAAATTGTTCCTCATGATTGTGCAAAGACGGGTACTATAATATACCTTAGAAAAAATTATGAATTGGTCCAACCATTCTGGAAAGCAATTTGGAATTATAGGGCAGTGACAAATAATATCCCACTATTAAACATATATCCCATGAAAATCCAAAGTTAGAAAGGTTCCATACACATCAAAATAGTAATAGCAGCACTTTTTTGTGGTAGTAAGGAACTGGGAAGAAAGTAGATAACCATTAATTGGGAGTAACTAATAAATTGTGGAACACTAAAGGAATCTCATGTCAGAAATGATTAATAATGAAGAATTCAGAGAAGCATGGGAAGACATGAACTGATGCAGATTGAAGGGAGCAGAATCAGGAAGATAATATACAATGGCTACAATGTAAATGGAAAAAACCAAACAAACAGCCAAACTGCCATGTAATTGTAATGACAAAGTTTGGCACCAGAAAAAGAGAGAGAAAAATATACTTCCCTTTCTTTGCAGAGTTGGGAAGTGTGAGGGTGGAATACCATACTCATCAAATGTGGTTGATGTGTTGGTTGATTTTACTGTATTTTTTTTTCTTTTGTTACAAGGGTGGCTAGTTGGGTAGGGGAAGAGGGAAGGCTATTTTCTGAAATGAAGGTGATGTTAAAAAAAAAAAGCAATAAAAACAAAATTTTTAAAGGAAAATAATGGTTTCTCCTGTCTGTTACTGTTGCCTGGATGCTTTGTGTGATCTAACATTTTTGACTTGACGTGGCAAAATAAGAACTTACAGAATAATAGCTAACATTTAGCACCTTAAAGTTTATAGAGCACTTGAGCTTTGAAAGAACTGTGTCAAGGATGTACCACAGGCATTATCCTCATTTTTACAGATGAAGAAATTAGAGATTGTACTATCCAGCCTTAAGTGACTCCTATGGGATTCAAACTCATGCGTCTTGTGATTCCAAGCCCAGCATTTCCACCACAGTACCAGGCTATCTTTCCATGTACCATGGATAATGGAATCTTAGGGCATTAAAAATGTGTGCATTAATAGGAGTCAATCTAAAGTCCCTCCTTGACACTCTGTGTGTGGTACCTACCCCTAATTCTGGCTTTGCCTGGAAGTTTGGTAGGAAGGCACTATTATCAGCTCTTCCTTAGGCTCCAGCCTGGGAGTCTTCAGGGTGGAGGTGAGCTATGCTCCTCCCCTAATTGCCTGGCCCTCCCAGGGGCTCTTCCTTCTCCTACAGACTTCGGTCAGGTGAGCTGCTGTCTCCTAAGTGGCTTCCCCAGAGAGAGTGGGGAGAAGCTACCTCAAAAATGAGTGCTGAAGCTGGACAGCAGCAGCAGCTGTCATTGTCTGGAAGTCACCAGGCCCAGGACAGAGCCCCAGGTGGAAAAAAGTCCAAGCGTAGGGCCCATCGCAAGGAGACCTACTCAGTATATATTTACAAGGTGTTGAAACAGGTGAGAAATGTAGGAGCACGAAGGAGTTGTGGAATTGGTTTGAAGAGGCAGCCCTGAAGGAAAACAAGCCCCTATAGTGGACTTAGAAGGAGAGATGAAGAGAATAATAGGGGGAATGGCCTGCCTTTTCCATTCTTGATGGTTTTCCATTTAATAAAGAGGTTAGACTGGGTGACACCTGCCATCTCTTTCTGTATGAATAACTGAGCTCAATGAATATGAGGGCCTAGCAGTTGGAGCAGCAGCTCATTAGGGAGCAGACTGGTTCCCTATTGCCTGTAGGATAAACTAGAGGCTCCTGTCTGGCTTTTCAAGCCCTTCAACACCTGACTCTAATCTTTCCAGCCTCATTCTACATCACTTCTCTTCCTGTACTCCAGCCAAACTGGCTGCATCTCTGATCTTCCTACACAATACTCCATCACAGATCCCCATCCCTTTGCACCAGCTGTCCCCTCCCTACCAGGCACTGCCTCTTTCCCTCTGTCTCAGAGAATCCTTCTTTTCTTCAAGATGTAAATCAGGTACCACCCTCTACAGGAAACCTTATTCCTTTTCCCTCCTAAACCCTCTCCTCACACATACATGCTCCCAATTACGAGTGTTCTCCTTCCCCTTCCCCATTGTATTTATTCTGTGTATGCTTGCATGTTTCTTCTGGTAGAACAAATTCTTGGAGATTATGGCTTGTTTCATTATTTGTGTCTCTATCCCCAGCCTTAGTATGGCGCTTGACGCATAGTAAGAATGTAAATAAATTCCTGTTGATTGACTTCAATGGAAAGAGCCTTCAAAGCCATTTAGTCCAATCATAACTAACCTGGAGACAGAGTTTCTGTGTTTTGGGGTCTGTCCGTGGTGTATCTGGAGAGGTATCATATGAAACATGGTGCTAAAGGCCTGTACAGACTTTAAGCCTGTCCTATAGTGCCAGAGCTGGGATTTGGCTGCAAGCCTGCCTACCTGTCTTTTAGCTGCCTTATTAACTCCTAGCTCCATGTCCTTGCCACTAGTCTTCATTCCATCAGGATACAGGGAAGCTGAAGTCTTGAGTGATAGAAGGGATTAGCCAGAGCCAAACTGGTTTAGCAACTTGCCTAGGGAGCCATAGCCAGAGCAATAATTTCTCTGCTTTCTCTGAGCCGCTGTGGTCATCATTGCCTAGATCACTCATTTAGCACTTGGCATGTGTTGCCTGCCCTTCTTTCTTGTTCAAGCCCTGAATTTCCTCCACTGTGAGCTCCTTGAAGACTGTAACTTTATACTACTTTCTCCTCCTCCCCAAGTTTAGAGACCTCCCAAATCCTCAACCTGCCAATAATTTTTACCCCTGCTCTGAGTTAGCCATGAGAAGTGGGTGGGAGCCATTGTTTTGCAGAAGATGCCAACTGCAGAAGAGGCTGGTTGGGAGCGGTCCAAACTGGTACTAAATGTGGTACTTCACTATTAGGTTAAGGCAGCAAGTGAAGGTAACAAGAGTATGGATTAGAAATATCCACCTTGGGGCAAAGAGGGCTTATGAAACTCAGGGGAAGGATAGAAAGTTAAGGAACTGACCTGTGCCCTTCAGGTCATTTGGCTTTGAAAATCCTTCACAGTTGGACTCCAGCCTATTTTTCTAGGTTCCTTGCACATCTTTCATGCATTCTGCTGAAATTGGCCTGCTTTGCTCTTCTCTATGAATGGCATTCAATGTCCCATCCCTGTGGCTTTGCATAGGCCAGTCCTCACACCAGGAATGCATTCCCTTTTAGCACCATTACCTTTCTTTACAACTCAACTGAATTACTGTCTCCTACAGCAGTGATATCAAACTCAAAGAGAAAGTGGGGACCACTTTACTTAAGAATCTCTATATCTTGACATAGGACTGATTTCCATGTTTTAATGTACTTTTATTGATTTTGTTAGACATTTTATTAAATATTTCCAAATGACATTTTAATCTGGTTCTGGTAGCACAGGAAGGGTTATGGGCTGCAATGCTGCAAGGGCTGGTGTGTTTGACACCTCTGTCCTATGGGAAGCCATTGATGATGTTCGCTTTCCAAGGAAATTACTTTGTATATAGTTGTATTTAATTGTAGACATTGTCCCTGTCCCAATTCTTTGATGCTGAGACAGTTTTGTTTTGGTCCTGCTCTCTCCAGCGCCCAGCCCAATGCCTGGCACATTAATAAATGCTTCTTGGCAGAACAGGAAGCTCGGGAGGGAGAAGAGGTCTACAATTTAGCCTGCAGAAGGCCCAGGAAGGATATAATTCCTTTCTCTGAGCATGAAATAGTACCTTTCTAGAGTCTGATGAGCAAGTGTTCCCCATCTCCATCTCTACCACCATTGAGAAAAGAAGCTGAATAGATGGCGTTGCAATTATAGGAAAGAATTAGATGAAATAAGCCTTTATAATGAGACTTTCCCTCCATCCTTAGAGTCATGGTTAGGGTATGCGAGACCTGGGTATCCAGTTCCTACCCTGCAAGTAAACAAATATGTATGCATGTATATATTTGTATGTATGTAGACACACATATGTGTGTTATGAGACCTTGGGCAAGCTGCCCATCTCTAATTTACAGATGAGGAAGCTGTGGCCCAGAGTGAGTGATGCCTGTCCTGCGGGTCTTAAAGGGCGGATATGATAAATGAATAATGTTAAAACTCTTAGGGATCATCTTATTTCACTTCCTCATTTTATGGAGGAGGAAACAGAAGCTCTCTCAAAGTGAAGTGGCTTGCCTATGGTTATAGAAGGAACCAAAGTCTCCTGGCTGTCAATCCCATGTTCTTTGCATCACACAAGGCTGCCTCTAAAATGAGAAAGGATTCAAAGATTGTAAAACAAAACTAGGAAATTCCCAGTCTTCTGTGTTCTATGTCTTTTGCCTCTAGAAAGAGGTTGGTAGGTGCATCTTTAGGAAAGTAGTTTAGCTATCTTTCCAGCCTACCCCAGATTGGGGATGTGGATAGCCTGTCTAATGTTATTTTCTTTCCGGTCCTTCCCAGGTGCATCCAGACGTCAGCATCTCTTCCAGGGCCATGAGCGTCATGAGCTCACTGGTGAATGATGTGTTCGAGTGCCTAGCAGGGGAGGCAGCCCAACTGGCCCAGTACTCAGGCTGGACTACCCTGACTTCTCGGGAGGTCCACACAGCCGTACGTTTGCTGCTACCTGGGGAACTGGCCAAACATGCTGTATCTGAGGGAACCAAAGCTGTCACCAAGTATACCAGCTCTAAGTGAGCTTGGATACTACCTTGTGGACTGGTTTAAGGGATGAGAAGGGATTGGTTTGGGGGATAAAAAGTTCCTTCCTCAGTGATTATAATGCCAAGAGCATTAATAAAGAATGGGGGATCCCCCCTGTCTGCCTAAGATGATTGATGAATGGGCGAGAAAGGTAGTATTTACATTTTTATGATTCTCATTAGAAAGAATAGCAAACCTATCATGTATTTGGAAAAATCATTGGACATTTATAGCCCTCTTGTGGGGTCACAGAAAGATCACTGAATTAGGTCAGGAGGAGACTACTAGTCTTGACTCTACAACTACCTGTACTGCTGATCACCTTTCCTAAGCCTCAGTTCCTTAGGTGAGAAGTGGATGTCTCTAAGGCTGGACAAGCTATGATTCTGTCTGTACCCTGTATTCCACAGCCCGCCTGGACTTAACTCTCCTAAGAGCTAGCTTAAGCCCTTGTTCTTGGGACCCTGAAGCTAAAATCTTTATTCTCATGTAACCCCTCAACAAATATCAGGTGAAATCCAATGTATTCTATGCTTCTGAATCTGTCTGCCAAATTTCCTATAAACCCTTCATCTTCTTCTCATTGTTATTACCTAATGTGTGCCTTGCAGGATGAGGTATCAGGGTGGGGCAGGTAGAACCCCTGGGGTTTCTATGGAAACCACAATGACTGAACAAAGAACAGCTGTAGAAGAGAGAGGGCAACATGTCTGAGGGGTGAGTGAGTTGGGAGTGGGAAGAAAACCTCAAATGCTGACACTTACCCCCCACCCAAAAAACAAAAACAAAGATCCTTCCCATCTGTTGGTCATGCTTTATGGTCAAGACTCAGACTGAATCCTATTTGGAGCATCTGGGTAGAGGCTAGGAGCCTTTTTTTTTTTTTGCACCATAGCTTCCCCCACCCCTCGCAGGGCACCTTCTACAGCTACAATCTGTCACCTTTTTTCCCTCCTAGGAATGGTAATCAGTTCTAAAGTTCCTTAAGGAACGGTTTAGCATAAAGAAGAAAAGACTAAGGTTGTGTGAATGGGGAGAGTGGGGATGAGGGTAGAGGAAGATCAGCAATCTGATTGCTGTTTTAAAGTAGGTGAATAGTTATCATAAGTAAAGACTTGCTCTGCCCTCAACAGGCAGAAATGGAAGCAATGGGTGGAAGTTGGAAAAGAGCCAATTGAAACTTGATGTTAGGAAAAACTTCCTAACAAACAGATCAATTGAAAAACCAGAATAGACTTGTCTTGGGAAGTATTGAGTTCCTGCTTCATAGAGGTCTTCAAGCCCTTGTCTAGTCCTCTCAGTTGTGTCTGATTCTTTGTAACCCCATCTGGGATTTGTTTTTGGCAAAGTTACTAGAGTGATTTGCCATTTCCTTCTCCAGCTCATTTTACAGATGAGGAAACTGAAGCAAATGGTTTGGTGACTTGCCCAAGGTCACAAAGCTGGCAAATGTCTGAGGCCAGACTGGAGTCTTTCTGACTTTGGGCCTGGTACTCTATCCACCACCCCACCTAGTAGGGATTCTCTTTGACTATAGAATAGAATAAGTAAGCCAATGGAGACCCTTCCATGCCTAAATTTTGTGATTCAGCTATAGTGGTAGTTGAGGGGAGACTCCTTGCACACACCTATTACTCTGTCTTTACCTTCAACCTCTGTCTCTACTATATGCCACCATATAATCTCCTAGCACCTCTGTACTGCATCTCAGAGATGTCCCCAGTGTTGCTAATTGGTCTCTTGACTTCCACAAGGACATCCTCCCCACAAAGAGTCTTTGATCCCTTTATTGACGTTCTGTTCTCTCGGTTCTCCATAGGATGGGGGTTCTTGCCCTTTTTTGTGTTATGGACCCGTTTTACAGTCTAGTAAAATTTATGAATATCTTCTCAGAATAATGTTTTAAAGTGTATAAAATATATGACATGACAAAGGAAACCAATTATTTTGAAATTAAGATGTAATTCCCTCCCTACCCAACCAAGTTCATGAATGCCCTGAAATCATGGACCAGTTTTACTTTCTAGGTTCACTCATCAGTATTATCCGCATGTAGGCAAACATAAAAGAAGTATAAGAATCTCAGAAAATAGGATTAAATCTAGAAGAACCTTAGTGTTCATTGTAGTCCAACCCTGTTATTTTAAAGATGAGGAAGCAGGTGGAAAGAAGGGACTCAATTAACCAAGGTCACCCAGGTAATAAATGTTAGAACTGAGATTCCAGTCCAAGTTTCTCCAACTCTAAATCCAGTGGCCTTTGCTTTGCATCACATAGTCTCACTCTGTTTTCTGCTCCCCCCACATTAATCTGCTTCTTGCTTTCCTCCTTTGACCTCCACCACCAGGACATACCAGCGCCTCTGGGTTTCCACACATCAGACGCTACAAAAGTTGTTGTTCCAGGAGCAGTTCCTGGCAGACCCAGTGCCTGACCGAGAGCGAGGGTCCTTCACCTACAGGCTCTTATCACTCTTTCTGCACTACCTGGGAATGATGCGGCAGCTAGATATCATCTATGACCAGATGGTGCAACCCCAGAAGCGGCAGCTGGTCCGACGCCTGTTGGATGGTGTGGCTGGTCGGATCCTGGAGCTGAAGGAGGAATTGGTGCAAGTCGATCTATCTGAGTACCACTGCCTGGACCATGTGCTTCAGGATCTAAAACTCACACCGGTACGGGTTGTAGGTGGGGAGTCGATTTCAGAGACTACTTCTCTGACTGAAATGACATGAGTATGGATGGAGAGAGGAGGTTTAGGGAGAACAAAAGGTGTGACTTCACTTCCCTGATATCAGAGTTGGGCAGAGGGTGGAAGAGGACAGAGGGTGACTTTTGAGCAAAAGGGTTAGCTGAAGTGCTTATACGGAGCCCCAGAAGAATTCCAACGCTTCTATAGAAGATTCAGACCTCTCCCTGTCCTACCCCTTACCTCTTTCCCAGAGTTGCAGAATACAGGGAAAGGGAAGAGATGGGTGGAATGGGGCAGGAAGTGGTTGAACTTCTTTTTCTAAATGCCAGTAGAATGGTGTAGAGGAAAAAGCCATAGACTTGGATTCTTATCTTTTGATACTTTTACTTGACCTTGGAACAGTTACTTAAAGTGTCTAAAGCTTAGTTTCCTTATCAGTAAAATGAGAGAATTGGTTTAGGTGATTTCTTAAATTTCTTTTTGGTTCTCCATCCTATGGATCAATCAATTTCTCAGTCGTGTCTGACTCTTTATAACCCCATTTGGGGTTTTCTTCGCAAAGATACTGGAGTGGTTTGCCATTTTCTTCTCCAGTTCATTTTATAGATGAGGAAACTGAGACAAACAGGGCTAAGTGACTTGCCCAAGGTCACACAGCTAGTAAGTGTCTGAGGCTGGATTTGAATTTGGGAAGATGAGTCTTCTGACTCTAGGCCTATTTCTCTATCCACTTTATCACCTAGCTGCCCTGATGAGGGGGTAAGAAACCTTATGAATGGTGTTTAGGCTTGCCCAAGAAGTGGAGGCTAGACTGAGGGAAGGACTGTTCTCACTGAAATTAACTGAAAAATAGGGAAGCAATAGGTGGACTTGGCTTTTCAGCACATATGGGGAGGGGGGAAGGGCAGAAAGTGGTTGAAAGTCATACAGATATCATGAAGGATCTTCTACTTTAGAAAAGAGCGAGTTCATGGTCTCCATGTGTAGGCCTCTTATGCGTAGTTAGAATTCCCTCATGGCTGGGAAAACCTTTAAACTGCTCTTATCTCCCACCGAAGGCACTCAGGGATTATGTAGGATTCATCCAGTCCTGTCCTCATGTGCCCATCTCTACCTCCAATCTATGTTCTTACCCTGGAAGCCTATGTCAATAGTCTTCTGGAAATCAGATTCATATGAATGTTCCTGCCTGGAGGGATGAGAAAGGACAGGGTGGCTTCTGGTGAGACCTCTAATACCAATACCACCATCAACCTACCTAGGATTGCAGGACTGAGGACAAAGGGGCAGCCCCTGAAGGGGGTGAGGTGATGATGGTGACAAGATAGTAGAAGGTCCTAACATCCTGCTCTCCATACCCTTTCCAAAGGCTGACCTAGAAGTTCCAATTCCCAAATACTTCATGTTGGAGCAGAGGAAAGTGCTCCAGGACCGGGAGGAAATGATGACAGAGATCCTGGAGAAAATTGGGCGAAAGGACATCAAGGCTGTGAGAAAAGAAACCCCTTCATGCCACTGACTCCCCAAAGATACCTCCCCTTTTCCAAGATCTCAACCTTTCCTTGGGGTATTTCTAGCCTTAACTTTTATATAGCCCTGGACCACATCTTTTGGGAGACCACAGTCTTAGTGATCCAGGGAAGGGGATCAGTCAGGGAAACTCAGATTCTACCAAATCATATATTTAAAGAGCTGAAATTTCTATATATACTCTGCCCTCCCACCCAGCTTTTACCTAACTCTAAACTAGATTTGGAGTCAGACAACCTGGATTTGAATCTCGTTCTAGTACTTACTAGCTGTGTGACCAAGCTGTATGAGGGGCAAGTCAATCCCCACTTTGGGACCATATTTTTTCTTATCTTTAAAGTAAGGATGGCCTCTAAAGTTCCTCCCAATTCTGAATCCTATGAGCCTGGCTCATCATCATTTATACACATGTGAGTCAGCTACACAGTACTATGTATCCTGGGTGCCATATCCCTAGATTGAGCAAAGACAGTTGGAGACACCAGTGCCCCAGTGAGCTCTTGGCATAAGTCATATTCTAGACCCTACCTCCACCCCACAGGATGGTGTAATTTTACAACATTTGGATGCGATAGTTTTGATCCAACGCGCGGAGCGAGCCAGGCAGGGCCGGCTCCGGGCCAAGTTTATGCGAGAGATTCAAAAGGTTGAGGAACGTGAGCAAAGGGTGCGGGAAAGCAAGCGGCTTGAGTCCAGTAAAGATGAGGAAGCTTTCGTCATCCAAAAGGTACTACCAAGGGAATCTTACCCTTATCCATCCAGGGAGCAGTGGAGGGACAGAGGAATGAAGGTATGGATTGTGAATAGTGGGAGTACAAACCACCTGGACTTAATACTCTGAATTCCATCCATCTTTACTCGGATCACTCACTGCCTTGAAGTTGTTCTTAGGGTGCTGCTTCAAAAGAAACTCCTTAGAACCTCCCTGCCTAGTGAGGGAGATGATGGTAGCACTCAAGGACCAGAGAGAACAAGCCAGAGAGAACAGCAAAGGCTAAATTATGGGAAATAAGGCTTAAACTTATTTAGGAGGTCAGAGTTTGGTGAGGTCTAGCAGCGGTCAGGAAAGATTTCTTTGAAGGGATGGAACTTGAACTGGGTTCCAAAGGAGAGGTAACTCTTGTGTGGGAGAGTAGAGTGGAGAAAACATTTCATGGCAGAACAGAAGGAACTATGGAATGAAAACAAGAATTATCTGATTCCTTTCCTTTTTCCCTTCATCCCTGGCAATTACTACACGTTTACACATGCTGTAGGGGTTCACTGACTGTCTCTAAATGTTGCCCCCAACACTCCATCTTCTGTGGATAAAGAATGTTTATGGAAATCCTGCTCTCCCTTGATCCTTCTCCCAGTTTCCTAAGCGAGTTGACAATGCCTCCCCATACCTCCATCTCTGCCTGGTAGTAGATGCAGGAGATTACTGATCCCCTTTTTCTTCCCCCCAACCCCAGATTTGGAGAGGTTACCTTCAGCGGAAGCGTACTGAACAGGAACGGCTGTTAGAATTGGAATTCATTGGCATGGTGAGCCTTGCCCCTTGTACTTGCTCCCCATCCCCAGGAAATTGTTTCTGTTCTGATTTTTGTTTCTGTTCTTCAGTTGTGTCCAACTTTTCACGACTCCATTTGGGTTTGATTTGTTTGTTTGCTTTTGGCAAAGATACTGAAGTGGTTTACCAGTTCCTTCTCCAACTCATTTTATGGATGAGGAAACTGAGGCAAATAAAGTTAAGTGGACTTGCTTAGGATTACACAGCTTAGTAAGGGTCTGAAGCCAGATTTGAACTTATGAAGATGAGTCTGCCTGACTCTGCTGCACCACCTTGCTGCCCCTCTTTCCCGTGGGGGGGAATGTCTATATACTGTTGGGAATTAGGAACCCAAGGATTGTATGGTGAGGTTCTCTGGAGGACAGGGACCTGCGTTGATGTCTTTTTTTTTTTTTGCAAATTTTTTTATTTTACACTTAAATACAAAATGGGAAAAGGAAAAAACATTGCCATGTACCCAGCAGACTAGAAGAGAGGATTCAGTATGAAACAATACATTTCTTTTGAGAAAATCTATATAACAAATACTACACATTGTTTTCAAAGCTGCACAGCTTTTCTTTGCTTTCTTGTTGGTTGTCTTTTGTTTTCTGCTGTACATTTTTTACTTCATTTTTCCCCTCTCTCCACCCACCTTAAAGAAGACTACAATTAATTGTGGATATATATCTATATATATAGATATAGATATATATATGTATGTATATATATATATACACACACACATACATATCTATATATCTATACACATAGATAGATATCTATAACCATACACGTATATATACATATTGACACTCATACCCATATATGTAAAATCATACTATGCTGATTTCTTCCTATCATCTGTTTCTCTGAAGGTGGATAGCATCTTCCTTCATAGGTCCAAGTCTTTCTATGTTTTTCTAAATCAACCAGTTTATCATTTCCTGCACCACAACAATATTCCTTTCTGAATTCAAACAGCATTTTCCTTCATGGGATCTCTGAGGTTGATCGGGGTATTTATAATAATTAGAGTAACTTGGTTGCTCAAAGTTGTTCTTAAAACAATTCTGCTATTACTATATGTGATGGTTTTTTGTTTGTTTGTTTGTTTGGTTCTATGTCTAGAACATGAGCAGAGACTTAGAATATCAAATGAACCTTGAAAAGCGGGCTAAGACCTAGATCACAGTCTGAGGCTTATATGTGTAGAATTTGGAAGGAAAAGAAAGAAAGCTCCTCCTTGTCTTTTCTGCTCTCCCCAAACTGGATCATTTTCTTCTAACTCGAATCAGAGTCCGTCACCCACCTGATGACTTTCAGCTCTGGGAGAAAGATGGAGATGAAGGGAAAGGGAAAGATGGGGAACAGTACAGAAAGAAGAAAGGGAAAGATATGAAAAACTCTCCAGAGCAGCTGTCGGTCCAGAGCACAGTTTCATGAAACGAGCACTGGGTTTTAGGAGAAGACCTGGGTTTTAACCATTATCAATGCCATTATTGCTATTATTTTGAACAAATTATTTAACCTGTCTCAGCCTCAGTTTCCTCTTCTGTAATGTGAAAGGACTGCACTGGATGATCTCTGAGGCCTCTCCTAGGTATAAATGGTATGATATTAAAGCAAGGGAAGAGAAAGCTCCTGACAAGACCAAAAGCTGCTGTTCTTCTTCTAATCTTCCTAGACCCCTAGGAATGGCCTGTTGAATGTTTGGAGGGATGGAGTTGAGAAGGGAGCTAGAACTAAATCTTGGGATAAGATCTTGGTCAGTCAATAAACATTTTGAAAGTGCCTACTGTGTGCCAGGCTAAACAAAGAAAGGCAAAAGACAATCCCTGCCCAGCAGGAGCTCACAATCTAATGGGATCAGATATGGGATAGGGGCTGGAACCCTGAGCCTCAGCCTGTGGGCATGGAACATGGGCTGGGCCTCAGAACTTGGAACACAGAACAACAAGGGCAGGAGCAGATGCCATGGGGTAGGGGAACTCCTCTGGCAGGCTGCTCTCCAGCTGACTGTTCCTCAGCCTCTCTGAGAACAATCAAGGCTGCGCCTCAGAGGGATGGAGGCTTCCTTTGAAAATCATCCACCGCCCCAGGGATCTCCAACCTAGGTGTGGCTACCAAGAGGGGTCCAGGGACAGAAGGGTGGGACTGCTTGGGAAGATAGGGCTTGGGCTGTTATAGTAAGGATAAGAGCCCCTCTTCATCTGTGTTAGGCGGGGTAGGACTGTTTGAAGGTTGAGGTCCATTGTGGGAGAATAGGAGGATTGAGGAGGCTATGGAGAGACAGGACCAGCAGGACATTAGGGACAAGGAGGGCAAGGAAGGAGAGATGAGGAACATGGGGAATCGAGGGGCCCCGGTGGGGGGGCCAGGGTGGCAGCACAGTGGTGGTAGGTGAGGAATGAGCCTGACCACGCGGGCCCATCAGCAGTGTGAGCTCAGCGTTTTCAGTAATTGTCTCTGCGCACAGTGATATTTAAAATACATTTGGGAGCCAATGAGGCGGGAAAGTGGCTGCGAGTTGGGCTGCTGACATGGGGTGGGGAGGCTGGGGGGGGGCCTAGAGGCCCACAGGGGAGTGGTGTGCAAGAAGAGGGGGAGGTGGGGGGCTGGCCCAGATGCATCTCACAAACTCATTATCAGAGTAATTTACAGAGATGAATTTCGGCTCCAAATGCAATTTCTCCTGATGCCAGCATGCCTGCCGCTCCATGTCTGTGGAGTGTGTATGGTGAATGGGGAGTGGGGGGTGGGAGGAAAGCAGTGTTTGAGTTTCTTTAAGGTACACATGTGTGCTATGGGTCTGTATCAGGTGGGGTGTGTATATGCTGCATGTATGTGTTAGTGATGTGATGGAGACTGGTGAGTTTGAAGGTGAAGATTGTGGTGGGTGGGTGTGGCATGGATGAGACAGGTTAGGCGTAGGGTGGATATGGATCTACTTGTGATATGTGAATGTGTATATCCCAGACCAGATTCTGAATATCCACAATAAGGATTAGCCTAGGGAAACACTCCCCAGAGTCCCAATCCCTAACCCTATTCCCCCAGATACCTTCTTCCAATGAAACTGACTACTTGATGACCATGAAACGGGCCCAAAATGGGGAGGAAATGCGCAGACAGCGCCAGAAAGAGAAGGAGATTGAGTACCAGCAGGCAGTAGCAGAGATCCGAGAACTTCTGAAGGACAAAGAAGGGCCCGAAATACAGGAGGAGATGAAGGAACAGATCCGGCAGTGGTTCATCGAGTGTCAGTCAGTATCTTGTTCTTAGTCCTAAATTCCCCATTCCATATCTCCTAAAGTCCTGTGTTCTCATCCTGCCTCAGACCCTGTTCTGCATTCTGCCCTCAGTGTTCTCACCAACTGTGACTCATTCTCCACACCCCTTTGGGCCACAACCCTTCGAACCCTGATCCTGACCCTACCTAATCTCTAAATCTTGGCACTCCATAGACTCTGTTCCCTAGGGTGTGTGATCCTACCCAGCATGCAAATCTTCAGGCTCTACCTCCAAAACTGATTCTTAAAAATGTGTGGGAGGAATGCCTAGGGATATGGGCAAAGTGGATTAGTAATGCCCATGATTCTCAAGTAATCTGTCCCCTTGGCTCATCTATATTCTCTCTCTCTCTCTCCTCTCTCTCTCTCTCTCCCCTGATCATTCTTCTTTTCACTTACTTATGCATCTATCCATTGATCTTCTGTCCAATTAGTGACCTTACTGGCCAGTTCCCTGAATTTCCAGATGAAGAGATAGGTGGCTCTCAAGTAATCTTTTCAGACAAGACCCCGCAACAGGTACCTATGGGGTAGGGCAAAGATAGTCCTTGGAGATGGAAGAGAGCTGGGAATAAAAAAAAAATCTGTTCTAAGGATCAGTAAAGCTGGGTGGGGCTGGCACTAGGGAGGTTGGAATGGAGAGTGGAGAGATCAGATATGGTCAAAGGATGTGTGGGATCAGATGTAGTCAAAGAGAAGGGAAGAGTCTAGAAAAATGAACTGTAGAAAAAAAGAAGAAATTGTGTCCTAAGAGATCAGAGAACACTGGAAAGAAAGTTCTGGTTTCAAAATCCATGGGCCCAGGAAAACACAAAAATCTCTCACAGAAATATAATTTGTCTCTGATGTCCACTCCCCTTCTCAGTATGTTTCCTTTAGATCTGTAGCCCAGGATGTTTACAGAGCCAGTCTCCCCAGGACCCCTTGCTAATCCCATTGATCAGAACTCAGAGTCTGGGGCTTATCCCAGTATCAGGGCCAGAGTTTCCACCCTTCCAAGGAATCTGAGGTCTAAGAGATCCTTGGGTCTTAGGTGAAAACAGAAATGGACTTAATGGATGAAGAAAATTCCAAAAAGAAGGGAAAAGAAAAACCAAAGGAAAAGGAAAAAAAGAAAAAGGCAAAGAAAGGGAAGGATGAAAAGTCTAAGAAGGGGGTGAGACTCCATCCAAAGGATTATGAAGGGGAGGGGAAGGAAGGGCAGGGAAGGCTGGAGGAGTAGGTAGTGAGAGGTCTGTGTTAGAAAGAGATGCAAACAGGGGCAGCTAGGAGGCACAGTGAATAGAGTCAGGAGAACCTGAGTTCAAATCTGACCTCAGACACTCACTGGCTTTGTGACCCCGGGCAAGTCACTTAACCCTGATTACCTGCCTCACCCCCACTCCCACCCCAGAAAAAAAGAAAGAGAAGCAAACAGGGGAGGGACATAAGATCAAGGAGACTGAGCTGGGCAGAGATTAACGGAGAATGGAAGTGGGACTGAGGATGGTACTAAAAATAAAAGAGTTTCTCTTCTAGGAGGAAGATACTATGCTGCAAATGGCACCATCCAAATTTGTGCCAGTTATTAATGAAGGGCACAAGGAGTACCAGAGTAAGAGGAGGCAGGGCTTGGGTGGAGTGTCCAGGATTTCCTGGGTGTTCTGAGGATCTCCTAGTCTGCTGGGGACTCTAGGTCCTGCGGGAGTTCTGGGGCAGGGAGGAGAAGGAACAAAGGAAGCCAGCGAGGTACAGTAGAAACTGCACCGGCCCTAGGGTCAGAGGACCTACTTATTACCCAGGTGACCTTGGGCAAGTTCATCATTTCCCTGGTCCTCAACTTCTACATCTGTAACATGGGGGAGTTGAGTTAGATGACCTTGGAGCTCCCTTCCAGCTCCAGGTCTAGGATGGTCTGATTATACTGGGATGTGAAGAGTTGGGAGACTCTGGTGTAGCTGGCTAGAATGAAAAGATAAGGCTATGGGTAGGGTTTGGGGTGGAATTAAGGGTCTGAACCACCTAAGTGAGATTGGGATTCAGGCCTCTGATTCTGTCTTCTTTTCCTTTAGAGGTTGAAGCTCAGTGCAACAGCAGCCTTCTGCACAAGGGCGCTCCTGCCAGTGGGGGTGGGAAAATCCTGGCTGGGGTGCCAAAGGAATGTGTGTGTGTGTGTGTGTGTGTGTGTGAGTGACTGGGTTTTGAACATCCACTCAACCATCTGTGGTCTATGGTCTATACTCAGTTACGTGGGAGGCCCAAAAAGTGCCCATGCACCCTGATCAGAGTTTTGATGCTGAGATGATTCGAGAGCGGAAGAGGAAGGATGTGGAAGTGGAAATCCGGATCCAGGTTAGAGGGTTTGGCCAACAGATTTCTTGCCCATTTCCATTACCCTCTGCAAATTCCTGCATCTTTCCCCCACTTGAGTCTCTGTCCCTATATCTTCTTCTCTCTCTGCCTTCATCTATCTCCTTTCCCCAGTGCTCCCACCTCTCCATCTCCAGACTCCAACTCCATCCGTCTCAGGCCTCAACATTCACTATCACATTGCTATTCTTACTCTTTTCCTGTTCCTTAATCCCTATACTCCTTGTCTTTGTCTTCATTCTTTTCTCTATCCTTTCCCAGATACTCTTCATCCTTCCATAACCCTATCTCCATCCTCATCTTCATTTCCACCCGGTACCCCCCATTCCCACCTCTATTTCTCTATTCCTTGTTTCCTTCATCCACAATGCCCACTGCCTCCCCCAGCCCAGCCCTACAATCTCACATTTCTCCATCTGAATCCTCCCTCTTTATACCCATCACCTTGTATCTCTGGCTCCACCCCCACACTTCTGTTTCCATTTCCTACTCTGTCTTCTGTTCAATCATTTGTTGTCCTCCTGTTGTTAAGCCTCAGCTCCAGTCCCCAGCCATCAGGAGACATTAACCAGAGTTCTGCACAGATAGAAAAAATGTGGAGAAGGGGTCAGATTGAGACCTAGACTAGATAACTATCTGTGGAAACAAACTGACAAAGCATCCTAAATTGTCCACATTCCTAAAGACTGAAGAAACCACATACTTGCCTTAGGAGTGGGACTTGTGACTTTTGTTGCCCATTCTTAGGTCTTGAGTCACATCAGGACACAGGTATCTCACAGGACAGGGTTGGTCTGAGGGGTCGAGCCTTTGGAAAGAATGGACCAGGAATCTAGGTCATATATCAGAAGCAGTGATATAGAAAGTATAGTTTCATATTTCACCGGGAGGTTCAAAGTTCAAAGTCAGTCTGACAGCAATTTTTCATTTTTTAAAAAATAACATTTTATTTCCCCCCCACAATTACATACACAAACTTTTTTTTTAAGTTTCAAGTTCCAAATTCTCCCCTTCACTCCCTTCTCTGCCCCTCCCCTGAAATGATAATCAGTCTGGTATAGGTTAAACATGTGAGATCATGTAAAACGTTTCCATACTGGTCAATTTATGGAAGAAAAGTCACACAAGAAAAAATGTGAAAAATAGTGTGCTTCGTTCTGTATTCAGATGACATCCATCCTTTCTCTGGAAGTGGATAGCATGCTTCATCATGAGTCCTTTGGGATTGTCTTGGATCATTGCATTTCTGAGAACAGCCAAGTCATTCACAGTTCTTCATCATGCTGTGTACAATGTTCTCCTGGTTCTGCTCACTTCACTTTGTATCAGTTCATATAAATCTTTCCAGGTTTTCTGAAATCATCCTGCTCCTCTTTTCTTATAACACAATAATATCCTATTACATTCATATACCACAACTTGTTTAGCCAGTCCTCAATTGATGGGCATCCCCCCAATTTCCAATTCTTAGCTACCACAAAAAGAGCTGCTATAAATATTTCGTACAAAGTTAAAAAAAAATCTCTTTGGAATACAGACCTAGTAGTGGTATTGCTGAACCAAAGGGTATGCACCATTTTATGGCTCTTTGGGCACAGTTCCAAATTAGCAATCATTTTAAAAGCACTTCCAGGCACTATGCTAAAGGCTGAGGATACAAGGAAAGGTGAAGAAAGTCAGACTGAAGCTGAGAGGCAGAAATTCCTGGTGATGAGGAGGGAATCAGGGGAGACATTCTGTAGTTATCTATGGTTTGAAGCAGACAGTGATATTGCTGTGACCATAGGCTAGTCATTCCTACCTCTCTCGACCTCAGTTTCTTTTTCTGTCATTAAGGAGACCGGATTAGATCATCTGTAAAATATCTTCCATCTCACAAATACAAAGGTCTGGAAGCTGTTAAGTCAAGGCTGAGGTGAAGGAAAATGTAGTTATCTGTGGTCAGAAGCAAGCAAAAAGGTCTGAGAGGGGGTCAGACAAGATCAGGAGGAACAGCCAGATCTCAGAGCACAAGGAAGCCAAGGATCCAGACTACAGGATGTCAGATAGGGCAAAATGTGACTGGAACCATTAACTGGAACACAGAAGTGAGCCTGCTCTTGAGATAGGGGTGGTGAGGCTGGTTGCTTTCCCTAAAAACTTCTTTAAACTTTGTGCAGAAGACAGAGACTACAAACCAGATAGGACTGGATTCAAAGATTCACCAAAAGAAGTGATTGCAACTGATCGGAGGTCTATGACTGGAAGGGTATCTTGATCCTAGCTGGGGTGGGTAGGTGGGGTCTTATATTTACTGCCTTTTACAAAGGATCCATCTATCTTCCTTCCTGTCATCAACTCTTGTTCACAATCAACCAACCAAACCAGTATTTATTTGGCAATTTTCCTAGTCTGGCGTCTGCTCTATTCACTCCTGGCTTCTCTTACCGTTTTGCTGTTTGTGATTCTGTCTCCCTTTCTTAATTTCTATTGCGGTCTCTCCCTCCCTGTCTCTAAACATAGTTCTCTGAATAAATGGAGCAGGCAGCATGATTCTGAGGGTTCTAGGTACCTTCCCAAGCTTCCAGAATTTCTCTCCAACTACATTTCCTAGGGCCCAAATTTTCACCATTGGGGAAAAAAAAGATCATTACACCAAATCTTAAAGGGTTTTTGGTCTGTAAGAGCTCTTTGGGGAAGTGGGCATCTAGGTGTGCGATAGATCAAAGAGGGGCTGGAGCTGGAAGACCTCAAACCTCAAATCCACCTCAAACAGTGGGAAAGTCATTTAACCCAGTTTGCCTCAGTTTCCTCATCTGTAAAATGAGCTGGAGAAGGAAATGGCAAACCGCACCAGTGTCTTTGCCAAGAAAACCCCAAATGGGGTCACAAAGAGATGGACAGGACTGAAATGGCTGAACAACAGAAGAAGTAAAACAGTCCCGGGGAAGGGTAAGACCCTAAAGGTATTCTAGGAAGAGTGGAGTGCTGGATTTGGAATCAGGTGACCTGGGTTTCAAATCCCACTTCTGCTACTTGGACAGGTCCCTGATCTACTGATCTTAGTTTCCTCATCCGGAAAATGAGAGGGTTGAATTGGACAATGTCTGAGGTCATTTCCAACTCTAAATTCTGGGATCTTAAACTGTCAAAACCTACTCTCAAGGATTTGCTTATGACCAGGAAAGAATAAGGCCCCATGAGAACGAGACACAAGAAAGGGAGCCTGTTTGGAGTGGGGGAGGGAGATTTTTCAGGATCAAGGAGTGAACCAAAGAGGAGTACCTGCTTTGGTCTCAGTTGGGTTTCCCTTTCCCTGCCACTTCTCCTCTGCGCTCACATTGCTTTCTTTGGCCCAGTCCTCTTTTCTTTGACTCCTTCCCTGTCTCTGGATCCCCTTCCCTTGTTTTTTTTTTCTCTATCTCTCTTTCTGTTCCTCTCCCTCCACCCCCTACTGATGCCTGCCTTCTGGTCAACCTCTGTGTGCTCCAGGTGGACGAGCTGATGCGCCAGGAGCTGCAGGCCCTCCGCCTGGCCGTAGATAGGGAAGAAACAAGACCATTCAAAGCCAAGGCCAAAGCCAAGGTGAGGATAGAGGGAAAGAGTGTAAATGGTGGGGTCAGGGCTCAGGTGGAGAGGCAGAAAGGGCGTGAAAGAACAATAACCTCTGTTTGCTTCGAACTGCAAGAAAGGGAAGAAGAAAGGCAAGAAGAAGAAGGAAAAAGATCTGACCCCAGACAGGTACCCGCCCCTACAGCACCCGAATGGCCATGTGGGAATTGTGGGGAAAGCCCTGGACCAGTTATTTCAAGTGCCAGGATTTCAGTCTTAGCTTCATTGCTGTGTGAACCTGAACCAACCACATGAACTCACTGGGCCTCAGCTTTCTCATCCGCCCAATGAGAATAATGATATCTTACCTACCCTGCTTATCTTATAGAGGTGTGGTAAGAATCAAGTAAGAAAATACATGGAAAAGCCATTTGAAAAGATATAGAGTACTATGCAAATGAAAGCTACAGATACTATCGATGTGAGGCAGATGATCCAGTACATAGGGGACCTGGTTTAGGATCAGAAATGCTAGGATTCAAGCCCTACCTCTGACACATATTGGCTTCGTAACCCTGGAAAGCTAGGTGCTGGGCCTGGATTCAGGATAGAATCAGGACAGTCTTCCTGAGTTCAAATCTGGCCTCAGACACTCTCTAGCTGTGTAACTCTGGGCAAGTCACTTAACCCTTCTTGCCTCAGTTTCCTCATCTGTAAAATGAACTGGAGAAGGAAATGGCAAATCACACCAGTATCTTTGCCAAGAAAGCCCTGACTCATGAAGAGTTGGACACAACTGAAAACAACCAAGGACGACAATAAAACCCTGGGGAAAATCCCTTAATATCCCCGAAGAAGGGGCCTTGGAAATGGTGCTTGGTGCTTCCCCATCCACCACATGCTTTACCCACCCCACCCCCATCGCAGCACATAAAGACACACTACTTCTTCTTCTACCCAATAGAAATATTAATTATATAGCCAGGAAGCAGCGTAGACAAGTAGAGAGCCCCATACAATTCTCTCCTCCCCCTACTTCCATACAATCTCTCTGATTCTCTCCCATCCCATTCCTTCCCTCCCTACCCTTCTCTTCTCAACTCACACCCTCCTGATCCCATCTCTTCTCCTTGACTCACCACTCCCTGAGTGCCGTTCTTTTCTCCCAATGCCAGTCACCCTCTGTCTCTGTTCCACGGGGTATGCCCTGCCACCCCTGGTTTTACCCTGACCCTCACCCCCACCCTCACCTCCAGATCCCTGGAATCTCTGTATGAAGAACTCGTGGAAGAGGGCTTGATCAAGAAGAGCAAATATGTGAGACTGTCTGATTACATTGGTGAGACCCACCCCATAAACCCTAAACCCACTGAAATGGGAGAGCTATTACCTTGATCACTACTTATTACTTCCCTCCCCAGCTGATGATTTTCCAGTTCTTCTCCCCGCACCTACCCTCCTGAATGACTGTCCCCAGTAATTCTCTTTCCTCAGGTGACTACTTATATCTTGGGTCTGCTTTGAAACTGGGAAACAGGGAACCAATGCCATCCCTATTCGACTTGAAGCAGAATGTAATTCTGTACGGGGTCCTGCGGCTTGGTGAGAGGATACCTGGGGAGGGGAAAAAGATGTTGGAGAGGAGGGCTTAGAGATAGCTTTTGGTGAGGTTTTGTACCTCAGTGGAGGGTTTCTGGAAGTGGCCAGAGTGCTGGACTTGGAGTCGGGAGAAATTGAGGGGAAATCCTGCCTCTGACACTTACCAGCTGTGTGATCCTGAGTGAGTCACCTAACTGCTCTCAGCCTCAGTTTCCTCATCTGAAAAACGGGTATAATAACAATAGCCCCTAATTCACAGGATCATTGTGAGTATCCAATAACATAAGAGATATAGAGCATTTTATAAACCTTAAGGCAGTGGTTCTCAACCTTCCTAATGCCGTGACACTTTAATACAGTTCTTCATGTTGTGGTGACCCCCAACCATAAAATTATTTTCATTGCTACTTCATAACTGTAATTTTGCTACTGTTATGAATCGTAATGTAAATATCTGATATGCAGGATGTATTTTCATTGTTACAAACTGAACATAAGCCACAGGTTGAGAACCACTGCCTTAAAGCCCTATATAAATGTTAGCTATTATAGTGGCAAGGACTACTGGGGAGGGGTGGCCTGTCCTGTGTAGGGACATCTATGGGCTTATCATCCTCTATTGAGCTCTCTAGGATCCCCTGACGTTCACAACAAAATTGAATTGCCCCTGAGACCCTTTGGGCCCAATAATCTTTGTGGGGCAGGGGAGCCTGAATTTTCCTTCTCCCATCCTGTTTCTTTAGTTATATTTCATGGGAAGTTACTGCTGCCTACAAAGTTCATTTCTGTTAAATCCCATTCTTTTTCTTCCTAATATTGAGAACAGGTATTGACAACCTTCTTGATGGGGTGTACCACGTCTTTAATCGATTCTATAAATGTAAGGAGTAGAAACAATGGTAATGAGAGATGGGAGAGATGAGTCAGGCATAGGGTTATATGCTTATCTCTACGGTCTCAGCCACCATCATGAGCCACTTTAAACACAGTTGGCCTTGGTTTGCCAACTACTGTCCCCAGATGTTTCACCTAATGGAACCTGAAATATTGGCATCTAGCTGGCTACTTAGTAAGAGGTTATAATCAGACCTAAGTCCACATCCTTTTTTCCCCCCCAACCCCAGGACCCTGGCTTAACCTTTCCCTCTTCACAGTTCCTCCTCCATCTATACATGTTCTCCTATCTCTACTGGTCCACTTCTTTCCCCCTGGTCCCTTCTTCCTATTCTTCCAGGATCTGCTGAAATACATAGCATGGCTCCCCATGTCCGATCCATTCTCCTGGCTGGCCCTGCTGGTACAGGGAAGAAGATGCTAGTCAATGCTGTTTGTACTGAGGCTGGGGCTAACCTGTTTGACCTGTCCCCGGAAAATCTGGAAGGAAAATATCCTGGAAAGTCAGGGCTGCAGATGATGATACACATGGTCTTCAAGGTTTGGAATCCTCAGCCTCACTCTTCTCCTTCTACCCTCCCCACATTCCCCTATTCTTCACTTGGCCCCCCAATAAAGGAGAAGCTTTTGTTCCCCTATGGAACAATCATATGACAACCTTGATTTTATATAGAGGCAGAAAAGGGAGTCACCCTCCCTGGTGTAATTTCAGGGACCAGGAAGACCTCTCTCCCCATTCCAGTATCTTTACTTGTTGCTAGAGGGAAGAAGGCAAGATTAGGGTGCACTGGTTTTTCTTTTTGGTCTTGAGGTGGCCTTGATCAGAGTTCCACTGCAACAGATTGCTCATTTAAAGGGAGATCAGGGTCTTAGGTCAGGGCCTGACCCCCTGATCCCTGCTCCCTCACCTGGCTAGGTGGCTCGACTCCTGCAGCCTTCTGTGATCTGGATTGGGAATGCTGAAAAAACATTTTATAAGAAGGTCCCAAAAGAGGAGAAGGAGGTAAGGGAGCTTTGGGTTAATGAACAGTCTAGTAGGGAGAGCACAGGACAAGGAGCCAAAACACCTGAGTTCTAAGCCCAGCTTTACCAGTCAATCAGTATGTGAATTTGGGAAGTCCTGTTATAATTTGCTTGCTCTAAAATAAGGAGAGCAACAATTCACATTTTATAGCACTTTGGAGAGGTGGCATGGGTCAATCCAAGTCATCCTTGGATTTAGAAGGACCTGTGTTCAAGTCTCACTCTGACACATACCAGCTATGATGGGATGGATGGATGCTAACCATAGGCAAACCATTTAACCTCTTAGGGTCCCTAGCAACTGGCTAAGATTTTGAGTTACAGACTTATCAATGGAGAGAATTTCCACACAGGCAGTTCCTTACACTAATGAAATTGAGCATTTGGACAAAAAAAAAAAAACCACAGATTACATTACAAAAGGCTCTCCTTGTCCAAAAACTTTGCGAGGTAAGTAGTTCTAATGGCATTACCTAAGCTTGGGCCTCAGAGAGGTTAAGTGATATGCTCAAAGTTACATAGTTAATAAGTGCTGGTACTTTGACACAACCCCAGGACTCCTGGTTTCAGGTCTATACCACTATAAAAATGAGGCTAAAAAGAGATATATAATTAAAATAACTCCTTCAGATATAGGATTCTTTCCTTCCCTGATGACCCTCATTCTGGCAATGTCCCTTTCCCCTGTCCCCTCCCTGCTTTCCTCAGAGCAGATGGATCCCAAACGGATAAAGAAGGACCTGACAAAAGCTGTGCGCCTGCTACGTCCCGGTGACCGAGTGATGCTGATTGGAACATCGGACCAGCCACAGACTGCAGATGTTAAGGAGCTGTGCAAGACATATGAGAGGATCCTGATGGTGCCCCAGCCAGATTATGCCACCCGCTACCGTGAGGATCTGGTGTTGTGGGGGGAAGAGCAGGGACATGGCCCAAAAATCCTCCCCCAACTCCTCTTTGTCCCTTTTCCAATTCCTGTGTCTCTTATTCTACGTTCCTGGTGGAAGCCAGATTGTCCCTTAATGCTCTGATCAAGAAGTAGTAGTAGTAGTAGCAGCAGTAGTAGCAGTAGTAGCAGCAGCAGCAGCAGTACTAGTAGCAGCAGCAGCAGCAGTACTAGTAGAAGTAGCAGTAGCAGCAGCAGCAGTAGCAGCAGCAGCAGCAGCAGCAGTAGTAGCAGTAGCAGCAGCAGCAGCAGCAGCAGCAGTAGCAGCAGTAGCAGCAGCAGCAGCAATAATAGCAGTAGCAGCAGCAGCAGCAGTAGCAGTAGCAGTAGCAGCAGCAGCAGCAGCAGCAGCAGTAGCAGCAGCAGCAGCAGTAGCAGTAACAGCAGCAGCAGTAGCAGCAGCAGCAGCAGCAGGAGCAGGAGCAGCAGCAGCAGCAGCAGTAGCAGCAGCAGTAACAGCAGCAGTAGAAGTAGCAGCAGCAGCAGTAGTAGTAGCAGCAGCAGCAGTAGCAGCAGTAGCAGCAGCAGCAGTAGTAACAGTAGCAGCAGCAGCAGTAGCAGTAATAGTAGTAGTGGCAGCAGTAGCAGCAGCAGCAGCAGTAGTAGCAGCAGCAGCAGCAGCAGCAGCAGCAGCAGCAGTAGTAGCAGCAGCAGCAGCAGCAGTAGTAGCAGCAGCAGCAGCAGCAGCAGTAGTAGCAGCAGCAGCAGTAGAAGCAGCAGCAGCAGCAGTAGCAGCAGCAGCAGCAGCAGCAGTAGTAACAGTAGCAGCAG
>CM053581.1:509833279-509884805 GCA_028627135.1 Pseudochirops cupreus | reverse complement strand
GGGGGGAAACCGTCACAGCAGCTGCCGCCGCCTTCTCGTCCGCCACAAACTTTCACAAAGCGGCGGTGTCCGGCCTCATCAATCTCCATTAATAATAGTTGGTTGGGCCGCGGGGGGCGGGATGGGTGGGGGGAGGGCGGGCAGGCGGGGGTCCCGGGGGCCGGGCCGGCCGAGAGGCTGGGAACAGGCTCTGCGGAGTGATCGGGGGAGCCGGGCGGCGGCGGGCGGGCTGGCGGGCGGAGGGAGGAAGTGAAGCGTAATTTGAGGAAGATGGATGAGTCCGGAGGGCGACACCCCCAGCCCGCACACCCGCCCCCTCCCTCCTTATGAGAGCGAGCGAGCGGCGGCGCCCGAGCCACACTGCGCTGAGCCCGCTCCCCGCAGCCACCTCCGGCCCAGGAAAGGAGGGAGGGAGGGAGGGAGGGGAGGGATCCCGCCCGCCCCGCGTGGGGCGCAGGAGCCTGGGGGCGCCGGGCACGGGAGCTGCGCCCCAGGCGGGCGTAGCAAGCAGAGGTGGGGCCCCGAGCTAGGGCGCACCGCGCTGCCCGAGTTAGTGGCGGCGGCGGGCTGCCCGGGGGCTCCCTAGGTGGCCTCAGCTCCGGCCGCGATGCAGAGACCCGGAGGCGGCAACGGGGCTGGGGGCAGCAGCGGGGGCAGCGGTGGGAGCCAGGGCACCGCCTTCTCCATCGACTCCCTCATCGGGCCGCCCCCGCCGCGCTCGGGTCACTTGCTGTACACTGGCTATCCCATGTTCATGCCCTATCGACCGCTGGTTCTGCCTCAGGCTCTAGCCCCCGCGCCCCTACCCGCAGGCCTCCCGCCACTCGCACCGCTTGCCTCCTTCGCTGGCCGCCTCACTAACACCTTCTGCGCCGGATTGGGCCAGGCCGTGCCATCCATGGTGGCGCTCACCACCGCACTGCCCAGCTTCGCGGAACCCCCCGACGCTTTCTACGGTCCCCCGGAGCTGGCTGCCTCCCGCAACAATCCGGAGCCCGGCGCCCGGCGCCCAGAGAGCGGGCTGGAACCGGATGAGCTGCCGCCGACCAGAGAGAAAGTAGCAGAACCCCCACCACCACCTCCTCCGCCGGCACCGCACTTCTCCGAGACTTTCCCAAGTCTGACGGGTAAGGTCTCCGGGCCGGCGCATGCACCACCTCCAGACACTCGGCAGCCCTGGACTGCCACCCCAGCCCCTGACCCCAGGTTCCTGCCTTGGGTTCCAAATTAACCAAGTTCCTCATAATCGGTCGGCAATTCTTCACTCCCACAGACAAACTCTCTAATCCCCAGATACCAGCTCCCGTAACAACCCCGACGTCCATCCTCTCACCTTTCTTCCCCCTAAGAAGCGGCTTCCCCGCCGCCTGCCAACCCCTTCCTTCCCGCGCCCGACCTGGAGCTCAGCCCCGCCCCAACCCAACCCTCTTTTCCTCCATTCCCCCCCACCCCCCACTCCGGTCCCCCACCCCACCCCAATCTCTGGAATAGAGCAGTTTAAGTGGAGAGTTTCGCTGGTCCACGATGGGAAGCCAGGGAAGAGATCAGGGTGTGTGAGCATCGTTCGAACTCTAGCCCCTAGGGGGAGGGGCTTGGGGGAAAATTGGGAACTGCAGTTTCAGGGTTTCGGGGTGTGGCTGGGATTGACCCAGAGGTGAGAGTTCCTTGGGGTGAAGAAGTAAAAGGAGAGACCCCAGAGGGTACCTGATTGTCGCTGTTGAAGCCCGATATTGCCCCGCTTTGCGGAGCGGGAAGCAGATAAGGCTGGGCTCGACTACCCGCCAGGCCCGGGAGATGGGACTGAACTGGGCTGGGCGGGAGGGACCGGCTGAGCTTGAATCTAGCCAAGCCGATAGGACTTCGGAAGAGGTGTGAGATCAGGGGTTTGGAATTGTTGAGAATCTAGATTAGATATTGGAGTGATGGTACACGAGTTTGGGTCAGCCTGGGGGCATGGAGATTATGAGGTCCACCACCAATGACTCAGAACGCAACGGGTGCCCCTCGGGATGTGGTACGAACCCCTGTACAACCTCCATCAGCCTCTGGCCCTGCACTCTTTCCTAGACTTTGCTCCTACTGTCTCCCACCGACCCAGGGCTTGGAACTGTGAGAGCTGGGAGCCAGGGGACCAGATTTCGAGAAGCAGACTAGAGGATTGGTAGAACAGGGGACATGAGAATCTCCCTTCTTTGCCCACCCTCCGCGAAGACAGGGTTTAGTGGGCGCCACTTCCCTCTGCTCTCCGGGCTTTTCCAGCAGGAGCACAAGAAGGGCTGGGGCTGCATTCCTTCTGGCTGGGAGAGGGACAAGGGACCCAGCTCTCAGTGCCTGGGAAGTCAGGGAAGCGTTGTTGGGCCTTCAACTTTCTGGCAGTGGGACTGGGGGAGGGGGCAGTGTCAAGTAGAAGAGCTGCGTACTAAGGGAAGAGAAATTACAGTCTGACTGTCCCCGCGGGTGACCAAAGATGAGGAGAAAGTGTCGAAGAGCGGCACAGACTTGGAAGTGGTGGACAGGGTAGTCCTAGGGACTGGAGAGGTCACGGAACAGTCCTGGGGTGGGGGCAGGGAATGAGCAGGATCGCCCAAGGGATGATGAGATGTCTCGGAAGAAATGAAACTAAGTGAAGTCAGAGGTAAAGGGGTGAAACTGCCTAGGCAAGGAAATTACAGGCTAGTGATCAGTTGAACAGGAAGATCAGAAAGAGTCCAGTCTAGCAGGGCTGAGGGCAACACTGCTTTACACCAGAGGAAAGTCAGCCACTCTTCTCTCTTCTCTCCCCAGCCCGCCCGCCCGCCCTCCCTCTCCCTCCCTTCCCTCTAGTCCTGGTTCCGACCCTAATCTGTGATTTGGGCTCTTTTCTGGCAACAGATGGATTGGCTGCAACCAGACTCAGAGAGAGGAAACAAACGGAGCAAAGGGGAGGAGGGAAAAGGGCTGAGTTGAAATAAGTGAAATTGCTATTGGAATTATGGCGCCAGTTTGGAGAAGAATATTTTAGGATTGGCGGGAAGGAGAGGTTTCTGCAAATATTTCAAAGCGATTTTGGGGCGGGATAAAGGAGGAGAGGCATGACTTCTATAAAAATATTGGGCAAAAGAGTCCCGTTCAGGAATTGATGGTCAAAAGAGAAATGTTCATGTTGGGAGAATGGGGAGAGAGGGAAAGGGGAGGGAGAAAATCCCCGCACTGGAAGTAGTGTCAGGTAGAGGAGTACTGGAGTGGTGTAAACATGAGACTTCTGTCCAGAGCTATGAACGGTGTGTGCGCAATGGAAGGGGAAAGAGTCTTTTATCGGGAGGACTGGGGAGAGGACCTCTGTAAGGCAGGAATGGGAGGGTGGGGAACTTCTCCTGAGATCGACAGGAAGAAGCTGCTTCTTCAGGGAGCATTTCAGGAGAGTGATGGACATAACTCCTACCGGAGAATGATGGATGTCAGTGGTTTGTTCTGGGACTGCTGGAGGAGAATAGCTTGTCTTGGAGGTGAGCAGGAGAGATGTTTCAGTGAGAATGTGGAAAGATAAGCAGGAGAAATCAGGAGATTCTTTCCTCTGAGTGAAAAGGGAGCATTTCCCTGACTGATGGGTGAGAAAGAGTAGAAAAAGTGTTTAGTATGAGGAATGAAGGGGCTTGAGGTCTGTGCTGTGTGTGGATGGGGGGGGGGGGGAGGAGGAGACAGGACTGGGAATGCTGGGAGAAAGGTCAGTATTGGGAGACAATAGAAGTTGAATCTACTGAGAAGGGAGATTTCTGTACTTGAAGTAATCTCAGAGCAAAGATTGCCTTGGGAATGATGGAAGAGAAAGTTCTATACTAGGGGAAAGGGTGTAGTGGGTCTGAATCAGCAATGATGAGAAGATAGGCCAATATTGGGGGAAATGAGTGAGAGATCTTGTAATTGGAGATGTTGGGAAGCAGAGAGTTTGCTGGGAGTGGTAGGAGACAGTACTTTTCACCAGGAGTGATGGAGAAGAGCAGAAATGTTATGGGATTTGTCTGGGTCAGGAAAACAATTGTACTGGGAGGAATAAAGGAAGACATCGGTGTACCAGAAGTAATGGAGTAAAGCATGTACTGAGGGGGGTGGATTGAAAAGAATTCCATCTTCGGAGAAGAGAATGAAGGGGGTGATTGTGGAGAGGACTCGGTTCTTTGATCTCTGCCCCACTGCCCCCAATTCAAAACTCTCCCTTATCACTTCAGTACAAAGCCATGGGAAAGAGAGAGGCTGGGTAGTGGTGAAGACAAAGCTGTGTTGTGGGAGCGATGGGGAGGAGGGAGCTCTGCATTGGGATGGATGGAGGGTCCTTAGTGTACCAGGAGTGATGAGGAGGGAGCTCTGAGAAACAGTTGTATTGGTGGTAGTGTAAAAGGCTGTGTATGTGCCTATGAGAAATATCTTTGTAATTAAATGAACATCTATTAAATACCTCCTATGTGCAAGGCAATGTGCCAGGTTCTGGGGATACAAAGATGACAAATGACCCAGTCCTTGTCCTTAATGATTCACAATCTAGTAGGGCCGGGAAAAAGGCATTCACAAAGAAGTATAATAAAAGTTAGAATGTGATCAATGTATGGGAAAGGTCACACAGAGAAGCATGAGAGATTTGGGGAGGGAGGGATCAGGTAAAGTTTCATGAAGGAGTTGGCACCTGCAAGAGGACTTTGTAGTGTGAATGTCATCATAGAAATCTCTGTAGTAGAAGTGATGGGGGAGAGAATGGCATATTAGGAGAAATGGTGCAGAGATTCCACTTGGAGCAAAGTAGAGGAGAACTTTATATTGGAAATGATTGGGTAGACAATCCTATTCAAGGAGTGATGGGGGCAGAGCTCCTGAGAGCAATAAGATAAACACTGAGTGATATGGGGGAGGGGGAAGGAATTGACGTACTAGAAGTAATGGGAGAGAGAGAGAATCAGTACTATGAGAGATGGAGAGAGAAGCACTTGTGCTTGGAGTGATGGAGAGAAAAGCGCTAAGGATTGGGAGATTGAGAGTGAGAAATGATAATGGAAATAACATAGAAAGCATCAACATAGTGGAAATCATTGAGCAGAAAGGTAAACTAGAAGTGGTTTGGTGAAGAGAGATCTGACTATACAGAGAATGATGGGGAATACAACTCTGTGCTGGGACTGATGAGGAACATGCCTTCTTATGGAAAATAATGGAAAACAGGGGACATACATCAGGAAACCAGATAGGCTTTGGGGGAGTATGATGTTTACATTTCAAATGTTGTGAGATCAACACCACATTGGGCTGTGCAATCAGAGGTCATTTTAGATGACCACCAATTGATTCACTGTTTGGGTACCAATTGTGACTATCAGAATGTGACTTTTAGTTATCAGAGAGAAACAGGGAATGCTAAAGTGATATGCAATCAGTAAAAGAATTCTATTGGTAGTACTGAGGACTAACGCTTTCCTGGGAATGATATTGATCAAAGAATTCTTTCCAGGGGGCTTCAGAAAGGAGCCCTTTCAGCACTGAACAGTGGTAGACAACTCTCCCGCTGAGGGTGATGGGAAAATGAAAGCCCAGATAGCATGATATAAGTCAGGAGTTCTTAACCTGGGGCCTGTGAATTCCCAAGGTGTTCACAGTTCCGTTTCAGAGGGCCATTGAATTTAGATGGGAAAAAAAAATAGCCACATGTTTATTTTTGCTAACCTCTAACTGAAATTTAGCATTTGCCTAGTGATTTAAAAATGTTATTCTGAAAAGAGGTACATAAGCTTCACCAGACTGCCAAAGAGGTTTATGACACACACAGAGAGTTAAGAACTCTTGCTCTAAGGGAAATACCTCAGTTCTGGTTCCTGACACTTTAGCTATGTGATCTTGGGCAAAACATGTAACTTCTCTGGGACTCGTTTCCTCATCTATAAAACAAGAGAGAGGAGACTGGATGATTTCTAAGTTACCTTCCAGATCCTTGGACTAAAATGGATTAATGCTTTTGAAATAATAGTTTTGGGGAAATATTTTTATTGGGAATGACTGGAAGGAGAATATTAAGAATAAGGCAGCACAGTATAATGGAAAGAGTGCTGGGCTTGGAGGCAGGGAGCATGGGCTTGAGAGTCTTGTTTTTGACATTTATTTACTGGGTGACTCTGGGCAAATGGGTAGATCGCTTGCCATTTTGGAACCTCAGTTTCCTCACCTCTAAAATGGGGAGAAGAACACTTGCAGTGCTTACCTCATAGGATGCACTGATGACTATCTGAGATGATGTATGTGAAGTCCTTGGGAATCCCTAAAACTCTATACACACGTCAGCTATTATTAATAATGAGGCAGAGGCTTCAGTCAGGGTATTGCAGCGAAAGGCCTGTTTGAGAAGATGGAGGGATGAGGAAGAGAGCTCCTTCTTTGCAGAAGCAAAGGGAAAAGAAATCTTATATACCAGAAGGAATAAGGAAGTCCAAGCTTTGCTACTGGTAGTAGTAGAGGAGAAGAGAGGACAGGAGAGATCTTTGAATAAAGGATGATTTAGCTCCACTAGGAATGGAGATAAAAATATGTAGAGAAGAAGCTGGGAAGAGAATGATGGAGGAGAACATGCTTGTATTCAAAGTGGAAAGCATGAGTGGTCTGTGCTGGTTACAGTGAGAGAAGAAGCAATATAGATATAGAGGGGAGAAATATCATCTACTGAATACAGTGTAGGGGAATGTTCCCCCCCTGGAAGTTATGGGATAGAATTACATAATGGAAGCAAGGAGAAGTTGCTATGAAAATGAATGGAGCTAGTCATGGTGGCATACATCTGTAATCTCTGCTCCTGGGGAAGCTGCGGCTGGTGGATAGCTTGAGTTCAAGGGTTCAAGGGTTCTGAACTTTTTGTTGTTCAGGTTTTTCAGTCATGTCTAACTCTTTGTGACTCCGTTTAGGTTTGGGTTGGTTGTTTTGTTTTTTTTTTTTCTTGCAAAGATACTGGAGCGGTTTGTAATTTCCTTCTCTGCTTCATTCTACAGATGAAGAAACTGAGGCAAACAGGGTTTGGTGACTTGCCTAGGGTCACACAGCTAGGGAGGCCATATTTGAATTCAGGAAGATGAGTCTTCCAGGCTCCTGGCCTGGCATTCTATTTACTGTGCCACCTAGGTGCCCCCATAGGATTAAAAGCCCGTTAGATGTCCAAAACAAGTCTGATACCAACATGGCAAGCCCTCAAGAGCAAGAGGTCACCAGACTTTTTAAGGAGTGGCGAACTATTCCAGGTCAGGAATGGATTGGGTCCAAGGTTCTATGGCAATCATAGAGATTGGCAAACAATGAGATCAGGCCTACAAGCAGCACTGTACTTCCAGGCTAGGCAAGCTAGGGAGACCCAGTCAATGAAGGAAGGAAGGGAAGGAGGGAGAGAGGGAAAGTAAAAGGAAGGGAAGGAAGGAGAAAGGAAGGAAGGAAAAGAAGAAGGAAGGAAGGAATGGGGGAGGGAGGAAAGGAGGAAAAGTAAGATGGAGGAAAGAAGGAAGGAAGGAAAAGAAGAAGGAAGGGAGGGAGGGAAGGAAGAAGGAAGAAAAGAAGGAAGGGGAGGAGGGAGAGAAGGAAGGGGAATTGAGGAAAAGTAGGAGGAAGGAAGGAAGGGAAGAAGGGAAGCTAGGAGGGAAGATGGGAGGGAAGAAAGAAGGAAGGAAGGGAGGGAAGGAGGGAGAGAGAAGGAAGAAAAAGAAAGAAGGAAAGAAAGCAAGTAAATGAGGCTAGGAGAGAATAGAAGTATTTGTCTTCAGACTGAAGTATGATTCGTTGAATATGCAAAAAATATTAAGAGAGAAGTGCTTATTAAATTAATAAACATGAACATATTGAATAAATTAAAGGCAAACCACTTTTCTGGTCTGGACTTCTGTTTTTTCCTATGTAAACTTAGAGAATTATAGTAGGTTATCCCCAGGATCCCTTTCAGCTAGCTCCAAATCCTATGATCCTCTGTTTATTGAATGTAATATAAAGAAGGCAATACGGCTTGCTACGGTATTTTGTCTCTTTTCTCCTTTAACAAAGTTTTATCAAATAGATGAGTGTATGGCGAAGATGAGATAAAGCATAGTGATGAAAAGGTACTGGGAATGTTGGGTTAAAGAGATCTCTGTCCTGGGAGCCATAAGGGAGAGGATTTTGAATTGGCAGTTGTTAGGGAGCAATCAAGCTTAATAAGTGATAGGAGAAAAAGACTAAACCAGTGACTATGAGAAGGACAGAAAGCTCTGTGGGAGAAATTGAAAGGAGACAGCTCTCATCCAGAAGCAGCAGCGAAATTTTAATACGCTGGGAGGGAGGGAATGGAAATTATACTAGAAGTGATGGGAAGGGCAGACCTTTGTACTTCTAGTGATGATGAGCAAGGTCAGTAATAGCAGTGATGAGGAGAGAATTCCATATTAGAAGGAGAAAATGAATGAGAGCTTCATTTTCTTCTTATTGTAGCTAGAAATATGATCATGTTTGAAGTTAGGAATTAAGAGTAATCTGGCAAGACTGATGTGCTAGGAGTAGTTAGGAGAAGAGGTACTCATATCAGGAGTGGCAGAAGATTGACTTATATTGGGAGCTCAAGATAGAATGTCATAGTGGGAGGAATGAAGAAGACCCAACAACCCTGGTACTGGGGGAGAAGATTCCTCTAGGTAGGCAAAAACCAGCATGGACTACCCTGCCTGCTTTTTTTTTTTTTACCTCTCCCTAACAGAGAGAATGTTGGGTCTAGTCTGGGACACCCAGATGCCACCATCATCACTGCTACTCTATAATAATAATTATGGCAACCACAATCACAATGATAATAATAGCTACATCTTTGTGGTGCTTTATCATTTGTAAGGTACTTTACATAGGCTATCTCATTTGATCCTCACAACTCTGTGAGTAGGTGCTATTATTCCCCCCATTTTACAGATGTAGGGATGTGGGAGGGAGGCTGAGAAAAGTTAAGACCCAGCATTAAGCTTCTAGGGCTAATATGGGCCGGGTCTTCTTTCCCACCGCTCCATCATTTATTTTTTACACCAAGATGTGAATAAATCTCTTTATCCCTTAGTTCAGCTAAGACAGGCTTGAGGGATAGGTGGTGGGGGTGGGGAGGATTTCCAAAGAAGCTTTATCGAATGGAAAAGGGGAAAATAAGAGAAAAGACAAACAACTAAGCATAGCTATGAGGGGACCAATTAACTACCTGCTAGATTTCAGCATAATGGAAAAATAGCAGCGATGATGATGATGATAGCTAACATCTATTTAGTGCTTTACGATTTGGAAAGGAGTGTAATATAACATCTCATTTGATCCTCACAACAACCCACCCTGTGAGGTAGATTCTATTATCATCCCCACTTTACTAAGGCTGTGAGAAGTTAAGTGACTAGGGTCACACAACTGGTCAGGATTCAAATTCAGGTCTTCCCGACTCCAAGCCCAATGCTCTATCGACTGTGCCACTGAGCTGTAGTAAATAGATAGAAAGGCATATAGACACATTCCCATCTAAGGTGTTTGTTTTATGAAAGATGTCTTGTATAGAGTTCAAATAGGAGAGGGATTCCTGATTGATTGTGAGGCTTTCCAAGTGTTCCTTTTGCAGGATGACATGTCTCTCACTGATCACATTGTGATTATGGGAATACTACAGAAACCCTCTCTTTTTTTCTTTTGGAGGGGAGAAGGCAGGGCAGTTGGGGTTAAGTGACTTGCCCAAGGTCACACGGCTAGTATTAAGTGTCTGAGGCTGGATTTGAACTCAGGTCCTCCTGATTCCAGGGCCTGTGTTCTATTCACTGCACCACCTAGCTGCCCCACGGAAACTCTCTCACACACAGTCACTTGAAAGTGACCTAGGAATTGGCACTGAAAAATCCAAGTGGCTGGATTTGACAAGTAGAGAAAACTTGTCTGAAAATAACTGCAGTCTCATGAAAATGACCAACAGAACTTAATGGGGCAGATTACTTCTCACTTCTAGTCTAAACCTTAGCTGAGCTGAGTATTGTCTTGAGTGAATGTGGCAATGCCCTCTCCTGTCTGAGATATTCCTCCCCCTGCTCTTAGGGGTGCCTGGGTGGTGCAGTTAATAGAGTGTAAGACCTGGAGTCAGAAAGACCTGAGTTTAATCCAGTCTGATATGGTTTTCATGAATGGGCTCCATAGCACATCACTAAGGCTCTGTGGTGTAGTGGAATGAGCTTTAC
Organism: Pseudochirops cupreus; assembly: GCA_028627135.1. NCBI lineage: Eukaryota > Metazoa > Chordata > Mammalia > Diprotodontia > Pseudocheiridae > Pseudochirops > Pseudochirops cupreus. Next base: position 509,874,600 of record CM053581.1, on the reverse strand, counting down.
ACCTAGAGTGAGGAGAGGTTCTAGGTTCAGATCCTGACTCAAGTGCTCCTTAGCTACGTGGCCATTTCAAACTGCTCAGGACATCAATTTCTTCATTTGTGAAATGAGAGTAAGAACATGTGCCCTACCTCTCAGGGCTGTTGTGAGGAATGCTGTTGAAATAAATTCTTATTAAGGATGGTTCTGTCCTTAGGGGAAACTCAGATTCATCACCTTCTGCTCTAACCAGCACTGACACCTCATTTAGCTACATGGCCTCTTTTGGAGGCTGCCATTATTCTTGGTTTACCTCCAGCATGATTACTGCTTGCCTGCACCCCAAAACAGCTTCATTCCTTTCCCATTTCAAGACTCATAGCCTCCTGTTGGACCTCCCACTAAATCTCAGTTTCTGGTCTTGGGATATAGCTAGTTCTTAGCTCACTGGCAGAACTAAGGACCCAATAAACATTCACCTCTTTCCTGGTCCAGGTTATTCTGTCTGATGACTCATTTCAAGTGCCCTCAAGGAATAAGCTTTCTAGAATCCCACATTATCACCAGGACTTCACAATACTGTCCAATAATAACACTAACTAGTAAGAAAAAGGTCATTTTGTCATAGACTGGTGATGGGGGGATATCTGTGCTGTCAAAGATGGAGGAGAGAGGAACAAAGTTGGAACAATCTGTAAAAAATCCCACAGTAGATGTGTGGGATACTTGACTCTGTCCAGTGAGTGATAGAGGACAGAGCAATGGGCAAAGGAATCTGGGTCATGAGGAAGGACTGAGAGTGATAGGGGGTAATGGGAAACAGATCCTTTCACTGTGAATCTCAGAAGAGAGACAGAGAAAGACACACAGAGAGATGGAGAGAGACAGAAAGAGGAGACAGAGAGACAGAGAGAGAAGAGGGGGAGGAGTAGAGGGAGCAGCTTTGTGCTTGGAGTAAGGGGAGAGAAATCCTAAAAGAGATGGAGTATATACTGGAAGGGATGGGAAGGAAGAAGTTTTCTCCTGGAATGGATGAGGGAAAAAACCAATCTGTGAAGGATGGAGAGAACTCTATGGCCAGTTGTGTGAACTTGGACAAATAATTTCCCCTCTCTGGGCCTCAGTTTCCATTTCTGTAAAATGAAGGAGTTGGACTAGATCATCTCTAAGGTATCTAACTCTAACATTCTAGGATTCTACTTTGATTAGCAAGGTCTCCAGTGACAAATTTCTTGAACAAAGTTGTCCTGTGTCTGGAGGAATGCACCAGAAAGGTGGAGAAAGTTGAGAAATAGGGTGTCATGGAAAGAGAACAGGCTTGAGAGTCATTCAGAGTTTTTTCAAATCTCTACTCTTTTGCCAACTAGCTAGGTGACCTCAGATAACTCATTTCTCTTGGTCTCATTTTTCTCATCTATAAAATGAGGGGTTACTAGCCATGTGATCTTGGGCAAGTCACTTAACCCCAATTGCCCTACTTTCCCCCCTGCAAAAAAAAAAATGACGGGGTTTGGGCTAAATGATATCTAACATTTCTTCCAGTTTTAAATCTGGTTAAGTTCTGGTCTTGGTGAATGGATTGGGAGAAGCAGTAGTACTATTAGAATTAAATTTAGCTCAACAAAAATTAAGTGCCTACTATGAGCCAGAGCTAGTGCCAAATAGACAGAAATGATTGGAGCTTTGGCAGAATATGTGCACAGATAAGTAAATTCTAATATAGACATCATACAAAGAACCTCAGAATGAAGAGAGTGTTAATAACTGGGGAAATAAAGAATTATCTTGTGAAGGAGATGGTCCCAGGCTTCCTCAACTGCGATGGGACCCTAGTACCATGCTTTGCATGGGTCCCTCATTCTGTGTGCTTTTGTAGAATTGAGCTATCATTCCTAGAGAGAAAAGAGTGTCTTATAGGAGGTTGATAAGTGATGCTACAGGATCTCCTTCTTCAACTGGAAGAGAAGGACCTAATACCTTCTTGACCTATGACCAAGAGAAAATCCTTGCTTTGATTCATTCAATAAGCATTTATTGGTCACCTACACTGTTCTAGGAAGAGGGAGGGAAACAGATACATGGGGCTTACTATAACTTTGAAAGATCTCTATGAGAATGCCTCCTTATGCTTTGTTTATTTCCATCACAGGTAGTGAAGTTTCCAACAAATATGTCACTAAAATATATCCTTTTCAGTTCCAGAGATCTTAAATTATTCTGGAATTAGATGGAGAATGATGGTTGCAAGGGTTTTTTAAACTGCAAATCCTAAGGAAGAGAGGGCTCTACTGGTAGGAAAAGGGGTGGTTCTTACCAGCAGTAACAGTGCAGAAATGTCCGGTTGGTAGGGACAGACATAGCTCTAAGGAAAATTATAAAGCAGGCGCAGTTAGGCCTGGATCTATTCCACCTCCCTTTCTGTGCCTCTCTCCCCATTTCTGGCCTCATCAGAACCCTGAGTGGTCATTGCCTTCATTGTGCTTTTTGGGTGATATCTTATAAAAGACAGGTATGCTTTTGTAGTCCCCAAACCAACTCCCTTTCTCTCTTCCTTTACTCAAATCAAAAGTCTCCTTCCCCAGCCCCAGGCTGGATTTTTAATAGGTTTTCAGAGGCAAGCAAATTGATTAAACACATTCACACTAAAATGTGAAAGACTAATAGTCCTCCCAAGGTTCTTTGCATTTTTAAAGAGGAAAGGTTTGTCATATGGTCTGAAGTTCAGCTAGATCTGTGATTCTTTTGAGTTCACAAAATAAAGCAAGAAATTTCAGCTAGGGTTGAGGAGAGATTTTTACTACTTCCCTTTACTACTAGATCAGCGGTTCTCAACCTGTGGGTTATGTTCAATTTGTAACAATGAAAATACATCTTGCATATCAGATAGATTCATAACAGTAGCAAAATTACAGTTATGAAGTAGCAACGAAAATAATTTTATGGTTGGGGGTCACCATAACATGAGGAACTATATTAAAGGCATTAGGAAGGTTGAGAATCACTGTATTAGATGAACATTTTAATTTCTAGTTACACCAAAAAGGATGAAAGAGACAACTATATACCATACTATCAGTGTTAGCAGGGAAAAAAAGCACCATACTGGGTCTGCTGGAGAGAGTTGTCCTGGGAGTGATTAGGAGAGACATTAATACAGTGTGAGCCATTCAGTGGAGAGAGCTCTGTAATGAGGAGAAGGAAGGGAAACAATCAAGATTCGGACGGAGAATTCTGTAGACAAATGATGAGAAGAGAACTCTTTATTGGAATTAATGTATGTGTGTGGGTGGGGAAAGGAGGAGAGAAGTTTAAATTGGTTATTATGTAGGTGAGGGGCACATTGCTAACAATGGGTTTAAAACTTTTTTGCAGAATCCTGGGGAAAGATGCCTTTATGGCACATTCAGCAGACAAAAGAATTGTTATGAGCTCTGAGATAGAGATAGATAGATAGATAGATAGATAGATAGAGAGAGAGAGAGAGAGAGAGAGAGAGACAGAGACAGAGACAGAGACAGAGAATGAGAGAGAGAATGAGAATGAGAAAGAAAGAGACAGGGGGGAGGGAGGGAGAGAGAGAGAATGAGAGAGAGAAAGGACTGGGAACTACAAATGAAGGAGAAAGCAGCTCTGTCCTTGGTGTGAGGAGGAAGAGAAGTTGTATTGAAGGAAATGGATTGATGAGATTGAGTAGTATAAACAAATGACATTGGAGTCTTAGAGCTGAAACAGCTAGATCTAAGAAAGCATCTGCTCTCCTGGCTTCTCATTCTGCAGGTGGAAAAAAAGCCTGGCAAGGGAAGGGATTTGCCCAAAGTCACAGTGTTTATAAGTGCAAAGGTGGACCTGCAATGCAAGTTCTCTAGAGACAGAATTTGTTCCACCAGTCACATTGCTTAAGAATGATGAGAAAAACATATCTGCACAGAAGCTCTCTGATGCTGGATGCATGGGCGCTGAGATCAAATCCTGGCTCTGTCACCTCATCTTTAAATTCTCTGAGCCTCAGTCTCTTCATCTGTAAAATGGGAGGGTAGAACTTTGTGACTGTAAAGAATCCTTTGAGTTTTAGGTCTATGTTCCAATGATCATGGGATGAGTTAGGTCCCATCATTGGAAGATGGGAGAGTTAACTAGCACATGGAAAATGAAGTTTCTGAAATCTGAAAGTTCAGTGAGGTCCCTTACTAGAAGTGATAACAATGTTTTCTCTGAGAAAGACAAGGGATATAAGGAGGTGCAGGTATATAGATATAGATATAGATATAGATATAGATATAGATATAGATATAGATATAGATATATATGAGGAGGATGGAATTTTGGTGCTGAAATTTCCGGAAGAACTCAAGTCTTTACTGAAAGTGATAAGGGGATGCTGGGAGAAGAGGAAGCACGGCCCTACAGAGAAGGCACAGAAGAGCTCAGGAGACCTGGGTCCTTTCACTAAGCTGTGTGATTTAGACAAGCCCCTTGACTTTTCTGTGCCTTAGTCTTTATCTCACAACTGGGAATAATACTAGCTGTTCTACTTACTTTATGGAGTTGCTTTCAGGGCTACTGCAGGCAGTGTGGTAGAAGGATGAGCGCTGTGATCAGATTCAAGTTGAAGTCTTTCGACTTAATAGCTGTATGAGCTTGGGCCAGTCATTGAAACAGTCTAGGCCTCACTTTTCTTTGTAGTGGCAGCTATAAGGATGGATGCTGGGACTTTAATAGGAGACCAGGGATGGGAAAATGGGGGAGAAAGATCCAGGTAAACTCTGACAACCAGGAAAATAAGGGGGGGAGGATGGAGTAGGATTGGACCAGATGGCCCCAAAGGTCCTTTTCAGTTCTAACCTTATGAATAAAATGGGACAATAGTTAAGAAGGAATTCAAGGAAGAAGGGAGCTACAACAGAAAGAAGGATTTTGGTGTAGTGGGTAGAGCTGACCTATGAGTCAGGAAGATCTGAGTTCAAATTCCACCCCAGATATACACTGGATATGTGGACTTGATGAAATTATGTAACTCTCCAAGCCTTATAAATTGCAGAACAGTGTCAATCTACATTGATAGGAGTTTCCTCAATGGGAGTTGCCACAGTGAAATCAGACGTCCAGACAAGAAACACTCTCATTAAGTCAATGGACTCAAATTTAGAGGCTATCTCTAAAGTGCTAGCATTATAGAAATGTTAAGTTTTCTGAATATGTATTATGGAACAGAAAGAGCTCTCCTAGATGGGAAGTATTTGGAGGGCATCTAGGATAAGAGGGGGCTTTATAATTGGGGGTGAGACAAGGAGACAGGATTTTGAACTGGGAATAATGGAGAAAAAACTTGTTACATTAACTCTGAGGGTAAAGCTCATCGCTGGGAGACCTGAAAAGAGTAATGGACAGGATGGAGAAAGATCTTTATGCTGTACCTGAAATTGATGGGAGTGAGTGACATGGCAATATGGGCATGGTGGTGAGAAGAGAATTACATCCTGGAAGGGAGCTTGTCATTTTAAATGATAGGAGGGAATGCTCTTTAGTGAATAGAACAGGGAAAGAAGTCTAGCCTAGGAATGATATGAAAGCAAAAATTCTGAATGGGCAATGAAGGAGGATGATCTCTTCATTATAAACGATGGTTGCAGTGGTGTTTGTTGTTTTTGGTATCGGTATTTAGAAGGCAGGAAATTTGAATGGAGAGCTCATTTGCTATAATGGGAAGGAAGAAGAGAGAACTTTTCTCTGAGAGTGGGGGGGCAGTCATAGGGTAAGGTCCTTGGCAAAGTAGGCAAAAATTTGAGAACAAGAGGAAGGAATCCTTTCTGCCACTGCTGGGAAAGACTGTGCAATAAATACAGGTCTGGAAGGTTTGGGTTGGGGAGTGATAGGCAGCTGTCAGGGGACCAGAGCTGTAATATTTGGAGGCAATGAGGGGCAGTACAAGGGATGAGTTCCAGGCACTGGGAATCCAAAGTAATTCTCTCCACTCCCCAGTAGTTCCTCTGCAGCATGAGTCCATCACCCCATTAGCCAGAGCTGTGGGACACCCCCACATCATATTGTGTCAGGCAGTTGTCCTCTGTCTTGTTGGAAATTACCTACCATGGATTCCTTGGCCTTTGGTTTGGCCAAGCTTGGCCTCACTCATGGATGAGAAGAGGTCTTTCTGTACCTCTGAAGCTGCTTCTCCTTCCCCCTGCCCCTCCTCAGTTGTAGCCAGCTGAGCAGATCTTGATGTGCTGGGAACATTTCTCCCTAGTACATGGGGAGAATGAAGTGGAGTCATTATTATTTTTTCTTTCTTGCCAAGAATCCCATAGGAAATTTGGATCTGGATTCACACTTTGTGCCTCTTGGTGTCAGGAGAGCAGCATCCAGCTGAACACTGGACAATGACTTCAGTAACAATCCAGACCTACACTCATCCCTCTCTCACCTTATAAGTGGACTTCTCTTTCCCAATATCCAGTCCCTAGGATTCATCTACAGGAAGCAAGCTTGCACTCAACATATTGTCTTTTTACTAACATCTTTATATACCAAGGATGGTGTACCTCTTACCATCCAAACTCATTCTAGGACTGAACTTGAGACAGGTAGCTCATTTCCAAGTATCCCACCAACCAGGAATTCTATAAAGAACAAGTTGGAACTTATACACTCCAGGCCAATACCTTGAGGGCTTCCAAACCTGACCAAATATATCCCCACAAAGAGCATCAACAAAACTCTGGGAACCCCAGTGTGATCTTACCAATCCCTAAGAAGCTTTACCCAAGTGGCAGTTGAAGGATGGCTTTCATTCCTGTCTTTAACAAGATCCTGCCTCTTTTTGATTGGAAAAAGAGTCAACTCAGACCTTGATTGCTGTCATCAGATTTCAGTCTGCATGTTTGTGAGGAAGAGAACATCATTTCCCAACCTCTAATTAGTGACCTATATTACCATATTAGGATGACAATGATCTCATGGCCAGAGGCATGGGTTCTCCCTTTCGAAGTTCCTATTAGAACCCATACTCAGAAGACAAGGTCTTGGAAAGAAAACGCGGAACTCTTCTGAGCTCATGTGAAACAGTCTGAGCGGCTAGGATTTCCTTCCCCCTCTGCTCTGAGATCCGAGGGTTGTCTTGCCACTGGACCCCAATGGCTCAGGAGGAGAGAGTGAGGCTGATGACTTTGCCCTCCCTCACTTAAATCCAATTTCTTGCAAGTCATGGCATCACCTTCCTGATGTCATGGTCCTCTTCAAGAATGAAGGACAAACAACAAATAGCCCTGAGACCCACCTGGCTCCTTGTGGAGGAATGGAAAAAGCACTAGCCTTTATATTGGAATCTGACTTCTGGTATTTCCTACTTGACCTTGGACAGGCCACAACCGTACTGGGCCTCACTTTTTCTCAACTGTAAAATGAAGGGGTGGACTATTTGACCTCTGAGGTCCCTTCTAGACCTATCATTGATAATCTTAGGTCTGTAGGTAGCCAGGACTACAACTTGCCTGTGGTCCAGGAGTGTGTGTGTGTGTGTGTGTGTGTGTGTGTGTCTGTGTGTGTGTCTGTGTGTGTGTCTGTGTGTTGTGTGTGTTGTGTGTGTGTCTGTGTGTCTCTGTGTGTGTGTGTGTGTTGTGTGTGTGTGTGTTTGTGTGTGTGTGTGTTACTTTCAGGAAGTTCCTTACCTGTCTGAGACTACTCAGCCAATCAATCATCCAACCAACAAATATTTAATAGGCACCTATTGTATGCCAGGCACGATGCTAAGCACTGAGGAATACAAATACAGAAATAAGACAGATCCTGTCCTTGAGGGAACTTACTTGTTGTGGAACAACCTGGGAAACAAGGATAGAGGAGAGAACAAAATAAGCCTGAGATTGGATGAGGAACTGCATCTGGGAGAGGGAGAATGAACTCTTTGAGGCCAAAAGGTTATCGGGATACAATGCTGAGGTCACAAGAGGTGTCCATGAGTGGAATAATAGAGGTTTCATTTGTTTGGGGAATAGAAGCAGACATTAATGAAGCACTCTTGGTCAGCACATTGTCTGGTGTCAACAGGAAGAAACACTGGGAGTGAAGAGACCTGGAATCTAGTTCTGGCTTTGCCAGTGACTTGGATTTGTGATTTTAGGCAAATCGTTTCATTTCTTTGAGCTTCTGTTAGTTTCCTCATCTGTAAAATGGGTTTGCATTAGATGATCTCAAAGGTCTCTTCTACCCCTGACTTTCTATGATTTCACACTCCAATCATACCAGTATGGTAATATAGCATTACAAGATTTTCCCTAAACTATTACCCCAGATTTTGATCTAATCTCTCCATCCTATGTCTCTGTCCTTTTAATTCTCCTCAAACTCTTTCTCTCTTTTCCTAACCTACTTTCAGTCTGCACACAGCCCAGATCTCCATCATTGGCCCCTACCCTGCTACCTGCCTGCCTTCTCTCTGCTCCCTCCTTCCCAATCCCTCCCCTTTCTTTACCTGCCCCACAACACCACACCCATTATCATTTGTATCCTGAGTTAAAGTCCAAGCTTTGAGGATACAGAGAAACCAATATCCCCTCTGCTTCCTAGCCTCAGATACAACAGTTAACTGGGATTGGGGGTGGGTGGAATTCTCTTCTCAATCATATTCATTTTAAATTTATTGAGCACCCCTTGGGTGCATGGAATGGTACTAAGTGACTTCTCTCTGGAGCCTTGAAATCCAGCCCCTGGGTCTCCAGCAGCTGATTCTTCAGATATCATAGATGCAGTTTGGGGCCAGATCTGACAAGGTTTTTCATTTGAATGGTTTTTTTTAAAATATAGAAGCTAGTGCTTATTCCTGTTTGCGCATTACAAACCAAAACACACACCTGGGGAGGATTACAGCCCCTCTCTTCTTTCAATCGGGGTAAGAGTATAGACTTTCACTACGATATTGACATTTTGGTTTATAATATGTGTTGGTCAAGAAAGGGAAGAGTGTGGAACAGCTAGATGGCAGCAGTGAATATTGGCCCTGGAGTCAGGGGGAATTGCGTTCAAATCTGGCCTCAGACACTTGGCACACTAAGTGACCCTGGGCAAGTCCCTTAACCCCAATTGCCTTGCCTTCCCTCCTCCAAAAAAAAAGGGGGGAAGAGTGCAGGAGATGGCCAGAAGGGAAGGAGAGGGGAAACTGAAGAGGAGGGAAGACACCAGAGATCTTAAGGAGAGGCTGGAAATGAGGCAGCATGGCACAGAAGACAGTGCTCAATTGGTCATTTGCATCTGATATTGGCTGTCACTTATGTGTGTGCACTTGAGAAAGTCACTTTCCTAATTTGTAAAATGAAAGTATTGGAGTAAATGGAACTAAGATGCCTTCCAGCTCTCTTTATAAAACAAAATGAGGAAGAGACCAAAGTAAGAAGTTGAAGATGAAGCTGTGTTTGTAGGGACTGTGAAAAGCAGTACTACTAAGTCACTAATTTACTTCATTGCCCTGGGCCTCAGTTTCATCCTCTGTAAACGTGAAGGGGTTGAACTAGATGACCTCAATGTCTCCAGTTCTAACATTCCTGTCAGTTTACTGCTATGGCAGGTCTGTGAAAACGGTGGAATAAAAGAAGTAAATAGGAATCTTGGGGGCAGAGAGAAATAGGGCTAGCATTGTAGGAAAGGAGAAAGCATAGGATGAGGGGTTGGGGAGGATATTGGACCCAATGTGTCTAAAAGTAAAGATTGATGGCTAGGAAGATATGGGGCTGAAGGGAGTGAAAGGTCAATGCTGGTGGAGAATGAGCAACTGGGATCATGGGCAGCATGGACATGGTTATTGGGGGCGGGGTGTCCCCAGGATTGTCAGGGAACTTGGCTAAAGAAGAGGCCCTTCCAAACCATCTTCTGTGAAGTTTGGTGGAGTGGAGAGTCTGGTCATGAGTTGTGAACTCCTTGAGAGTGAAAGCCCTGCTATGTCTTTCTTTGTATACTTAGTATTTATTTAGTGCAATCTGTGCTTATGGTAGGCACTTAATGAATGTACATTGGATTTGACTTGATACGATATGAACTGGGGAGAGGAGGATGTGAGAATGGCTTCTGAGGTGAAGAAGTAAGTATAGGCTGTACCTGTGTGGGGAAATGGAACACCTTTTGACCTGGAATAAACATGGCAGCTATCAGGATTGACAGTGGGGCCTTAATAGGAGGTCAGGGACAGGGAAATGAGAGGGAGAGGTCAAGGTAAAAATCTTGACTATAAAAAAGAAGAGAATATTTATAAGACACTCATACTCCTTATTATAAAACCTCATATAACTGGATTTGGTTCTATTATGGGTCAAACCTCAGTGACCACATTTTAAGAGGGATATTGGAGTTCCTCTTGAGGAAGTTGACTATTTAGAGATGTAGCAGAGGAGATTTTTCTTTTTTGGGTAAAAGGTTGGACTAGGGTGGTATTTTTCAACCTCTCCAAACTGTGTTTTGGAGAGGTAAAATAACTATTTTTTCTGTGGTGGGTTACTCTTCTCTCTAGCACTTCAATAGGGCAGCTTTGGATGGCTCTAGGAGTGGGTTACCAAGAACCAGAGAGAAGAATCGTGCTGGGTATGTGCTTATGGGGGAAGGATGTAGGGAGGAAGAGAAGTGTCTGGTGTGGAAAGAGGTCTAGACCTGCATTCAAAAGAGGCGGTTTGAATGGTGGCTCTGTCACTTAGCTATGACTTGGGACAAGTTATTCAACCTTTCTGGACCTTAGTTTCCCTATTTATAAAATTAAGTTAAAGTAGATGATCTCTGAGGCATCTTCTGGCTCTGGGTCCTATCATCTCATGAGAAAAAAAATGAGCTTCTTGCTTTGTTTTCCTTTTTAGTTTATAGGTTTTAGGAAGTTAGGGCAGGGGTGGCTAGGTGGTGCAGTGAATCAAGTGCTGGCCCTAGAGTCAGGAGGACCTGAGTTCAAATACACCCTCAGACACTTAACACACACACACACACACACACACACACACACACACACACACACACACACCTAGCCATGTGACCTTGGGCAAGTAACCCCAATTGCCCTACCTTCCCCCCTCCAAAAAAAAAAGGGCAGTCAAAGTTCTGTGGATCAATAAAAATTTATTGTGGACAATTGGTTGGAAATAACAGGGCTAGGATTGATCTTTGAAGTCCCTTCAGCTCTAGGATTCTTTGATATGGACATGGAGCCTCTGTCTCACTATAATATGGAAAATCTCTAGTGATGATCACCTGGCCTTCAAGCCCAGATTCTGGATGGGATTCTATTATATAACCATATGCCTTCCCACTCCTCTTTCACAGACTCATCTCTTTATTACTCATTATTAGCCATTTTCTGGACTACCCAGGTCCCTTTGGTTTCTCTTCTGTTATTGTCTGTTACCTGCCTTTTCACAATCTTTCTGCTCACTCATACTTCCACTACAAGGTATTATAGAGTAAGCAGGAAGAAGCGTTTGGCTGAGATCTTCCCAAATTGTAAGAAGTTCTGATAAAAATCTTTGATGGAAGATCAGAAGGTCCAGACTAATTGTTAAAATAAAGTCTTAGAACCACATGTAAGTTTAAAATATCCATATTCTTCTGTGAACAACTGGGAATCCATTAGGCTTTGCTTCCTTTTCACCAGGACCCTTCCTGCCCCCTCCCCAGACCTTAGTCCAACCTCCTCTCTACCTCCTTCTCTTTCCTCTTTCTCTATTCCTTTTTCCACCTTACATGCCAGGTTCAGGAAAGTCAAAACTCTGAACCTGAGCAGAAAAACAGCTGTTCTGATCTGCTGAGGTAGCAGGACAATGAGTAAAGGTATCTGGGAAAGAAAGAAGAAACATTTCCCAGGGAAGGAGGGCAAGGTTGGGACAAAGGTTGGGTTGGAAGAGAATGAGATTGGGGTCAAATGGTTGGAAAAAGGAAAAATTGCCCCTGTTCCAAACACTGAAATAAGGTGGTATCTGCTTAGATTCACCCTGGATCTGAATGGATCCAGTCTCCCCAAGGGAGGAACTTCCCAAAGATTCACAGGGAGGGGTTTTTCTTTGGGGAGCATTTCTTGGCCCCTCCAGCTAGAGGATGGTGAAAACAGGGGAGATGAATAACTCTTGCCTTCCCTTGCCATAGGCAGTAGATAGATGATCCCCTTCTTATATAGTTCAAAGACCTCTGAACTTTTGAGTTAGAAGACCCAAGTTCTAGTTCCAGATCTAAGACTCAGGGTCTTCATTTGTAAAAGGACATAAATACGTGTACTGCCTATTACATAAGGTTGTTGTGATAGAAATGAGAATGGATAGAAGGATTCACAAACTACAAACAATGTTCTGTGAATGCAAGATGCTATTGCTATCCTTAGTGAGAAGGGAGCTGTCCAGGAAAATGGAGTGGGAACCTCAGCGGCCTTAAAGTCCAGATCTGCCTACCCACCTTGCAAAGCAGAGTTGCCCCCTGGTTAGAAGGCAGGAAAACAAGCCTAACAAGAGGGCCTGGGCCTTGGAAGTCTGGGTTTGCAAAGGCAGCACGAGCAGAAGGAGCTAGGTCCCGAGTGCCTGCTTTGGGGAAGAATTGGGAAGGAATATGGGTAGGGAGAGAGAATTGGGGTTGTGAGGGTGGGAAATTCAGGGATTACACTTCTGGGTTAAGCCCTGGGCTGGGGTTCTTTCTGCAACACGTTGGCTTTTGCCCCTTCACACCTTGCCCTTATGAAATCTATGCTGGTTAATACCTCTTTCCCTATTTCTCTCTGTGCCCTCCCTCCCCGTCCCCCTTGCCCCTTTCCTTGCTCCCTCCTTCTGTCCATTTGTCCGAACCTTGCCCCTTCCTGGCTGCCTGTACGTCTGTATTAACCCCCCACCCCGCCCTCCCTCCTCCTTCCCTTCCCGGCTCCTCGTGTCTTCCCCACCCTGTTGGCTGATCTCCTGCTCCCCACAGCGGAGGGGAAGGTGTACAGCTCCGATGAGGAGAAGCAGGACGCCCCGTCGGGGGAGACAGTTGGCAGCGAGCCGGAAGAAGAAGGCTCGGGCGGCGGCGACAGCGAGGACGACGGCTTCCTGGACAGTGCCACTGGGGGTGCGGCGGCCCTGCTAGGGCCCAAGCCCAAGCTCAAGGGAGGCCTAGGGCCTGGGGCCTTGGACGGGCCTCCCGGGACCCCAGGGGCCTCGGCCCCGGGGGGCAAGAGCCGGCGGCGGCGCACGGCGTTCACCAGCGAGCAGCTGCTCGAGCTGGAGAAGGAGTTCCACTGTAAGAAGTACCTGAGCCTGACCGAGCGCTCGCAGATCGCCCACGCCCTTAAGCTCAGCGAGGTGCAGGTCAAAATCTGGTTCCAGAATCGCCGGGCCAAGTGGAAACGCATCAAGGCCGGCAACGTGAGCAGCCGCTCGGGGGAGCCCGTGAGGAACCCCAAGATCGTGGTGCCCATTCCCGTGCACGTCAACAGGTTTGCCGTGCGCAGTCAGCACCAGCAACTAGAGCAGGGCGCCCGGCCCTGAGGCCGCCCAGGAAGGGCCGACCATCCACACTCCCCGGCATGCTCTGGAGGACCCTGACTCGAGGCTGCACCACGGCGAGGATCCTGCTTTGGGCTCCAGGCGGCCGGGTGAGAAGCCGGCTCGACGTGTGGGGTCTCCGCCCAGAGCCTGCCCCTGGGGCACTCAAGGCTGGGGGTGGGTGAGACTAGTAAGAGATACGCAGGGCTTGGGTTCCGAAGCATTGGAACAGTGAGGCTAAGGACCCCAGGAGCGGGCGAGCCAAAACACCTAGAAACTTTAAAGGACAGGACCTCTAAGAATGGGGACTAGCTCTAGGCAGGGGTGCCCAGTGGTCCCCTGGACTACCCTGCCAAGCGGATTCTCCCAGTTCCTTATTTATTTTGTGTAAAGTGTACATATGGAGCAGTATGTGTGTATATGTCTTTATGTCTACATCCCTAGAAGGGATGGGGGAACCTCAGCCTTCAGCACTTCCATTTAGGGCAGCCCCAAGACTAAATCTATAAACTCCACAACCACACCCCTTATGGAACCTTTTGATGTCCAGGAACCTCAACCAAACCTACCCTCTCATCCTCTTCCAGGTGCACTTCATCCCACCCTTATTCGCTACCCGTTGGCCCTTTATCCACCCACACTGGTCCACTTGAGTTTGGATTCCTATTCTGGAGGAGTTAATGGGCTTGAGGGTAAAGGGTGCAGCTCTCCCCCTGGCCTAGATGGAGTTTTTGGACCTTTGAGTGGCTGGCATGTGTGCGTGTGTGAGATTGCGTGTGCCTAGACTGCCCCAGGTCATCTGCTTCAAGTGGAGGGGTTATCCAGTCCTGTGCGACTAGGGTCTTGTCCATTGTACATTTGTGGTTTCTCCAATAAATTATTTTCTATGTAAAGGAGACAAATAGTGCTGTCCATTTCTGCTGCTGGAGAACCCCAACTTTGGGGATCTCAGGATGGACCATTCTGGGACCCCATTCCTCCATTCTTTTGGGAAATTCAACTGAACACTTCCCTCCACTACATGCATGCCCCATGTTTTGAGAAGGGCGACTGGAGTGTTTGGATAAGTGATTTGAGGTGGCCAAAGAAAAAGGGGGGAGGGAATTTATAAAGTGGGGAAAAGGCTGAACATCTGGATTGGGGAATGTGATTTAAGGAAGGATGCTGAAAGGTGGGAATTTAGTAATCAGTGTTAAGATGGTGAGTTTAAGGATGGGAAGGTAGTGTGGATAAAGGCAAAAATCAGTAAGGCTGAAAGGTCAGATTATTGGTACATGATGAGTAACATGAAGGTTGATACTCCATATGAAAGCTACTATAAAGAGCTTTATATACATCAGAATTTAATTGTTCCCTATATAAAAGATTTTGATGATGTCAGGCTATGGATTAGGGAATAGACTCATCCCAAGGCAAAAGGGTGACTGAAAACTTGGTTTGAGCTGCCTTTGTGATGAATGAGGCTCCTTGGGAAGGAGTTTGGTGGGGGCCACAATTCAAACTCTAACTGGATGTAGAATGAATAGTGAGGGAACAGATTTGAAGAGTTCTAAGGTCAAAAGGAAATGATACACAAGATGAACTGGGTTGGTTTTAAAAGGTAAGAGCCAATGTCTCTTCCTGTTGACATATAGTCCAATTTATTGATTGAGCTCATACTTTAGTCTTTTTAAATTTGTGGAGATGGAACCTAGAAGACAGCAAGATGGCTAGACACCTTTCCTCAGGGGCTGTGCTGCTGTTTTCTTGAATAGCAAGGTTGGTCAGCAGTAGAATAGAGGTCAAGGCAGCCCTTCCTTGGCAGACCATTTGTTCTAGACGGTTTGGGCAGCTATCTCTCCTAAACATGGGACCAAGTTTGACAACTTCTGGGGGCAGGAGACATACATCAGCTTGGGAACAAGCATTGATTCTATTGCTCAGTTGATGCTAAGTGGCTGGGTTGGGTCTCTGACCCACATGATTCATCCCTGAATTCTTTTAAATAGGGGCTCTGGGCCAAGGTCCTTCACACTCCAGACAATCTTTTCTCTCAAAGCTTAGACTACTACAGGGTTAGTCTCCAGAAGGTGGGTTGGGCAGAGGCATATCACAAATAATTATAGCCATCTTAGTTCTGTTTGTGAAGGTTTAGGAGGCTTCAGCAATGATTGGTCTCCAGGGTCTCTGCTCTAAATTTATGGTCCTTGGCCCCCTTAAAGGGGTTTGTCTGGGAAAAAGTCATAAACAAGACCCTTCAAACTCAAGTTTTCAGTTGATCAAATGAGATAAATGTTTAGCGTTTTGTGAATCTTGGCTATGTCTTATTAGCTATCTCAGAGTAAATGTGAAGATGCCAGCAGCCAACCTCACGGCACTGCATAGCAATGATGGCTCCAGGTGGGGTCTGGGGACTTGGATGTCTCCTGTGCTTTGGTCCCTAGGCTTATGTGTGCAGACCTCCCGTTTCATGACCCCCCCCCCCCGGTCGAGATCTGAGTCCTCCAAGAGGTCCCATCAAGAGTAAAATAATAAAACGCCTCCTTTCTGATTAGTGTCATTTGGCTATTTACAGACTTGCAGGCACCAGCAAATCAGAGTCCTCTCCACCTCTACCCTTTCAAGGGAAGAAGTGAAGGCCAGGCAACCCCCAGCTTTGCTTCTTCGACCACAGTGCAAAGCATGCTGAAGTAGGTTAAAAAACTGAGCTCTAGCAGATGTATGGCGCAGGGTGGAAAGGGCGGCCAGCATCCTAGCTTCTCTTTTAAAGCCAAGAGACACAGGGAGTCACCCCCAAGGTTCCCTTCTCTGAGGACAGCCAAGAGCTCAGCTCAGTTCAGGCCAGGGCTGGGCGGAGTGAGGGCAGGATTGGGGGAGAATGGTAGCTCCAATGACTAGGCCTGCCTATAGGCACAAAGCAAGGGCAGGAGCTCTGCCCATAGTCCAGGAATACTTGGCTTAGAGGGATGCTGGTTAAGGCTGGGAGCTAAGCCAAGGAGCTGTCAGGTCCATCCCCACTTCCCCAGGAGATCAAGGTACCAGGCTCACAAACCTTAAACTTCCACGCCTGAGTGACCACACCAAGTCCCACACACTTGGAATCACTGTGACATTCTTAGACTCTGATCCCTCTTAGAATTGGGATCTTCTGTACTTGGCTGTCTTTCCTTAGTCTGTAAGCTCTACACTCCACCTAATAATTCCTGAGACTCCTTCCAACTGGAATATAGTATCTGGAGTCGTAAGTCTTGGGTTCAAAACTCTATTTGGCCTTTTACTCTCTTGAGATCTTGGGAAAGTCACTTTTCTGGGCCTTAGTTTTCTCTTACACAAAATGAGGGACTTGCAATAAATGTTAAGGTCCTTCTCAGACCTAAATTCTATGATCCTACAAACTTGGATGCAATGATTCAAAACACTCTTCCCTATGGGTTGGCTTTCATGTGTAATGTCTAGATTACGGTGGTGTCATGGAGATGCTCCATCCAAACACGGGAAGAAAACAGGCAGGACAAACCCTCTAGCAAGGAGATGGAGAGAACGGAAGAGGTAGTTAAGTAGCAGTCCCATATCCTCTTCTCTGTGAACACTCACTGGAGCTCCTGACCCAAACAGAACGGACGGTTCATGATCATCGCACTGCTTTGAAAAGGCTCAGAAATGAAAACCAAGGAGGAAGGTTGAGGGTAGGGACACCAGGAGTCCCCAAGCCAGGGGGAGAGATTAGGGGCACAGATGGGACAAGAAAACTGGTACACAGAGGGACCAAAGACAGGGAGATGGATACACGGTGAGGCAGAGATGAGTACACAATGAGAGAGGGAGCCAAGGGGTGCAGACACAATGGGGACACACACACACACAGTCTGATTTATTGGTCTCGTCACACACACATATATACACAAACATAAATATTCCAATGTACAGATTTTACACGGGGCTCACGGATCCCCTTGCCTATCTCATCACGTTCTTCATCCAGTGCTCTGCACCAGGTCCTATCCACTTTCCACACCTCATCTCCAGGCTAATCCTATTATGGTTTTGGAAACATTTCTTGGATGAAGCCTTGGGGTGAAGCTGAAGGGCAGGAGGCAAGGGAAGGGGAGAGGTCCTGCTCTCCCCCCCCTTCAGGTGCCTCCAAAGGGCCTGTCCCTTTTCAATGGCACCTATAGGGTACTGGGTTGAACAGTCCACTCTTCCCTACGGTACAGGGCCCTGGGATGGGTTTCAGCCCCAATCCCTCCCTTCCTCCATCCTCTGTTCTTATCTCATTCTCTCCACCCCCTATTTCTTCCTCTCTGTGTCTCTCTTTGTCTACATCTCTCTCCCCCTTTCCTGCAGGGGGAGGGAGGTGAGCCCCAAGTCTTGGGGTCTCCTTGGACCCCGCAATCCTCCCCAGACCTCACAGGAGGCTGGGGCTCCGGTGCAGCTCAGCGGAGGTGCTAGAACCATTGGTAGGGGTAGGGGTCAGGCCACCGCCATCCCCAGGGCAGCCATGCTGCAGCAGGATGTCCACACACTCCTGGCTGCCAGCTCGGCGGGCGTAGGCCAGTGGAGTCAGGCCCCGAGCATCCCGGCTCCTCACATCCACCCCGTACTGTGAAGAGAATGCAGACTTGAGCTCAACCCTGGAGAAGGGAGGGAAAGGGTGGGGAAGGGGCGGGCCAGAGGGGCTGTAGGGAGAGAAGAGAGCAGGTACCAGAGAAATGGCTGAGGGAGGGCAGCTGTCAATCAGAGGGTGAGGTCAGGGCAGGTCAGAGGGTCAGGGAGGCAGATCTGTGTTGGGGGGGAGGGGGAACATGCCACTCACCCAGATAAGCAGCTGTGTGAAGACAACGTTAGCCATGGCACTGGAGAGATGCAAGGCAGTGCGACCATCCCCATCCCCATAGGTCTCATTCACCTCCTCCTTGGAGCCATGGGCCAAGAGCATCACCAACAGCCGCAGATCATCTTCCACCACAGCCCGAAGTAGCTGCTGCCCCAGGGGCACATCTGAGCTTGGCAGGGGCGCCAGAAACAGCTTCTGTTCATACTTGGCCCTGATCCAGTGCTCCTTTTCCTCCCTGAAAACACAGGCCCACTGAGGCATGACCCCTGGATTGAAATCCAGTGGCAAGGGCAGTCACAAGGTAGAAGTTCACCTCGATTGGGGTGGGTGGGAGTTTGGCAAGGAGAATGGTGCTTAAGCAGGAAGGTCACATAAGAGGATGGAGCAAGAAGCCTGGTGGGGAGATGAGGAGGAGAGCCTCATGAGGCAGGGCAGGAACAGGAATGAAAGTAACCAGGCCCATGATGTTGCCTCTCAGACATAGGACAGAGGGCCACAGGCACTGTAGGGGTGGTGGTATCAACACTGTGGGGAGGGGGCTTCAAGAAGGCCCATGGGGCAGTGGGAATGAGGATGGGGGCAGCACGAAGGTTTGAAGTAGTGGCCCAAGAGACAGCTTATCTGGCTGTCTATTCCTCCCCCCATCTTGCTTGTCAGTGCTGGGAACAAAAGGGGGGGAACTTGTGATACAGGGGACATGCAATGCCCTATCTCCCACCCATTCTCCCCATCTCTGCACAGAGTCTGGGGCACCTCAAGCAACTGAGAGATAGGCACCCTGCGCATGCGCTCCCACCGGCCCCCTGACCCACTGATAACAGCTCAGAAAGGGCCCGTTGTTGTGAGAGGCCTGAGTGACAGGCCTGGGAGGGGGAGGGGCAGCCCCCAGGGGGGCCCCACTGCCAAGCAGAAGCAACTGCTATCCTATCTTTAACCCTTATAGCACACTTCAGCAGCCCAGCAGCAGCTAATCCCATCCCCCTCCACCAGGAGGGCCCCAAAATAACTACCTTTCTCCCCCTTCCCCCCCAAACCGATGAACCCCACTATCCCCTCACCTGCAAGCCTCAGGCCCCGGCTTGGCATAGCCATCAAGGGCCCCTTCCCAGACGCTGTTGGCCAAAGCATTGCCCATGGCAGTCATCACTGCCAGCAGCTCAGGGGGCCAGTCATCCAGGTCAAGGGAACGTACTCGAGACAGGTGGGCCCCCAGGTGCCGGTGGATGCCTGAGCACTCTATGCACATCAGGGCACCCAGATTCAGGCTCGCCCAGTCTGGGTCTGATGAGGAATGACAGACAGAGTCAGGAAAAGAGAGCTCGAGGTCGTGTAGGGAACCCAGGAAAAGGCTAGGCCAGGCCAAGGCCCAATTGTCCAGCTCTTCCCTGTCCCCTTCTAGCACCACCACCACCACCACCCCTGCCCTCCCTTAACTTTCCTCAGCTTTGTTATTCCTGACCTTCTCTGTGCCTTTTGTACTCACTGGGAGAATCGCAGTCAATACAGAAGCTATTGCCACGGGCGGTTCGGACAGCTTGCACTGCCAGTGTTGAGTTCTGATTACCCAAGCGAGTCTGCAACAGGGCAGGAGAGACACGGCTGTGGGCCAAGGGCTACCCCCTGCCAGTGCAGACTTACTCTCTACGCCCCCTTCCGAGTCAGTCCCCCATATCCACGTCTACAGCCCATACCCACTCCATTCCTGGGGGTGGGGGGTGATCCAGGCTTTTCCAGGCCTTCAATCCCCTCACCTTGTCCTTGGCACTTCGACAACCTTGCAGGCTGGCGAGGATCTGAGCCTGGACACTCTGTACCCAAAGCTCCCGCTCTTCTGCCGTAGAGGCCTCAAAGTGCCATGTCTGCCCCGTAAGTGACACAACCATGAACTCGTATGACTCTTCTGCATCTGTGAAAATGGTTGTTTTGGGGGGGACAGGGTAGAGGGTGGGGGTGGGGTGGGTGGGAAGAGGATTCAGGAAATGGAAGGCAGAACTTCAATTTCACTCTGAGTACTCAATCATCACGGTGAGCCCCGACACTCAGCGTCCTGCTCTGCTGCCATCCTTCCTTCCCCCAGAGCTATCCTCTCCCTGCCCCCTGCTCCTGGCCCAGGAACGGTCTTTCTATAACAGTACAGTGGAGGTGAGCAAAAGATTGGTAGAGATTTCTGCAGGTAAAGTCCTTAAACCTGGACTACCTGTGGAAGATGAGGCCAGGGTAAGCCTAAGACTAGTGGGGGGAGAGGAAGAGAAAGGTGTTTGGGGCTCTGCCAAGAGACTAAGGAAGGGCTCTCTTTGCCTCGTAGAGGGGTGCAAAGTCCAAGAAAGGCTCCAGAGCTGTTTGTCTGTGGAGGGATGAAAGGGGGTGCTAGGAGGTAAATGTTAAGAGGGGGCGGGGGTGGAGGAGTTGAGGAGAATGCGGGCGCCATCCGTACATGTCAGCTGCAGCCGCCTCATTTTGCAGCTCATTAAACCCAATATTCTTGACGGCGTCAGCGAGGGGCTCCGGGGAACCAATCCCCCCCTCCCCCACCAACCCATCACAGACACACAGGAGGGGCAGGGGAGCTGGGAGAGGAAGAGGGGTTCTATCCATGGACTGGGATGTGTACTCAGATAGGGACCTCAGAACATCTGTAGCTATAAGTCCATGGTCCCCAGCAATCTGGTGACGATGTTTCAAGTACCCCTCCCTAAGGTTCCCCCAGACAACAGCCACATTAATCTCATCCCCACTGGTCAATGCCCCGTGGGCATACAATTCCTTGTAAGCAGTGTGATTGTGTGATTGTACGTTTGAGATTGTAAGTGAGTGTGTGTGTGTGTGTGTGTGTGAGTGTGTGTGTGTGTGTGTGTGTGTGTGTGCGCGCGCGCACGCATGTGTTGTGGGAGTGGGGAAGGCTGGTAAGAAAGCAGGATCTACCTGGGGAGACTAGCACAAGGCCAAAGGCAAAGGAAGCACCTGTTCTGCTTTGTCTTCATTCACCTGTTGGACCCCAAGACCCCTGCCTCATCCTTCCTCTTCTTCCTCCCAACACTCCTCAGAGCTTCACCTCCCCTACTTCTCTTTCTCCAGATTGGCCTCTTTGGAATCCTGGGGTAAAATCTCTTTTCATATGCCAGGTTCAAGCCCAGGCACCCCACATACTTCCCAGGCAACCTGACACCACTCTGAGAGAATCCATTTTACTACAGTGGTCTTTTGGGGAAAAGGAAAAGAAGTACTTGTTTCCTTCCCAGAAATTCCCTCATTCTTCCCTAGCCTGACTCCAATCATAAATTCTGAGCACTAACAAAATCCAAACTCCTTAGCTGGGACAGAGGAAATGTCACACTATGGAGAATCAGATCCCTGATTCATGAGGACCTTCCATGTCCCATATTTCTCAGCCCCATTTCTCCAATGAAAGGCTGATGGTGGGGAGGGTATCTTAGTCCCATAGAACAGCCCCAGTCCTGGCGTACCCACACCCCTGACACTGCTAACCAGCCTGGACAATGGACAGAAGCATCAGGCAGACCCATTCAGGAGCAAGGAGGCCCGTTTGGACAATCATCAATGAAGAGAAACTTGGAGTACTCTGGGAAAACTCAAGAGAGCCATAAAAACTAATACAAGGGTGGGAAAACAGGAGGGGGAATCATTCATTTGAAGCCAAGTCTGAGAAGAAACTAAAGAAGTCTCCACACTAGCTAATCAATGAGAGACAAGCACCTGTAAAATGCCTACTGTGTGACCAGCACTGTGCTAAGCTTAACCAGAGCCACAAGAGACAGGGAAGACATGGAAAGAATTTTGGAAGCTAGTGACTAAACCGAACTATTTTAACCTAACTCCAATTCACAACAGAAGAAATGAGTTTAAACTGCAACCCAGTGTACTTAAGTTAGACACAAGGAAGAATTTTTCCTGCTTGGGAAACACTGGGTCTAGGTTACTGAGAGTCCCCTTAGAAGTCACTGATCCCAGAAGCCACCGATGGCTAGAACGATCTCTGTCCTGAGCCTGCCCCTGGTTCCCTTTACCTTCAGCTGTGCTAGTGGGGCCGTCTGGTCGAGGGGTTCCTGTACTCTTTTTCCGACGGTGCTTCTTACGATTGGCGTGGGGAGATGGAGGGGGTTCCAGCTTGGGGCTGGAGCTGAGCACGTCAGAGGGGCCACTGGCTGGGAAAAGGGGAAAAACAAGGTAGAAAGAGCAAAGAAGGGAAGGCCTGGGACAGGCTAGGAAAGATGATGGCACAAGGCCCAGAGCTTCCATTGGCTTGCCATAAGAAATGGGTCCAATTCCCATTCCATCCTCAGTGTATGAGGCTGTGCCCTAGGACCTGACTGTGATCACATCCTGGGCTTCAGTCTCAGGAGATGGGAAGCAGGACAGAAATACTTCCTGGGTGACTATCGGGGAAGTGGGAAGGCACTCAACAACCTGGGGTAGAGGAAATGGGTACATACAGATTGGGGGGGGGAGGGAACTCTTAGTTCCTGCAGCTTGAAGGGGTGGAGGGCGGCCCGGGGAACTCACAGGGAGCCGCATCCCCGGCAGCTCCGCACCAAATTTATCCTCAATCACACTCCCCGCTCCTCACAATTAATAGCAGAATTAGAAACAATCAGGGAGCTGCCTAATTACTGTCAATTAGAGCGCGCTAATCAAGCTCCCGTCTCCCACACCCCGCCCGGCGCTCACCACTAAATGTCAAACTTCATTAGAGGCAGACACGCTCTTTCTTTCCCTCCCTCCCTCCTCTCCTTCCTCCCTGCCTCACCAGCAGGGCCTCCCTGATGGCAGACCATCAGAACCAGGAGCCCAAGGGAAGGCCCCTCCATCCCTCCCTCAGTCTCCGGGTTCAGGGGCCTGAGGCTTGGGGGCAGGGGACTGGAGGCTGACCCTGCAGGCACCAAAGCTTTAGTTACTCGGCATTCTACAGATTACAGTTTGGGGGAATGTGTCTCAATCAGGGTGGGAGTCTGTGCTTTCCAGAGAGGGGGCTTCTTTTCCTCCTTCCTCTGACACTAGACTGGGGAATATGGTCTGGGGTCACCAGCTGCTGCTGTTGCTCAGACTAGCCCCAGACTTTTGCATGCCACCAGTCTGATCTGATGCCTACTAGTGGGATACCTAGAAGGGAAGACAGGAACTCACCTTGGGATGGCACACCCTAAGCTGGGAAGGCTAAACAGGAGGAAGGAGGGAAGGACAGTAGGTAGAAGGTAAATAAGGAAGGAATAAAATGCTAAAGCTAAGGTGGTGCAAAGACGTAATGATGAGAATACAGAAAAAGGAGATAGGGAAGAAGGGGTGGGGGGAGAGGAGGGATGGGAGGGTGGAGCCTTGAACCAAACAAGGTAATGGGGTGGAGTGTGGGGAAGGGCCTCAGGCTTCTGGAGAAGCCTAGTCTCTTCCTCCTTCCAGCTCCTGAATTCCTGTCTGCCCTTGCCCCGAGACCCCCTCACCATTTCCCTGGGGAAGGCAACCTCCTCCCCCCCTCTCACTTTACCCAATACAGCTCTCAAAAGCCCGCCCTCAGCTCGATCATCCCTCCTTCAGCCAGCGCCCGCCTGCCCCCCGCCGGGAGGCTGATGAGCTGACTGCACAGGGGGCTGATGGGGATCGAGGAGCCACCACCAGCTCTGCCCCGGGCCCACGAGGGGCTGGGCTCTTCTGGAAGGGGGGGTTTGGGGAAGAGGGGGCTGGCATGGGAGGGAGAAAGCTGGGGCTGTGTGGGTAAGTGGGGAGGAGGTCACAGAACCTCCAGGTCCTACCTCTAGGCAGCTCTGAACACTTGGAGAGCTGCTGCTGCTTAGGGCACTGCAGCCCATCTCAGAGCACCCCCAATCACCCCCTACTCTTCCCCCAGGAGAGCCACTCACCAGGATGCTGAATGCCCAGGGGCAGGGCTGTGGCTTCGCTCCACTGGTCAGCACTAGACACAGAGCAAGAGCGCTGATGGAGCCCATCGGGCCGGGGGCCCGTCAAGGCTGAGCTGCTCAGGGACCGGTCCGAATGCAGGGATGTGCTGCTGGCTGAGTGGGGAGCACCTGAAAGGGGTGGAGTGGAGGCTCAGCTGGGGCCCTTAGGGGGCTCAGTCTGGGCGAGCACAAGCAAAGCCCCTCCCTCAAAAACAACAGCTTATGGTTGTCCAGGAGTGTGTTGAACAACAACACTCTTGGAACAACTAGGAGAGGCAGATAGCTAGGGTTGGGGACCTCATTCAGTGGATAAGAACTTAGGCTCAGAGAAGCTAACCAATCTGTCCAAGGTCACACTGGTGAAAAGTCAAAGGTTTTCTAAGGTTGAGTCTCCTTCCCAACTATACCCTCTTAGGGCAGGTGAGCAGATAAGCAGGTCAGAGGACAGTGAGAACTCCCACACAGATCACAGACTTATAACTCAAAGGGACTTCAGAGGCCACTTAATACAACCTCTTCCTTTTACAGAGAAGGAAACCAGGGTTCCAGAGAGAGATTATGTGCTTTGCCTAGGATTATACATCTAGGGTAGGCCAACGCCAGCATCCCAAGCTTTCTGAATCCTTCCTTGTTGCCGATCTGTCCAATGCCCCACCTTGCCTTTCTCAGCCGGTGGGCACTCCAATCACCAGAGCGGACAGTTCTATCCCACCGTCTCCCCAAAGGACCAGACTAGTACCTACCCCTACACTTCTCTCCTGCCCCTCAGGTATCACTGGCTCCTGTTCTTTCCCCTCATTTTCCACGTTAGCCTCACCTCTCAGGGAGTGGGGGGCTCAAAGAAAGGCCAAGGGTAAGGTAAGAAAGGATGAACATGATGAACTCCCTGGAGGGATAAAGGGCTAGATACAGCTTGTGGTAGAGGTGATCAGCTGATTGTCAAGGGGCTTCCAGACCCCTTAGCAGTTGGGGATTTTAAGACCAGGAAAAATCCAGCACCCTGGACAGCATCCTTCTCATCTAAACTTGGCCTCTGTACCCCAAATCTCAATTCTACATGTGTCACTTGCTCTGTGTCATCTTCACTGCCATTCTAACGAGGAATAAGTGTATCAAATTCAAGTAATTATGTCTAATTAGTATTAGTAATTATCCTGTTGGGCTGGAGAAAATTAATCTTTCGTTTCCCATCAGGGAAGGATGGCAGAGCTAAGGGGAAACGGCCATAAGGGTATCACAGTCCTAAGAAGCCCTGGGGTTATTGTAGGGTAGGGTTTGGGGGACCTCCCACTGGGGCTCCTTGGGCATCTCTCCAAACCCTACTCAGTCAGGGTCTCATTGCTGGGATGGCATGGGAGCTTGCTGATCAGTCAGGGGATGGGGAGGGAAGAAAGCCGTGGTGC
Source organism: Pseudochirops cupreus (assembly GCA_028627135.1). Taxonomy (NCBI): domain Eukaryota; kingdom Metazoa; phylum Chordata; class Mammalia; order Diprotodontia; family Pseudocheiridae; genus Pseudochirops; species Pseudochirops cupreus. Next base: position 509,849,036 of record CM053581.1, on the reverse strand, counting down.
CTGGGGTTGAAATGTTGGGAAGCTAAGAAATGAGGTACTGAGGAAGATAACCCCTTACAGAGAACCAGAAGCTGAGAAGTTGAGTGGGATTTTATTGGGCCAATCACCAGCTAGGAAAAAACTGGGTGTTCTAGGCCAACTGGGAATTATTAGGAAAAAGGGCCTAAAGCAGGACAGGTGGGAAAGAAAGCTGGAGCCATGTCAAAAGTGCAGGACCTGTTTATAGGCTAAGGGCCAGACTGGAACATCCAGAGTTACAAGAGATCCATCATGTTCTGGAAACTGTATGTTCCTCACGGGCAGCAACTGCATCTTATACTGCTCAAGGAGGGCAGAAACACCTAGCCCAGGGCCAGGCACACACAAAAGCTACTTGTTGAATCGAGGAAGTCTAAGGCATACCACCTCCTTCCCAACACCCATGGTGCCATTCTCTCCTCCTCAGACTCATCTCCATCCCAGTCACATCCGTTCTCTTGTCAGGGGCCAAAAGGGTTGGAGTGACTCCACTCAGTCCCTCTCCATGGACTCCCTTTCCCAGGCCTATCGAGGGCAGGGAGATGTGTGCCTCGATACAGACCTCTCTGGTATCCTAGTTTCCTGAACCCACCCCCCTTCTGATTCCTTGCCCCACCCAACTCTCCTCCAGTCCCTCCACAAGCCCCTCCACCCTCCACCCGATGGCCCCCCAGCTAGAAGCCCTGAGGGAGGGAAAGTGCTTTCCTTTCTCTTTGTTAATTCTCCCCTCATTACGCCTGCAATCCCACAATCAGTGTGCACTGTAATTGTCGAATTTGATGCTAATGATTAATGAATTAAACATGGAGCCATCAATTAGTCCTCGGAGGATAATTCTGCATAAAGCAGCGGATAATGTAATTACAGTAACAAAGATAATGAGATGTTAACATCGCCCAGCGAGTGAGAGACATGTGTATGTGTGTGTGTGTGTGTGTGTGTGTGTGTGTGTGTGTGCGTGCGCGCGCACACGCCCCGAGTCTGTGGCACTGTGTGCCAGGGCACACTCTGGTTTGGGGGGAAGCCTGCCAGTCCATGTGCATGTACCATCAGAGGGCTGATGGAAGGCAGATGACTGGGTATACACCATATTTGAGGAGAGGGAGGGAGAGAAGGAATGAGAGAATGAGAGAATGAGAGAATGAGAGAATGAGAGAGAGAGAGAGAGAGAGAGAGAGAGAGAGTGTGTGTGTGTGTGTGTAAGCCTGTGATGAGTCATGTTATAACATGGTTCCCTCACCTCCAAGGGGCAACCCAACCCAGCAACTTGTGTGTGTTCAGTACTCTTGCCACACCCCACCCCTGCAGAGGAGGGGGCTCCTTGCCAATCCCTAACTTATCCAAAACCTCCTACTAACACGATTTCACCTTTATATATTGACTTTAAGGTTTACAAAGCATTTGCTTCATAAAAACCTGGTGAAGTAGGCTGTGTTAACCATTATACTTATTTTGCAGATGGAGAAACTGAGGTTCCTAGGAAAAACCTTAGACTTTGCTAGAAACTGGTCTGCTGCATAAGTGCCCACCTCCTGCTTCCAATCCCGCCCCGCCCCGCCCCTTGACATGCCTACCACAGGAGTGTAGCTTTGTCAGGAGAAGGGATACCCTGAGTAGAACCACAAAAGCCAAGGGTTGGAAGAGACCTCTGCAGTCACTTAGCCTCTACCCAGAACACTTCAGGTGATGGGCAGCTTACTAGTTCATCCATCATCTCATTCTAGGGTTGGCACATCTCTAGCTGTATATAATTCTTTGTACCTTTCCCCTGGCATTTGGCCAGTATTTGCCGGCCTACAAACTTTTTTCAGTCTATTTTCAGCTATTGTCCCAGTATCCCCTGTACCTTTGTCTCTGTTGCTCCCAAAGATAAGCTACTACTGCACTCAGAGAGAAGGGCTCCTGTAGATTGCTAACAGAGAATGAGAGAAACATGTAGGGCTGAGGGGTGGGAAAAGGTAACATTAAAATGTGTATATGCTCCTCAGTCCCAACAGGGACCACCTCTTGGAGGCTGCAATCTCAGCCCATTGTACTCCTTTCTGTCTCCCATCCCAATCTGGAAGGGTGGAGATTCAGGTTTTCTGGGAGGTCACAGTAGGTCTGAGAGGCTCTCCTCAACTCTGCAGAGATTGGGTGGCAGTGCCAGAAAGAGAGGCGGTATCCTGAGCCTAAAGGACTCTATTAGTCTAGGCAACCAACTGGAGATAGATGGAGAAGAATGAGTTTTGGAGGGAATGAATTGGCCTTGTAGGTGGAAGCGAGGGAGGGTAGGAAAGAACATTCCTAGTAAAGAGAGACCCAAAGTTCAATGATGGAAGTTCATACCTTAGCTGTGTGAGAGGGACAGAAAGAAGAGAAGGAAAGTCCTTACCTCTGCCTCCCTCCTGCCTACAATCTTTCCTCTAAAAGAATGTGGCCTGTACCCCACAGCCTAGCTTCCCTCAAAGCCCCCTGATAATTCCATGAACACAACCAAGAGTCCTTCTGCTGCTGGCCACACCGCCCTGAGAGCTCCCGGCCTCCTCAAGTTTTCACCTGTTGCTGCTGGCTGAGTAATCTTTATCTAGACAGCACCCAAAGGAAATACGTTCCTGGCATCCTGGTCGTGACTGAGTATGTATGCTAGGCATGGTGCCACCTGGGTCACGCTCCTGGAACCATCTTTCCCAGCTCATTTCTTTCTCTCTCTGGACCCAGAAGCTTCCCCACTTTCCACCCCCAACCTTCTAGCTAGCTCTGAGCCAGAAGCTACTCACCCAGACAGGACTGGCATCCTAACGTCAGAGCTTACATCTGGTCTGTACATTCAGTGACCAGAAGGACCTCTGAACCAGCCCCCCCAGGCACAAGGGCTCAGAGTTCCCTGTGGCCTGACTTCTACTACCTTACCCATGGAGCCCAAGGTAGCAGCTGCATTCCTTGCCATCACCATGCCTCCCCTCACCTGTACTCCCCCCAAGCTGTGTGTTGCTTCTCTCTAGGACCAGCCCATTGGCACGGGGGCTGGCACCAGTTGAGGCCGTGACAGGTGTGGCCCGGGGTAGTCGCTTCCCTGGTACTTTGACTGTTGTCCTCAGCAGGTCGATTTCCTTGCCGTGAATATTCTGCATGTAATCCTGATGTAGGGAAGGGGAAACCATATGAGATGAATGAATATCCCTCAAATGAGGCCCATTCAAGCAGCCCCAGCAAGTTCTTCCTCCCCATCATCCTACCCCCAACTTTGTGTCATAGGCCCCTGCAGGGAAGGTGGCATGCATTCTGGGCATCGTGTCCACCCTTTCCTGAGGCACAGATACAAGGGAAACATCCTGGACCTGGAGTCAGAGTACCTGGGTTTGATTCCTGGCTCTGCTTAATTAAATACATGTCACTTGACCTCTGTGGGCTTCCATTTCCTGAATGGAAAGCTGATCTCTAAGTTCCATGGCTCTCTCTGGGCAAGACCACATCTGAGCGGAAGGCTAAGAGCCAGCTTGGTACTGAATAAGGGAGTCCAAAGGTCCTGGCTGATGGTCCTGGGCCTGGATCTCAAGTGGAACGTTAGGGTCAGAGATGAGGCACCTACAGTTTCCCTGCGCTGGGAGGTCTTGGCTTGGACTTGAGGTTGGGGTGAGGAGGTAAGCTTGAAGGAGTAAGACTTAAGAGTCTCATCAGTGGCTGGACCGAGTCTGGAGCCACAATGAGCACTTAAGGCAGTATTTCCAGGAGGAATAAAGATTGAGGGTTGAGGGCCAAGAAAGCCCCCCAGTAAAAATAAAAGGATAAGCACCAGGACTGGAATTGGAGAGGAACAGGGAAAGGGTATGGTAAAGTGAGCAATGTTGGCTGAATTGTTTTTCTACAAAATCACAAATGGCTGTGGACAGAGAAATAAGCTACATGATGTGCAATGCCAGCTGAGGGTCCTTGGATTCCTCTCTGTCTGCCCCATAGACCCCAGCAGGACTGAGCTGATTAGGGCAGGCAAGGGAGGGGGCAGCCTCTCTGAAGACTGGACCATCCTGAGTTTTCTGGTCTGGGTGTTAGGTATTCTACTTGCCCTTTTTAAGGGGATGTCTTATGCTTTAGCCACGGCTGACTGGTGACACAGAGGGCCCAGGGACGAGCTTCCATCTAAACACATACGCTTACTAGCACCCACAATGCGCCATGCAGTGGGAATAATAAGGCAGAAAATTAAGCAGCCTCTGACCTCTGAGGAGCTTCCATTCTACTGTGGGAGGGGAAAGGGAACACGGTGAAGTGAAATACAAAGTATAAACAAAATAAAGTGGTGTTGGGGGTCAGGAGTGATCAGCAGTGGTCCCATGTAGGTGATCCTTGAGCTAACCCCTCAACAGAGTCAGGGATTCCGAGAGGCAGAGATGAGCACACCTACAGCACCCAGCCTGTCTGAGGACCAAAGAGAGACAGCCCTCACTGCTTGGAGTCTCATGTTTCTGAGGAAGCTGCCCAGAAATGAGGCACGTGTGGGCCAAGGCTAAGCGGCCCCAGGTCACTGTGAGCCTCTACTGCCACCCCGTACCCCACCTCGATGCCTGGACCTTGGCCGGTGAAGGCAAAGTTGACCATAGTTGGTCTTAATTGAAAAGCTCTTGCTTTCCTCCTTATGCCTAAGTCAACACTGGCTTTTCTTAAAGGAAAACAGGCATCACCTCTTTGTGTGGTTAAAACCCTTTGCTTGTGGGATCCAGGTTAGCTGTGGCAGAGACCCCTATCTAACTGGCACTGACAATGCATACAACAGATTGTCCATTCCTTTCTGCATGGGTGGCTCTGGGAGTGAGCTCTGGAGCTGAGTGGCTTTCTTGGCAATGGTGTGTCCCATGCACCTCTCCTCCAATCCTCTGCTTTTGACAGCCACATCAGTGGTCCTGGTTCCTTGAAGGAACAGAGGAATGGCTGCCCTCAGAGGATGAAGGGACAAGATGGCCACTCTGACCAGGGAGGGCTTTTCTAGACACTTTTATACACAGTTTATGCAATGGGGTATAGACACAACCCACGGTAAGGGACTGACTGCTGCTCTGGATGGGGGTGGCAAAGAGGCCACCCAGCCCAAATAATTAAAGAACTGAACTTTTGGGGAGAAGGAAACACTTGTGGGCTGGCAGGACTTCATGGAATAATCAGGCTTTGAGCTTAGCCTTAAAGGAGGAGCTGGGAAATGAACTTTGGGTGGAGGGGGGGGGGGGCAGGAAATTCAAGGTGTGTGCATATAACATGAGAAAAGTAGCAGCAGCAGCAGAAGGCAAGATTTTTCGGGGGATGATAAGAGAGCAAGCCGAGTGGCACCCCAAAGGGTGAGTGAGATCTGGAGTGGGTCTTCCCTGGCCCTAAGATTCACAGAAGAGGGTGTGGGGGTGGCCAGAACAGGTGAACAGGAATCAACAGGTGTCAATGGAGACAAGGGCACCCAGTGCAAGATGGCAACCTGGTAACTCGATCCAAATTGACTCCAAGTGGCACCTGCATCTCTGAATGGCAACCGCCCCCCCCACCAGAAGTCAAGGCTGATACCTCTCAATACCAACGTAGTCTCCTAAAACCTCCCTCCTAGCCTTGTTCTCTGACACAATTCCCTCAGTTGGGGACCCAAAATCACTAGTCTCAAATCCTGGCTAGAGATGGATCCCAAACTCATACCCCAGTGAAATGACTTGCCTTGGGGACTCCACAGTAAAAGAGGGGGCTCATCCAAGGCCCAGATCCTTTGGCTTTATCAGCTGTGCTGGAATTCTGAACTCCTGCCCCAGCTACCCTCAGCACCTGTCTCCACTGTCTCTGGCCTGGACTTATCACTACCTCTCTCCAGTGGATTAGTTCATCCCCCCAGCCCTTGGCTGGACCCCACATCTGGGCTTCAGCCTGTCCCCATCCCCCACACAATCGCCTCTTACAGTGGCTGCCTCCTGACAACTGGCAGCAGCTGGCTGGGCCGAAGTCACAGCTGCAGCTCCTTCTCTGGGGTGGGGGCTTGGGTCTGCTCTAGTTCACAAGGAGGTCACAGCAGCTGCACCAGCCTGCCAGGCCCCATTCTAGCCCAGAGCTGGCTGAAGCCAGGCATGTGGAGCAACCCGCTGACAAACCCTTCTTACCTTCTTCCTAAAAAAGGAGTGATCTTTAATCTGAGGGGACTGGGTGAGGCCCAGAAGTCAAAAACAGACTCTCAGGGAAAGAGGCTATCCAAAGTAGGGGGGACCCATAGGCCAAATCTAATGAAGGTCTCCTCCTGTACCCCAGATTCTGGCTCCTGGCACAAGGTCCCATGGCCTGGCACAAGGTCCCATGGCCTGGCACCAAGGACAGAGGCTGGAAGCTTCTTGATGCCAGGCAGCAGGCTGGAAGCTGGGCGCTGGCGTGGTGGGGCCGGGCAGCTCAGGGGCAGAGCAGCAGCAGCCGCTGCCGAGTTTTCCTCCGTCAGCAGAACGGGGAGCATGGCAGCGGCAGCCACGGCAGCGGCTGCTCCGGAGAGCGGTCACCACGGCTGCCTTTATTACCCACCATCAAACAGCAATTTCTTCCCCAGCCTCCTCGCTAATTACCCAGCCAGCGTTCTCATCTCGTTTTATTACTGGAATTAACAACGAGTTCAGAGCGTGGAAAGCTATTAAGATGTGTGATTAAGCCACATTCAATTAGTTTCTACAAACAATTTAATTGATGTTGCAGATAGAATTAACAGAAGGTGATTGTGTGAATGGCTCCACTGGCTGCAAAATGGGGGAGGCTCTGGCTGGCTCTCTGGGGCTGGGCAGGAGCTGGGCTTGAAGCCTGAGGCCTGCCCACCTCCCTTTCCCTGCCAGGTCCGGCAGAGCACCCCCATCCCAGGAATGACTCACCGGCATTACCTTTCTCTCAGGCCCCAGACGGTGCCTCTCTCAAAGAGGGCAAAAAGGTCTTGACCGCGTCAAAAGCTTATTGCCAAGTCCCTGGAGTTACTTACCGGGGACCCACTGACTTGGAAGCTCCTCATTCATTAGCAGTCAGGGGGAGCAGAAGGAAGGAAGCTAAGCTGGTTCTGTTCATCACAATGGGGTCTGGTTGCCTCTCTGCCCCAGCACCCCAAAAGGCTACTAGCTTAAGTAGACGTAAAGGGAGCAGAGACTGGCAAAGGGAGACTTGGGTATGGGGGTCCCTGGAGGGTTCAAGGGCATGTGAAAAGAGGGAACAAAGCTAGGATGCCCCAGGAGCTGTGAACTGTTGAGTGCAAAGCACACAGCCTTGTCAAGAGAAATCTGTTCCAATCACTCCAATTTAGCGCTGTACTATATCTGTATCTAATATATAATTTTATGCTCAATTCAAATTCTAATGGCTAGTAGGGCCATTGGAAATTAACCAAATCCTATTCTTTTAAAGAATGAGGTAACTGAGGCCCAGATAATGAGGTTAAAAGACTTGCCCAAAGTCTTCTGACTCCCTAGTCTGGTGGTCTCTCACTCCATGCTCCCTCTGGTGGCTTCCTATCTTTGAATCTTCTTTCACTAGAAGGTTCAATGTCGAGATCCCATATTGCCTAGCTTGGGGCTAGACCTCAAGAGGCCCCCATGCCTGACGGGTTAAGTGCTCATCATTTACTGGAGATCCCCTTAGGCAGCTCAGGTACAGAGACCCCTGCTGAGGTTCATGGAGAAATTACTTTAGCAATCCTTGGGTCATGATCCAGGAATTCAACAGCTGAGGAGGTATTTAAAGGGGAGAAAAGCCGCTGTTACTGCCTCACCCAGGGGCTCTGAGACCATGGTGGGTCCCCCATGCCTCAAAGGCTGACTCTGACACCAGAGAGGTCAGAGGCATACAGCAGGAAGGGGTACGGTGTGGGTATGGGGCAGAGGGAAGATAAAGGACACTCCTAAGCTTCTAAATACGCTCCACCAGGGGACTTACACCATCTGCCCTTTCTGCCCTGGGCTCTCTTTTAGAAGGACTGGAGAAGGGGAGAGGGACAAGCCAGTGCAGGGGTCCAGGTCCATCTGGGGCAGTACACAGTGGAAGCCAACAGGTGAAAACAAGGAGCAAGTCTGTGGCTGTTGGTGTACCTTGCAAAGCAGGAAGAAGTGATATGTATGGTCACTGAACAGGCTTGGGAATGGGTGAGAAACACCAGTAGAAGACTACTCAGGAGGGGGGCAAGTAAATTACTTAAAAGTTCTATGATGACAGAACCAATGGATATGGTTGTGGAGGAGAACAACGTGTCTTAATTAGCTGTGAGACATCAGGCAGGTCACTTCATCTTTCCTCAACTGTCAAAAACTAAGAGCTTGAACTACATAGTTTCCAAGCCCCTTTGGCTAGTTCAGAAATCCTCCTTCAGATCCAATTGACACTCACAATAAATTCCCAAGTAAAAATCTCTTGTCACTCCTTGGAGCTAGTGAGGGCCAGCCTTTGTAACACCTGTGGAATGTCTGGGAACTTTCCAAAGTGTTTTGCCTTCTATCAGCTCACTTGATACTCAAAATAAGCCTGGAAAGTACATAGGACAGGTGGTATTCCATCTGCCCATTTGACCAAGAAGAAAAGTGAGATGGCAAAAGTCAGTGGCAGAAGCCAGGTGTCCAAGGCTTAACCCCGATCCCTTCCTTTCACTACATCATTCGGATTCAATTGTTCTTTTAAGGCAGAGGGAACGGCTCTCTCCATGTGGGCACAGGGGGTGATGGGCGCTAAGTTACCCCCTAGGTTTGGCTCTTTGATTCTGCCCCAGATATCACGTCAATTGGTAGCTCTCCCTGACCTGTTCCCCTAGAAGTACCAGCTGAGGTATCCCACCAATTCTCAAGAGTAAGTCCAGAATTAGCATCCAGGGTACTGAGAAGAAGGAAATTTAGAATGGACAGCCTGAGGAAGACTTCCCTGGAGCTGAGTGTCAGATGAAGGGTAAGTTGAGTCCAAGATCAGAAGACCATCGTTAGAAATGTATTGTCTAGTACTGGCTGGGGACTTTTCTTCTGGGAAAATTTCCTTCAGAGGTGTCCCAGGCAGGGGGCTCCTCTGGGCTAGGTGGTGGCTGGGGGATCAGGATCCAGAAAACTTTGGGCCCTGCTTGCCTGAGAACTCAGGCAGATGTCAAGAAAGGGCTAGGGACCCTCTGAAGAGGCCAAGGGCCCTATGGGCCGGAGGCGGGGCCAGCCCACGTGCTGTGCTTGAGGGGCTGCTCAGGAGAACTCATTAGCCCCACAGTGGGGCGGTGACAGAGATGGATTCCAGAGACAGCTGTGTGCTGGAGCCACGCGGTGAGGGAGGGGAGGGCGGGGGAACTGCTGCCATGGGGGCCACTGTGAATGTAGTGCCATGTCTTCCCCACAAACTCCGTTCCACTCTGCCCCTCCCTCCTCTCCAAGCCTCACTGGAATCCCAAGCCCACCCACAGTGGCCCCACTTCACTGCAAGTGGCCAACTTGGCCACATCTCATGCTCAGGGTCATTCTGGGCCCAGGAGGCCCAGTGATCCCCCAGTACCTCTGGGTGATTAAAACTTAATTACTCCATGACATATGCACGTTTGTCTTTGAGATACCTGTGTGGATTGGCTAGATTCAATGCTTACTGGAACATAATAACTACAACTCATGTCTATACGGCACGTTCAAGTCTACAAAGTGTTTTTCTTACAATAACCTTGTTGTGGCACGTATTGCAAGTATTGTCACACCCATTTTATAGCCAAGGAGACTGACTTGCCCAGGGTCATACAGAAAGTTAATGGCAGAGATGGGATTCAAATGGGTCATCACAGACTAGATTCTGCCTTATCTTGAGTGGTAGATTCATGGGAGTGACCAGGGCCTATTTTCTAGGCCTAGTAGAGCCAAGCTGGCAAGGAAGCCTTCTCTCCCATACTCTGCTCCTTCCTCCCTCCCTCAGTTGCCCTTCTCTTTTCCCAATGCCCCTGGGCTCAGGCTGCCTCCTTCCAGACTCACATGCAAGCTGGGGTGATAGGTGAGCAGCCCGTTGTCACACAGAGTCACATACTTCTTCTTCCACTCCTTGTTCAGGGACTTGCCACTTCGCTTCAGCAGGATCCCCTGAGAATAAAGGCAGGATTAAAAAACAGGGAAATGGCAACCAACATCCCACATGGTGTAGAGAGAGGGGGAAGGGACTGAGGTCTGTTGAATTCCCTCTGGGCAAGGTGATCTTTCACTCAGACCACGTAGAGGGTGATCTCTCTGGACTTAACATTTGGACAGAACCATCCTCAGGGAAGAGGTATGTGTATGGGAAAACATGGTGCTCCCTGGCCCACTGGCCAGGAAGCACCTGGGGCTCTCTTCTCTACCTCCCCCACACTCATGGGCAAGGAATCAGCCTAGCAGGGAAACTTGTGGTCTGGGTTTTGGGGAAAGAGTGAGCAAGATGCAGAAGCATGTAGGCATGGCTAAGATCCCTGGTCACTTACTACCTATGGATGGAATCCATACATAGTTCTGGGAGGGACCACGAACTCTGCAAACTCACTCATCACCTCACCTCCCTCTCTCCTTTCTCTGGTGAAATCTAGGTTGTCCAATGAACCAATGCCTCTGACATCACCCTGAGGAGAGAAGTCACCTTTCAAATGGGTAGGCATGAGGGCAGCTTGGTGACTGGCTGCAAGGAACTGTGGGAAAGTGCCCAACTTTTTAAAGATGTTGAAGTGACATCTAAATGCAGGCACAGGAGGGCAAGCAGAGGATCCTCACAAAGAGTCCCCCAGCTCTCTCTGCCCAAATCTCAGGCTAGGTTGCCATAGTACAGTAATGGCCCTGAGGCCTCCTTGCTCCCCAGTGAGCCTTTCACTTATCTCTGTTCCCTCATCCCAGAACAGTAGATGAAGACACAAAGTTATGTTGAAGTACGAGAGCTGGGCACTACAGAGAAAGAACAGATGGAACCAGGAATGGGATAGAATGGCATCGGTCTGAGTGTGCCTAGCACCCTAACCCACTGGCATGTTAGGCCTCCAAAAGCTAGGAGGAAAAAGAGCAGGAATAGATTTAGAGGGAGGGAGCAGTTCTACGGAGGAGAGGAAAGGAAAGGGTCCCATAGTTCCAGAAGTATGAAAACAGCAAGGGAAAGACCAACCCAACCCCAGGCCTCCCTCTACATGGGGAGGTGGACCAGGAGGGACGGAAACTGTCATGGAGATGAGGATTAGGGAAGAAGACAATTCTTTCTGTCTTTGGCACATCCTGGGTTCAAAGGACAGAAAATAGAGTGGATTCAGCACCCTTTTTCTCTGCAGACTCTTCTGGTAAGAAAGCTGAGGTCTAAGAGCTGAAATTATTCAAACACTGGTAGAAGAACAAAAGAATTCCTGGCTGGACCTCCGTGAGCATTCTTGGAGGGATATGTGTGTAGGGGTGGGGGTGGGAAGGGGATGGTTTACAAGCTCCAATCATGACTGTAATATCACTCTTTTATTTCTGAGTTGTTTCCCCACACTCTTTTCTCCTTAACTCCCCAAAGGACACAGTCAAAGGTGAGATGGGCTCCTCAGCCATTAGGTAGACTATCAAGGGCTGGTCTTATCACAGGGGACCTCACTAGCCAGAAGGAATGGACGCCACTGGTAAACTGCCTGGTGAGTTCATTCAATGACTGGGGTTCGGAGATGGAGGAAAGGAGCAACAGCATGCCTCTGGGAGAACAGCCTGGTTGCCTTTTGGCATCCTGATTCTTCCTTTCAGTCTCCTTTGCTGGACAATGACCTACGGTGTTCCCCAAGGCTCTGCGTCCTGTAGTCTTGTCCCTTCTCTCCCTACACTTGCTCAGCTCATGGGTTCAGCTATCATCTCTATCAAGATGATTCCCAGAGCTATCTATCCAGCCCCCAGCCTTGCTCTGGGAGCCAATTACTGTATCACCAACTGAATGTGGGACGTTTCAAACTGGAGGCCCCAAACAGAATTCCTTTTCTTCCCTTCCCATCCCCAAATGCACTCCATCCTCTCCTTTCCTTCCTTCCTTCTTTCTTAAGATACCACCATCTTTCCAGTCATCCAGGTTTGCAATCTGGAAGTCATTCTCAGCTCCCTCTGCTCTCCCTATATATCCACTCCATTATCCAATCTTGTTGGTTCTCTTCTACCTCCATGACATGTCCCCTTCTGTCTACACATACAGCCACCACCCTACTTTGAGCCAACATACCTAGACTAGTGCAGCAGACTAATTATTGTTTCTCCTTGCTTCCCCTCTCCAACCTCCAGCCTCCAAACAGTCCTGATGGCCAATCCCCTGACTCATTAGCAAACTCCAAAGGTTTACCTCAGGAGCAGAGGTTCTCCACTTTTTTTTTGTTCTACTGACCCTTTCGGTAATCTGGTAAAGTCTATGGACCCCATTTTGGAATGCTTTTAATTACATAAAACAAAATACAGAATTACAATTACAAGGAAAACCAATTATATATTAAAATACAGTTATCTAAATATGTATAAAAGAAAAAGTTCATAGACCTCAGGTTAAGAATCATTACTCTAGGGCGACTAGGTGGCGCAGTGAGTAGAGCACTGGAGTCAGGAGGACCTGAGTTCAAGTGCAGCCTCAGACACTTGACACACTTACTAGCCGTGTGACCTTGGGCAAGTCGCTTAACCCCAATTGCCCTCCAAAAAGCTAAAAAAAAAAAAGAATCATTATTCTAGAATCAAATACAAATTCTTCTGTTTGGTAGTAAAAGCCATTCCCAATCTGGCTCCAACCTATCTTTCCAACCTTATACCACACTTACACGGTGTAAACCATGCACTGTACAGGCCAGTTTGACTGGCCTTTTTATGATTCTTTGCACGTGACTCTCCATCTCTCATCTCCATGCCTTTGCACAGGCCTGGAATGCACTCACTCTTTTCAGACTCCCTACCTTTCCTAAAAACTCTGCTCGAGCAACATTCCTCACACAAGGCCTTTCCCGACTCCCCCTGCCCCCACAGCAGTTACTAGTGCTTCTACTCCAAAATTACCTTGTCTTATTTGCATGTGTACTTTGCATATTTTTGTATGTATAAATGTCTCTTCTGATATAACCCAAGTTTCTTAAGAGTAGGAACCAGATCAGTTCTGTCTTTGTAACTTCAGGGCCTGGCACAAAGTAGGCACTTAATAAATGCTTGTTGATTAACTGATTAAATAAAGGCCTGGCCTGCCATGTGAAGTGTATGTTGAAGATGACAGCAGACAGGGGATTCAATCATCAGCTCAGTACTCTTTCACCCCCCTCTCTCAGGCAAAGTGCCAAAATAACAAGCCTTCCCTTCTCTGAGTGAACATCTGTATGCTGAATGGGAAAGTCAACCTGGTGGTCTCATCTCAGTCTGACCCAGCACCTCCTCACACACAAGGGGCAATGGGGTCCCGTGCAGAGGGTGGCATACTGTGGCCTGTGGTCCAAATCTAGCCAACCTGCAAGCTAAGCACTGTTATTATATTCTTAAATAAAGTTTTACTGTATATATGAAAATCCTTCTTAGCCTGGATTTTACCTTTGGGCTGTAGCTTGCTGACCCCTTTTCTAGTAAGAAGAAAGTTGGAATAGGGAGATCTGGGGATCCATCTCTACTTAAACCCATGTGGCCCTAAATTTCCTTATCTATATGTAAAATTACAGTGGCCAAGAGCGGGGAGATTTTGGACCAGATCATACGTAGGGTCCATTCTAGCTTGAATGTTCTAAATGTGATCTAAATACTCAGTAAAAAGACAAACACGGATCTCCCCGAGAACCTCCACTTGTCTGGCTTCTTCACAGATCTATGCTCTCAGACCAAACAGGTTCCAGGCTTGCTGCATCCCCTCTCTGTGTCACATCTGGATGGACTGTCTCTCACGCACCCTCTGCAACTGGCTCTTACTCAAGCCTCTGTTTTTGCCCCATTTCAAACTAACTTTGTCCTCTTTCCCTGTTCACTTCCTCATAATCACTCACTGCCCGAGTCTCTCTTCTACAGTCTCACTACTGTCCCTCTCTGCCACATCTAAGTTCCTCAGAGTCTCATTAGGTCACAGATCACAGACTCTCAGAGTTGGAAAAAACCCAGGCCTCCTTCATCTTTAATCAACCAGGGAACCCAAATTAAGGTACATAAAGTATGCCTGGCTGGGATGCCAGGTCAATATTTGGAGTGGGAAGCCCCTTCCCCTGGCAGAACTCCTTCCTCAGCCTGGGCCGCCTTCTTAGGCAGGGGAGTAGATGAGCCAGCAGTCAGGCGGTAATGATGCTCGTTAGCTGAGAGGGCGTGGGATGAGCCCACCTCAGGCTGCCGAGTAGGAGGTAACGGCAAGATGGGGTCTGGGGACTCAACCTCCCTCCCACTCCCAGGCATTGGCCCAACACTACTCCCCTCTCCACCTCTCACCTGCTTCAGTCTGTCTGGCTTTCTACTCTATGCTGACAGCCCTGGAGGGAGAAGGGAGGAGGCTGGGCTAGGGGAAGGACCTGTTTACCCCTCATCTCTTTCCCACTCTGCCTGCTGCCCCCCCAACTCCTGCAGCTCAGAAGAGGGAAGAGCTATGGGGGTCCCTGTTCCCCTCCCCAGGCTGGGCTGGGGCTGTGCACGGTGAAGCAGGAAGCAATCTGGGGCGGAATGGAAGCGGTGCGGAGGCGACGGCCCCCAGAGGACCTGTTCCCACCACCCGCCTCCCTCCCAGCTCCGCCAGCCGACTTAATTGCGGAGTCCGGATTGATTGGGAATGCAAATGGTAAATGAAATGCAATCTCTACTCCCAGCAGGAGCCGGGGGGCTGGGGAGGGGGAGAAAGGGGAAGAAAAGGAAATGGGGAGATAGGACAGGAGGGGGGGCAAAGGGGAGGTGCCAGAGCTGAGCCCAGGGAGGACAAGGGCAGGGGTTGGGAAGGGGAGGGATCGGCATAGCATCTAGGGAGGGCAAGGGCTGGGCTGTTTGGTGGTCCTGCCACCCCTTCTGTCCCAGGAAAGCTAGCATTATGATGACTGGCTAGGAAATCCCCAGGGCGGTGAATACGTAGTGCACAGCAGCCTCCTCCTCCCCTCAGCCGCTGCCACTGTCACCAGCATAGCCCCAGAAGGTCCTGCCCAGGCTCCCAACGCCCTCCTCTGCCTGCCAAGCAGGGCGGGAGTGGGCCCTGGGAGCCAGGACCCTTCCTGGCTATGCTCGGGGCCAAGGCAGGTGCCTTGATGTCTGCACCATCAAGCAGGGCCCAGGGAGGAGGTGTACGCTAACGCTATTCCCTTCTCAAATCCAGAGACTTGAGGAGCCAGGTTTGAATCCTAGCCCTGCAGGTTAGCGCCCAGGAGGCCTCGGGAGGCACACTTACCTCTCTCAAACAGATCTGTAAAATGAAGGGGGAGCACTAGCTGACCTCTAAGAAGGACCTTTCCAATTCTACAATTCTGCGATCCTCAGATGCTATCCTCTCTCTGTCTCCACACACACTCCTCACCCCACCAGCTCCCCTCCCTCCTCCCTCTCCAGACAGATTTCTGAAAAGCACAGGTAATGACTGCAGGTTCCTTCATTTCCACCTGGGGGAAGCAGGGAGCAAATATGTAGGGGGGCTCCCAGACCCAAGCCCTGCCCCCTTCCAGGGCTTCTGGGGGTGGGGGTTGGGAGCAAGGAGGACTATTTTAGAGGGCTGATGTACAGGCCCAGCTATGACCGTAAGGGGATTTGTGAACTTGAGAGCCATACACGAGCACCAGACCTACAGTACTCCTGAATCATTCTATGGACTAGCCATCCTGCCCCAACACCCATGGGCTGGG
>CM053581.1:509590718-509833179 GCA_028627135.1 Pseudochirops cupreus | reverse complement strand
TAGGAGGATAATCCCACCCCTTCCCCCCCAGAGACAGAACACAAGGGGCTGATCCTCCCCCTCCCCCCCAGAGACACGACATGGGAGGGAGGTTGATCTTACCCTCCCACACAGACACGACCCAGGGCCTAATCCTGCCCCCCCCCCATGGATGTATGTGTGAGATCTTACCCTCCCATACAGCCCATACAGACACAACATGGGGGGGGGAGGCACGCTAATCCTGCTCCCCTATACAAACCCAACACAAGACTCTGATCCTACCTCCTTCACTCTCCCCCAATACAGACAACACAGGGGCAGAACCTGTTCTCCACAGACACACCATAAGAGGTGCTATGTCTTTACACATACACAATGGGGGAGAGGGGAAACTGTCACACCCTGGCCCCCAAGTGCATGTGCCACCCTCCCTACACCACAAGGAGTGCCAAGGGCTGACTTCCCCACCCCCCACACAGACACAAAAAGCTGTCCTCCCAACCCTGAGGAGGACGCTATACACATGTATCTCAAAGTGCAATGCCATGATCAGCACACAGCAGGCACTCAGTGTTTGTTGCTGATGCACCCGGGTAGACGTATTCATTCATTCAGTAAGTACTGACGGAGTACTTGAACCATTCCAGCCTAGACCTGCTCAGAGCCAGGAACAAGACAAACTTAATTCATCTAAGCTCTAAAACATCCCAGCAAATGAAGCCCACGAGTGTCACCTGCTGGACAGAAAGACAATAGTAAACATCTTAGGTGATGGATATGAGGTTGGCAGAAAAACACCAATCAGCACAAATGAACTTTCGAACAACAACCCCAGAATCCCAAGGCCTGGACCATACCAGCCCTACAAGGTCACATCCACAATCCTAGTGTCTCTTGTGAGCTGAGGTCCCAAAAAACCTGCCCTGCAAAGTCTTGATGCTCGACAAACCAACCACATACTGGCTGTGCCAAGCCCGCTAGACACAAACATTCTGACTCACAAGGCCCAGACACTCTGGCCCTGGGGGTGCTTGGCTACCCTGGCCACACCAAGGCATCAGTCCTTAGGCAGTCTACCTTGTCACCTGGATCTCATATTCATTTTATAGAAACCATCCCGGTTTTAGTCTCCTATTTGTGGATCTCAGACACTAGATTCCTGCTGGCACTTCTAATGCATCAATCTCAGATACAGAGCCCATGATGCCCTGGACCCACCAGACCCCTGGAAGGTTTTGTCCCTGTAAACCTATACTCCCCCCTGCACATATACAGCTGCCAGGTAACCTTTAGCAAAAGGCTTCATCCAAAGTAAAGGAGTATGAGGTGGAGAGTCCTGAGCTGAGCAGCAAGGGTGGCCTGCACTGCTATGCAGTGATTGGTGGAAGTGGGGGAAGGCAGACAGGGCTGATCTCCCAGCTGAACACAGGGTTCATATAGTTGAAATCAGCCTGTGGACCTGGCTCTGAATACCAGGGCCAATCCCTCCTCTCCCCATGAATATCTATCTCTCAAAAGACATGCATTTCTTCTGTGACTTTTCCCCTGCAAGGCTAGTCTTAATGTTTACTTTAACATAATAATTTCACTAGGGTGATTGGGAGAGAGGAAGGGATCATGTCTCCACCCATCTCAGCTACCTAGCTCTGAACTGCCAGCAACAGGGGACCACAGCCCAGCAGAGGGACGGCTTGTTGCTGCCCCCCTGTGGCTACTGCAGGCACAGCAATCAGGGATTCCAAAGACCCCCCAAAGGCAGACTTGTCTGTGGAAAAGCCTCAGTGGGAGGTTGCCAAAGAACACTGCAGCAATTCCAGCCAACTGGGCAGTAGTATCACTGCCCAGGGCTGCCCTTTCCCTGCTCTCTGCCTCCCATTTTCCCCTTGGCTCCCTGGAAAAGGTCCTGTGTTGATGGCATCCTAAGGATGGGAGCTAATGGACAGGTCAATGTTGCTTTGGTGACCTTGAGCTGGTAGAACCAGCAGAGGAAGGCCTCTGGTGTGTTGGGGAGGTCCTGCTCACAAAGCGTAGGAGAAGGGCATGGAGGGATCTGGATTTGTAGAAGGAGCATCTCCACACAGATGACTTCATAAACCCCTCTAAGGGCCCCAAGTATTGGCAAGGCCCTGTTTGCTGTGAGTAAGCAGTGACAGAGAGGCAGACAGACCCTTCCTTGCACTCAGCACAGTGCCTAGTAATGTAGAAGGTTACTGAATGGGAGAATGAATGAATAGATGGGGAGCCCTTTCCTCCTTAGACTTTCTCCCCTGTATTAGCCCATAGTGTTCTGCTTGAAGGCTCAGGGGAAGGCCCTGAAGCCAGGCCTACTCTCTTCACAGTCCTCCTCCCAGCCCTGGCCACTCTGAGGGACAGAATGGTGAAACACAAACCTGTTTGATAGGGATGGCTCGCCCACTGCCAATGCTGTCCACTTTACACTCCAGCGCTTTCTTGTCCCGATCCAGGTCGGCACCCTTTCGAGACTGAAAGAGAAGAGACACGGGTACATCAGCTGCAGCCAGGGGAGGATGAGGCAGGATCGGCCCACTCAAACGCCTGGGTCCCTCCCTCTTTTCCTCCCTCTTCCTGGGCAGGGTCTGGCCGTGGGTTGGGGGCAGGGGGCGGCGGGAAGAGGGAAGGAAATGACACCACGAGTATTCCAACGGGTTTATTCTTACACACGGCACCATACAGAGCAGCACAGGTCACTGGGCCAGGGCCGCCTCTTACAAAAGAGCAAGGACACGAGATACCGAGGGCACAATGAGCGCACAGCCCGGGGCGGGGGGAGGGTCAGGGCGGTTGGGAAGGGGGGTGGTGACTGGCAGCGCAGGGCACAACATCGGGGGGAGTAGAGTCCAGGAGAGAGCGGGCAGGTGGCCCATCTACAACAGACACCGGGCACGGTGCACCGGGCACGCCAGCATGGCTGGAGGGGCTCGGTGGACGGAGAGAGAGGAGAGAGAGAGGCGAGGATGAGGGCTGGGTGCCCCCCACTGGGCTCCCAGGACACAGTCCACCCGAATTCGGCTCCTAGGAAATTAGGGGGAGGCCAGAAAGAGGGGGGAAAAAGGCAAGCGGCGGCGTCCGGAGCAGGAGCAGCAGTAGTCCATGCAGGAAGGAGCAGGAGGAAGGAAGGGGCAGGAAAGCTTCTCCCCCCAGGAGCAGCTGGGCTGAAGCAGGCGCTTGGACTCCCCCATCCCCTCTGGGGCCGCCATCACGCTGGCCTGGCCGACGGGCGTGGGGCTGAGCTCCCTTCTTCTCCATGCAGTGAGCCTGGCGCGGCGGTGTCCAGCCGGCCCTGGTCCCCCCAGGTGCCCCGCAGCTGCTGGCTCCAGTGTTCCTAGCCTTCCCTGGGGGGTGGGGGTTAGTTACAAAGGTTCCTGTGGGTCTCTGGAGTGGGGAGCACGGCGGCCGCTTCTCATCTGAGAGCAGTCCCAAGGCCCGGCCCGCCTCCGGCCCCGTACAGGGGGGAGAATGTCCAGAGGTGCTGTGTCACCACCTGGTCTTCTAATTTGGAAGGAGTTGGAAAGGCCTTTTTGTTGATGAAAAGTTGGAAACAGTGGCACATATCTGCAAATATCGAAAGAATAAAGATTTTGGCAAGTTATACTCAAGCCCGGCACAGAGTTGGCCGGCCCTGGAGAGGGCAGACCGAGGCGCCGGGAAAAGGAGGCAGCGGAGAGCAAAGAGGAGGAGGAGGCGGTGGTAGCGGTGGTGGTGGTGGTGGTAGGTAGTGGTGGTGGTGGTGGTGGTGGTGGTGGTGGTGGTGGTGGTGGTGGAGGCACCCCTGCTGGGAAGACCTGGGGCAGCTGCACCAGGGGCCAAGCGTCCATCTCAACAGGAAATTTTCGCCACTTGGTGGCCCTGAGCTCCCATCCCTCCAGTTCTGTCCTGCCCAGGGCTACCAAGAGCCAAGGGGGCAGGGAGGGAGCCAAGGGGCTGAGCAAGACAAGCCCAGCCAGAGGGAGCAGGAAGAACAGACTGGAAAACGAAACAGTCCAAGAGCAAATCGTCGCCACAGGCAGCCCGCCTAACCCCTTGCCCACCACAGCTTGGGTGCTCCCTGGGCTACACGGCCCCTGGCCCATCCTCAGCCCACTAACCCTTCAGCCCAGTGAAGGGTTGGGTGGGACCGCTGCCACCAGGTTCCCCAGACAGGTGGGGCACTTAGGGTGGTCAGGGACCGGCCCAACCCCCATTGGTGAGCAAAGGAATTCCAAAACAAAATGAGCATGTGAGGTCATGGGGGGCAGAGGGGATAAGGGAAGGGGAATGGGTAGGGGGGATCGACGGCAACGGCGAGCAGGAAGGTCACGAGGGCACTGGCAACACAGCAGGCAGATCACGGAAACAATGGCAAGGTACATTGCGGGGACTTCTTTCCACGAGCAGAGGGTCTCGAGGGAAGGATGATGATGGTAGGGGGAGGAGGCGATCACCCTGAGTAGTGATGATGTGCGGGTGAGGTCCCCCAGGGTGCACCCACCGTGACAGACAAGCACGAGGTCACCCGGAGACAATGGTGCAAAAACTGAGGTCGCCATGGAAACGGTGTAAAGGAAACGAGGTCGCCATTGCAGAGATGGAGAGAATGGGAGGAGCGGTCTCGAAGAGGAGGCGAGGGCGGGGTGTGACATTATCACCGACAGCCAAGAGGACAAAGTGTGAGGTCACCACAGCCAGGACGGCACAGAGTTGTGAGATGGGAAGGAGAGAGCAGGAGCACGCCATGGTCATTGAGGAGGGTCATGGAGCTGGATCATGGGAGGTAGGGGAGGTAGTGACTGGGAGGTGGGGATGATGGTGGGACGGGATGGGAGATAAGAAGAATGGTGTCAAAGGCCCGATGGAGAATGTCAAGGAACAGGGTGTCAGGCGCGTGAGTACAGGCAAACAGCAGTATTTACAACACTGGCGGCAGCAGTGACGGTGGCAGCAGTGGTGGTGGTGGCAGCAGCGGCAGCAGCAGCAGCAGGGAAAGGGGGCACAGGAGCAGGCAGCCACCAGGGCTGTTTATTTCACAAGGAGTAGGGAAAAAAAAAGGGAAGGGGAGGTAGAGCGTTTAGCCAGGGTGAAGGACAGGGGAAGTGCAGTAAGCAGGAGCTGTCAGCATGAAGAAGACCACTTAGCAGAGCATGAGGGGAAGCGGCGGGGGGTTGAGGAATGGGAATCGGGGGCACACCGCAGGGACAAGCTGGAGAGCAGCAGGAAGTCTGGAGGATAAGGGAAGTGGGGGGGAGCTAGATGAAGGATTGGGTCTTTGGAAACCCTGGCCCTGGGCAAGGTTCCTGAGAGCCCAGGTGGAACCAGGCCTGGCTGGCTGGACACAGGGCCAGGCTGGGAGTCAAAACTCTAGGATTCAGGAAGAGACGCACAGAGTGACGCAGAAGGACAGATTGCCTGGTGGTCGGTGATATTCCCTCCCCTCTCCTCCCCAAATCCATATGGCAAGCTCACGTATCTTTGAGCTGTGACCCCAGCAATGGTCCAGGGTGCAAGCCAGAGGGTTTGGCCTTGGGGGCCAGGAACCAGCAATGGGGGTGGGGCAGAATGGAGGGAAGAGCCATAGGGTCAGCACAAGATTGCAGGGAGCCAGTGTCTGTAAATGGAGGTAGCAGCTGGACCTCTGTGTCCACGTACTTCTGCATATTTCGAGAGTGAGAAGAGGAGGAATGAGCCCATGTGGAAGTGGGTGCGAGAGAGTCAGGAGCCCTAAGTACTAAGAAATAATTTTCAAGTTGGGGGCAAACCAATCAAGAGGATGGGGAAGGAAGTGTATGTTAATTCTATCTAAAGTAGCCTGGTGTAACTGGGAGAATAAAAAAAGCTCTGTGTTAGCCCTGACAACACCTGGGTTCTAAGTCCTGGCTCTCGAGCAAGTCCAATTTATGGCTTTCTGTCTCAGTTTTTCCACCTGCAAAATAAATGCCCTCAGCCTCTGACATCCCTTCCAGCTCCATCTAAGTCTTTATTAGGGGAAGCTCTAAGTCTGTTAAGAGACAGGAGAGATGTATGTGTGTAGATGAGGGGAGAGGCAAGAGATGAGGATCTCTGGTGTGTCTGGGATGAGGGCCAGCAGGAAGGTGAGTGATATCTATAAGGAAACAGGAAAGTGCCCTTGCAGAGTGTGTGTGTCTAAGTGGGTGAAGGGGACTCTCCTCATGTGAGGAGCTCAGCCTCCTGCCTCAGAAGGCCAGCCTTGTGCGATCCCTGACCATCTCCCTTCTCCTGGGCTCAGCCTGGCCTGTTCAGAGAGTGGGGCTCTGGGAGAGGGTGGGGGAAGGGAGAGGCAGGGCCACATACCGTGAAGATGTTGGATCGTCGCTTGGACTGCTTGCGGATGGGTGTGGGGGTGGAGGAGGCAGCGATGGTCTCGATGCGCAGCTCCCGCTGGCTGATGCTGGGGGTGGAGGGGACGGAGGATGAGTAGTCGCTGAAGGCGCTGCTGCCGCCATTCGTGGCCTGAGGACAGAGAGTGCTGGTGAGGGGGACTTCGGAGAGGGACAGAGGGAGCTCTAGGATGGGTACTGTGGTTGGAGTGGGGGATAGAGGGGAAGGAAAACTGACCTTTAAACTGTGGAGCCTGGAAACTATGGGCAGAACTCCTCTGGCCTAAATGCTAGCTTCCCACCCAGAGCATGGAGATTTGGAATCAGACGACCTAGATTTGAATCTCGACCGACATTATTTGTACGACACTGGGCAAATCGCTTAACCTCTCTCTGGACTCAGTTTCCTCATCTGTAAAGTAGCCTCCAAGCCTATGTTCCTATGAACACATCAGGCTGTGGAGGGGACAGAGTTCCCAAAGTGAGTGATCAAGGGGTAGAGTTGGTAGAAGGGGGTGGGAGAGAGAAGCAAAGAGGCAGATAGTTCAGCCCTTGCCTCAACAACCTCAACAATGCCCCCAGAAGGCTCATCCCCAGTTTACCGAATTCTCCTATTGGAGCAGGATTGCTTTTCCAAAGCTGATGTCTAGTGTCATCTGCACTAATACTTGAGGAGTGGCCCCAGAAGGGAACTTAGCTGGAGCAAAAGAAGCCTTGGTCAGTATCACAGGACAGGAGCAGAACTCAAAAGGTCAATCCTGTTGTCTCTGCCCTCTCAACTGGATGAGTGTGCATGTGGGTGGGGATGTGCACATGGGATTGGGACCACTTGGAGATGTTTAATATGTCTCCTCCCAAATCATACGGGGACAGCCAGAGAGAAGTGAGGGTTGAACATACTCTGGGCCTGAGAGAGCCAAGGACCAGATGGGAAGTGGAACGGAGAAGTGTGAGGCTTCTGATCTGAGTCCTAGATGCATGACAGGGACTGGATGGATGGGAAAGCAGTAAAGGATACAGGATAGAAAGAGAATGGCTTCCCCAAACAGATGCCAAAAGTCAAAGGAGATGAACGGTTTTCAAGAGAAGAAAAGGAGATGATCCTAGATTCTATGGTTCTAAGAATCATTCTCTAGAAAATATTCTCTAGGGTTGTGAGTGGAAAAAGTTTATGAAGCCCTGCTCTAAATCACTAATAAGAAAAAAAGCACATTAAAAGAACTCTGAGGCTTCACCTCACACCTGGCCAATTGCCCAAGGAGACAAAAGGCGAGAAAAATCAATGGAGAGGCAGCAAAGCATGATGGACAGGGTGTTGGCATCAGAGTCAAGAAGACCCAGATTCAAGTTCTGCCCCCTCCTACTTTTTACTGGCTGTGTGACAGTAGGCAAGTCATCTGGCTTCTCAGTATCCTAGGCAATTCTCTCTAACTACAAATCTGCAAAGGTGAAATCACTGATGAAATCACAGGTCCAGACAGGAAAATAAAACAGTGAAGGTCAATAGATGAACATACTGTTGATGGAGCTGGAAAATGATCCACTTATTCTGGAAAACAACTTGAAACCACTGGAGAAAAGTCACTGATCATATTTTTTTGACCCTGCAATCCCATTACTGGCCATTTGCCCCAAGGTAAACGAGAAAAGACAGAAGAAAATGCCAAAATATTTACAAATGCATTCTTTTTTCTGCCATAGCAGAAACTGGGAACAAAGTGAGAACCTGTTACTTGGGTAATATCTAAACAAATTGGGGGGAGATGAAAGTGATGGGATGCTACCGTCCCATAAGAAATGACAAAAATGAAGGGAGAATTGAGGGAAACTTGGGAACACCTGTATTGACCTGCAGGAGGCAAAAATAACAAGAACTAAGAGAACAACAAGAATGACCACAATAAGGTGATGGAAAAAACCCTCTAAAAGACATTCAAACTCAGCTCAGTGCAATGGCTAATCTTGATTCCAGAACAGAAGACTGACAATGACAACGTTGTATGCCTCTCTCTTTCCGGCAGAGGGGGTGGAATATAGACTCAGAAAGCTACCAACAATCTATCAGGATGTTTTACTTAACTGCATGCCTTAGTTACACCGGGAGGGTTTTAGTGGGGGTTCTCTTGGAAAATGACTGAAATGTGTAAAAAAAAATTTTTTTTTAAAGAAATAGAAAAGGTTATAAGGCAGCAGTTCTCAACCTGTGGGTCGTGACTCCTTTGGGAGTTGAACGACCCTTTCACAGGGGTCACAGGAGTCACCTAAGACCATCAGAAAGCACATATTTCCAATGGTCTTAGGAACCAAGACACCACTCCTCTATCTGTCTCCAAGCGGGTCTACCCACATGCAGATATGCCCACATGAGTATTAAAGGGTCGTGGCATTAGGAAGGTTGAGAACAACTGTTATAAGGTATTAGTCAAAGGGAAGTGCCTTGATTCAGGAGTGAGGGAGGAAGTTCTCACTGGTTGATCAAACTATTCTTCGACTTAAATGTATGCTAAATCAGCATCTTCACTATCAGCGCTCATGGAAATAGGGACAATTGAAAGACTGGGTTGTGTATTCTCTGAGTTTTTTTCTCTCCAGTGGCTGGGAGCTAATCTAAGATTGAGAAGAGATTCTCTAGCAAGAGAAACTCTTGCTATTTTTCTTTCCATCCATGTAGGGACAATCACGGGGCTACTCCCAACCCCTTTTTCAAAAAAAGGTGCCTCTCCCCTCAAGCAACTAAGTTATCATTTGAAAGCCAGGTAGGGTACTCAGGGCACCAATAGAGAGGGCCCACAGGTGGCTAGCACACTGGAATATTTAAACAAGCTAGCTCCATGACCCAATTCCACCTGAGTCATTTCTGTTCACTGGTACAGAGAGAGGCAGAAAGAGGGGTAGGGGTGGGGAGAGGCTTGGGATGAGGAAATATTGTCATGACAAGTCATACTGGTCCATGTACCATGGGCTAAGGAAAAAAAAATTGGGTCAAAAATAGAAGAAAACAGAGTTTTCAACTCAAAAACTTTTTTTTAAAAAACAACGATGCTTTAAAAGATTTCATATGTGATTGGGAAATATTTAACAAAATAAATTTAAAATATTAAAAAAATAGAGGAAAATAGAAGTTTAAATAGAGTGACTTATGATTTGAGGGGTTCAAAAGTGTCTCACCCATTGATTCCACCATAAGCCATTCATTCTTTTGTGTTAAGCACTGCCTTTTTTTTCCTTTTAACTTGCAAAGATTTCTGAGAAAGGTTAGATGTTAAATCCCTAAAGGCTTTGTGTGGAGTGAGGTTACCAGATGCTTTTCTCCCTAATAGGAAAAATAGTTCTTAGGGAAATAGTTTCATAGTGTGCTGGTTCCACCAGATGTATGTGTTCTCATAGCATGGTGATCTGGGACTAAAAGCTGGAGAAAGGAAGGAGTTGGAGATACTTTGAGGGGTAAAGGGTGATAGCACAGACTGCAAAGAGGGGGGCATGGCAAACCGTAGAAGCCAAATGGAATTCTAGCCTTGCAAATGACTCTCCAAAAATCATGCTTAGGGGCAGGCTGTAGCGGAGGACATGTTTACAGGGAAGCAGACATAGAGGCAAGCCTGGCGGGTGTGTATCAGTGGGATAAAGCAGGGTATAGAATGGGGATGGACGGGTGGACAGAAGGTCAAGGGCCCACACCTGGTTGATGTGCACAGCTGGGATGGAGGCGGCAGACACGGCCGAGTGGCTGGGTGAGTTGGGTAGTGACTTGCAGGGCCCAATGGCTAACTGCTGCTTCTTCCGCAAGGCCACCACCTTCTGCGCCACTGCAGGGGACAGCATAGTCAAGTTACCTCCTCTGGGAGAAAGGGGAAAGCCCACCTTAAAACCTCCCCTAGAACAACCGGCCACAGCAACCCACCAGCAAAGGCTTCCTGCACCCCTCATTGGAGGGAAGAGAGGACGCTTCTCTCTAGCTCTCAAGCCCAGCCCCACGCCCAATGTTACCATCCTGGAAGACACGCTCCACATTGAGGCCGTAGGTCGCACATGTCTCATAGTAGGTGCAGCGCTTCAGGTCCGTGGAAAGTTTGCGGGCCCGGCTGTCATCGATTACCCGGGGGTTAGCAGCACTGATAGCGTCTGATGGGTATTGTTGGGGAGAGGAAGAAAGAGAGTCAAGCTTGGTAAGGAGCTGAAATACATATGGGAAGGAAAGGGCATTTGGCTGTGGGAAGGGATGGACAGAGGTATCTCCAGGGGACTTGTGGAACATGTCTCCCACTTCTCAACAGAGAGGGGGTGAATTACAAATGTGGGATGAGACAAATGTTGTCAGCTATGGCCAAAGTGTTGGTCTGTTTTGCTTAAATGTACTTCAGTTAGAAGGCAGGATTCTGTTGGTGTGTTAAAGAGTGGGGTGGACTACAAGGAGAAGAGTCACTGGGAAATGATGGATATGTTTCAAAAGGCATCAATGAAATACTTCAAAAAAGGAAGGCATGGAAATGAGAGTCCAGTGATTTGGACTCTTGTGCCAAATGCACCACTTTCTGTGACCTTGTGTAAATCACTATCTCTCTGGATCTCAGTTTCCTCTGCTTCAAAATCTTTTCTAGCTGCAGGACCCTCTGAATCTGTGTCAACTGGGGAAGACAAGATGTGTGAGGATGGGAGGACAGGAAACGAAGAAAAAGAGGTCTTGGCTATGGGGTGGGCAGCTCAGGCACGATGATATGATGGGGCCCAAGGCAAGGCTCAATACAAGTACAGGATGGGGTAAGAGGCAACATTAAGTTATCATTTCCAGGAACCCACATCTGTCCATTGACTTAAATTCTGTCCAGAAGATTAATTAACTGTGGCTCATTCCCATGATTCCTGCCCTGGGATAAATATACCCTTCCCTTCCATGGACCCACTGCCTCAGTCAAATCCTGCCAAACCCTAGGAGACTCCTCTGGATTTTCTTCCCTAGCCCAGCCTCCCCAGCCTCACCCTGAGTGCCCACCAGGACCATGGGCACCTCGCTGGCACTACGGTAGCTGCAGAGCCGAAGGAAATAGTTGTACACCGTCTGGAAGCTGATCTCATCCTCCAGGCTGAACACAAACACCACAGCATCCACCCAGGCAGCAAACTGTGGTGGGGAAGAACAAGTCACATCACCCCAATGTCCAAAGGCTGAAAAGCTGCCCAGCCCAGGCTGGTTTGAGTCCCTCAGTCTTGTCTTTTCTAGAGCTCACCCTCCTGAGAAAGGGTCATGGAATCATGGAACTGAAAGTCAGGAGACCTGCATCTCTAGCCACGGACAAGACAACAAGGTGTCTTCTGAGCCTCAGCTGTATAATGTGGCAATTAAGGGCCCTACCTACCTGAGAGGGGAAAGGCGATACATGTGAAAGTACAAATACGACACAAGGAAGCATTTCTCTCCCTTTGGTAGGAAGGTGAGGGGCACCAGGTGTGGATACTACATGCACCAGGGTCATTGACTGGCAGGGTCAGTCAATCAATGAACATTTACTGCATGCTTCCCGTGTGCCCGGCACCATGCTAAGCACAGGAGATACAAAAAGAAAAAAAGGCCAAAGACATTCCCTACCCTCAAGGGGCTCACAACCAACAGCAAGCCAACAAAAGGAAATACTGAATATAAATGATAATGTATCAGTAATGTAATATAATAAAAATAAACGGTGACAAAGATAAACACGAAAAGTGACATGCAGGAACGAGAGGAGGGCCCTGGAACGGAGAGGGGCCGGGAAAGGCTTCCCACAGAGGGCGGGGCGTCAGCCGGGCCCTGAGAACTTGCTCAGTGCGAGGGACGAGCCTTTTCTGTGGAACAGCGGGGAGGTCGGTGCTATGAGCCAAGGGTCCACAAGGAAGGTGTGAGAGGACTGGACAGGGAGGAGGCCCGGCCATGAAGGGCTTCGAGCAAACAGAGAATCCCATGCTGATCACTGTCTGCTCTTTTTGCTCAACTGGCTCTCTTGGCAGGGGTTGTCAGGGGAGGAGCAGAGAGATTGGAAATGGTTATGACGTAGAAAAGCGTAAAGCATCGATGAAAACAAACACCACCATCCTCTCTCCCCTAAAATCCCCATCTCCAGCTGGAAGCCTGAAGAGGGAGAGAGACAGTGAGTGTTTGTGGGTGGAGGGGTAATCAGTCACCTGAAGCTCAGGGGGCCCTCCTTCATCTCGTATAAGTAGCAGGTAACTCTGACCATCCACTACTATCTCCTTCTTAAATCGGCCCCCTGGGAACAGAAAACATAATTAGGACCCTACCTCAGGGAGGATAAAGGAAGAAATGGGAGAGGGGATTGGAAGGGGAAGCGAGGGCCAGGGAGGGGCGGCAAAGTCCCATCTCTCTGGAAAGCTGGGAACGGTAAGAGGCAATAAGCAGGTCATCCTTGGGGTCAGGGAAGGTCCCAAAGACTCACCCTCTGGGGACTCCTCCTGGACGTAGGTCCCCGTCAAATATCGATGCACCAGAGCTGACTTCCCGCTAGACAGGTTCCCCACAATGCCCTGAGGGAGAGGCAAGGGAGTGAGACAAGGGGACTGAGAGAATGAGGCAAGAAGTGTGTGAAAGGGTGAAGGGGTGGAAAAGGGATAGAGGAGAAGAAAGGAGAGGAAGAGGAGGGAGATAGAGAACAGGAAAGACAGAGAGTGCCAGGGCTGATATGGGTATTAGAGGGAAAAGAAATATGGCATAGTAGACAGGGCTTCCTGACTCTAGGCCCAGGGCTCTGAGTTCAAGTGTAGCCTCAGACACTTACTAGGACCTCTGTCTGCCTCAGTCTCCTCAACTGTAAAATGGGTATCATCATAGTACCCACCTCCCAGGGTTGCTGTGAGGATCAAGTGAGACAATATTTGTAAGGTGCTTGGCACAGTGTCTGCCACATGGTAAATGTTACATAACTGTCAGCTATTATTATTAGCTAATATTAGGGTTAGCATAAGTTTTAGAGAAAACAAAGAAGGAGGGGGGATGGAAGGAGCACACATTTCTTAAGGGCCAAGCCGTGTGCAGGCACAGTCACGATGCCAAGCACTTTAAAAATATTATCTCATCACAACAACCCTGGAAGGTGGGTGCTATTATTACCCTCACGTTACAGCTGAAGAAACAGAGGTAGGTGTCTAGTTCTACTGTCTATCCATCTATCTAGAGGTTACACTAGAGAGAAAAGTAAAGTGACTTGCCCAGGGCCACACAGCTAATAAGTATCTTAAGGCTGGCAGGGAACTCGGGTCTTCCTGGGTCCAGGGCCAGAGCTCTTTCATTGAGCTGCCCAGACCCCCCAGGAGAGAAAACAAGCTCTTTGTCCCTCTAGAAAAGATGAAGAAGGAAGAAGGGGGGGGGGGCCAAAGGAGGCAAAACAAGGGGCAAAGGGGAAGACAGGAGGGAGAAGGTAAGAAGCTGGGAGAAAGAAAGACAAGGGAAGGGGCAGGGAATCAGATGATGCCTACAGAGAGAGACCTAACTAGAAGGAAAGAAGAGAGAGCTCAGGAACAAGGAGGAGAGAGACCCAGGCCTGGCACTTCTCAGAGGCAACCATCTCTTCCCAGCGCAGGGGGGCAGGTCCCCTGATCCTCTGCCTCCCTCTTTGCCTCCCTCCGGTCTGCCTTCACTTACCACTTTAAGCTCAGGGACAGATCGGCTCAGGGTCCATTCTTGGCTATTGACAAATGAGTCTGTGGGGCAAAGAAAGACAACAGAAGCATTAGGGGTGGGGCAGCCTGTACAGCTCCCCCTCTCACGTCTACTACTCTGACCCCTTTTTAACTCCATCCATTAGTTCCCACGGACGTTTCAAGCCCCTGAGCCTCTGCCAGAGGACTGGACATCCTCTGGGGCTGAGTCAAACTCTGTTCAGTAATGGTAGCCATGGGAGGTTTGCTCCTGACTGTTCATGCCTTCGACTCCTATGCATGCGCTCCTTCACCTTCTCTACCCCCAAGACACTCGGGGCAGGTCTCAAGACCAGATCCACGGCAGGCCTGGCACTCGGCAGGGCCCAGAAGTGGAGGCAAGCCTCCCTCAGCGAGTAGAAACAGCTCACCCAGAGGAGGGTGGGGCCACCCACCACATTCCTGAGCAGAGGTAAAGAGTGGGGAAGGGCTCCTCCCTGGCCTCCTCTAGGAAGGGGCAGACCACATGGAGCCTTGGTGCCCAGCCCCACTCTCCACCCCAAGCTCCTCCTGAGAGATGAGGAGCTCCCTCCTTTTTTCTTGCCCAGATCCTGCTCCTCCCCCCTGCCAGCTTCCCTTTACTTTCCCAACCCATACTCAACACCCACTGGAACTCCAGATTTGGTTTCTAGTGGCCCTTGTTTGGGACACACTGGGAAAAGAGAAAGGGGAAGGGGGAAGAGAAAGACAGAGGTTTTTCTCTGAGCACCCAGAGCCCTGTCAAAGTGCTGCTGGCCCTCGCCAGCCAGCTACCCCAAATCCCTACGAATTCCTTCATGACCTTCACTCCCTCCCGATAAGTGAGTGGGGGAAGGGGAGGTGTCACTGGTTTCCATAACTCCACGCTTTCCCTAGGGTTATTATCTAACATATACTTGTTCCTGAGCTGTTTCTGTCCTGCTTTCCCTAGAGAACAAAGAAGGCTGCTTCCCTCTAGGAACGAGCCCCAGAAGTTTCCCCAAATCAGTTCAATTCAGTTCTATGAGTGCCCCTGGGATACACAGCACAGAACTGTCCTCTGCTGTCCACTTACCTTCTTTATCTTACACTCTCCTCTCCAGCCTCACTCTATGTGACCCTCACTCCATGTGATGGATACTTCCAACCCTCTCAATTCAACATGTGCAAAGAAGTTTGTTTTGGAGAGTGAGAGACAAGAAACAAAGACAGTCCCCTCCCTGCCTTCAAAGAGTTTGCAATTTTGTTCTCTCCTGGAATAGAGCCTTTCCCTCAGAACCTGCTCCAGCTCCAGGGAGGGATTCATGGCACCAACTGATGCCAGAGTATCCAATGCTTGGGAATAAAACCAACTAGACTCCACCCCACATGGGACCACCAGCCTTCACCTAGAAGGCTCTCAATTTTTACATTTCCAATTTTCATAGGGTCTTAAGGGCTCATCTGGTCCAATCCTCTCATTTTACAGATGAGAAGACTAAGGCCCAGAGAGCAGTGACTAAGTAAGCACCTAAGGTCCTCAGCCCAAAGTGGCTCTTGAAAACATGCCACAAGTACAGGCCTGATGGTTGTGCTTGGGCACAAGAGGCCAGGGGACCCCCTAGAGATGATGACAGGATCTAGGTTACCTGACTCCTAGCCATAAGAGGCAAATGCCCAGAGGAAGGTTCAACTGGCAGGGACCTGCATGAAAGAGTCCGCAGAATGCGCACTGGCCTCCCGTTGTCGGACAGGCCAGCCAGCTTTTCCTCCTCCTTACCGGATGCCCGTGGGGAGCTCTGGACCCCCAGTAGAACGGGGGCTGTGGCAGCCCTCCGACTCCACAGGGGCTCTCGGGGCAGCGATGTTCCTGATGACCCAGATTCTCTCCGGCGGAAGCGGCTAGTGAGGAGTTTCCAGAGGCTGGCACCTGTATTGGGTCGGGTGGAGTCTGGGGCCACCTGCCTGCCCTCGGGGTACAGCAGGTCCCTGCGACTAGGGAAGGCATGTAAAGAGCTGGCATCGCCATCACTTTTGGTTCGAACCCGGGCCCGGGGTAGCAGTCCTGACTCAGAACGACGAATCTCCTGGCCCCGACGAAGCCGGAAGCTGAAACTTTTCCTCAAGGCTGAAAAGCCCTTTCGGGGGGACTCGGTGCTCCGCCCGCTGCTCCCTCGAAATACCTGCCAGCGCTGGCTGCTCCAGAGCGAGCTTCCTCTCAAAAAGCCCGAGCTCCCCGCCCGGCCAAGGCCCCCACCTGTCCGCTCAGCTCCTGAAAGCTCCAGGCGGTTCACCTCCAGAAATGTCATGCTGGTGGGCCGGGGCCGATGCTGCTTCTCTCCCAGAGCCCGGCTCCTCCTGGGGGCTTCAGGACTGGGAGAAGCTGCTGCTTTGGAGGGCTCAGGGATGCAGGTCCCAGGGAGCCCAGGGGGCTCGGGGCTGGCACCAGCGGGGAGTCCGTCAGACTGGCTTTGGTGGCGGCCGGCCCGCGGCCGGAGAAGGCTCAAGAGCAGGCTTCGGGCGCTGGAAGGAGGCGCCCCGGGATGGGCAGAGCAGTAGCTCTTGGGCCGGGGGGGCTGCTCCCTCACTGCACAGAGGGCAGCCTGGACGGCCCAGCTGCTGGAGGAGCCCTGCAGGTCCAGCGAGTCAGAGACGCTGAGGGCGCGGCCACAGGCGCCCCTGGGCCGCTCCCTGTTGCAGCTGTCACCCCGGGGCCAGCCCTGCTCCATGCTCAGGGGGCAGGGTGGCCCAGGTCCATGGTGAGGGGGGCGGGGGACGGAGGGCTGCTGCCACCGGGTCTCAGGGGGGGGCGCTGAGCACCTAGAGCCCGTGCCCAGGCCTCCCTCCCGGCGTCCCTCCCTCGGATCCTCCAGCACCACCAGCACCTGAGAGCAGCAGCCCAGCAGGCAAGCCCAGACCTGGGGAGCCCCAGGAGCCAGGACTGGGGAGGGAGAGTTGGCAAGCCTGGCCTGGAACACCTGGGACTGGAGGCAGCCCAGCCAGCACGTCTGGTCTAGAGAGCAACCGGGAATCCAGAGGGTAAGAAACTTGGATGAGAGTTCAGAGGATGGGCAAGATGTCTAAGTAATGGTCCAATTGAGCACAAATGCACCCAGGTGCTTTATGGAGAAGTGTGGGCAGTCCTGCCCCTCCACCAGAGGAGAAGAGGAGGAGGAATTATTTCGGCTACTTCAAAGAAAGGGCTTCTTCCTGAGAGTGAGGGCTGTTAGGGCTGCCCAGACCTTCTGATGTTTCCTGAGATGGTTTTTTTTCTCCTTTGGAAACTATAAAAACCCGGGGGAGATACTCATCTGTCTGGGCTGGCTTAGGTGTTGTTTCTACCCATGGCTGTGGGATCAGCAGATAACCTCTGGGCCTGGACTCCACCTTCCTAAGCTAATGACTAACTTCCAAGACCCTGAAGCCACTAGTTTCTCTCAATTGCCAATGACCAATTCACTTAAACCACCAGGGTCGGGAGGTGGGACCTTATTTCAACTTCTGGATTGAGGGTTCCACAATTAACTTGGTAAATCATAGTGCTCACATGGGAAAAGGGGCGAGGGAATACTCCTTTGTTTTTGTTTGCCCCTGAATTTTAAAACATTAGGCCCCAGGGCTCCTTAGCCGATTGAAAATTGCCCCAAACATCAACACAGATGAAACAAAACTTTTTTGTTTTTCTTAAATCACTGTTTAAACACTACCATCAGGGGTCTTAAATTTGTGCCACAGGAGAATGGTTAAAGGATTAAGGGGTGACATTTAGCCTGGGGAAAAGAAGATTCAGGGGAGGGGATGCTGTTTTGAAGTCCTTGAAGGGCCATCTTGAAGAAGAGGGGCTGAGAGCAGACCTAGAAACAACTGGCAGAAACTACAAAGGGGCAGGTTTAGGCTTGATATAAAGAAACGTTTCCTAGCAATTAAGAGTTATTCCAAATTGGAATGAGCTGCCCCAGGAGACAGTGGGCTCCCCCATCAGAGATCTTCAAGAGGAATCTGGGTGGCTCCTGCTTGCAGAGGGGTAAGGTCCCTGTCCCTTCCAACTGGAGACTGTATGAGTCAACTGAGTTAGGAGCAGAGGAAATAGAGAACTTTTAACTCATTTCCAAGTGGCTTAAATCCCAGTGTTATTTCCCCCTCCTCTAATCTTGCTCTGGAGGCCTCTCTCTTTCAAGTGGTCCAGTCTTGGAGCTAAAGTACATGATAAAGTGGCACATTCCTGCCGGGGTCGGCTGGGGGGTGGGGAGTGGGGAGTGGGGAGGTGGGAGGGAGAAAGTGCCTGAAGAGGGACGCGCCTCTCCATCCTAGGTGCTCCAGAACAGACAAGAGATGGGAAGTCAAAAATCCTGGGATGGATCTCCATGGCCTGGACAGGCATTCCCTGGGGTGACTTCACATCTTTACCAGCCCAGTACTTAACAATGTTGAGGACCACTCCTTACTCCTGGTCCCTGGGAAACATATTCCCTAGATTAATAGGTAGGCAGACCAACAAAGCTCAAAAAAGAAGGGACTTTTCCAGGATTAGTCAATCAGGAAGAAAACCAAGATTACAAACCAAGGAGTCCTGGGCTCCTAATTCAGAGATTTATTCAACAAACCTCACTGATTTGGAGGCAAGAGGCAGGAAATGTAGCTGCAGAAAGCTACAGAAACACACAGCAGTGCTTCCCTAGCAAAAACAATGCTTTGTTTTCAGCATTTCCTCCCAGGTGACTGAAAATCCAGGGAGAATGACTGCTCTGAAGGGCCAGTCTCTGGTGTGGAGGACATGCCAGGGAGACAGAATCTGGGGAGGATCTGGTTGACCTTGCTGGGTTGCTTCTGGTCTCGGCAGTTCCTTCCTTGAAAAATGGCCCATCTTTCCTCCATAGGAGGGGGGGAAACCAGGTGGATGGTTACAAATCAATCCAGACCTGGGTAAAGGAAGCGAACCCCAGGAATTATTTCAGTGAGAGAATCTCCTCTGTCCTCGGAGGGAAAAGTCAGCCAGGTCAAGTCCTTGACTGCAGAAACTATCCCAAGCCCTGACAAAGAAGCTCATCTTTTACTGTGGCTTCCTTTCTAACAAGGCAGAATGCCCAGAACTTCAGTCGGACACTAGGAGATTAGTAAAGGCAGAGAACGGTTAGAAGGCGGGACATTCATTCCCTAATTTGGTAAAGAGATTTGGGCTTGTTCCAAAAGAGATGTAACTCCACTTTCCAAACCCGAGTCTCCCCCTTCTACCACCCACACACCTCTCCTTTCCTTCACTCCAGTCAAACAAGTTTTCTCTGCCCCTTGGGTCTGCTCCTACCATGCCAACTCCTAAAATGGCAACAGCTTCTTCCTCTATACCCAACTCCCTTCTCAGAAACCTTCTCCAACTATGGAGAAATGGTACTGGGTGGTCCCTCTCACAAAGGCAGAAAGCACATTAAATCAGCTCAGGATCACGGGGCTTAGATTTGCAAAAGATCTTGGAAATAAGAGTCTAACTCCTCATTTTATAGATGAAGACCTTGAGGCTCAACCAACCAACATGGATTTATTTAAATTAAATATTTTTTTAAATGTTTATTATTTCATAATTATATCTGAAACATTTTTAACATTTATTTTTCAAAACTTTAAGTTCCAAATTCTCTCCCTCCTGCCCCTTCCCCTCCTTTGAGAAGGCAAGTAATATGATATCGATTATACATGTGAAAACATACTTCCATATTAGCCTTGAATCAACATGTGTTTAAAAATTGCCTACTGTGTGCCAGGTACTGAGCACACAAAACACAAAAAAAGGGTTGTTCCTGCCCTTGAGGAGCTTACAATCTAAACACCTGGGGCCAAGTGGTTAGGTGACTTCTTCAAAGTTACACAAATATGCTAGTTGTTATTATTGCACTTAAAAAACATTCTGATGGTGGTACACAGGCTTCACCATACTGCCAAAGGGGGCCATGACATACAAAAAGATTAAGAAACCCTATGATAAACAAAGAAAGGGGAAAATCGTTCAGCAAAAGGAACAAACACACTGAAAAAATTCTGACGTTATTATACAGTACTCCACATCCATATTCTCTGCAAATAAAATTAAATTAAGTTAAATGGAGGAAGGCACCTTCTTATATCTCTTCTCTGGAGACCAAGTTTGGTTACTATAATTTTTTGCAGTATTTGGCTTCAAATTTGTTGTTCTTCCCATTTGTGTTGTTTTAGTCACTGTATATATTGTTTTCCTGGTTCTGTCTATGGACTCTGCATCAGTTCAAGGAAAGTCTTCCGATGCTCCTTTATATGCCACTGGATTCCCTAAGGCTCTAGATCAGTGGTTCTCAACCTGTGGGTTGGGACCCCTTTGGGGGTCAAATGACCCTTTCACAGGGGTCACCTAAGACCATTGGAAAACACACATTTCCAATAGTCTTAGAAACCAAGACACCGATCCTCTATCTGTCTCCAGGCTGGTCCGCCCACATGCAGATATGCCCACATACCAGTATTAAAGGGTCAAGGCATTAGGAAGGTTGAGAACCACTGCTCTAGATCCCTAAGAAGGCTACTGACTCTGATGAGGTCACTAGTGGCAGGGGCACAGAAAGCCCAGCAATGGTAGGAACGGATAACTTCTCTATCCCAATGAATCTGAGGGAGAGAAAAGGGGACGAGAAAAGAGGAATAGAGTGAGAGGGAGGGAGAGGTGGAAAGAGGGAGGAGAGAAAAGGAGAGGGAGAGAAGGGAAAAGAAAAATGGAAAACCAGCACTGGAAGGCTATGAATTTCAGAAGCAGAGAGATCTAATCCTGGCAGTAGGCAGGTGCTAGGTGATCTGAGAACAGTCACTTAAACCAGGCTGAGCCTCAAATTTCTCCCTGTGAAATAGGGAGAAGACCTACCTTCTTCACTGAATGACCAATGTACTCTGAAAACGTCACATATGAAGCCTAGTTGCAGATTTATATACATGAAGATTTCCACTAGAAACAGGTGTAAAGCAGGGATATTCACTACTTGTATTTGATGGAGTTTTAGAAATCTTAGCTATAACAATAAGGAATAAAGAAAAGAATTAAGGAGACTAAAATCACTTGTAACGAACTTAAATATCCATATTTCCAGATGACTTGTATACCTGGAAAACCCAAGAGACAAAATAATTTGAGTTAAGAAATGACATATGTGAAATACTGATGGTAAATCTACGAAACCAAATGTATTTTATAGGTAACTAACAAAACCTGGGAAACTGACAGAAAGACAAATATGACTTACAATAATGATAAGATAAACTCTATCAACTATCCAGGTATCAACCTACCAGGACACATATCAGACTTATATAAAGATACATCAGGATGACTTTGACAGAAATAAAGAACTAAGTATTTAAAGCCTACAAGTGGATATGTTGAACTAAAACAATAAAAATACCCATATGTCCCCCAAATTAACTTAGGGACTAAAAGCAGTATCAACAAAAGTGCCAATGGGCAATTTAAAGAATTAGATGAAATAACACCCCAGACAGAGTAGAGAAAGTGGAAAAGGACCCTTGTGAACAAACTTATGAGGAGTTCTTTTCGTAGCAGCAAAGAACTGGAAATCCACTACAAAATGGCTACGTTATGGTATTTAAATGTAAAAGTATAAATGTAAAAAATCATGAAAGGGCTGGATATGGTGGTCGACCCCTTGAGGTTGCTACTCACCCTGTGGTGAGCCCCCAAACTACCTAAGGTAGGGTGACCTAGCCCAGGTCAGAAACGGAGCTGATTAAAGCTTCCATGCTGATTCTGGCCTGTCAGCAGCCAAAAGGAGGAAAGGAAAGGAGAGTAACAAAAGAAACCCAGGAAGACTTGTATGAACTGATGCAGAGTGAAGTAAGCAAAACTAGAACAATTTATACAGTAATAACATTGTGAAGACAAAACTTCTGGAAGAGAGCTGATCAATGCAATCAGAATTCAATCAATCGATCAGGATTCCAGAGGCCCAATTTCAAATTGGGCTACCAATCCCGGTCTGGAGGTGAACGTACTCAAGACAGAGAAACACACACTGCCTGAGGTCGATTTGGGAATATTTTTCTTGGCTATGCATATTTGTCATAGGAATTGTTTTTTTTCCCCTCAAGGAGAAGGAGAAAAGAAATGCTTGTTAGTCGGGAAAAAAAGTAAAACAAAAGTTACACCAAAAATAAAGTTGAATGTTAAAATGCATATGGAGAAACAAGTGAGCCTGAGCAGTTTGGACAAGATGAGTGGATTATAACCTTTGCCTATTTTGGGAATGTACTAAATGAAGGAATCTGCTAATAAAGAGAGTGACGAAAAAACAAAAAGAACCTTAAGTGTATTGGAGGGTCAGGGGAGAAGGACACAGGGAGACTAGCCTTGCCAGATTTCAAAGTACATTATCCTCAAAACCATCTGGTACTGGATAAAACTTAGAAAAAGAGATAAGGAGAACAGAATAGAGGCCTTAGAAACAGAACCAAATGTACACAAAAGATTAGTGTTGGCCAAGCCCAAGACTACAAAACGATGCGAATTAAAACTTTTTAGTATCCAGATTTTTATATATGCCCAAATTGGCAAATATTCTGAGAAATAATGCAGGGGACTAAGCACTAATATAGTACCTATTATCTCATTTGATCCTCACAATCCTGAGGGGTAGGTCATTTTTTCAATTGAGGAAACTAAGTCAAACAGAGGTTAAGTGATTTACCCAAAGTCACACAGCTAATAGGTGTCTGAGGCCACACTTGAACTCAGGTTTTCCTGACTCTAGGCTCAGTGGCCTGTGCTCCAGATGCCTTTAATGGCTATTAGGATTACTGTTGTTACTGTTAGGCAGCAAGGTGATGTAGTGGATAAGAGTTGCAAGTCTGGTGCCAGGAAGACCTGAGTTCAAATGTGACCTCAGACACTCAGTAGCTGTGTGACCATGGGCAAGTCACTCCACCTTGTTTGCCTCAGTTTCTTCATCTGCAAAATGAGCTGGAGAAGGAAATGGCAAACCACTTTAGTATCTTTGCCAAGAAAACCTCAAATGGGGTCACAAAGAGTTGGACATGACTGAAAAAATTATTTTTACAGCTTCTCTTTTAAAAATAAAACCTATAGATGGCTTGGAGTTTTATATTTTTCTGGGCTTTTATTTCTCATTTTGTTTGAGCCCAGTTATGTTTGCTGTTTGAGGTGACCAGTCAAGTGAAATTCAAAGAGGCTCACTGCCAGGTTGGCCACAGAGTAAACCAGATTTTTTTTTTTTTGGTCATAGCAACTTTCAAAGACTACCTACTAAGTCACTGAGGGTCTGCCATCTGCATTAGTAGAATACTCAAATGACAAAATTACAGAAGCTTTGATGTATGATTACTGGTGTTTGTTGAGATCTTAAGTTTATAAGAAAAACAAATAAAGGTATGATGATTCTAGAGAACTGACAAGAGAGGACTTTGCCAGTCAGAATTACATGGTGCCTTTGCTATAAGAAGAAATCAAACATTTGTTGACAGGCATAAAGGGGGGGGGGAGATGGCATCCAACAAACTGGTAAAGTTTGGATGGCTTGCATGATGACAGGACTGATAGATTTTTGGTGGAGTGCTGAATTGATCCAAACATTCTGAAAAGTAATTTAGAATTATGCTTTCCAAAAAAGGTGACAAAGAAGCCCATACCTTTTTACTCAGAGGTGCTATTACTGAGCATATACACCCTCTGGAGGTCAAAGATCCTATAATACACCAAAACATTTACAATAGTAGCACTTTTGTGGTAACTGAGAACAAAGTAGCTGTCCATTAATTAGGGAATGGCTAAATAAATCATGGTTACGAGTGTCTGAATATAAAGGATTCTGAGACACATGGGAAGAGAACCAGGAAAATAATATACACAATGATTACATATGCTGGATGCCATGTAATTATAACGGCCAAGTTTGGACCTGGAGAAGAATTGAGAAATGCACCCTTCACTGAAGAGGGAAGGGATTACAGCTGTGGAATGTTTCATATACTGTTGGACACTGCTGGTGTGCTGGTTGGTTTTAATGAACTGCTTTTCTTCTTTCTTTTTAAACCTTTGTTACAAGGGATGGCTTTCTGGGAAGAGGAATGGGAAGGAACATATTTAGATCTAAAAGGCAAAAGACATCAATAATAATTAAAACCCAGAATTAGGCGTGTGAGCATCTGGAGCCTCCCCAACCCAAAAGGAGCCTTCATTGAACCATTTTTCAGTTTAGACAATGAGGGACAGGAAGAATGAAATCAAAAGCCAAAAATCCTTCTGTAGTCCTGGAGAGCAACCGTGCTCAAGGAAAATGCCAAACATTCCTGCCAATTTCCTTGTGATGTCCTAGAGGAGGGTGGGCTGAAAGCAAAGGCAGTTTGGCCACCTCACGTCCACCAGGTGGCAGCAAAATCTCTCCTTTTGGTCTCAGCAAGGCTCAGGCTGGAGATGTGGCCAGGGAATGAATGCAGGAGGAAGGAGCTGGGGGCCCTAAGCAAACCTTGGGGAGAAAAAAAGGGGAAGGAGGGAGCTGGACACCTTCCACTCGCTCACATGCTTTCCTTGGAAAGCCTCATGGCAGGTTCTTATCTAATTTATAAGCCAGAGTGAAAAATCTGTCTCTAGACAAGGAGTAGGCGGAGTTCTGACTCTGGGTTATGGGACAAGGATTAAAAAAAGGGGAGGGGCGCCTCTCTAATGCCAACAGGAGTCTTTGGAGGAGGCAAGAGTTGGAGATCAGCCAGTCCAGGATTTCTTCACCTTTCCTGTGTCCTGGACTCCTTTGTCAGTCTGAATAAAAGCGTGGCATCTGGAGTCAAAGCACCCTGTCCAAATTCTGACTTTTTCGGTTATTACCTATGTGACCACAAATACATCACTTCATCTCTCTGGGCCTCAGTTTCCCGGTCAGGCTAGATGACTTCTGAGGAACCCTATGATTCTCAGCTGGACCGGGTCTTTGTAGGCCTATCTTTGCTCTTCCCATAACACTGCAGAGAAAAGAAGCCTCTAACACCAGCGGCAGCCCCAGACAGCCCTGTGCCCCGTGCTACAGAAGAGATGAACATTTCAGGGCCTACCCTAAAGAGAATCAGAATCTTTTAGAGATCAGGCTGATATACATGAAACAATAGAGGAAGTTACCTAGAGGATCCCTGGGGCACAGTGGAGAGGTGGGGCTGGAATCAGGAAGACCCGATTTCAAATCTTGCCCCAGACACTTACAACCTGTGTGACCCTGGACATGTCTCTTAACCTGCCTGCCTCTTAATTCCTCAACTGTAAATGACCAACGACCAAATGAGGTAATATTTGTAAAGCCCTTGGCACAGCAGCTGGTGCTTAATAAACGTTTATTCCATTCAATTCCATGATACAGGAGAGCATTTAAGTCTTTGAGTCAGTCTTGTCTAATGGGAAAGAGCAGTGGGCTTAAGGATCTAGATTCTGGTTCACTTCTGCCACCTGAGCCGTTCAACCTTGGACCAAGGCTCCTGATCTCTTTTCAGCCTGCTCTCTCCTCTGTAAAATGAGCAGCAGGCTGGACTGAATGGTCTCTAAGGGTCCCTGGTCCTTTCCTCCTGAAATGTTCTATGATTCCATCCTAAATACGGCAGTCTCAGGAGAGGACAAGATCTGAGATAATACAGTCCCACTGAAGATTTAAGGAATCAGCAAATGGGTCGTAGTACTTACTATATAGGGAAAAAGAGTTTAATCAGACAGAGTCCCAATTCTTAAGGAGCTCACATCAGGAACCCAAGTCACAGACAATGAGCTCCCTGAGATGCCGGATAAAGTGACATCTTTCTAAAAAAAAGGCCCTTGGGAGCATAACAGGTAGGTTCAAGACCTTGTCCCATAAGCCTATATAATCATCAATTTTTGGAGCGAGAAGGGACTTTAGGGATCATCTGGTTCAGCCCCTCAGTTTTACAGAGAAGGCCCAGGGAGGGACACAACTTGCTAGAGGCCACAAAGCTGGCTGGTAGCAGAGTCAGGACCTTCAGAACCCAGGTCTCTAGATTCTGACTTCCATACTCTTTCTGTAATACCAGCATAGACCTTACCTCTTCCTCCCTTCCAAACCTCGTCCACTCACCCAGTTCTGGCCCTTACCACTTACACATGGACTTCTGAAGAGCTCCCAGGAGGGTTTCCACCTAACCTGGATTTGACCCCAAACAGGACAGTTTTCTCATTTGTGAAATAAGGGAGCTGGACCAGAGGGATGACCCCAAAGGTCTCTTCCCAGCTCTACCCCTATGATCCTATGAATTCTCAAGGCTTTCTGTGGGTCCTGAAATAACGCTCAACACAGAAACACTGTCGGACAAATCTCTGGGGACATCTGACACAATTCCGAGGCCCCTGAGTGTTCTGCCCCGTGGGCTCCGAGAACCAGGAGCTCTGCGATTGTCCTACCCCAAGTAAACCTGCTGCCACCACTCAGTAGGTTCCAATGGTACCAAAAACTAGCAAAAGAAGGAAGAAAAGTTGGGCAAAGTGTCATATTTATGGGGTTTGGGGGAATGGTGTTAAAAACCACTCATCTGCTGCAGTGGAATTCAGCCACGTCCAACCCTTTTGGTGTTTTCTCGTCAAAGATACCGCAGTGGTTTGCCATTTCCTTCTCCAGATCATTTTACAGATGAAGAAACTGAGGCAAACAGGGTGGAAGTGACTTGCCCAGGGTCACACAGCCAGGGAGCGTCTGAGGCTCCATCTGAACTTAGGTTTCCCTGACTCCAGGTCTGTCACTCTCTCCACTGGGCCACCTAACTGCCCAAAACCAATCGTACACACTTCCTAGTGAAGATCGGCTCTGTCAGTCCAAAATCAGGCGCTTGACAACAACTTCCCCTTCTGAAATTGACACCAGGCATCTAGGTGGTGAGGTAGACAGAGCGCTGGACAAGTCACCTGACCTCTCCTGGCCTCAGTTCCCTCATTCATGAAATGGGAATAATAATAACGGAGACCACCTTAGAGAGTTGTTACCAGGCTCGGATACAATCATATATGCACAGGGCTTGTAAATCTTAAAGTAGGATATAAATGCTAGTTATGGTTATTACCATCTGTAAAATGGGAACAATGATGATGTCTACCTCTCAGGGTTGTTGTGAGAACCCAGAGAACCCGTATTAATTGTAAAGTGTTTATGATGGTGTCTGGCATACAGTAGGCGCTATATAAATGTTTAGTTGTGATTTTTAATTAACCTCCAGATCGATCAATAAACATTTATTAAGTGCCTACGATGTGCCAAGCGCTGGGCTAAGGGCTGAGGAGAGAAAAGACAGGCCCTGCCTTCAAGATGCTTACAGTCTAACGATAGCTCCCTCTACTCAAAGACTTATCTCAACGCTGTCACACAAAGTGATATGGCATCAGGCCCCACCATCACACACACGCCCATCCTCAAAACCTTGAATGGGACAGGGTAATGGTGCTATACCCTACCTGAAATTATATTCACACCTGACAAGCATCCCGGGCACAGATCTTCAAGCCGGGTCTGTGCTAAATCAAATAAACTTGAGGTGCCATTGTCTCCCTGGGGGACCGAAGCCACTGCTGCCTGGTCTCCCATCAGCAGGGCACAAGGTCTGGGTTCTTCTGAGGGTTTGAGATCCTCCTCCACACCTCCTGTCTTCAACTATGGCGGTTCCCAGGGCTTTGTTGCAGGTACCTCCCCCCATTCTGGCTCCCATGAGAACCTCATTAGCACCCTCAATTCTCACTTTTATGCAGATGACTCTCAAATCTATACATCTGGTAGTAACCCCTCTCAACCCTCATCATGCACCGTCGTCGACTGCCCGTTGAGATCTCCACCCACACGCCCTATATGTATTTCAAGCTCAACAGGTTCAAAATGGAGCCCATTATCTGGCCCTCAGAGCTGCCCAACTACAGCCAAGTAGGTGGTACAATGGATGGAGTCAGAAAGACCTGAGTTCAAATTCAGCCTCATGTACTTACTAGCTGGGCCAAGTACTTCAACTGTCTTCATCAGCCTCCTCCACTGTAAAATGGGGATAAATCCTCACAGGATCTAATGAGATATCTGTAAAGCGCTTATTAGCACAGAGTGCCTGGCACACAGCAGGTGCTGTATAAATGCTTATCCTCTTAGCATCCTCCCGTGGGCTCATGGCCTTGGACTTATCCATCATTCTTCCTTCCTCCTTAACCAACCCTCATCCAGCAGGTGCCAACTTTTGTCAATTTTACCTCCCCTCCCTCACATCCAACCCCCTAAGGCCCATCGCACAGCCTGCGCCCCAGTTCTGGCTCTTACCACCTGCCTGGACTCTGCTAGGCTCCCCTTCCTCTCTCCATCCTCCACACAGCTGTCAAAACAACCTTCCTACGGCCCAGGTCTGGTAATGTCACTGCCTCCCTATAAACCCACCAGGGGCTCCCTAGTGCCTAAAGCATGAGATGCAAATGCTTTCCTTACTTTGGCACTGAAGGTCCCAAACAATTTTACTCCTGGCTTACCTTTCTACTCCCCGCCCTTCTACTATGTCTACCAACTCATTACTGCGATCTCCTGCCTCCCAAGTGTTTGCATTTCCCATGCCCCATTTCC
Source organism: Pseudochirops cupreus (assembly GCA_028627135.1). Classification (NCBI taxonomy): domain Eukaryota; kingdom Metazoa; phylum Chordata; class Mammalia; order Diprotodontia; family Pseudocheiridae; genus Pseudochirops; species Pseudochirops cupreus. The sequence goes on along the minus strand of CM053581.1, from coordinate 509,804,633 downwards.
ACCTTTCCATTTCTTTCAAAACTCAATTCAGGTACCACCGCTCCCATGAAGCCTGCCCTAAACCTGTGTTATCACTGCTCTTTTTTTAAAAAATGTATTATACTGGGTGTCCCAAAAGTCTGAGTGCAGATGTAAGCTTTTTAATATCAAGCTGGATCCTGTGTCCTTGGAGTGGAACATAAGTTCCTCCCAACTTTCACATGATAAAATACAAACATTTCAGCCTGGCATCTAAGGTCATCGGTCATTCCAGGCTTTGCCCAACCTGAGCTACTTCCTGGTCAGCCTTGGAGGGAGAGGATTCATCTCTGAATTTCCCGTTCCTAACAGTGTTGTTAAGCAGGCATAGTGGGCAATTAGGGCGTATTTGTTTGGCCGCTTTATCTGGCCCAGTCAATTCTGAGCTGGCAAGAACAAGAGACAGGAGGGCAAAATTCATCTGTGACATTCTCTCCCCATTCCTAATGCCCCATCCACCCGGATGCCAAGGGGCCTGTGGGTGCCCACCTCAATGCCCCAATACCTTGCCTCCCTAGCAAGACCACATGCTGCAAAACCGTCCTTCATTTGCTCCTTCCATCGACCTCCCCAGTCATCTAAACTCCCAATCAGTCATCTAAGGCATGAATAATTAATAACTGCTTAATGTGTTACCCCTCCTAAGGGGATTTGTAATTTAAAAGAGAGAACAATGAGGTAACCTAAATGGAGGGGAGAAAGGGGGAGAGTATTTCTGGAGTAAGGAGGAGGCGTACTCCCAGTTCCCCTAAACCCACAACCACACACGCCGCTGCCTAGGCCATGCCCAGCTAAGGCATGACCTGGGTAATATGACTGAGGAACCCCAGCTAGGTGCAGAGACCCCGCTGCTTCTGAAGCTTGGAGCGCCAGATTCCCCCCTTGGAGTAGCCCAGTTTCATTCTCGACGTTCCTCCTCCTCCTCACACACTGAATTTCAGCTCCGTCTCTGCCCACACATCCGTGGCACACTGAGTCAACACACACACCTGCGCCAGAAAGTGCCAAGCTACAACACGAATTACAAAAGAACCAAGGAAAATGGGGTCACGGACTCAGTGAACCTCGCTGGGGAGCAACACGGAAGAGAAGCGGGATGAAATCTCCAAGTACTCAGAAGACGAGAAAGTGCAGAACCGCCCCCTTCCTCTGAGAACCGGGAACAGGCCCGGGAAGGGGCAAGGAGGGACAGAAGCCAGTCTATCGCTCCCCCTTCACAGGCATTCACCCCTTTATCACGAGCAGGCCCCAAAAGGCTCAGAGAATAAAACCGGGAGGATTATTTTTAACCCACCCCAACCAACTTTCTCAGCCCCATTTCGGCATCGTAGCATTACCACAGATCTGAAAAGCAGACCACGTTGGGGAGGGGGTTCCCCCCATTCTATTCTGAGCTGCCCACACAGCCTGGCCTCTTTCTTAACCTAATTCATCTCATGCCTCAGTCATGATGAACCGCATCATCATAATGAAACAAACGTATTAAGCCCCCTATTTATATCTACGGGAGGTACCGCAGGGTAGCAGCAAAGACAACAGACTGGGCTCCACGAGGCGGCCGGGTGAAAACAAAGACAAAAACGAAAACAAGAACGTGGTACAGTAGAGAGTTCTGATCCTGAAGCCAGGAAGACCCGAGTTCAAATTCAGCCTCAGCTACTCCCTAGCTGCGTGACTCTGGGCAAGTCACTTTACTGCGGGGTTGACTCAGTTTCCTCATCTGTAAAAAGGGGGTAATAATGGCACCTACCTTCCAGGGTTGTTGTGAGGATCAAATGATACATCTGTAAGCCACTCAGTACAGTGCCCGGCACACGAGCTATTTTATTAATTTTCCTGCTCCTCTGCTTAGCCCGGAACTCTTCTGGGCCTGGGTTCCTTCACTGATCAAAAGCAGGGGAGGGGGAGAGACTCTGATATAACAAAACCGGCACCAAATTTGGAGTCAGGAGGTTTGGGTTTGCAGCCTGACCCCAGCCAAGTCATCCGGATTTCCAGACTCACTCAGTCGCCATATCTGTATGATGGAGATAATCCTACTTCCCTCCCAAGGGACTGCTGGGAAGACATCACTCCGTCAATGGAAAATGCCAAGTAGCTGCGTCCTTCACCGTGTAACCACCACCACCAAGCTTGGCCCCAGCAGAGAGCTGAGGAAAAGCTTCGGTCCAGCTCTGGGAAGGAGGGAACCAGGGGACCGGGGGACCAGGGGACCAGGGGACCCGAGCTGTGGGTTGATTGTACGGTCGGATGGGTCCGTAAGGACAGCTGGCTTTGGGCTTAACTGCTTCCCCCCACTCCCAACTTCCTAGTAAATCTTTGCTCCAGGGGATGGCCTCCCGGGTAGGGTGAGAGCAGGCATACGTTCAGAAATGAGCGTGAGGCAAAAAACAAGATGTCAAGAAGAAACGGGTTCTGATTATAAGATGTAGGCACACAGATCCAGAGCGGGAAGGGAACCTAGACCATGAAGTCTAACTTCCTTCATTTTACATATGGGGAACCTGAGGCCCAAAGACATAAAGGGACTCGTCCTAGGTCACAGAGTGGTATAGCATAGATTCAAACCCAGGCCCGCTCCCTTCACATCCAGCATTCTCCACTGCACCACAATATCTATGCTATTATGAAGGACGTCTAAAGTTGCTTCCAGCACTAATGTTTCCTAATGTTGTGTGAAATTTCACAAGGCAATTGAACAGGGGCTGCTAGGTGGCAAAGTAGAAAGGGCACTGGGTGGCCTGGGAGTCAGGAGGGCATGAGTTCAAATCCAGCCTTAGACACTTACTAGAAGTGTGACCCTGGGCAAGTCACTTGACCCTGATTGCCTCCAAAACAAAAAGCAATTTCACAAACAGCAAATATGGTTACTGCCCTCAAGGAGCTCACACTCAAAAGTCCTGTCTAAGCAACAATAAACTTATTTACAAAAAGCCTAACTGGTTAAGGTTTCCTAGCAATGACTGTATACACCAAAAGCAGACTCCCCATAAAAGTTCACCTCCACCATCAAACCACTGCGTGAGTGGCTGGCAGGGCTCACGTTTATATGGAGTGTTCCAAAAATCTCAGCACATTTTAAAGTTATCAAAGCGCTGGGGCTTTTGGGACACCCTCTGTAACACTTTACAGCTTAAAACTCTTTTCTCACAAACGAGGAGGAAGGCAGGTAGCCAGTGTAGGCAAGGAGTCTTACCTCCATTTTTGAGATGAAAAAACTCAGGTTCCGAGGCTAACAGAAGCATCCCTCTGGGGTCACAAAATAAGTAAAGGGCAGAGCCGGAAGTCAGCAAAAAACTTCTAACTCTCCAGTCTGGATCTCTACTCTGCTGGCTGCAGACAACACTACTGGCAAACCTCACAACAGGTACAGTATGCAAAGTGAATAATTTATTAGCATATCCCATTATACCCCAAAGCAAACCCTCGATTTCACTCTGCCTTCCCAGGCTCAGGCCTCGTTGTCTCTCAAGCCCCTTCCACTCCCAGGCCTTGTCTGTGCCCCCCACCTCCCACACCCTCCATTCCACTCTTCTTCCATCCACATCTCATCCACCCTTCGAGGCCTCAGTTAAACATTGCTTCCAGGAAGCACTTCCTGACCAAAGCAGCTCCCAAGAAGCTGGCCTGTGTCTTAATTCCCTTACCACTTAATTTGTGCTACTGGAATATATGGCGTGTGAACTATTACGATCGTTCTCTTACTATTTAAATATTTTATGAATAGCGTAAGGCCTTAGCTCCCCAATAAAACTCCCGAAGCACAGGGACCCTATCTTTTACCACTGTTCCCTTCTCTCCCCTCCGCCGCCGGCTCCAAACACAAGGCCACGGACATAATTGAGAATAAGTATTTACAGAGCACCTACTATGCGTCCGCTAAACTCTTTTACAAGTATCTCATCTGAGTCTCACAACAGGCGCTATTATCATGCTCACAAGTGACTTGTCCAGGGTCATACAGGTAGGAAGTGTCTGAGGCTGCATTTGAACCTGGGTCTTCCTGATTCTAGGCCCAGCGCTTTAGCCACCTTAAATATAGTATATGCCCCAATGAGCAAGGAAAAGGATGGAGGAAGGGAGGGAGAAGGAAAGGAAGGGGCGTTGGGTGAGCGTCTACTGTGTGGTGTCAAGTCCTAGGCAGAAGAGGATATAGATTTTCCATGGAGAAAGCAGATTTTCTTTGCTTTTTAAAAACCCAGCTGTTTCTGACAAGCTTAAAAAATTATACAGCAGCCAGAGAAAGAAACGTGGAGCCTGAATGTAGATTGAAGCATACTATTTGCTCTCTTTTTTTTTGTTCTGTTTTGTTTTTTCTTTCTCACGGTTCCTCCCATTCGTTCTAATTCTTCTAGACAACATGACTATTGTGAAAATCTGCTTAATAAGAATGTGTTTGCAGAACCTATATCAGACTGTACACAGTCTTGGGGAGGGGGGAAGAGGAGGGAGGTGGAGAAAATCTAAAACTTAGGGAAGTGAACGTTAAAAACAAAAAAGAAATTTGTAAAAAAAGAAATCCTAACCATAAAAAAAAAGTAATACTACAGCAGCAGGGGGCCAGCGTGGGCTGTGGACTGAAGGCCCGGATCCGGGTTCTTCCTTTAACTAGCCGGGTGATCTTGGGCGAACTGGTCCAGCTCACCTGGGGCTCAGCCTGTTAGCTATAAAATGACCCTACACTCCCAGTAAATGCAAACTGGGGAAAAACAGACCAAACAAAACCACATGTCGTAACTACCTGGCGTTAAAAAATACGCTATGCTTTATGAAGTGTAAGTACCATGTTTAATATAAATATACAAAAGTGTTACTTCTACGTAAGTACTGACGTACAAGATACTTTAGCAATATCACCAAACCCCACTGCAAGTTTGTTTTCCCTCTGTGTACACATTGAGTTTTCTTACTTATATACTCTTACAAGCACTGAGGAGAAACATGGTTGGACTCAGGCTTGCATCCTGCTTCGCAATTTTTTATTTATCTAGTTAGTTATTTTGCTTTTTGGAGAGGGAAGGTAGGGCAATTGGGGTTAAGTGACTGGCCCAAGGTCACACGGCAGGATTTGAACTCAGGTCCTCCTGACTCCAGGGCCGACGCTCCATTCACTGTGTCACCTAGCCACCCCCTATGCTTCACAATTATTAAGTAATTAAATAACTGAGTGAAGAAATCACAGGTTCAAATCCTGCCTCTGACACATCCTGGTTGTATGACTCTGAACAAGTCCCTGAATTTCTCAGCTCTCCAGCAAATTCCCCAAGACCTCAACTGCACAGAAGGTGTGGACTTGTATGGGGAGGTGGAGGCTGCAGAGCTCTCTTGGTATCAATGAGATCAAAGGCTGGGTAGCCATCCCCAGCTAACAGAAGTAATCAAGTTCTTTCTCCTCTTAATGCATGAATTCCTGAATAAATGCTTTGGATTCATTGCATTTCATTACATTCCTTTACTGTATGACATTATTCCATCACAGAGACTACAATTCCATTACAGCAAGAGCCAAGCCCTTCCCCAATAGTAGGGAGAACGGGCAGTTTCCCAATCACGATGGAGCGGGTATTAGGTATCATTTCCAGAACTACTGGAAACACTTAGAGAATTGCCAAGGTGCCTAACAAAGAGAGATAAGAAGGATCTGGAAACCGAGGGAACCAGGGAACCAGGAGCCCAGGGCCCAGACAAACACAGCCTCTCTCCCCGCCCCAGCTCAGCCCACTGATGACTTCCATCCACTGAGTAAGAGCAGCAAAGAGCCTCTCACTTGTCTTGGGAGCCAGTGACTCTGTTTCTGTGACTCCAGAGAAGCAGGTCTCCCCCACTCCTACAGAGCTCCCCTTCCCAGGCCCCAGTGGTCCTCTCCCCCAGTCCTCACCTAGACTGACTTCCTCCTCCCAGGTGGCTCAACAAGGTTTCCCCTTTTAAGCCGGGAGGAGGCTGGACAAGGAGACAACCGTTTTCCTTCAGGCCCCACAGGAAGATGACTCTGTTTCAGATTTTCCTTTCTCTTCCCCAGGATTTTTCCCCCTTGTGTCTTTAGGAAAGGGGGAAACGAAAATACTGTGGATCTCTTCTGATACCTCTGACGGGAGGGATCTGACCAGTCCCAACGCCCATCCATCTTAGACTCCAGGGGCACGGAACCTCATAAGCTGAAGTCTACATGTACACACACACCTATTTCAGGGGGTCCCAGAACTCTGATGGGAGAAAACAGCTACATCCTATTTTCATTGACTTCTAAACTGAAATTCAGCATTTCCTTCGATTACGAATTTTTTTAAAACCACCGTTCGTCTGAGAAGGGTTTTATAGGCCTCACTGAACTGCCAACAACACTCAAAGCAAGATGGGATGACTTAAAATGTAGTTCTAGCCAGCTTAAAAATAAGGGTGGGGAAGACAGTCTTTATGACTAGCCTAGGATTGGGGAAGGGGAGTGCCAAGATGGATCTAAGAAAAGTGGGTGGAGAAGTTTGCCTGTGCACCTCCCCCCGCCCCCATCCTCACCCCCTGCACAGCTGCAAGGGGTCTATACACATTAAGAGGCATACAGGCGGGTAGCAGTGTGGAAGGAATGGGTGCTGTTTCCTTCCTGATCTCTGGAGGCTGGTGTCAAGAGAGAGTCTTCAGAAATGAGTGTTACAGTTTTTTTTACATGTAATTGGGCAATATTTAACAAAATAAATAACGTACCACACACACAGACACCTAGGGCAGTGGTTCTCAACCTTCCTAATGCTGCGACCCTTTAATACTGGTATGTGGGCACATCTGCACGTGGGCGGACCCGCCTGGAGACAAACAGAGGAGCAGCGTCTCGGTTCCTAAAACCATAGGAAATATGTGTTTTCTGATGGCCTTAGGCAACCCCTGTGACCCCTGTGAAAGGGTTGTTTGACCCCCAAGGGGTTGCAACCCACAGGTTGAGAACCGCTGCCTAGGGGAACTCCCAGATAATCTCATCTCTGACTGCTTTGCTTTTCCAGAAGGCTCTTTCCCCCTCAAGCTATTTCCCTCTTCTCCAGACCACAGAAGCTCTTTCCTCAGTCTTTCCAGAGGCCGAGGGAGGGCCACACCATGATGGCATTGGTGATTTGCCCTTCTCAAGGACTGCCCGACTTCTCCACCATTCGGCGGGCATGCCAGCCCATTCTCATCTAACCTCTCCTCTCCCGGGGGACCTCGTGGCAAGGATGGCTCACTCTTCCCTACCTTTCCTCAGAGAAGGGCTTCTCATGATAATAGAGGGGCTTGATTTAATAAAACAACAAACAAATCCAAAAGCCCATGGTAGGAAACAGGACCCAAGTAACTTCTGAGCAGTCTTGATTCTCTAAGGATATACTATAATCAAGTCCAGGAGGGCAAGGAATTAAGTAGCTCCTCTGCTCCTCCCCACCACCACGGCTCCACAAGGGGTATTCAATGGGGCCTGAAACACTGGTGACTGGCCTTGAAGTTGAATAAAGTGCCTTTTTTTAGAAGTTTCTCATTTTGAAGCATACCTCATTCCCATCCCAGGAAGGGGCCAAAAGCCCTTTCCAGCTCTAAATCCTAAAATCCTACACTCCAGTCAGATCAAAGGAAGTGTTACAATAATCTTTAGAAGGGGACATCTGGTCAGCAGAACAAACCACCTCTACAGCCCCTTCAGTCTCACGGAAGGAGAGGGGAGAGAGTTCATTGTGACTGCTTCCTTCCCCTGAGGTCTGGGAACCAGCAACAGTCCCACTTTGCTAAGGGGTCTCTCTCTCCCTCCCTCCTCGAGAGCTCTGAAATGAGGCCCTCTTTCCTCCTTTAGCCTGGGCAAGACCCAGTTTTCACTGTAACCAAACCTCTTCAGTCCGTCCTTAAGAGCAATATGGGCCTGGACTCAGAAGACCTGAGTTCAAATCCAACCTCAGACACTTATTAGCTGTGTGACTCTGGGCAAGTACCTTAAATCTGTCTTTGCCTCAACTTTCTCATCTTCAAGATGGGGATAATAATATCTACCTAGCTCCCAGGCTTAAATGAGATCGCATCTATAAAAGGCTTAGCACATAGAAAGGTGGGAGAGGGAGCATCCCTGGCCTCCTAAGGGGGTTCCACATGCACTAGGTAGACCTGGAATTAACCAAGTTGAACAGGCTACAATCTAGTATATGCCAGGGGTGGGGAACCTGTGGCCTTGGGGCCCTCTAGGTCCTCAAGTGTGGCCCTTTGACTGAATCCTAACTTCCCCTTAATAAAAGGATTTGTTGGACTCAGTCAAAAGGCCATACCAGAGGACCCAGGTGGCCTTGAGGCCAGCAGGTTCCTCACCCCTGCATGGATCAAGATTTGATTAAGGCACAAGTCAGGCAAATGAGAAGACATCACTTATCACAGTCTGCTATTCAACCAAGTGCTACAATCAATCAATCAATCGATAAACCATTTATTAAGTATCTATTATTCCGGCAGGTACAGTGCTAAGAGTTGGGGATACATAAAAGAGGCAAAAGACAGTTCCAACCCTCAAGGAGCTTACAGATCTAATTATAGGAGGGGGAAGGGAAGGGGATAAGCATTTATACAGCACCTGCTCTGCCAGACACAGTACCAAAGGCTTTTGGGTTTGTTGGTTTTTTCAAAACAGCTACTATGTTATTTGGGCTTCCACAACAACTCTGAGAGGTAGGTACTATTATTATTTCCATTTTACAGATGAGGAAACTGAGGTTAGGTGACTTGCCCAGGGTCACACAGCCAGTAAGGGTCTGAGGCAGCATTTGAACTGAGGTCTTGCTGACTCTAGGTCCGGTACTCTATCCAGCCTGGTGCCTATTACATAAATAAAGCCCATATGGTAGGCTTTATTGAGGCGTTTTCCCTCATGTCCATCACTGCCCCACACTGCCCCTTCCCCTAAGTAGGAACCTTCATGTAGCTGAATTAAATCAAAGATATGGACCATGATCTGATAACTTCTGGTGGATGGACAAGAGGTGGATGATCTGCTTCCTTCAGTCGTCTGAAGTCATGATGGGACTGATGCTTTTGGCCAAAGAGGCCTCTCAGAGTTGTTTCCCCTGACGTTGATAGGGGTCATCCTGAAATTATTCTCCTGGTTCTGCTCCCTTCCTGCACAGTCCTCCTCTCTCACGGTGAGGTAAAATCCCACTGCATCCACACATTATACACTTTATTTGGTCATTCCACAATTGATGGGAGCCATTTTTTGTTTCCAGTTCTTTGCCACAACAAAATGGACTGCTATAAATATTCCTGTATAAATAAAAGTCTCTGTCCTTAACCTTCTTGGGACCTGAGGCCAAAAAACCTGGGTTCCAATCTGGGCTGTACTCCACTTTCTACCCGTTGAATCTCTTTGGCCATTACCTTCATTATTTGTAAAATGAAGGAGATAGGCTAGATCTGGGGTTCTTAGGGTTCCATAGGTTGGATAGATGATAGACAGACAGATAGATTGATAGATGAATGGATGGATGGATGGATAGATGTTAAGAGGTCCAGGAACTTGGATGGGAAAATAAAATGAAGGGGACAGACTAGTTCTGGGATTCTTAACCCAAGTTCTATAGGTAGATGGATAGAAAGAAAGATGGATAGATGGATGGATGTCAGGGGTTCCAGGAACTTAAATGGGAAAATAAAATTTCACCTTTATTTTCAGGAACTTCTAACGAAACTTAACATTTCTTTCAACTATGAATTTTCAAAAATTCTAATTTTAAATTCAAAATTTTAAAAACACTAAACTTTGCATTTTATAGTTGGAGGATTCACAAAGGCACGTGGTTAATTGTATTGGGTCCTTTCTTAAAGGATCAGTGATTTTTAAGAATAAAAAGCCTGATTTTTGTTGTTGTTCTATTTTCTGGGAGGTATATTTACATAAGAGTCCAGAGGACCTTTCCCCAGCCTGGGCCTCACCAGACTGCCAAAGGAGGTCTATGACACAGAAACCATTAAGAACTCCTGACTAGATGACCTCGAAGGTGCCTTCTGTCTCCAATAGGGGTCTATGATTACCATATTCCTACTTTCTAATTCCTATAAAGCCTTTGTGAGAGAGGTCCAAGTTAGGACAGCAGGTATCTCTGATGAAAACCTAAGAAGAAAGTAAGAAGGCTTTCACAGAGGGATTTTCAGCACACCCCATCTTTTAGGTCAAACCACTGACTGAGAAGCATAGGGAATGGAAGAGCCTATTGTATTTATTGATTTTTTTAAAAAAAGCTTTTGACTATACCGAATAAAATGCAGTTTTGGAGGTTTTCTCCTCTGAGAGAAAGTGTCTCCCAAACATATATTAAAGTTATACTCTTGTGCTAACATCTGTAAAATGAAGAGGCTGGAGCAGATGGAGTAGAAGGAGCTATGATCCAATAATGAGATAGTCCTGAGTGCTACCACCAACCTGGGTGTACAACATACCTTGTGTCTCCCTATGAAAAGGGCTCATTTAATCATCCACTCAAAAAAACCAAACTGGATGAAAAGCTCAAGACAGGATATGTAGCCCATCAAATCAGCCCACTCACTGATAAGGATGTTCTGGAAGAGCCTACGCAAAGCGTCAGCAGCCTAGGGGCCAGAACAGGAGGAGTTTGACCTACATGTAGTATTTGGGAAATTATGATAGGACTTATAAAGATCCCCAAATACTCATGCTGCAAAAGTCCATTTCCTAACACCAACAGAATCTCTTGATGATGTTACAAGATACTGAATCATGAAACACGAGGATCTTGGCTGAATCAAAATTTCAAATAACCCACAGATTAACAGAAAGACACAGTGGGTCTAAATGGCCCACATTGTATTACCAATGATGGCTAATATGAAAGAACTAATATGGAAGATCAATGAGTAAAAGTATAACCAGAAAAGGAGAAGAATAATCATGAATTGAGCTGGAGGAATTAACATACGCACAGCTAACCTGAAAAAAGAAAATCAGATGAAGAAAACTCTCCAACTCACAGGCTGGGTTTTCTATGAGGGACTTACAAGACGTGACCAACAATGGAGAATGTTCCTCACTTCCCGGCAGAGATGGACTAAATATGTAGAATGAGACACACATTTTTGGACAAGGCCAATGTGGGTATTTGTTTTGCTAGACTATGTTTATGCATAACATGGGTTTTGTTTCTTTTTCTTCAAGGGGAAGAGTTGGTGGGAGAGAGAGAAAATAAATGCTGGTTAATTTTTTTTTTTAAAGCATGGATGAGAGTCTCACACACGAGGGCTTGGACAAAATGTCCAGGTGGACATTCCCTGATGTCATCAGGAACACAAAGTACCAAAACAAAAGACACACAAAACGACCAGGCAATAAACAAATCAGGTGATATTTCAGAAAGACTAGCAGTATATGAAATGAAATGAATTCTACTACGAACTCACTTGAGTATTCTGAGTCATCGGATCTGTGACTCCCGGGAGTCAGTGCTTCCTTTGTCTCTTCTATAACTTCATAGGTGATTTCTGAGGGCTGTTATGGTCTAACGCTTCATCACCCAGTGGCCAAGGTGAGGATGAGTGACCCTAAACTGAGCACGGATGTTTGCTGGGCCAAAACCAGCTCGGTGGAGGCTATCAGAGCTTCTGTTGGCACAGACTATGAGACTGGAATCATCCCTGGGCGACAATAAGGCATCAGAGTGGGATTCGCTTGTGTACACATGTTTTTTGTGAGGCTATTTTTACTTCTTTTTCAAATTATGATTATGGAAAGTGATGGGGTTTTTTGGGGGGGGGAAGATGGAAGACTGACACTAGTTGTATTGGATTCAGGAAAATCTTGTTTAGATAACATCTGGAAGTCCTCTGAATAAGTTACTATTAATTAGTATCTTACACTTAGACATTACTGATTTAAGGTTTATAAAGTGTTTTCCTCATCTTATCTCATGTTAGTCTCACAACAATCCTTCTAGGCAGGTACTATGAGTGTTTGAATCTCTACTTCACTATTTACCATTTTAAGATCATAATCTCTCTGAGCCTCTGGGTGTCCTCAGTCAGAAAATGAATAGGTTGACCTAGCGGGATCCAGCTCTCAAGCTATAATCCTATGGTCCCATTTTACAGAACAGGAAATTGACGATCACAGAAGGTAATTGATCTGTCTATGTTAACCAATAAGGTATTCCAGGCCAAAATAATGGCCTATGTGTGAGTTGTCAAGAAAAGAAGTGTGGCTGAGAGTGAGAGTCAACTAAAGAGAATGTGAGAACAGAATGGGGGCAGGGGGGAAAGGGAAGGGGGTGATAATGAAGAGGTGTTGAGGGGTGTGGATTTCTAGGAAATCCTTTCAGGGTTCTTTGTCTAAAATGAATTACTGGACTTGAGCTATCTTTTGGCAAAGTTACAAAAGTTTATTGTTATGCTGCGGGCGGGGGTGGGGTGGTAAGGAGACCTGCAAGCTTATAGGGATCTAAGGCAGAGTTATAAAGTTCTATGTTATGCACTGCAGCGGGCAGGAAAAGGTTAAGGATAGCCTGCAAAGTGCAGGGGATAGAGATGCAGTTTTTAAAGCCATAAAACTGTCAGTCAAAGGTTAATTATGCTAACTAGGTGGGCGAGGGTAGAGTTAGGGAGGAGTTTAGGAGTGATCAGTGCTTAAAGGGACATGCACTTTTTATATCAACTGCGCAGGCATATTGCCCATAATTCACCGGGACATCCCCCTAGGGGGAGCTTCGAGGAGGTGGGGTTTTTGCCTCAACATATCACTAGTTACTCTTGGTCAAGGCGGGATGAGATAGATCCAATATGGCTGTTGGGAAGATAGGCTTGATTGTTTCAGGAGGTGCCAAGTCTGGAAGCTAGACTGATTAGGGATTCAGGAGGTACCATACTGGGAAGGAGTTTTCTCTTCTGATAATGTTGTTCAAGGTTTTTGGGTGCAGTTGGCCACTTGGAACAAATGAGCTATGTATTTCTCTAAAAAATACTTGGGTGATATATTCATGGGTACTGTATCTAGGCAGACTGCTAGCTCTGGGAAAAGACTTTTAGGCTCCGGGCAGTGGAGAGGCAGAGATAATGCCTTTATGGCTGGGGGAAAGTGTGACTTTTACAACTTAATTGCACAGGCTTATTACAAACTGATGTTAAATACATAGGTGCCCGAACACAAGTGAGATTTTACAAACTGAGGTTACAGCCAAAAGCATTCCAGACCCCATCATTATGACAGGTTTTGGGACTGGAAGGGACCTAAAAAACAACAACAAACCACAAGGGGCAGTACCAGATAAGGTACTATTTTATTCTTTACTAGACTTTTGTAAGGGCCCCTTAGAGCTACCTAGATGTCTGACCTCGGTCAGTGTGTCCTTGCTAACAAGGAAAACCTGAGGCGGGTAAGAGGCATCCAGGTGTGTACTCTGCCTCGATGACTGCACGTCAAACACGGGGGCATTGAGCATGCACCATCGATGGAGGAGCACTCCCCGCCTATCAGGATCTTGTTGCTGGGACACCTGACGAAAGGGCAGACGGAAAGGGAATAAAAAGGGCAGGCGAATAAGGCTGAGGGGGCAGCAGCAAGAGGAGATTTGTAAGACGATAATAAAGACGCTTGGCCGCTCCACTGAGGTGTGTCGGACTATTCTGTCCATATCCGGAGTTTTCCTCCAAAGAGTCGTTGGGGCAACCGGGCGCAACTGCGGGGCTATGGTAGGTACTTTGGGACCCCTGGAATCCCCGAGTCCGGCTGGCCCAGACAGACTTTGAGAGATTAAGGTACTTGCCCCAAATCAGAATGATGTTAGGTAGTAACAAGTAAAAGGATACTGGGCAGCTGATATAGGAACTGGGAAGAAGCAGGAAGGCACTGTAATGGGGTTGGAAGATTTGCATCCTAACACCAAATCTGCCATTTACTGCCTGTACAACCCCAGGTAAATTACTTAATCAACTCTGGGCCACAGGTTCCTCATCTGTGAAACAAGAGTTAGGAGAGAAAATATCCAAAGAAAGAGGAAAAGAACTTACATGTGCAAAAATATTTAGAGCACAATTTTGTAGTGGTAAAAAAAAAAAAATAAACCCAAAAAACAACAACCCAGAAACAAAGGAGATATTCTTCGATTGGGGAAATAACTAAACAAATTATGGCATATTTTTGTAATGAAATACTACACTTTAAGACATGATGATTTTGGAGAAACCCAGAAAGACCTGTCTGACCTGAGACAGTGAAATGAGCAGAACCAAGAGAACAATGAAAACGTTGTAAAGAAAAAATAACCTTGAAAGACTTAAGAATTCTGATAAATCAACCAGAGAATGGATGGTGAAGCGTGCCACCCACTTCCTGACAGACCAGTGCTGAACTTAAGTTACGAAGTGAGAAATAACAACATTTTTGGATGTGGCCGGTGTTTTTCGCTTAACTATATGGACAGGTTACAAGGGTTTTGTTTTTCCTTTTTTCCACTGGAGGTCAATCCTATTACCTCATCTTGCAACTCAGGAAACTGATCAGAGGGTAACTGACCAGTCCATGTTAATCAATAAGGATAAATTGGCATTCACGGTCAATGTGTCAGTCAACAGAAGAAGTGGGGTTGAGAATGAGAGCCCGTAAGGAGAATGTGAGAAGGAAAAGGAAGGAAAAGTGGAGATGAGAATAGGGTCCCCCAACACCAAAAAGAGAAAAGAAGAGGAGGAAGGTCAGAAAGAATCACGGGCAAGCAGGACAGCCTTGAAAGTTATATGCTGAATTTATTATATACTTTGAAAGTAAAACAACCTCTACAAAATGGATTTGCAGTTTCATGCACAATCCTTTTTTCCCTGTTCTTCAATGTATATGGAAATGCTCTTTTTATTTGGTGTTTAAGTTCAGAATTTCAAAGAACAATGTAGATAGATCTCCAAGATCACAGAACCAGAGGACAAAAGACTTTGAAGTGTAAAGGGCTGGACCTTAGGTCACTTAATCCAACCCCCCTCATTGTACAGAAAAGGAAACACATAGGGAGAGAAAGGTGGAATGATTTATGGTGTTATACCTAGTCAAAAATAAAGGTAACCTTTGAATGCAGCCCCACTGACCCCAAGTCCAATACTCTTCTCCCTATACCATGATAAATTCAAGGCACAGTGGAAGGAGTTCTGGATTTGCAGTCTAGGGACCTTGGTTCGAACCTCAGCTCTGCTGCTATCTGCCATCTTGGGAAAGTCATTACCCCTTAGGCTTCTTATCTGTAAAATAAGTAAATTGGGCTAGATGTCCTCAGAAGTCCCTTCCACCTCTAGACCTCTCATGTCTAGGGTCCTCACTTTCAGCTTTCGTGATGATCCATGCAAAAGCAATAACACTATAACTATCTCCCTGACTCCAAAGGCAGTGGGCTACAAAAATGGGGAAAAACCCTTTCTACTGTGGCTGACATAGTGAATAGAGTACTGGATTTGGAGCCTTTTGACTCTTATTAGCTATGTGACCCCCAACCAAGTCATTCAGCAACCACTCAAGAGTCTCAGTTTCCTCATCTGTAAATTGAGAGCACTAGGACTAGATGGGCTCGGAAGGTTCCTGTACAACTATTTGCACTTATACCTACTCTTGTGTTCTAGTCTGGCTGTCATCTACACTCACAGTTCATTTCATCTTGTCTCCCCTTAACCCGCCATGTTCTTTAATCTTTCTACTTATGCATATCCCACTCCAATCCCCTATTAATTTTCCCCGAAGAACTCTCCCTTCCCTATCTCTTTTCTATGTCTGCCCTATATAAGCAGCACCTTATTAATACAATCCATTTCTCTAATGATCTGTAATGCACAATTCATCACTTTGTTATATTACTCTTTAATCCCATTATATAGAATAACTTTTAGTTCATCAATTATTTCATGTTTGCTCCATTTTCTTCAACTAAAAGATTATTGGCAGGGAAGCCATCTCAGACTTTTTTCATAGCACAGGGCTGGGCATGAAAGCCATGAATAAACACTGATTGATTGATCAGAGAAGTTGTATTCCTCAAATCCTGCTGGCTCAAGCACTTTAAGGGATAAAAAAATAAAGTGATTTTTAGCGGCAAAAAAAAAAAAGCCTCTTTGTTTGAGTTGTAAAAGACAAGGAAGGTCTCTTTCTTCCCTCCTATCCTTTACCCTTAAAGTCATGTTTCAGGTGATTTTATTCAGGTTAAGATGTTAACTTAAACACAGGCTGTTATCTAGAAAGGGTTAAAGGTATGAGGCCTCTCCAAAGTATCTGTACTTTTAAGAACATTATCTATCCAGAACTGTATTTTGCAATAACTACTGGGTCCAGCATAACAGTTTGCTATCAAAGGTTCCCCTTTCTTTGAAACAACAGCAAACCTCTCTCTCTCTCTCTGTCCTGTTTCCAATCACCTCCTGCTGCTAGCCACCCCTCCCTAAGCCCCACACCGCAGCAACAGGAGGAGCAAGGCAGACCTTTACTGAAGAGTCTGGACATTCTGCTAGATCAAAACGCAGTCAGGGCTGGGAAAGACTGATATGCAAAAATGACTCCCTTTAGAATGAGGATTCTTCTTCCTACATCTGCTTCCCTTTGGGTGATGACAGAATGAGGATTATAAAAGACTGGTAAACTCTGACCTAGGTGTGCAGTAACACCTTACCCATATAAAAATTTAGCTAGGCAGGCTAATGCCCAGGACGAAGTTTGGAAAGGAATCCTGGCTCTGCATTGGCACCAAGTCACTGAACCTCTCTCTGAGTCTCAAGTTTCCTCATCTGCAAAATGGGAGTAATAATGCTTGTACTTCTTACCTTCCAGGGCTTTTGTCATCTAGGGAAAGCACTTTGCAAACCTTGTGAATCTATATAAATGTAAAGAAAAGAGGGTCTGGAATAGCCGTAATGTTTCTCTACCATACTCTCGTCATCAAGGGTCCCTCAGGCCCTTTATGGGCACCTGTCCTTCCTTTACTTTACCCACAATTCCCATAGCTGTGACTGTCAAGTTTTCCAGGCCACAAATGAGAAAGCAGGAGAGTGGTCCACTTAAAGACAGAGTCACTGGTCAGCATCAAGGAACTGACCGTATCAGACAGCTTGACCACAGTGAAAGACCACAAACATCAGATTCACACAAATTAGAAACCCAGGAGGAATCAGAGGTTATTTAGGAGAGGGGCAAACAGCGCAGCATACCTTAACAGGCCCTGAACACCAGAACCCAAAGTTGATCATAAAGAGGAAGAAGAAGCTGCAGGGTATACCGGGACCACAGGACCCAAGTTGAAAAGATGTTGGCCTGAATGCTGCTCAAGTGCCATCACCTCCACAGGGCCTTTCCTGACCCCCCTCAGTGACCTGTGTCTTCTCCCCCAAAATGATCCTGTATAGTTGTCTCCCCTGTTCTTGGGGGTGGGAGAGGAGGGGATGATTTCTTTTCTGTCTCTGTACACCCCGTGACTGGCACATAGTAGGCATTTATTAAATACTTGACTGAGAAGCACATTTCTTAAACTTTCTGGGCCTCAACTGCCCCATATGTCAAACAGGGACAATAATCGTACCTTACAGGTGAGGAAAAGGATTTTGTAAAGTACGACATACAACGTGAAGTATACTCAATAACGAGGAGGAATCTGAATTATTTTTCTTAAAGCTAATTTATATTCAGTATAATCTACATAAGAAGGCAGGGAAATTTTAGAAATATTTATATCCAAAACATTTAAAGTGAAACAAGTTTCATGCTTAAGAAGAAGCAGCATAACGTAACTGAGACAGCATGCATTGGTCTTGGGGTCAGAGCACTCAAAATCAAGCCCAACTGCGATCCACGGGTGGGGAACCTGTGGGCTTGAGGCCACCCGTGGCCTTCTGGATCCTTAAGTGCAGCCTTTGAAAAGGATCTGTCCTGTAACATTTGGATTCAGTCAAAAGGCCACACTTAAGGATCAAGAAGGCCACATGTGGCCACAGATTCCCCATATCAGAATTAAGACCATCACTGAGAGCTGAAGGCACCATAGAGATGTCAAATTTACTGCCAGCAAAACTCCCAAGTAAGACCAGAACTAGATCAAAATGCTAATTGAGAAATGTCTAACAAAATAAGTAAAAATGCAACACAGATGATGTTAATGAGTGGTTTTAAAAATGAACATGTGGCCCAAAGAGATCCCTTTCTATTACACCTAACTTAGTCCTCCCTGCTTTACAGACAGAGAGACCAAGGCTGAGAGAGGTAAAGCTATTTGTCCCTAGGGTAATAAACAAGCAGAACCAGGATTCAGATCCTCTGACTCAAAACCCAGCAGATCTTTCCACTGCCTCAACTGCTGCCCTTTCAACTTAATTTCCTTTCCCAACCTGAGCTGGCATCCCCCACTGCCAAGGGGCTCCTTAGAGAGGTGGGCTCAGCCCTACTGTAGCTCCTGAACAACTCCTGAACTCAAGCGATCCACCTGCTTAAGCCTCCCAGTCAGTAGCGGGAATCCGAGGCGTCCAACACCTCTTACTTCCCTGGATTCCTGCAAGTCCCAGCCCAAATCCCACCTTGCACTGTCCCCTCTTAATTGTAAGGCCATCCCTCTGCTGAAGGCTTCCCATTTATCTTGTCTATAACTTGGTCGTACATAATTGTTTTCATATTGTCTCTCCCATTCAATCATAAGTTCCCTGAGGGCAGAGGCTGTCCTTTGCCATTCTTTGTACCCCCAGAATTTGGCTCAGTGCCTGGCACAATTAGGTAATTAATAAATGCTTAATGATGGACACTACACCTAGCAGGGTTAAGCTTTCTAAACTTGAAAATACTACGGGGAGATGGAGCATCTAGGTGGGGCAGTGGATAGAGTCAAAAAGACTCATCCTTCCTGAGTTCAAATTCAGCCTCAGATACTTACTAGCTGTATGACCCTAGGCAAATCACTTAACCCAGTTTGCCTCAGTTTCCTCAACTGTAAAATTAGCTGGAGAGTGAAATGGCAAACTACTCCAGTATCTCTTCCAAGAAAACTCCATATAGGGCCATGAAGAGTTGGACTCAGATTGAACAACTACATAGAGAGGCAACCTAGTGTTAACCAGAGGACCTCTTAACATTCCTTAACACTAAACAGAGAGTTGGCTTAGAAGCCAGGAAGAGCTGAGTTCAAATCCCACCTCAGACTCTTACTAGCTGTGTGACTCTGGGCAAGTCACTTAACCTCTCAATGTTGTAGACAACTCTTTCCCTAAGATTGCAGAAAAAGTGAAGACCTGCATTAGTCACTGGAGTTTCCTTACCTGGACGTTTTCTAAACAAAAATGACAGGTTCAGTTCCTATTCCTATCCTATAGGATCATATAAAGTTTGAGTTATGATTTCTAGTAACAATAAACACTAACTAACTTGACCAATAAAGATAGCTAGACTATATGCCAGGCATTGTGCTAAGAGCTTGACAAACATTATCTCATTTTATCCTCACATGAACTCTAGAAGTAAGTGCTGTTGTTATCCCTGGTTTACAGTTGTAGAAACCGTAACTTGCCCAGGGTCACATAGCTAGTAGGTGTCTGAGGTGGAATTTGAACTCAGGTCTTCCTGCCTCTAGGCCAATGCTCTCTATGTACTATACCACCACTGCCTTATTCTTTAACACTTCTGAGGTGACAGAAAGCCATACTTCCCTTACAACCACCAGGTGTCTGTGAAGATGTCCCCAGTAAACTGCCCTCAATTCTGTTCTGCAGAAGTCAGGCAGTTTGTGAATTAAGCAGGTTCCCAGCTCCCTGGGTTCCTTCTCTTAGCTCTGGATTTTAGCCCTGGATCGGTTTCCTTTCTGGCCATCTGGTAGCTCATTAACACCTTCACTATAAGAGCGGGTAGGAGACAGGTTCCTAGCTCCCACAGAGAGGAGATTAAAATTTGTGACCAAGGTAAGCCTCACGTGTTAGAGAGGGCAAAGAATTTAGAGTAAGGATTAGCCCTGAAAGGGAATCTGGAGGATATGTGGTCCAAGCCCCTCGTTTGGTAGATAAGGTTAACTAAAGCCCATCTGAAGATCTACACTCCAATGGATTGTGTGGCCTGTTCCCTCTTGAGGCCTTGGTTTCTCCATCTGTAATATGAGCAGGGAATGACTAGCCAGTCTCCGGGGACCCTTCCAATTCCCAAGATGCCATGATTCTATGACCTAAAACAAGAATTACCAATGGGTTTTAAGTTACTCAGTCCTGTTAACCAGCCCTATTATTTATTTCATCAATCTCTGTATGAGATGCCAAGCACACATGGAATGCTGTGCTAAACCCTGGGGATTATGGAAAAGGAAATACTCCCAATCAGAGTTTTTCTACATGACCTAGGGAGACTAGAGCTCTCCTCCATACTGTTAACATTTCATAGGAAACTATGGTCCTGCACGGCTTCACAGACTTCAGTCTGGAAGAAACTTTAAAGGTTATCTAGGTCAAGTTCTTGCCTCCCCCTCAAACACCCACTCCACTGACAGGCATACAATGAGCTGAAAACAGACAACACACCAGTTTCTGGTTTATCCATTTCCCTCCTATCCCGGGATTCGCTATTTTCTCCTAAATTCCACAGCCCAGGAGGGACCTAGCTGCCTAAAACTCCCCTCTTCCTAGATTCCACATTTTCCGAAAGAAAACAATGCCACCTACTTAGAACCAAAGGATTTGGGGACCAAAGCCTCCCATCAAACCCCCTCATTTATTAAGATAAGAAGAAGGCCAGGAAAAGGAAGTGTCTGAGGTCATAAAGATGGGGCTGAAATTGGGAGTAGAATGTAGTTCTCCTGAATGAAGGGGCCAAACCTTTTCTTGAGGAAGCTTCATTGGATCCCTTTATTTGCACCCCCCTTCCGCCTCTCCGTTCCCATACTTCCCCCTTCCCCCATAACCACCGCTCCCTTCCGGGCAATTTCAATTATCAATGGAAACAGTTTTTTAAAATGATTCAATCCCTAGGCAGAGGGAAGGCCAGTATAAGATCTCCCACAGTGCTGCAGAAGAGGCCTTCTAAACAAACCTACTAGACATTATTATACCCACACCTGCATTCTCCCCACCTAGGCCAGCAAAGCTCTCCCGCCCCACCCTCTACTGAGTTACCAGCCATCTTTCAAAGCCCAATTGAAATGCCATTTCCTCCATAAAAACTTCCCGGATGGACTCTGTTCCATAATTGCTTCCCATTTATTATCATGAATCACTTTGCACTACTTAGATATGTATGAGTTATATCCCTCTACTAGACTAAAAGCCCCATAAGGGCAAAGGATGGGGTTTCTGGCTTTAATAAGCATTTGCTGTATTGAAAGGAATAGTTAAATCCATAAGGAACTCACAGTATATTTGGGGAGATAAGTGAAAAGATAACTTATACAGAAACCAGTAGTAGGAGTACGTCCCTTCTCCCGAAATGTGCAAAAAGGGTCTGGAATTTGGGATGAATTTTTTCATGGAAACAATGATATAAATGATAATTAGGGTCCCGTGTTAGCCCACAAAAGCCCATTTCACCCACAGTGGAGCTGAACTTTAAAAATTATCCCTGATTGGAAATACTAACTAGGAAAAGAGGACACAACAGACTAAGTCTGTGCACTCATCTGGGGCCTGGAGTCAGGAAGACCGGAGTTCAAATCCAGCCTCTGATACCTACTAGCTGTGTGACCCTGGGCAAGTCACCTCACCACTATCTGCCTCAGTTTTCTCAATGGTTAAAAAACAAAAACCTTACCTCCCAAGGTTGTTGTGATGCTATTTGTAGAAGCACACAGTAAGTGTTTAATCAATGTTTATTTCCTTCCTTCCTGTTTCCTAAAGACCTTCCTCTCCTCAGGCACCTATGCTCTAACGTAGCCAGACCAGAGTCCCCCACTGTGGCCTACCTACCTTTCAAAGTATTTCAAACTTATTTACCTTCCTTCTTCCCAATTAAAACTCCCATTGGCTCAGTACATAGGATCTGGGCTATTTATCAGGAAGAGTAATCTGACTGAACTAATTCAGAGGCATTTATTTGCATTTTTAAAGAGGATGCTAGTTAATCCCACAGACCTCTAATAGACAGAATTTCAGGCAGTTAACATAATGAAGTGAAAAATTTCAGGCAGTACAGGAGATATTTTGGGGTAGGGAGTCTAGCAGGAAGGTAATAAGTCTATGAAAACTGCTTCTGATTTTCCGTTTCTTCCCTTATTAGTAACAATAATAATAAGCTGGCCTCAGAGGTTCCAGTCTTGACGTTGACCTATACTGGCTGTGTGACCTGGGCAAGTCACATCTGAGGATACACAGTGCAGAAGAGTCACCAATCAAATGAGATCATATTTGGAACAATAGTGGGTGCTTAATATATGTCTGTTCCCTTCCCAATCCACAGAGGGAGAGGGAGTTTCCTCAATAGAATCACCCTACATTAATAAAATCACAAGTCTGTATTCCTCCCCTCCCCCAAATTAATAATGACTCATTTACATAGAACTTACTGCTTACAAGTCTGTGAGGTGGGTGAGTGCCAAGCATTATTATCCCCACAGGAAATACGGGCTCAGAAAAGCTAGCTAACTTCATTGCCCATAGTCATCACACAACCAGTAAGCGTTGAAGGAAGGACTCGTACCATAGCTCCCTGGCTCTCAAGCCATGGGCACCTTCTACTATTCCCCAAAGCTCCCCCTATTTCACAGGGCACAGATTCTCAGAAAGCTTGGAATTCTTTCACAGGAGTGGCCATGACAGCATCAGGGCCAGCCAGGCCTTGAGGGGAGAGGGGCACTTTTCCTATATGCTAAGTGCCAAATTGGGGAGCTCAGAGGCTGAATCGAGGCCACTTCACATAGCAAAAGCCAGGGAAGGCTTCACTAGAATTAGAATCTCAGTGCCTTTCCTTGCCCCTCAGATCTCACTGCCAACCCGGGACTCTCTCAAGTTCCCTTCCATTGTTATCATTCCCCAAAACTTTCCCCTCTCACAAGGTCTATTGAGCATTTACAGGAAACCCTTGCCACCTTTCCTCTGGTCCTGAAAGGCTTCACTCAACACCACTCCCCATCCCCACCCCCCAAACCACTGCCCTCAAATCTTATGAAGCTGTCAAACTGGATAGGAAAAAAGGTTTGAAGGTCACTCTTGTCTGAGACATTGGACAAAGTGGTTATGCCTCTTATAGTCTAGAAATCTTCTGCCTGGCTCCTATTGCCCACTATAACTGGCCAGTCCTATCAGACCTTATTCTCCAAGATTCCCTGACAGATACTTTTTGTCCACCCCAATCATGCTGGTCTACATCTGCTTTGCTCATTCCAGTCTCTGGACCTTTATTCGAGGCTTCCCTTCCAGAATGGAAGGCCCACTGCTCACACAAATCTCATTTGTGTGCCAAGGCTGAGTTGATGCCTTACCTGACTACTAGCACAAAACAAATCGATCCCTACTCAATTGCTGCAGCACTTATCAACGGAACCATTGTTTTCAGCACTTCATTACTGGATGGTCTTACTTTGGTTTCTTAATTGTTTCACATGTCTTTCCTGTTTCCTCAGTGATCTGTTAAGCTCTGCTATGAAAGCAGGGCCCCCATCACAATTTTTTTGTAGCCTCTAATTTCTAGTACAGTCATAAACGTATGGTTAGGTTATCCTTACAGAAGAAGGGGTAGGAGGGTCTCCTTTAGACCATCAAGCAGAAGAAAGAAGACTCAAATATCTGTAGGAGACTATGATCACATAAAAAAAGAAATGATATTAAAAGGCAGCTAAACTCAGATCAAATGAAATGACAAATCTGGGTTTCAGGAAATAGATGGTGAAATGTATTTTCTTTCTTTCTCTTGTCAGAGATGAGGGACTACAGGTGTTGAATGCTGTGTACACAATCGTATGTGGTTCCAGAGTTGATTAATTTCTCTTGACTTTTTGTTACAAAGGAGAGGGGAAATGTCTTTAGACAGATGTATATATAGAGAGAGATGACTGTGGTATAAAAAAAGTTGATACTGTATCAATAAATGTTTCAAAAATGTGTGTACAGCATCTTATTTGAGGTGGTGACATATGAGATCCTAGTCCTATAGGGCCAGAGCGTAGAACTGAAGAGCCCGACACCCTTTAAGGCAGAGTTTTACTGATTATAAAGAAAGAGAAGTTAACAGCTTGAAGGGAACTTACAGGTCATTTAACCTAGATTCAAATCTAGGCCTCTAACTTCACATCCAACATTCCTGTCTCTTCCTCATGGGCAATTTCTCTCTGGCCGCCACGATGTAGCAGAAAGAATACTGCATTCAGAGACACAGGTTCAAGCCCCAGCTCTGATACCTCAGATACCTTGACATTGAGTCTCAGTGTCCTTATTTATAAAAATAATGGCATTAATATTACATACTTCACAATCTTACTGTATATTCATTAAAAGTACTATGCTGTCATGAATATAAAAATGACACAGCTATTCCTCTGGGGTCCCATCTTTTCTTCAAACCTGGGAAAGAAGATTAATTACAAATATTTTTCCCTCCCACTAAACTTTCTGATAAGCAAGGGGGTCAGTCTTCTTGGTCTCTTCTCCGCACATCTGATTTCTTGGGGGTAGAGAAGAGAGTGAGTCTATACAAGAAAAACCCAGGGTTCAAAGAAGAAATGGCATGTGAGTTGGGCTTCCAAGACAGGATTTGACTAAAGAGGAGATACATAGGTGACCTGCCCTAGAAATGGGGGAGATAAGTAGAAGATGACATGATGAGGTGAAGAACATTTTGGCTTGATGCTGAGAATGCTTGGAAAGAACAGTGTATTAAATAAAATCGGGAAGGTAAATTGGGTTAAACATTGTAGAAGTTCCCAAAAGTTTGTATTTTATTCAGTAGGGCACTATCACACCTAGGTATTAAGACTGCTACTTTGGCAACAGTGTGAAGAATGAACTGGAGAGGGGAAAGGGGGGGGTAGTCCAATTAGAAGGCAAGAGGTAACAGAGGGCCCGAACCAAGGAGGTGGAAGGGGAAAGACTGGGACGCTTGGAAGTTATTAGGAATGAATTGTCCAAAGGATTTGACACCTTCACCAAATGAACTGGAGGGTGGGGACAGGAGCCAAAAATCTCCTGGTATTATACAGGTACATTTCACAACTGCTAGTGTCTGACTGCCTTAATAAAAAAAAAAAGTCAAAGAAGGATTTAAGGAAGCTAAGCATGAGAGCTCTTGACCCAGTACCGACCTTCCCCTTAAAGCCAAGGATAGTCTCACTGGTAAGACTTGTCTTACTTCCCATACATAACTGATATCATATCGCTTGCCTTCTCAAGCAGGAGAGAATTTGGAACTCAAAAATTTTTTTAAATGAATGTCAAAAATTTTCTTACATGTATTTGGGATGTATTTTATGAAAGAAAGAAAAAAATTTTATGAAAGAAATATGTATTTTTAAAAGGCAGTCTTACTGAAACTTTCTTCCTCTCAGCATCAAAAGTCTTAAGTTCTCCTTCTTTCTTCGGTTCTCAGTGTGTATGGGTTGGAAGTGGTACCATATTCTACCTGTGGGCCTTGGGGATGAATGCTCAGAGCAAATGGAACAGGTAGGACAATTCAACTGCTCCATTTCCTCAGCCCCCAGAGGGAAATTCTCAGCAGCTAACTGCCTCTTGTCTCCTTCCTCTGGGATGGGATGGATCAATAATTCACCATACTCATCCAAAATATTAACTGGTGCTAACTGGAAAACCTTTTGGGGCATAGAGAAGATGTTACTCCTTCCCTCAAGGAGTTGACAGTCTAAGAAAGATAAGATGAATGATCTAAAATAATTTATAATGTATTATACGAACTGCTTTACATGCATTCTCTCATTTGATTATCTCATTTGTCTTGAAAAGGAGTGTACCTCTTATGCCCATTTTTTAGAAAGAAGTTAAGGCTCAGGAAGTCTAGATGACTTATCCAAGGTCACAGGATAATCAGCAGAGCTGAGAGTCAAGCACAGGTCTTTTGACACCACATTAGTTTGCTTTCCACTGTGTGTGTGTGTGTGTGTGTGTGTAGGGAGGTGTCATTATTTAGAGGAGAGGGGATTGGGGAAGGGGAAAGATAATGGTGAATTAGGAAATCTACCTCTAAGACCAACAGGGAAAGATTCTAAGTGAAGGGGCAGAAGGAAAGGAAGAGAGAAAGGGGCAAGGAGATTATTTTACTGGGCAGAAGCAAAAATTTGACAGATGGGTAGAGGCCAGGAGAGGCAAGGCTAAGATTGAGGAAGAAAGAAAACACATACACACAAAAAAATCCTCAAGTCTGTAGCAAAAGTGGTAGGCAAGAGAGAAATTGGGAGATGAAATGAAATTGGAGCAATAAAGAAAATTAACTAGAAACCTGGACTTCACCCACAGGACAGGAAATAATTAAGGGAACATTATGACCACAGAGACAAGGTATATGGAAAGGGCCTTTAAGTATTAAGGATGGATGAAAAGAAAGTAGTTGAAGGGCTGAGAGGGAGGCAAGAAAATGGGGGTGCGGGTGCCCTAACAGTTCAAAGGAAAATTTGGGAAGAGAGAGAAGCTATAGATGAGAAATATCAAGATCGAGGGACAAATGGACTAGAGCCATAAAGGACTGGTAGTTACTTAAAGAAGACAAAAAAGTGTCTTGGAACACAAGGAGAAGCGGATGTTTCTGAAAAGTAATGAGGGAACTGATTCAAAATGGTAATTCTTTTTCCATCTTACTGAATTTCAAGAGAGTAGTGACATATCCATTAGGCTCCAAAGGAATGGCTGCCTCTGACTACAAGGGGATAAAGATCCTCAAACCCAGGTTTTGGGGAATCTATATCAATATCATCAGTCTCTAAAGACAGTGGTTTATCATTATCCACAATAGTTACTGAGTATTCTCGTAAACCTCAAGGGGTCTTTCACACTTACTAGAATGTCATTAATGCCAGCTGCTTCCTTCCTTAGCTGTCCCAGAGACTCTCTTGCTAATATTTATGTCTCTCTTCACATCCCAGATTGGGATGGAGTGGGGTTGGGTGGTCCCAGAGAATCTCCAAGTGGTTTAGGATTTCTCTTCCCTATTCCAAGGAGAAGACAGAGCATGGAACTGTCTTTCTCCTTCTACCTCTACACATTTACATGACCTCCTCAGTGAAAGCTTTGAGTCCACAGAAATGCTATACTCTAAAGCATGGGGAGAAAACCCAGTTGTACAGATACAACGATGATTCAGGCCACTGACTCAGATCCATGTTAATGAGATTTTTTTCTGCCACTGTATTAATTAGTTCACAGAGAACTCAGTCTTGGGAGGAAAGGGACGAGAAGGTATGGGAAGAGGGGAACTAGGAGGGAAAGAAGTCAGAATGCCTCAGAGCAAGTCACATCCCAGCCCTGCTTACTCCTCTGCAGCCTGAAGGTACCTACCACTCCAGCTTTTACTACCCTCTCCTAAAGTGGGTGGAGTTTAGGCAGGTGAGAAGGGCTGGGAGGGATAAGGAAGGGTGAGAAGATAGGCCAAGTCAGGGATCCAAACTGGATCTACAAGAGTATATTCCCCACAGCAAAAATTACTTCCAGATTTTGTGTTCCCCCTTGGGCCCTGGAGGGTCCTCAGACACCTTAGCACAGCAGCTTACAGAGAGGCAGGGACCTTTCCTTTACAATCAAGACTCGGACCCTGACGAGGCAGGCAGATGGCTCAAGTCTCATTCCATCCTCCCCTTCCTGGTGCTCAAAGGTTAGGGTGCCACGGAGTTCCTCTGGCCGTCTGCCAAGGATCGGAGGTCCAGGAGCTAAGAATTGGGGGACGGCTCGAAAAGTCCTAAGTTCACAAACGGCCTCCCACTCTTGCCGGTTGTTCAGTCCTGGCACCAGACCCTGAGCTCCGAAAACACCGAAGTGGGGCTCAGCCCTGCCCCCTCCCAGACACCTCCTCCCCACTCCTTCTAGCGCCCCAGGGGCGGCTCCCAAGGAAGCAGCCGCATGGATCTGAGCAGGCGGTTCTGCAGAGCACGGGTGGGGACTGGAGGGCGTGGAATAACGGGCCCGCGCCCACGCGGCCCCCGGCGCCGAACCACGCGCCAGGCCCGGCCCGCAGTTCCCCAGCCGCGGCGTGGGGGTGTGTGAAGGGTGAGGGGCGGGAGGGGAGGAGAAGAGAGCCGGGGGCGAGCGCCAGCCTCCGGGGGCCGGGAGGAGCCCGGCCCGAGAAAGATGCCATTACCAGGGAGGCTCTGGATCCCCAGCCCCCCGGGGAAGGACCGACCAGCTGCCTAAACGCCTCCACCAGAGCAGCCCCACCTCCCGCGCCTCTAGTTCTTGATCTTCGGCCTCCTCCCCCTGGCCTTTCACTGGTCAAACTCGACCCTCCCCCTCCCCATTCAATCTCGTGGGCTCAGTTCTCGCGCCCCCCACCCTGACGCACACCCTGGGCCCGAGGCGGCGCGGAGCAGCGTCCCCCGACTGCAGACGGGGGTGGCCTGCACCGGGGTCCCAGGATAACGTGGCTTGGACCCCGGCCCTGCCTGAAGTGCTGCCAGACGGGAAGCGGCACGGCCTAGACCCCAACCCTGCAAAGCCCTCCGATGAGAAACAGCGTGGCTGGGCCCTAAGGAGCCCGCGGACCCAGCTGGCCACGTCCGGGCCCGGGCCCCCTTCGGAAGGCGGATGGAGTGGCCTGGGCCCCCCCCGACCCCACAGCCAGCTGCGTCCCCGAACTTGGCTTACCCTCGATAGAAATGACGTGCTCTCGGATCTGGTTCTGCAGCCCCAAGTCCTCGATGCGCTCGATCAGGTCGTAAATGGCGTAGATGTTGGGGTGCACCGACTCAAAGCGCTGGATCTCGGCCCGGATGGCCGCCGAGTTGGACAACGCGAACTGCTGGGGGGGCCCTCCGGCTAGCTGCTGGGAGGGGCCGCCGGCACCCCCAGCCCCGGGCCCCGCACCGCCGAACTGCCCTCCGCCCCCACCGCCCCCGCCGCCAGCCCCCGAAGCCGCCAGGCTCTGCTGCTGCTGCGGGCTCTGACCCCCGCCCGCCTGGAAGTTCATGGCTCGGGAGCCGCGGGGGCCGGGCCGGGACGGGGGCGGCGCTGCTGCGGCGGCGGCGGGGGTCGGGGTCTAGCAGGGGCCGGGACAGCGGAGCCGGAGGTGCGGGGCTAGTGCATGGAGCCGGAGACCCGGACGAGCTGCCGCGGCTGCTGCAGACGCTGTGGCCGCCGCTTCCCGGGTGCTTCCCGGAGCCACGATCCCGCTGCCCGCCGCTGCTTCCCACCAGCAACCAGCGGCAGCAGCAGCAGCAACAACAACGGAACCGGGAGCGCGCCGCCCGGGCCCTCCCCCCGCGTCATGCGCACGCACCGCCGCCCCCGCCGGCACCGGCACACGCAGCCCTAGTCCCCCTTGCGGACGCCCCCGCCCCTGTCCCATCCCCCTCCTCGGCGCCCGCTGCCCTCCGCCTCTCTGTCGGCCTCCGCTCCTACCCCCTATGCTCCTAGCATCTCTCGGTCTCTCGAGCCCTTCCTCCTCTGCCCCTCCCCTCGGGCTCCCAAGGAAATCCTGCTCAAATGCTCCCCTTCGCCCCAGCAGCACTCCCAAGCCCCTTACCACTTGGAGGCAGCACCACTCCCTCCGTTTACTCTCTTCACAAAGTGGTCACATTAACTTGCCCAGTTGTCTCCTTTCTTCCAGGGTCAGCTCCTCACATCGTCTGAAGTGACCCGACATGCCAGGTGTCTAGTGGACAGCGCCGGGACACCAATTTATGCTCAATGGGTGCTCGATCAATACCTGTTGATTGGTTGAGAAAGGAGGGACCAGTGTCCAGGCCAAGCTTAGCACAGGGCCTGGCACATAGTAGGCGCTAAATAAATGTTTCATGAATGAATTAATGAAGGCCTTCTTGCCCAAATCAGGCTGAACAAAGAATCTGGTTATTTATTCTCAGACAGTAACAAGGCCAAGGCTTGATGCCATCATACTTCCATCCATTCCTAGTATAGTCCATCATAGCCTGGTTCTTCCTGCTACCCCTCCTCCCTACCTTAGGCCTAGTAGTATAACTGGGAATCAAGATTCCTAGTTTCTCAGTTCTGGTTCTAACAATGTTGTCTTTGTATCCTCAACACCTAACACTTACTTCTGTGTTTAATAAAAAAAAAAGTTGATTAAATGATATCTAGAACATCCCATCTCAGGAGTCAATGTGTCTAGCCTCCTATTATTTAATTCTTTATTCTTGTATCCCCAAGGTAGTACTCAACAATTAGTAGTCTGTTAATAAATACTTGATTGAGTTATAGGATAGGAAGAGTTAACTGGAACATAACTAAAGCAGGGTTGCATATTATGCAAAGAAATCAGCTAGGGACAATAAATGTTACTATAAACTCTCCTTGCTCTTGCCAATCCTGTTCGAGAGGACCCAACATAATGTATGTCACCATTTTCCTTTTTTCCAAGCCCCTTCCCTCCCTTATTTTGGCCTGTGTTGAGCTCATCTGGATACAGAAAGCTACTCAAAATTTTCCTCCTCAATCTTTTTCTCTGTTAGAGATGTCTCTTGTGGTCTCCGGAAATCCTTGAAATCCATTCTTTTGATCTGGCACTTCCAAAATGAGGAGTTCCTACTAGTCAGACCTATAAGGCTATGGGCAAGCTTTTTGTGGTGAAGGATGCATCTTTAATCTTCTGTCACCTTTTGTTCCCAGAGTCAGGTAGCTTCAAGCCATTAACATTGCTTTTCTTCAAGTGTGCCCCACGCTGCTCCAAGGTCCCTGTAGGCTACCCTTGTAACTAACTAGCTGCTAGCCAGTAAGCCACCTGGTAGCTCCCTGGGAGATCTGAGTTCCTGTCATTTTTGTCATTAATTTAGCTGTGTGGTCTTGGACACAAGGCTGTAGGATGAAGGAAATGGACTAGATGATTTCTAAATTCTCTTCTAATTCTAAAATTCTACTATTCTAAGATATCTTGCAAGATAACAAAAGATGACTGGTGTTTACATGGTGTTTTGATTTATAGGTATGTAGCATTTTAAGGTTTACAAAAAAGCTTTCCTAACTAAAAGTCTGCAAGGTAAGTAGTGTAATTATTATTATTAATATTATTTCCATTTTACATTAAAGTTACCCAAGGTCTTGTAGCTGTGGAATGATAGAATGAGGTTAAAACTAAGACCCTCTTATTACCTATTGCAGATATAAGTCGTTATACAGGGGTGAGATCCCCAAAAGTCCAGGGAAAAACGAATCTGAAACCAAAGAAACTGGAAAGGGGAAGTTGGAGGTGTGGGAACTAGACTAGGTCCCTCAAAGTTGAATAGATATCATTCCAGATCCTGGGTACCAGATTTCATTTGCTGGTATTAAAAAAACAAAACAAAACAACTGTTGATGGTATTTGATTGATGCTAGTTTCTGTGGCAAGTCACTTTGAGAAAAGAGCAGTGAATCCGGAACGAGGTGACCCGCTACTGCGATATTAGGCAAATCACTTTAGCTTCTCCGGGTTTGTTTCCTCATTCACAAAATAAGGAGGTTGATTATTATCAGGGGTTCTTAAAGTGGGGTCCTTGAACTGGTTTTAAAAATGTATCAGGGTAATTACATTTCAACATAATTTATGCCCTTTTTAATCGTTTTATTTTATGCACTTAAAAACATTTTCCTCAGAGGGGTCCATAACTTCGCCAGACTGAACACACAAAAAGGTCCAGTTTGACTCTGCCTTGCAGCTGGCCAGCGCTACTTGTGCTAAAGACACCCAGA
This sequence comes from Pseudochirops cupreus, assembly GCA_028627135.1. NCBI lineage: Eukaryota > Metazoa > Chordata > Mammalia > Diprotodontia > Pseudocheiridae > Pseudochirops > Pseudochirops cupreus. The sequence goes on along the minus strand of CM053581.1, from coordinate 509,772,881 downwards.
GAAGGGGTACTCCCTCCCTCCCCTGACCTTCCCCATCTTCTCCTACCCTTTCTGGTCCCATGCCCGGGAATGTTTCCGGGACAGTTAGTCGAGTAAGGGGGCGGGGCCCGAGTGGCGTCCTCGGGACTACAGTTCCCATAATGCTCTGGGCGGGCCTGTGCCGGGCGGGGGACGGGGTGGACAGGTAGGAGCGACCTCGGCGCCGCGCTCCCGGAAGTACTGGGGTGTCCGACATGGAGAGGCACCAGCGACGCGGTGAGTCGAGGGACCTGAGACCCCCTGTCAGTCCCATTCTCCCCACCCTGGCTGTGGCCCCAGGTTTTCCCACACCCTCCCGCAAACCTTTTAATTTTGAGGGTGTCTTTTGGGGTGGAAGGAGCTTCCCAAGGGGATCCCAAGTCTGGGGCTCGGTGATGGGGGGCGGGGAGAGGATAGGGACGTACAAGTGAATTTAGGGGTTCTAGGAAACAGAGGAGAAAAAAGGGATCTGGGGCTTGGTGGAAGGCCAGTTTGGGTTCTCTAAAAAGATAGGAAGCAGGGCTCCATAGGATGGGACTTGGAGTTTAGGGGTGAAAGGAGTTGTGTAGAGATGAATGGGGGGGTTGTTTAGGAGAGATGAATTAGGTCCCAAGGGCCATAGGGGCTTGGGCTTTGGTGATGGAAGGAATTTGTGTGGCATTGGGGGGGGGTGCGTTTAGGAGACTTGAATTTAAGGTTGCTTAGGAGATGGGATTTTGGCATTGGTGAAGAGAGGGATTGTATAGTGTTGGGGGGGGGGGGCACAGGAGTTTGAGACATGACTTGAGGTCCAAGAAGGTGGACTTGGGGTTTGGGAAGTTGTGTAAATTGGGGAGGGGTTTCAGGAGACAGGAATTGAGGTCCTAGGGGATGGGATTTGGGGTTTAGTAATGGGGGAGGAATTGTCTAGAGGTGAGTTTGAGAATTTTTGGCGACAGGAGTTGAGGTCCCAAGAAATGGGATTTGAGGTTGATGGGAGTGGTGTATCAAGTCAAATTTAGAGGCTTTTAGCCGACAGAAGAGAAGAGTAGAATTAGTGATGGGGGGGCATATGGAGGTGGGTTTGGAGGCTTTAAGATGCAGAGAAGTTGAGGGCAATAAATTAGGAGTTGGACTTTGGTGGATTGTTGGAGTGTTGCATGGAATAAAGTTGGGGAGCTTTAGAAGATCAATTGGGAGGCCTAAAAGTGGGATTTGAGGTTTAGTGATAAAAGAGCTGATTTAGAAGACAGAGGGCTTTAAAAAACAGCAGTGTTGAGGTACCAAAGGGTGGGATTTGGAATTTAGAGATGAGGAGTAGAAAGGTAGGTTTGGGGACTTTAGGAGACAAAGGAATTAAGGAATGGGGAGGAATATTGGGCAGGGACTGGAATTCAAAGAATTGAGGGTTGTTGTGAAGCTGGAGTTGAATGGGGAATGGAAGACTAGTGAAATAAGAGGGTTTTTGACAGGCTGATATCTCACTGGTCTCTTTATGCCCTCATAGCTCAGTAGCCTGGCCTAGGCAGGTGCCATGGCCCTGATTGAGGGGGTGGGGGACGAGGTGACTGTCCTTTTTGGGGCACTCCTCTGTCTCCTGGTGCTGGGCCTGGCCTGGATCTCTACACACACCTCAGAACAAGGTGATCTGCTGCCCCAGGACTCAGGGACCCCCTCCCCAACACAGTCCAGAGAGGCTGCAGTATCCACAGTCAGCAACAGCCAGGATGCTTCAGGATCTGAGGCCCCCACACTGAGACACCGAGTACCAAACTTACAGTCAGAGCCTGGCGCAGTATCCCCAGAAGCACCACCCCCCAGCTCTCAGCCAGGACCTTTGGTGCTTAGGCTGAAGTTCCTCAATGACTCTGAGCAGGTGGCTAGAGCCTGGCCACAGGATACCATTGGCTCCTTGAAAAGGTGAGTAGCAGGGTGAGAAATGAGAGGGGCAGGGAAGAAAATGCTGAGAGAATGGGTTGGAATCAGATAAAGAACCTTAGAGATCATTTCAGTTTAGTGGTATCAAACTCAAATAGAAGCAGATCCCTACAGGGACTAATTGACTTAAAAAACCACAAATTCACATCTATGTTGTATTGTATTTTTATTTTGATAAACACTTCCCAATTACATTTTAACCTGGTTGGAGGTTGCTAGTTTGACATCTCTGAGCCTGCCTAATTAGTAGAAGAATTTGGAGTCAAGCCCAGATCTCCTAATTCTAGCTCTATACTGGGCTGCCTCTCTCCAAGACAGTCTGGGCTAACTGGATGGAGAAGGGAAATGGGGGTGGTGGTTGGGTGGTGGGAACTGTTTCCTCAAGGCATAGGACTAGGATTGGCTGAGGCCTGCTCTCTTACCCAGGTCCCTCTCTCCTCAGGACCCAGTTTCCAGGCCAGGAACACCAAGTTCGACTCATCTACCAAGGGCAACTTCTAGGAGACGATGCCCAGACGCTGGGCTCACTTCACCTCCCCCCCAACTGCGTTCTCCACTGCCACGTGGCCGCCAGAGCAGGTCCCCAACACGTCGGCTGCCCACCGGGGTCAGAGACCGGCCCCTCGGGGTTGGGAGTGGGCAATCTGCTGCTCCCCCTGCTGCTCCTCATGCTGACACTGCTCTGGTACTGCCAGATACAGTACCGACCCTTCTTTCCCCCAACCGCCACCCTGGGCCTGGCCGGCCTCACCCTGCTGGTCAGTCTCCTGGCCTTCGCAATGTACCGCCGCTAGTGCCTGCCCGAGCCCAGGGCCAAAGCCAGCCCGGATCCCACTCTCCGAGGCACAGCGGGAGCTGCTGCCTCCCCCGGCCCGCAGCTCGGCCATGCCTCTTTCCCCTGCCCTGGAGCCCGGCTCTGCACGGAGAGCTGCGGGGGCCTGCAGAGCCCTCCCCATGTGACCAGCACTGCTCCCGGCTGGCTCCCGGGACTGCAGGCTCCCACTCCCCACTGAGAGCAGCGGCCTCCCAGCCGGGCAGCTGTTGCCCCTGCCTGGGGGTGCAGGGCATGCCCAAGCCTTTGGGCCCCCCGAACGCCCAGCCTGCCCACGCGCCGTGACAGTTGCCAATGACCCCCAGAGCCTGCCCGGGCTCGCTGGACAGGAGGGTGCCGCCACTCTGGTTCTTTGCATAGACTTCTATTAAACAAAAATGTGAATTCCCAGTCCTGCCGGGTGTGAGTTAACGAGGGTGAAGGGGCCCGGGGATGGGGAAGGCTGGCCCCTAACCAGGACCAGGAATGGGCCTGCACGGGGGGCGGGTCACCGGACCGGAGCCTATTTCCCCCCTAGAAAACGTGGGAGGGCGGTATAAGACTAGTTGCACTACCTACCTCACAGGGCTGTTGTGAGGGACGCGCGCTATATAAAGAAAAGCTGTTACTCTACGCTGGTTCGCCTTGGTCTTCGGGCAGACTCAGGAGGAGGGGGTGGGGCAACACGGCTGGAGAGAGCAAGGCCGGCCCCGCCCCTTTCCCCCCGCCCCGCCTCTGGGGCAGCGCCAGCCGCCCTGGACTCGCAGGGGCAGACGGGAGCCACGTCCTTGTAAGGTGGGGGATCCGTCTCGGGAGCGGTGACCGAGTGGCTGCCGGGAAGATGGCGGACTGGGCGACATCTGGCCTATGAGGGCCGGGCGCTGGGCGAGAGGCGGGCCCGTTCGCTGCTCCCCGCACTGCCCGGGGAGCCTAGGAGGAGCGGCGCCTTGGGCGGGGAAGGGACGGGAGGACGGCTGGGGCATCCCTTCCCTCCCCATCCTCTCGGTCTGTTTGCATCTGTCTCCTTCCTCAAAAAGGGCGGGGGCGGGGAGTGAAGCGCGACTTGAACCCAAAGACCCTCCTGTAACGTGGGAGAACTCCCGAGGCCCCGAGTTCGCATCCCAGCTCTGCTAATGCCTGTCTGGGAACCTCGGGCTAATTATCTCCCCACTCTAGGCCTCAATTTCCTCCTGGGCCCCTGCCAGCTCCAACTCTGAGCCTGAAGGCTGTTATAAACGTAGATTGATTGAGGAGAGGACAGGGTGGAGAACGTGGGATAGTGGGGAAAAAAAGCCCAGGGGTTTGGCCTAGTGAGTTGAGGTCCGGGCTGTTAATTTATTTCTCTTAGGTCAGGGCGAACAGTTCTCTTCGATTTGCCCCTCTGTAAAACAAAGGAGCAGAACGAGGTCATCCTTAGGATCCCTTACGTCATCGGTGCCACCCGTTTGTGATGCGGTCAGGACCCGCCTCCCTCCCCTCGGTTGTGTTCCTCATCTGGGGGATTGTCTCTTTAAGAACCCTTCTAGGTGCCTGTGACAGGATTGTTCTGCCCCTCCGAGATGGCTTTATAGTTTTAAGTGTTCTGAAAATAGTAAAGGATAAAATGCTTTTGAATTTAGGGGGCTCCTTTCGCATACCTATTAACGTGTTTTATCCTTTTAACAAACTAAAACAAGGAGATGGCATTTGCCTCCTAAGGTCACACAAATGGCAGAACAAGTTCAAACCCTGGCCAGAGAATCCTCACCCACCACCGCCTACCTGGGTTTCCCAGCTGACTGACTTGTGCAAGCCCTGGATGAGCAGTCTAAAGTAAACCCCCTCCAAGAATCACCCCCTTGATTGTGGTCAGTGTGGGAGCTAACTTCCAATACCATCAGATCTGGTACCCCAACTATTTAACAGAGGCAGCAAAGGAGACAAAATCCATTCTGACTGGGTCAGAAGAAAATGTGGGGCAGCCCATCCTTTGGTGTTGAGCTCTGGACTAGGGGGCATCCTGTGACAAATTCTTAACCACACAGGCAAAGCCTTCCACCTCATCTCTTAGGCAAACCTTATTCCTACCACCCTCAAATCTTCTTGGCATAGTTCCTGGGTTATGCAAAATCTGGTCCCACCCTACCTCTTCTAACTCATTCCCATTATTAACCCTTTGCTCAGGCCAGGCTGACCTGTGCACCAAATATGCTACATCCATCCCCTCCACAATACCTCAGTTCATAGCCTCTGACATTCTTCTGCCTACAGAGATCATCCCTATCCTTCCAAACCCATATTAACTCCTGCTTCTTATGTGTAACCTTCAGTTATTTCCAACCACAATGATCTATCCCTCTGAATTCCTAGCACTTTTCTCCATTTAAACCATTTTGAATAAACTCATTTGGCTCTTAGTCACTGCCTTGTGAACTTGTGTTGTCTTATGTTTTGGGTTTTTTTTTTTTTGCTTATCTTCCCACAGAACACTGAATCACCCTCAGTAGTACGCAAAAAGTGGACAAACAAATGAATAACCATTTTCCTACTTCTGCCACAACTGGAGTAGTGTAAAAGCCCCTAGGGCAGATGAATTATCTGTCTGGTGACCAGTAGTTTATGTGATTCCTGTAGGCTTTTAGCCTAGGAGGTGAGGATTGCATTTCCTGCCACTATCAACTCCTTTCACTGTTAGCTTTGCTATCTTCTTCCCCATTATATATTATATTTACCTAACTTTAAGTCAGGATGATGCCTAGATCTTGTGATCCCAGGGAAAAGGCCAGGGCCAGGGAAAAGGCCACACATGCCAGTAAGTTATAATTTCTTCATGTCTTGGGCATGTCCCCACAGGTCTTGAGAAGGCAATTATCATTTGTATACATATGGATCTTAGGATACCAAGGTCCCCACTCCCTAAAAACATCAAGTGTCCATCTTCCCCTAGCACACCATGCTAGGGAAAGTCCAGGTGGGCATGGGAAGCTGGCTTTTAATCAAGATAAAGGAACAGAAAGGGGAGGTGTTGGGGATTAGATAGGGACCAATCCTCGTAATGCTGTATCAAAAGGCAGAAGTTCCAAATATGTTCAGGCCCGCCATATTTTATTCTATCAGATGTCAGATTTTTTTCCCCTAGAAAGAACCTGTAGTTGAACCTTTTTACTTAACATAAGAGGAAAGAGGCTCAGACATTAAAATGACTTGCCTAAGCTTATATGGTCAGTTACCGGCAAAGCCAATACTTGAAGCTGTGTCTCCTGAATCCAAGGTTCTTTCCACTCTCAGTATACTTTTTCCCCTTTTCCGTACTCATAAGGAAACAGTGGCTCAAAGTCATGAGCAGTTGCTGACAGAAAGGAAATCCTGACAATGATGGTGCCACCAGGCTATACTGAACAGGCAAAAGGAATTCTTAGGCACTGGGCTGGGTATAGGGATCCAGGGATGAGAAGCAGATTTTGCTTTTCTAGTTATGGTGTCTGAGGAACAAAAGCAATATTCATGGTGTATGGGGAGGGTGATGGGGATTGTGCCCCAGGGATAACATTTTTCACATATCCCCTTTTTGCCTATAAAATATTTCACCAAATTCCTCATACTCCTGTCTAAACAACCAGGTGTATAATGCCTAAAACAAAGGCGCTCAGCTTGTCCCTTTCTCTAACAGCTGTCCAGATGTGGACATGGAATCTCTGCAAAGGCTGCCTTTGGTCCATGAAGTAAGTAGAGAAACACTCCTGTTTTGGAGTATGAAACCACCTACCACCTACAGAGAATGAATGAGGTACCATTTCTCTGTGGTTTAGTTTCTCATTAAAGTCTTTCCTGGTCATATGTATGATTTCTGGGAGCCTGTCCTCTCTTCATTCATTCTTCCCCTTCCCCCACTGAAGCATGGAGCCAGGCAAACTGGGGTGGGGTAGGGGTGGGGCGGGGAAGAGAGGCAAAGCACTTTACTGCCAGGGGAGGACTTTAAATTATTCACTTAAATAAAAATGAGGGGTAGGGCAATAGAGGAGGACCTGTATCCCCTACCAAGGCCCCTGATCCTTCTGTCCATCTGTCCCTCAGTCCAGCACCCTACACCGGCATAGGCATCTCGTTATACTCATCCACGCCCTCCCTCTCATCAAACACCGGCTCAGCTTCATTAGCATCCAGCTGTAGAAAAGAGAAATCAAAGTCAGGGGAAGGAAAAACTGTTTCAAAGTTGAAATTTTTCCACAAATCAGTTGTGAAGGGACATGGGAATTGCAAAGTTTAAAAAAAAAGGCTAGAGGCTTGAGAGTGGATTAGTCTTGTGGAAAGGTGAAGGAATTAGGGACTAAGGTTGGGGAGGGGGGTCTTACGCATTTCATCTCTCGCTCTGTGAAGATTCGTGTGAGCAGCACCATACGAAGAGGCACTGTGAGGATGAGGATGAAAGGGAAGGCAAGAGAGGCGGCTGTGGACATGACAGCCCAGAGCAGGGCCAAGCACAGGAGCTGCAAGGCTGTGAACAAGTGCATTCGAAGGGTCCGAACCTGCAGAAAATGGGAGAAGGTGGAACAGACTTAGAACCTGAGTCTTGTTGCATTCCGAGATAGATTCTTCTACTTATCTGGTAGGGTGCCTGACAGGCCATTACCACTGGAGAACCAAAGCTTGATAGTGACTTGATGTCAGCTGATGATAGCTAATAATGAGAACAGGCAAGAGACTGATTTTTTTACTGTGACATCAAGATGGGAAGAGTGGCTGGAAAAGCCTAAATGAAAAAAAGAAGTAGATGGAAATGGGGCCAGGCGTAAGGAGAGGGGGCCTACCTTCTTGACATAGGTGACATCAGGGTGGTGCTTGGGTGGCATAAGCAACAAGTGTAGCCGTTCATAGAACTGGATGCCATTTAGGGAGGTCACACCCATATACAAGAAGATCCCAAAGAGTACAGCCAAGGGGATCTGACGAAGCAGGTCCCCAATCACCATGGAGAGGCCTGAGGGGGGGAAGAAAGGAGAACATATAGGGAAAGGGCTTACAACAGCCCCCCACACCTTGAGAAAGTGCTGAGCCATAAAGTCATGAAAGGTGAAACGTACCCACGAGCACAGCCACTAGTAGCCCTGTCACCCGCTGCTCCTTGACTTCCTGGATCTTGGGCTTGTCTCCTGGTGCCACAGCTTTGCTCATAACAGTAAGTGCATTAGCATGTGTGACGGAGCGGACGGTAGCAGCAGCCAGCCAAGGCAGGCCAAAGAGGGCGCAGAGACCTCCCATGCCCACAATCAGCAGCAGGTCCAGGTGAAAGCCAGAGCCTTTCTGCAGCATGCGTTCCTTTTTGGAGATAATCAGCCTAGGAGTAGCAAAAGGAGGAGGGTCACTTCCTACTTACTGTCCCTTATGTATAATAGGAGAGCTGGGTTCTAGATCCTAGCTACCTGGTATCTCTTCATCTCTCATTCCACCCATCTAATCACCTACCCTGGATCATCCTTCCTTCAAAATGTTACAAAAGCCTGTTCCTTTCAGTTTTTAATATGAACATCCTCTTAGTCCAGGGTACTCTCACGCAGGCCTAGGTTTGCCCATCCAGTCTGTCCTGCACAATGCTGCCCTTAGCAGTGTAAGCATGGACAAGTCACTTATCTGATCTATCTTAATCTCCTCACCTGTAAAGTGGAGGATAAGGGTAGGGTTGGACTGAATTGCATCTAAAATTCTTTCTAGCTGCTTCCTTGACATTTTTGACATTATGTCACAACTTCTCCACCAGACCTTTAGTGATTCGCCAGTGCCCAGTGAATCAAGTTCAAAGTCATTGGTCTGGTAACTAGGGCTTCCATTATTTGGCTTCAGTCTAGCTGTTGCACCATATTGCTAACTTCCATGGATCCTGCTCCATTTAGACCTGTCTGTCCCCAGCTGCTCAGGTACATCTTCCCATGTGAATCCCTCAAATTCAGACTCACGTTGTGATCTGAGTCTCCATGAAGATGAGGATGAAGACAAGGATGGCAGGAAGAAAGCTGGCAATCATCATCCAAACCGGAAAGTCCCCATTTTTGCCCAGTGGATGAATGATCCAGCCCCGTTTCTCAGGGGCTGTCACTGAGAACCCACTAGGCACACTCAGCTTCTGCAAAGGCAGAGGTCAAGGGCCATGAGGAGTTTGGAAGAGATCGACAAACATCAACAGTCTGCAGTGTTCCAAGATAAATAACCAATAAGCAGAAATAATCAGTTTTAACAGGGCATGTGGAAGTCGCAGGGCAAGGAGAATTATGGAGTTCTTAAGATCTTCTTAAGATGGATGTGCACATCCATCTCCCCTCTCACCTGGGTGTAGGTGTCTTCAACACTGTAATCCACCAGCACCATGATGAGAATTGCAATGGGAACCCCAAAGTCTCCAATCACTCTTCGGATCTGGATGGAGGAAGAGTGCAGGCTCAGAAAACATTAAAAAAAATCTACTCCACTTAATGTGCCTCCAGAAAGAGGCAATCTGGGAGATAAGAATATTAACTTCCTAGACTTTAGCCACCCATATCTCCAATGCACAGAGCCACGTACCCTCCCTGGGAAGAATCTGCTGTTCTTGAACTTTCGAAGGAAAAAGGCAATGAAAAAGGTCCCAGCCATCAGCACGAGGGACAGCAGAGCTGTATTGGGCTGACCCTTCAGTCTCCGTGCCTCCTTCTCACTTGGTGCACTACCATTTCTCAGCACCACCATTACTTCTGTCCATGTTTTATTCTCGACCTCTACTGGCTCCGAGCCGTTGGAGACAATGCAACCATGGAGTGGGTGTTCCTGGAAGATCTGGGAAGATGGAAGGAGGAAAAAACTTAAACCACCCTCTAGTTGTTTACTGAATACCTACACCTTCCCCTACCCTCCAGGACAGATTGGTTAGGGGAGATAACACACACTGGACAAACAGAAAGTAGAGGACAGATTAAGATCAACAGATGAAAGGGGAGAGTCGGATTAAGAGCAATGGAAGGTCAAGAAGGGGAAAGATTATTCTGAGCCAAAGTTGTTCAAAGGCTCCTTGGAAGAAATGGGACTTAGAACACTCAATTCAACATTAAGAAGTGCTTACTATACTTAGGATGCTACGGTTAGGGGAACTTAGGGGAGTCACAGATAACAGTCTTCCTTCTCACAGAGAGTATACTGTCTAGTAGGAAAAATAAAGATATGCACCCAAACTATAATATGAAAGAGAAAATTTTGGGTGCATGAAAGATATACAAAGTATTGTGAAAAAATTAAGAAGGAGATCATTTTTGGCTGGAGCAAGAGGCTAAAATCAGAAGTTTTATGAAAATGACATTTGAGCTGGGCCCTGAAGGACAGGTAGACCTGAAGAAAGGAGATAAAGGAAAACTCCCAAATAAAGGATCTGGTGGGTTTAAGGTCTCTGGAGCTACCCTTTAGGTCTGCCAAAATCAACATTTCCTCCAGGTTTACAACCCCTGCTCTGGCTTTGCTTCTTTCCCTACTCAGCCTTAACCTTTATAATCAGCCATTTCAGCCTTGTTCTTGCCTCCAACTTTTGTATCTGTGTTTTTCTGTTACGCCAGCCTGCTAAACAATCAACCCCCAGGATCACCTGAACCATTTACCTTCTCTGCTCCTATTCCTAACTGTGCACACTTGGTCCACTAGGAATTCATGCTGTGTGAAGATGCACAGCCACTCAAAATGAGTTATCTCTTCCCTGCCCATTAACCACAGCCACGCAAAACTTCTACCCCCTTCAAACCCAGACTATGTGTCCTACCCACTGTTGTGTGGCATAACTCACTGAGGCGATCTACTAAGTCCACTGGCCTTTATTCTGTCATCACTCTCACTGACCTCTGCAATGTCTGATCCGGTTAAACATTCCTTGCTTCTTAGTAGTCTCTCTTGCCCTGGCATCCATGACAATGAATTTTCCTGCTTCTTCTTGCTTACTCTTCTGTGCCCAGGCTTCGTCCCCAACCCTCTTCCCTCTTTACACCATCATTACCTATACATTATCATGCCTTTACTTATTACATCCATACCGATGCCTTCCAAATCTATTTCCAGACCCAATTTCTTCTTGAAGCTCTAGTACTTTATTTCCAATTGCCTGTATATCTTCACCTTGCCATTACCTCAAACTCAAAATCTCCAAAACTGAATTCAGTCTTGTACCACCCATCATCCTAGTCTCCCAGGTTTTTCTTCCCTCACTGCAGTCTCTCTGTATCTTTCTATCTATCCATTTTCACCACCCAGGTTCAAGTCCTCCTTACCCACTGTCTAAACTATTTATCAGAACCTTGTTACTTGTCTGACACCAGTGTCTCTGGTCTCTCATCCACCCATCACATATGCCAATGTAATCTTTCTTATGTAAAGGCCTGACTGTTTCACTTCCTTGCTCAAAAACCTTTAGTGGCTTCCTGCTAATATAGTACATACCCCTTGGCCTGCCATCTTGGCTCCAGCCTACCTTTCCAGCCTTACTAGATACCATTCCTTTTGATAAAGGTTGCAGTTATGCTTTCTGTTTATTCATGCAAGGAAGTATAGCAACAGCATCCAGAGATTAGGGGACCAAGACACTTAGGGAGTAGGTAGATCTCCATGGGGAGCCAGCCTCTTCCCACTAACTGAACTTCAAAGAGATCCCCACTGAAAAAGGGAGCTACTCACCTTGATCAGCTTGAAGAAAGTCTCATAGATGAAAATGAGGGAGATGAGAAAGGCAAAGATCTCCTGGGTAAACCGGGAGACGAAGCGGACAAGGAAGCTGCCCTCTAGTGCCACCATCAGCAGAGCCAGAAGCACCAGCCAAAACCCAATCCACACTCGGCCCACCAGGTACTCCAGACCATTGGAGCTACAAAACTGGGCAAAGGAGAAGGAAAGATGCTGTAGCTCAAGTCAAAACTGGGGAAGCTGTGAGAGAAAGAGAGAGCGCCTCTCTGTCCCTGTGATGTAGGTGCTAGGCTCATTCCCAATATTTTACAGATTAGGACACTGAGGCTCAGGGACAGTAAGTGACTTGTCACTCAGCTTTAAGGGTCTGAGGCAGAATTCCAATCTAGATAATTTTCATTCCAAGCCCAGGCTTCACATCCATTATGTCACAGAAGGTAAGCAAGTAATCAGTACTTCATAGAGAACCTCTAAGCCTTGTTTCTACACACCCCTGATACAACCCTCGAAAGCCTATAATTAATCTTACCGAGAAGAATGCTTCCTCGAAGACCAGCAGAGGTCCAGAAAAGCCAATGACGAGCAAGGGTTGGGCACCCAGCAGGCAGAAAATCACACCCTGGAGAGCTGTGGCCATGATCAGCTCAGATACACCAATGAGATCCTCTGTCTTTTCTCCTGAGATGGAAAGAGATGCAAGTGCTGAGGATCCAAGGATCCCTCCCAAATCTCCATCATGATCAAGGTCTACGGATTCTACTTTCTTAATCTCTTCTGTCACCACTGTCACCACTACCCTCAGTCCCCAACTTACCAAGTAGCCCCCCAAAGGTGATGGCAGGGGACAGGGCAGCAAAGTAGATGAAGATGACAGCTGCCAAACATTGAGGGTCCAGTGCATCTCGGAAGTCACTCAGGTAGTGAGGGTAACGGCGTCGCACATCCCGGATCAGTCCTCCAAAGGGCCGGCCAGTACGCCGAAGAGGATCATCATCATCTACTCCCCCTGATGCTTCTGCCATCTGTAGGAGTGCTACAGTCCCGGCCTCCGTCAGGGACCTCCCTTCCACCTGAATCCCTGACTCCTGGTCACCCACACATTCCCTATTCTGATGCAGAAACCTTTAAACTCTAAAAAGCCTCACTTGTTCCCTAAGAATACACCTTTCCTCCAACATCCCTGCCCACCTTGTCTTCTGGAATCTAGGGATTCCCTTTCTGAAACATATCCCCAAACATCTGCATTAGAACTCTGCCCTTCCCTAAATCCACACTTTAGTCACATCCTCCCCACTTTTCAGTAACATGCCCCATTTTGGCCACAACCTTATGCCTACTCTAAAACTGCCCAGACCCTCGTATGCTCACCCTGAGATCCCCTCACAGTCATTTCTCCCATCTCCCTTCCAGCCCGGCCCCCGTACCTTTGTCCTGAGGAGATTTGGGCTCCAGCCCAGCACCCGTGGGCAACAACCGCCCCTGCTCCTCACGCTTCTTAAGCATCTGTCGCTGGAAATGGGCAACAGATTTGAGGAGCTCCTCGCCCTGCACCTCTGATGGTGGCAGCACCACGCTGCAGTCCAAGAAGGCATTGATGGCTGTCAGCAGATCTTCCCTCTCATCCGCCAGGTAGGCTGCCTCATGGAATTGCTGCCAGGAGGGGAGAGCACGGGCACAGAAAGAAAACCAGAGCATCAGTACACCACCAGACATTTATTAGACAGCTTCTGCGTACAGAGCTCGGTTAGGCACAAGGGCAGGACCAAGGAACCCTTCTAGTGAAATCAGTCAGTGGGCACAAGGGGGAAAGGAAAAAGCCAACCTTGTTTGTTGGATTCTCAGCTCCCTGAGCACAACATTTATGTTTGATTCCCCTAGGTTGTTGCCAGTGTTTTAAACTTATGTATCAGTTAGATGAATGCATCCTTCTGGGGTCAGAGGTTGACTTGTAAATGCTGTGTCGTGGGGGGCAAGGGGAGGATAGAGTAGGCTGACCTTGTCTGACATGAGGGTGGAGATAGAGCGGCCAATCTCGTGGTAGTCCATGTTGGCACTGCTCGGGCCCAGCAGCAAGAAAAGGAAGCGCACAGGCACAGGCACCTCAAGTACTGCGTCCAGCTCAGCTGCCTCCCGAAGCCTCACAAAGGCCATGGTGGGACGCGACAGGAACTCAACACAGCCTGACAGAAAGCAGGGGGACACGGGGATGGAGGTAAGGATCAGAGGAGGCAGGGCAAGCTCCCCCATCATTCTGGGGAAATGGGAGGGGCGACACAGGACATGGAGCCCACAGGGAAGGACATGAGGAATAGTACCCCAGAGGTAAGGACAATAATTCCTCAGTTCATGGGGCAGACAGAATTATGACACTATTATTACTTGATGAGAGCACACCAATTTACAGAGGCAGTGACTACATGCATTATCATTCTTATTTTACAAATGATGAAACTGATGTTCAGAGAGATCCAGTGGGTTATGAAGCAGCTGGGACTTCTAGTCCCAAGTTCAGGGTTCAGTGTGCATGATTACCTGGGGTGGGAAAAGCATAAAGTGGGGGCTGGGAAAGGAAGCCTGTGACTCTGAAAGGCAAAAGGGAAGGAACAGACGCTCAAGGGAGAAGCATGAGAAAGGATGTATCTACCTGGGATGAGAAGTGAAAGGGGGTGATCAAAAAAAGGGGAAAAAATACCTATTTGTACAAGGGTATTTATAGCCGCTCTTTTTGTGGTGGCTAAGAATTGGAAACAGAGGGGATGAACTGGTGAATGGCTGAACAAGTTGTAGTATATTATTGTAATAGAATACTATTGTGCTGTAAGAAATGACAAGCAAGATGATTTCAGAAAAACCCAGACAGAATTACATGAACTGAATGAAGTGAGCAGAACCAGGAAAACATTGTATACATTGACAGCAATACTGGACAACAAACAACTGTGATTAATTTACCTGTTGTCAGCAATACAATAATCCAAGACAATCCCAAAGGACTCATGATGAAAAAATGCTATCTGCCTCCAGAGAAAGAACTGATGGAGTCTGAATACAGACCAAAGCATACTATTTTTCATTTTTTTGTTTGTTTTCTTCCACAAAATGACTAATATGGAAATGTTTTACATGTTTGCACATGTATAACTTCTATCAAATTGCCTGCCATTTCAGAGAGGAAAGGGAGAGAGAATTTGGAACACAAAATTCAAAGAAAAAATGTTTAAAGTTGTTTTGACATATAATTGGGGGAAAATATTATTTTAAAAAAAGTAAAAGGGGGGTGTGTGTGTTCAGTATTCAGAAGCATAGATAAGAACCAGGAACTATATATTCTAAGAAGAACAAAGAAGTTACCAGAAGGAGAAGCAGGTGCAGAGGGGAGACACCCCCAAATCACCGATTCCTCAAGCCTAAATCACATCTCCCTGTGAGCCCCCCCTCCCTTACCAAGCTTGAACCCCTCATACCCACGAGCACCACAGTGGCCTCTGCGTTCTCAGGAATTTTTTCCAGCAGTTTCAGCTCATGCTTGGACTTAGATCGGGTAATGCCTGCAGGAGGGGCAGCCGGAGGCAGTTCCCGCTGGGGCGGAAGAAGAAAAGGAGGGAAACAGCCTTAGTCCACCTGCCTCCCCCACGACATCGCCTGCCAGAACTCATTGTCCTTCTCTTCCCTCTTGGGAGATAAGCGCCCTCACAATATTCCTGTGAAGGTAAGCTGTATGGCTGGCCCTGTTGGATGGGTGAGGAAACCAACACCCACAAGTGGTTGTTGCTATTAAATGAAATAATGACCCACAATATGTATTCTCACTGCTATAATTCCAAGGTTTATGAAACACCTCTCACAACATCCCTGCGAGAGGAATAATGCATCACTGCCTCATTTAGCAGATGCAATGACTCGTCCAAAGCTGCTCGTCTGGGACCAGGCAGCTGCGTGGCTCAGTGGATAAGGCACTAATTAGTGCTGGGAGTCACAAGGTGTGTGACAAGGGGCCAGTCATTTAACGTTTCTGTGCCTCAGTGTCCTCAACTAGAAAATGAAGACAATCCCCCCACGTTCTTCACAGGGTTCAGAATTAGATGAGATTGGCATGTGTAAAGTGCTCGGCCCGTGTCCAGAGGCTGGCTGTCATTGTTACTAAAACGGGGCCTCCCAGCTCCTTTCCTCTTCCCTCCTCCTCTTGTCAGGGTCGACTCAGCCTTCCCGGACTTGGCTCACCTCTTTCTCTACCTCCAGGCGGGTCTCAGGAACTCCCCCAATCAAAGGCTCAGTGACATGGGGGTCACTTTCAGCCCCCTGGCCATGGTGATGCCCGAGCAGGGACCCCAGGGAGCCAGCAGAAATGTTCCGGGGAAAGGAGAAATCTTTCTCATCACTTGGATGGCTGATAGGGAGAGAAGTAAAGAGATAAGGAAACCTAGGAGGTTGTGGATGTGGAAGAATGAAGGGGAAGAGGGAGGGGAGAAGCTTGGCAAGGATGACTGCACAGAAGGGAACATTTTCTGTACAGTGTGTGGATCCTTGGGTTTCATTAGCATCTCTCAATGTACACTGGTGAGAAGAATGGATTTTTAGGAGGTAGGGACAGGAATCAGAAGGATTCTCAATGGAAAGGGGGTAGGGGAAGGAGTACCTCTATAACTTGGGGGCAGGGCAGAGTTTTATCTCAGAACTACTTACCTGTGTTTCAGCAGCAGGGCCCGAAGCACATTTGCTCGGTCCTCAGCCTTGATCTGGTCAGAGATGACCATCTGTTCTACTACCTGGTGTGCAACCCCGGGCAGTGTCTGCTGATCCAGATCCAGGAGAACAGCCCCTGGAAGAGTGCAAAAGGGAAGCTGGGGATACTTTGCTAAAAGAAAAGCCCTCCACCCTTCACTCTGAGCCGACTTTCTTTGGTTGTTTTTCTCTGTATTAGCATCATGTAGCTTATTTTCCTAGTTCCGCTCATTGTACTTGCCATCAGTTCACAGAAGCCCCCTCCAGTTTTCTCTAAAACTGTCCATTTGATTTCTCAAGGTACAATAATATTCCATTACATTCCCATGTCACAATTTGTTTAGTTATTCTCTGATAGGAAAACATCTCCTTAATATCCAACTTGAGTCTCACAACAAAAAGAGCTGCTATAAATAAATATCTTAATTCATGTAAGTTCTTTTCCTTTCTTTGATTTCTTTGGGAGTATAGGCCTAATAGTGATTTAGCTGGGTCAAAGAGTATGTACAGCATAGTATAATTTGGGGTCTAATTCCTAACTGCTTTCCAGAATGGCTAGACCAATTCACAACTCCACCAACAGTGTATTAGTGTACTCGCTTTCTCAGAACCCCTTAAATAGGTCATTTTCTTTGTCATCATTGCCAGTCTGATTTGCATAAGGTAGAAGCTCAAGTTTAATTTGCATTCTTCTAATTATTAGATGAGTAACAAAGTATTTTCATATAATTATTGACACCTAGATTCCCTTCTTTCAAACATGCCTGTTTATATCCTTGGCCATTTATCTATTGGGGGAATGGCTTTGTCTTACAAATTTAAATCATTTCTTTATAAATCTCAGATTTGAGACTTTTGTCAAAGATATCTGCTGAAAAAATCTGCCCCCCCTTGCCAATTTCCTGTTTCCCTTCTAAATTTAACTCCATTAGATTTTGTTTCTGCCAAAACTTTTATTTTTATAAAATCAAAACTGTCCATGTTATCCCGTGTGATACTCTCTTCATTTGTTCAGTCGTAAACTCTTCCATATCCAGAGATCTGAAAGGTAATTTCTTTCTTGTTCCCCTAATTTATGATGTGACCTTTTATATTTAGGTCATACAACCATCCATTTAGAGTTTATCTTGGTATTTGGTGTGAGGTTTTGATCTAAACCTAATTTCTACCAGACTGTTGTAAGTGAGACCTTCCCCCAGTAACTGGGCTACTGTTTGTTTATTTCAATTCCCCTGATCCAACTTGTTTTTTTTGAAAAAAAAAAACCAATACCAAAAGAAAAAAAAAGAAATAATGTGGTACGTGGGGGTTTTTTTGGAGGGGGGGAAGGCAGGGCAATTGGGGTTAAGTGACTTGCCTAAGGTCACACTGCTAGTAAGTGTTAAGTGTCCGAGACCACATTTGAACTCAGGTCCTCCTGACTCTGGGCCATGCTCTATTCACTGCACCACCCAGCTGCCTCATTACCACATTATTTCAAAGATGACCACTCTGTTGTATTTTGAAATCCCCTTCCTTCTCACTTTAGATTCTTTACCTTTTGTTGCTCCATGTTTTTTTTCTAGCTTTGTAAAATATTCATTTGGCCATTTTATTGGTATAGCACTGAAGGGAGTATATTGGCTTGACTTATTCATCAACAATCAATGTTTCTCAAATCACTGGGGTCTTTATTCCTACAAAGAATGTTTCCTTGTTAGATGCATCTAGTTCCTACTAGTCTTTGTAAACATACTCCCAAAGATTTTATTGCTCCTATAGTTATTCTGAATGGAACTTTTTTTCCCAGCTTTTTTTTGCTAGGTTTTGTTGATAATCTAGAGGAATACTGATGATTTATGTGGATTATTTATATCCTCTGACTTTTCCAAGGTTACCTTCTCATTTTTCAGTTGACTCTCCAGGGTTCTGTTATCTGTTTAATTTGCATCAATCTTAACAGGCTTAGTCACCTGGTTTCCAAGCCCAAAGCAAATCAGATGCAGCAAATTAGAAAGTGGGCTCACTGGCAGAGACAAGCACCCTGACGGCAGCAAGGGCAGCCAGCAACCAAAAGTTCAGAGCCTGGAGTTATTTAGTGTAGCGTAGAGCTAAGCACTCCCAGATTATAACACAGAATTACAACAAAAGTTCACAATTATGACTGAGTTATCAAGAAATTGTTAAATTATATTTGGTATCCTCCACTGAAGAAGGCAGAGGAGTATGTACTCCAGTTTAGAAAAAATCTCCACCAAAATGGTTAAATACAGTCTTGTTGCTTAAAGCCTTGAAGTTTCATTTATCTAGAAATTTCATTGATGCAGAAACAGCTTGTTCTGTGACAGTGTCTGTCAGATAAGTGAGGTGTTACAGAATCATTAATATTCCCTACCCAGAACCAAACAAATAAGAATGCATGAAAAACAGAAAAATCTACAAAGGGACTTGCTGACATTGCAATACGCATGTCACAACACAACAGAGATGTCCCATGCTCTCCTGGCTTACAGAACTCACAAGTTATCTAGTTAACATTTGGCATTAAGCATTACAATCATCAAGAGAGTTGCTTATTGATGGGGGGGAGGGTGTGGGAATGCACAAAGTACAAAGATTGAAAGGGAGGAATCATGGATGGTTAGTTTAAAATGGACCAGAAGTATCACACCAAACCTACAAGATGGAAGTTGGAAAACCTGTGAAGGCTGGTAAGACAAGTAAAGAGGGTTACCATGAGCCAGGGTTCTCCGAAGTTCTAGCAGACTTCGGAAAGAAAGTGAGGCTACATGGGGCTTTCCCCATCTGTCGGTCTCCTCCTCCACATCCTCCTCAAACTTGATCCAGCGAGCTGTTTCCCTCCACTGAGGCTCCTGGTTTTTGTCCAGCAAGAGCTCATTCAGCTCCACAAACACCTGGGAGGGTGAAGAGGTTTTTGCAATCTATCAAGCTATAATGGTGAGGTGACTTTGTGTACCGGGCTTACTGGGGGGTAGGGATGGGAATAGTCAGATGGTATGGGATTGAGAGGCCTGCTGTTCCTGTTTACCTTTGCATTGGGGGTGGAAAGAAAACTAGGTTGGGAAGCCTGTGCCCTGCTGTCACTAAGTAGACGTGTTCTTGGACTAGTCAAAAGATTCTGTCCCTTGATTTTCTCACTGCCACCTAAGGAAAAGTGCCACCTGTCCTACTTACTGACATTAGGTAGTTGTGAAGATCAGGTGAGCACAAAAGTGGATATGTTTTGAAAAATTAAACACGTAAAGAATGGTGGGGTAAAGATCAGACAAATCTGAGGCCAGGTGTGTTACCTCATGGGGCTGGTGGGGAGGCCGGGGTCGAGTTCGTGGTGTAGGGCCAGGTTCTCTCCCCTCTCTGCCCCCCTGTACAGGTCCCTTGGCATTCTTCCTCACTAAATGACGCCGCACACCTGGGACATCCTCAAACCGGTGACCTGTGAGGAATGGAGATTGGGGTGGATGTGTATGGAAGCAGTTGATAAAGTGTGTGGGGGAGTGGGGAGTGAAAGGGGGAGGCGTGTTTGAAGGTTCAAGGATAAGAGAGAAAGGCTGGATTATTCTACTACTCCTGCCCCCAGCATTCTAGACCATAACCCTTTATTTCCTGGTGGGTTTCTCCAGATCTAGTTCTATCTCTGAAGCCCTCCCTATTAGCAGCCCGCTAGAGTTCTCACTTTTCATGAGGTCCAGGTCAGCAGTACCCAGGGTCTGGGCTTCACTCTCATCTGTAGGCACCCGGGGCAGCAATGCCTGCTCAGCCCCTGTCATGCTCCCAATTCTGCGCCGCTCCTGAAGGTTGTAGCTTCGGTGCCCAGGTTGGGCCTTAGCAGGAGCACGACCTGAGGCTCCTCCATCCTCTCCCCCCACAGCAACTCCAGATGCTTCTTCTGTTGGAGCCCTGGGACAAATAAACAACATGTAAGCCACCCCTCTACCCTCACTGCCATATATACTCCAGTCTTGGGACAAAGGAAGCTGATAAGATGACAAAAAATGAGAGGCAGCTATGTTACTTCCAGCCATTCCAGACATGGGACAAAGCCAATTTCCACCTGTAGCAGCCTCTTGATTACAAAACATGGCAAATTAGCACAGCAGCTTAATCCAGATGCAAATATTACCCTGGGCCTGTTTTTATCAATCCCAGATTCTACAATCTGGCCCTAATCTACCTGTCTCAACTTCCCCCACCAACCCCTTGACCATAACTCCAAATGTTACCATTGTTCCTACAACTGTGCTTGTGCTGTTTCCTTTTCCGGAGGGGCCTTCCCAACCTGCTAAGGTATTCTTAAAGGCCTAGCTATAAATTAACGTTTGCAAAGCCCCTTGTGGATCTCATTTTATCCTTAAAATACCTTTGGGAGGTAAAGAGACTGAGACAAAGGGAGGCTTTGTGACACACCCTAGATCACACAGTAAAAGTGTTTGAAGCAGCTTTTGAATTTAGGTCCTGGGTATTAGTAAGGCCTTCTCTGCTCTTGGAGCCAACCCCCATGCATCTCCCTTCTCTATATCCCTATAGCTTTGTAGTTTGTAACATAGAACACATGCTCTGGGACTTTAATGAGGCAGGTAGGTTGCAGCCCAAGTGCCAAGCTTGGAGTTAGGAAAAAGTGTTCAATTTTGGCCTCTATCTGTGTGAGCCTGGGAAAACCATTTAACCTTTCTCGCCTTCAGTGTTCTTATCTATAAAATGGAGAGAATAACTGCACCTGCCTCATGTGGGGGATCAAATAAGATAATATATGTAAGGCACTTTTGCAAACTTTAAAGACGTAAAGTCCTCCAGCTACTCCCTGAGAAGACACGTAGCAATCTCCTCCTTCCTTACTCTGGATATCACAAATACAGAAAACAAGAACTGGAATCATCTGAACTACTTCTGGTCAACTTGTTCCACATTCAATGAATACAGCTTTCCACTCCATATGTGCTTCCTATTTCACGTTAGTCACCACCCAAGACTGGGGGCAGGGCCATGGGAATGAGTCACACAGCTCAGTGCTGTACCCTGAGTTTGAACCATTTTCCCCTAACCACACAGAGCCCATGGTAGTTATGCATTCGACTTTGCCCACAAAGATTGTCCTGTTTCAGTCATGCTACAGTCACACCCATCCCTGCTCTCACCATCCACACCAGACCCTCTAAAGTCTATGCCAAGCCATGCCCCCAGTCCCTGGCAGTTAGAACACCTGTCCTGTGGCTGCGGCCTCTTGTGGCTTGAGTGAACAAGACTTCACCTAGCCCATGGTACTAGCCTGTTCGAAATCAAGGTAGAAGACCAGCTCCCCATCTGCCCTATTGCTAAGTCACTCTACTCCCACCTCTTTCTCTGGAAACAGTAATTAAATCCATATCACCACTGCTTCTAGAAAGGACATGCAAATGACTGTTCTATGGACTATTTCACCATCCCTGTGATATCTCAGAGCAGCAACCAGTGGCATGAGGGACCTACTAAATCCTATCTACATAAGGATTCCTTGTGGGCTCCATTACTGACTTAGGAAACTACATGTTATGATCTGTGTTCTATTATATTTTTATTCATTTTCTTAAATATTTTCCAATTACATTTTAATCTGATTCCTGCCATACTGGAGAGTGTTGCTGACTTCTTGTTTGCCACCTCTGCCTTGGAACAAAACTCTTCCTCCCCTCGAGGGTCCCCCCCCCACCCTCTTCTGTGTTGTCTATCATTAGACAGTAAGTTTCTTGAAGGCAGCAGTAAGAGTTTAATAAAACCCTTTTTATTCTTCCCTTCTTTTAAATTGTCTTTAAGTGAACAGCAGAAAGCAAGTAACAAATATATAAAGTTGAAAAAAAAGCTCATCAGTTCCTCAGTTAGCCCTCCCAGACTGATCCCACCTTACTGCATCCAATCAACAAATGTACACCACACCATGGGTGCTACAAAATTATAGATAGGATAGCAACCCTCCTCGCCTAGGTGGTGCAGTGAATAGAGCACTGGCCCTAGAGTCAGGAGGAACTGAGTTCAAATCCCACCTCAGACACCTAACATTGCTAGCCAGTGTGACCCTGGGCAAGTCGCTTAACCCCAATTGCCCTGCCCCCCCCCAAAAAAAGGCAAAAAAATTTTTTTTAAAAGACAGAAACCCTCCCATGTTGATGAAACTTGCCATTTGGCAGGAGATTTTAAAAAGAGACTAATACTTATAGCACAAGAGACAACGTTAATTCAATACAATAAACAGTTTAAAAATATATACAATGCACTGTTCTGGGAACACTAGGAAAAATGAGTCACTGCCCTCAGTGAGTTTATAATCTGCTGGGATACAAGATGTAATACAGAAAAAGAAGAGATCTGGACAAAATGTTCTCTCTAGGAAAATTTGAGAAGGGGAAGACCATTTATCAGCTGGGGGAGTGGCAGTAGGGCAGGGAGAGAAAGCTGGAGGTACAAAGTAGTTCCTTAGTTGAGGGGAGGGAGATTATCTGAGCTTTAAGGCTGAGTAAAGCAAAAGGGGGAGGGGGGGACAGGACCAGAAGACCGAGGTAGGGTCTGTCTCTACCTCTCCTGGGAGGCAGGAGGAGAGCCCTAGCTCAGTTTTGGCCTGAGAAGGTGCTTAACTGATGCTTAAAGAGTAAATGGCTTTTTGAAGGGATAAGGAAGAAAGCCAGGGGTGTGGTCAGGCCTTAGAGAATTCAACTACTTGTTCCCCTAAGGTGATTAACTATTACTTGGTTTTACTAGGGTTGGAATGTTTTTTTTACTGGGCCAAACATTCCCAAGCAGGGTCCTTAATTAGAAAGTAAGTTGCCAAAGGGTAGATCTCTTGATTTATCTTAAATCCCTTAAACAACCTCGGTCTTTTG
This sequence comes from Pseudochirops cupreus, assembly GCA_028627135.1. Classification (NCBI taxonomy): domain Eukaryota; kingdom Metazoa; phylum Chordata; class Mammalia; order Diprotodontia; family Pseudocheiridae; genus Pseudochirops; species Pseudochirops cupreus. The sequence goes on along the minus strand of CM053581.1, from coordinate 509,749,904 downwards.
GAGCACGGTATACATTTTTTTTAAACGTCTCAGTCTGGGAAATACTACTTACCCGGGCTGGGCTGCCTTGGGGGCTCTGGGGCTGGTTTCCTGGTGGGAGGGTTGCGGTGAGGAAGAAGGAACAGGTCCCTCTGTTTTTTTCTCAGTGCTTTCCTCCTCCTGGAGAAAGAACTAAAACAGCAAACAAGGTTAAGTAAGAGAGCTTTTCACGTTCACCTCTCCAAAGCCCACTCACACCCTCAGTCTGGCCAAAAGGTTTCCCAAAGTAGGGGGAGGCGCAGCTTGGCTCGCACTTACCTGGACAGAAGTAGGAGTGGAGCTTGGAGACAGCTGGGGAGCTGTTCGGCTGCTTTCCACCTCACTGACCTCATCTTCGTCTTCCTCACCCTCTTCAATGGTGGGGGTTTCTCCTGTGGGGGAAGCTCCGGGGCGTTTTCGCTGTTTTCTGCCAGGACCCTGGGTGTTCTTTCTACGGCGTGCATCCGGAGGCAGGTGGGTAGACAGTGGGTGATGGATATGGTGGGAAGACTGGCGGTGGTCTGGCAGAGGATGGGAAACTCCATTAGAGGAGGTGACACAAGCCCCTTCCCTAGCCCTCTCTTTCCTCCAAAGCTTTTACTTAGATAGCCCAGCTCCCTTGGGGCCCCTCTCATTCTTATTAACCGCTCCCCTCCCACACTGGGACTCCCAAATGCCCCCCATCCTGTTCTGGCTCTGCCTCCTCCCCCCACCTGCCCTTTTCAGGCCCCGCCCCCTCACACTCAAAGTCTTCCTCCCCATAGCTCCGGCCCGGCTCGTCCCCGCTGCGGGATCCTGCCTCTTGCAGAATCTCATCAAAGCGCTCCAGGCCCAAAGTGCGGTGCAGTTCGTCCTCTTCCTGTTCGGCAAACGAAGGGCACCCGGGGCCCTCGTGGGGGCCTGAGCCCTCTGGCTCAGGCTGTGGAGGGTGGGAAGGAGAGGAGATAGAGCCTCAGGGGGCCCGGGTCTTCGCCCCGCCCCCAGTCCCTGCTCCTCTAGCCACCTTCCCCCTCCAATCATCCCCCCAAGTGCTCCTGCTCAGCCCATTTCCTGCCCTTCTGTGCCACGACCACGCCCACAAGGGCACTTCTGCACTGGGGTCATTTCTGTAATGTGGAAAAATCACTGCTCTGACTCCAAAAGAGGAATGTTCCCTTCCCACGGAGGCATCATTTGGGCGTTTCTCACATAGAATAATGAAGACTTTCCTCTAGGCTCATGGAGCTTCCTGCAGCAGAGCCCCACTAGTAACTTCGGCGCTCCACAAAGCCGGCCACCCACACCCAAAGGGAGCCCACACCGAAAACCAGCTCGGTGCGGGATGGGGTGTGGGGATGGGCAATGGACTTTATGTGCCGCTTCCGACCCAGGGCCCACTGCCCCCACCCCCGCGGTTGCCGCCCGTTCCCCCCCACCTGAGTCATCCTGCAGGAAGGAGAGCAGCAACAACAGCGGCCGGCGGGGCTGCGGCGAGGGAAGGTTGTGCCGCACGCCGGGAGCGAGCTGAGCGGCAGCCGAGCCGGAGCCGAACTAATCTGGCCACGAGTCTAGTAACCCAGTCCCTGTCCCCTCATGTGCCAGTGCAGTCCCCTGCTCCAGCCATCACCAAATATTTGCTCAGGAGCCTCAGGCCCTGAAGGGCATCAGAACCTCCAAGGGCGAGGCAGTGGGTCCCCCCCTCCAACCTTGATGGTGCCAGCTAGTCAGTAACCAAGAAAGGGCAAGGGAGGGGGGAAGTGTAAGGTAGCAACTGTGATAGCTGAATAAGGGTGGGACGGTATTTCAGGGGTACCTATTCCCCAATGAGAACGGAACCTGCCCAGCTCATTTTAGCAGCTTTAACTCAGCTCTCCCGTTCCCACAAAGTCTCTGCCCCACCCCCATAATAAGCTTGGGGGAGCGGGGAAGCAGGAGGTGAACATGGAAAAGAGGATGGGGGGACCAGGAAGATGTTGGGGAGGGAAGTGGGCACGCACGGTAGGTGGACTGACAATAGTGAGAAGACAGGAGGGGGAAGGAAAGGAGAGTAGGTAGAGAAAGTGGAAAGGAGGTAGGGGGTTTGCTCGGACCCCTCGAACCTGAGGCCGCAGGAGGAAGTCCATGGCCCGCTGGGGGTGGAGTGAGGAGGGAGGGGGAAGGGGACCCGCCCGGGCACCTTCCTGGTCATGTGTCTGACGGGACCAAAGTGGCCAATAACTGGGCTAAGGCATCGGGGCTCAGAGTTAATGATTTCCCCCAGGAGAAAGAGGGGGGCCACGTGGGGCAACAGCCACATGGAGAGGGGGCGGGGCCTGGACACCAGGGACAGAAGGCGGGGCAGACAAGCCGAAGCTACACCCTGGAGGTGGGGATGGGCGGGACCTGGGATGCCACTTAGCAGAGACTGGGTCCGAAAGAGAGAAGGGAAGATTTCATCTTGGGGAAATAAGGAGGTTAAATGCGACTCCGCCCCAGCCCCTCATCTCTTTCACAGTACAACCATCCATTTCCTTCCCACTACAAGCGCTCACTCCATCGAAAAGGCAAGGAAACCTCCAACAATCTTGTGCCCTCCCCTCCTAGCCACCACCAACACGCCCAAACCCTTCTCCCCAGTCTTGTAGATCCTTCTAACAACCCCTTCCATCTCAATCGACCACAAATTGGCTGCCAGCCCCAGTTAGCTCTGCCACCCTCCTCCCCCAAGGAAACGCCCAGGACTCCTGAAGGTATCAGGACAAGATAGGGTTGGGGTTATATGACGGGAATTGGGTTGGAGGTGTGCGGACTAAGGAGTTTTATGTACCAGAGGGAGGAGGTCTGGGATGTGAGTGGTTGGATAAGTAAGGGTTAGGGACCTTTGGGGTCTTGGGTCTTAAAAGAAGGTAGTACTCACTGTTCGGAAGGGGCCAGGACCTGGGCCGGTGCCCAGGGCAGGACGTCTGGGGGTGTTGCTCATTGCCAAGGTGTTAGCCCTTCTCACTGTCCCTGCAACTCCCAGGACAACTTGAGGGCAGCATACCCTTAGGCGTTAGGAAAACATGATCAGTGACAAGAGACAGAGAAACAAAGGCAAAGGCAATCAATGACTCCATGCCCAAATATTTACTCAACTCCTACTATATGCACAGAACCTAGAGCACCAAGCTATCAGAGAGGAGAAAAATAACAGGAGACAGCAAGTGGGAAACAGAGGCGCAGAGGGCAGCTAGCCGCTGAGTACTATTTTTTTCATCTACAAATACACACACATAGTAATCACCCTTAGTGTCATCTTATACTTTAAAGGACAGTAGTATTAGATGGGGGGGGGAGGGAACAATAGGAACAGAAAAAAGACAATAGGATGAAAAGAAATGGAGAGGCAGAAGGAAGTAGGGCTCTTTCTAAGGTCAAAAACGAAGAGGGACTGAAAGCCTGATTAAAGCCAAGGTAACTAAGGGGACAAGAGCAGTATCGGAGCATAAGAGATCAAGAGAATAAAACAGAGAAAAAGGCTGCCTAAGAAAGGGATCAAGGCAGGCTAAAGGGGTTGTGGGTGACGAGACCAAGACAGAAAGGGAACAAGAGAGAGAAGGAGAGATGGAGGAGAAGAAAAAGTCTGGTGACCGCAGTAACAGATAGGGACAGAAAAAGGAATACAGCAGAGAAGCTTGTGGAGGGGAGAGGAGTGATAAAGAGATGGAGTGAGAGAAAGCGATTGTGACAGAGAACTGGCAGGGATAGAGACACATATAGCAAGAGACAAAAGAGGTGAGGAAAACTGAATTCTTTCCAGGAAGAGAACTAGACAGAAAGACAGAGGAACATTGGAGATATCAGGAGGGGTCCTAACCCAGGGCCCGCCCCACCCCCTTCATTCTCACCCCCTCCCCTTTGGCAAAGAGCACCCCGCCAGAAACCGGAGAGGGGAGGGGAGTTGGGGGGACGGTGGAGGAGGAGCTGAAGTCTTGTCTCTGAACTCACCCAGCAGGAGCGGAGGGAGGGAGGGAACCGGGCTGCCGGGGTTGAGTTTTATGCTGGGGGGGAGGGGCGTGACAGGATTGGGAGGTGGGGTAGGAGGTCTCCGGTTGGCCCTCTCACCTCCTAGAGGCTTTAGTTCCTTGGACACCGGGACCCTAGGTGATGGGAGGAGCTGATCCTCCTTCCCCCTCCACCCCTCCCGGTTTGGGAAAATCTGAACCTCAAGGCTAGAATCTGCCCAAAACCAGGACTAGCTTAGGGCCGGTTGGGGGGAGAGGGCGGGTCAGGAGGGCTGAGGAAAGGGTCTCGGAAGAACAGCTCTTTAAAAAGCTAATTGGGGCCGATGAGGTAGGATGAGAAAGCATACATAGTTATGCTGAGGATGGGGGGGGGGGTGTCTCCTAGGGTTTAAGATGGAGAAGAGATGAGAGGGGCAAGGAAGGGGAAAGAGAATCTGTGGATAATGGGGTGGATCAGTGCGTAAGTGCTGAAGGGGAAAAGAGAGGGGAGGTCAGTGTGAAAGTGCCTGTCCACTGGGGTAAAAAGGTATAGGTCTCAGGGTCAACTCTGGGAGCCTAGAGCTGAACATTCCTGGCCCTAGCTTCAACTCAGCTGATGCCCCCCCTCCCCCCAAGCCCGGCCCTTAGCCAAGGCACGTCCCTCCCCAGGCTGCATTCCCCCCCACAGTGGGCTAGGGGGAAGTCTCGTGTGAAGGAAAAGTTGTGTATGGTGGTGGGGGAATCTCTGTACAGAGCTTCTACAGGTGGTCCTACTCTCGGCGCTCCATACTTACATGACTAGGCCCTCAATTTGCCCCCTTTTCTAATCTTATCACCCCCCTCCTCCACCCTCCCACCCCCACCCCCCTACTCTGGGCTTGAGCACAAAGCAGCTTCTGTCCCAAGCGTCACTGGGCCGATAATCCGGGGTGGGGGCACATTCTCGGGACCGGCCCCGACCAGCCCCGAGGGATTAACATCTCTCCCCACACCAAGGCTGACGGGATTAGCCGACACCCCGGGACCCCCTCTTTGGCTTTATTCCCTGCCCCCACAAAGTGAATGCACTTTCCACACCCCTCCACTGTTCGGCCGTAGGAGAAGGGGGCAGGGCGGCAGCTGGACGCCTGGAAGGGGTAGCGACTCTTTCCCCCCACCTCATTTACCTAAAGCTGACAGTCCCCTGGAATCCTAAACTTCAAGGTCTAGTTCTCTTTCCCTAAGGTTGGTTCTCACTCAACCCTACCCTTCAGCTGCCCCAGAGGCTTGACCCCGTGTCCTGGATTGACCCGTTTCCCCCACCAATTTGGGCTCCGCCTCTTATGAGGCAGATAGAGGGGCGTCCCGCGAGGAGGACCCGAGAAGCTGAATCTCAGCAAGAGGGGTGGGGGGCTGAGAGGACGTAAAGGAGTCATGGAGGAAGCAGAGAAGGATGGAGGAGTAGACAGAGGAGGAAGGGTAGGCAGAGGAAGGGGCCAGGCAGAGAGGGCGGGGAAATCCATAGACCCCAGCTGGGGAGCCGGGGTTGGAGGTCTTGCAGAACCTAGCTGGAGACCGCGCCTGACTGCAGGGCCCTTTTTGATAGCTGGAAGCACAGCACCTTGTGTACAACCTCCAAAAGTGGACCTGGGCCGGGCGTCTACACTTCCGATCAGTTTCCCCATCCCGCCTCCGCCTTGTCCGCCTCCCCATCCTTCTCTCCTGGGCCATTTTTCTCTCACCGCACCCACCCCCACCCCCCGCATCCACGCCTCCACTTCGGATCTACGGGTCCCTTCTCTCCTTCCTTCCTTCCCTTCCTCTCTCCGACGCCCCAGGCCTCCCCTGCCTCCTTCCCTTCGACTCAGTCTCCCCCCCCCTCCCCTCCCCGACTTACCCGCTTGCTCCAAGCTCCGCTCCCCGGAGATCCCGGGGGTCTTGCTCTCTTCCTGGGCCCCCACGCGCGCGCTCCCAGCAGCTCCCCCTTGCCCACCCCGGGGCGCGCCCCCGCCGCTCCGAACTTCTCCGAACTCAACTTTCCCCCGCGCCGCAAGCAGGCCGGCCCCTTGCGTGCGCGCCCCCTCCGTGCCGTGCGCGGCCCCGCCGGGGGGGGTGTGTATGTGTAAGGGGCGGGAGCGGTGTGTTAGAGACCGGGAGCAGTAGATGGGCATGAGGGAGGAGGAGAGGGAGCGGGAGGGGGCACGCTTCCAGGCACGGCCCGGCACTGGCCGCTTCGGGCGGAGCTGCGGGGACTCCCCCCCTCCATCCTTGCTGGCCTACCCACGGAAGGATGGTACAGGCCACCCCCGGGACTCCCCTGGAGTTAGGATGTCAGCCACCCACAAGACGCTGATTCTTGATTTGGTCACTCCAACTTTGGGGCGCGTGGAAGTAGAGGGCTTTAGCTTTATACGGGGGTTTAAGGCAGAGAAACAGGCACAGAAAGGCACAACTGGCGTGGGCACAACTGACCCCCAAATCTGAATCTGAAACTGTTTCCTAGCCCCTCCAAAATTACCCCCCTTTCTTCAAGGAGAGACGTTATCTAGCTCAGGAGCTCCCTCCTCTGTGAAGTCTCCCCTGAATTCCCAGGCTCCCAAAGTAATAATTTCTCTCTCCTGTGAATTCTTGCTACTCTTTGTACGACTCCTAATCACTTATCATACTCTAATTTGTACCGTAGTCTTTTTTGCAGGTCTTATCTCCCCAAATGGAATTGCAAACTTCTGGAGCAAAGAATAACTGTGCCTCCTACATCTTTATATCTCACGGGCAGCAGAACACACAGCTTACATTTATAACAAAAGTTTGTCGAAGTTTGTTGAGCTGGGAGACCCCTGGACAAGGTCTCTAAGGCGGAGCAGGGACAGGCAAGTGATCTGTCGCCAGCACTGACCGGGAAATAAAGTTAGACTCAGAGGAATGGAATCAGAGCTGGAAGGAAACTTGGAGGTCATCCAATTTGATAGCCCTTTTTTTGGTTATTTGTTTTGAAATATTACCATATTTTTATTTATACTCTTTGTTTTTACATTATCTTCCCTTTAGATTTTATTCTTCTGCCCTTCCCTCTCCAAAGAACCATCTCTAATAACTTTTCACCACGATTTTAAAAAGAGAAAAAATCAGCCCAGTAAATCGAAATCCACACATCCACCCTGTTCCATAGTGTCTGAAACATTCCACATGGATAGTACCCTGCTTCTGCAAAGAAGCAACCTTCTTATAGATGAGAACATTATGGAACCACAGAGTTGAAGTGGATTGTTTGGACAGCTAGCTGAGATTTGAAAGCTATGGTTTCTGACTCCAAATGTATTTCTCCTGGCACACTACCCAAATGGCAAACCAATCCAAGAACCCCTCAAATGGGGTCATGAAGAATCAGACAAGGCTACTGCTGGTATAAAACTGCCTTTGTGGGTGATTAACTACTAGTTGTTATCTCTGCCTCTTACCCCATCTTTCAGCATCTCTTCTAATGGCTAGTTTCACTGGTGAACATTTGTATTATTTAAACTTTTCACATATGTAACTTACCAATTTTTTCCTATACTCATTAAGGGCAGAGCCCTCATTTGCTTCTGTCTGGTATCAAGGCCCAGCATATTGCTTCGCCCATAGTTGATTCTTGAATCAGCCTCTTACGATACAAAGACAACTGCATTTAGTGTTAAGACCTAGATCCAATCTCCAACTTTGCCACTTACTGCCAGAGCAACTTTGGGCAAGTCACCATTTTTATGGACCTTTTTTAAAAAAATCTTTAAAACGTAAAGATTAGACTAGACAACCTCTAAGGTCCCTTCCAACTCCACATATATGCTATAAGGCCCATGAACATGGGAATCAAGAGACTAGAGATCCCTATCCTGCAGGGCTCTACCATTTATTCACTTTCCTCATCTGTAGAACAGGGATCCTGCTAACCTCCCAAAGCTGTTGTATCAAATAAAATGTATGTAGTAGATCACTTTGTAAACTGTAAAGGGTTATACATGTCAGTTATTATTACATATTTGTTGAAGAAAAGAACAAAGGAAAGGAGTGATGTATCAATCAGTGTATAATGAGCATATGTTATAATGGCGACAGTGCTGGACTGGAAGTCAGAAGACCTGTGATCTAGATTATGCCAGTTAAGATGAAAGAATTATTGGATTTTAAAATGGAAATAATTTCCATTTAAAATGGAAAATGATTAATAGATAAGGAGACTGGGAACCATTGAAGGGGAATAATTCACCAAGCTCCCACAGTGGGTCATAAATGGCTAGTTTGGTATTCTAACTCAGAGTTTGGTATTCTAACTCAGGTCTTCTGACTCCAAATACAGTGCCTTTCTCACTATACCATTCTTTAAAACCTTTGGACAAGTGACATAATGTCCTTCAGTCTCCTTTACACATTTGCAGAAGGATAATGCCTTCCTTTTCTACCTAGTGGAGTTGTTGAGATGATCAAATTTCATAATGGATGTGAAAACAAGTTTTAGAAGAATTTAAGAAACTATAAAGCCGTATACATATTATTATGTAGTATAGATACTATAGCTTACAACATAATTCAACATTTATTAAGCACCTATTATGCACAAGGCAGTGTTAGACTCTGGGAGATGTACAAAGAAGAAATAAGAAAGCCAGGCTCCTAAGAAGCCTACAGTTAATATAATAGGGGGCAGTTAAGTAGATAGAGAGCCAAACTGGAGTCAGGAAGACCTGAGTTCACATTTGACCTTAGACATGCACTAGCTTCAAGACCCTGGGCAGGTTAGCTTTTGTCTCCTAAAGTTTCCGCACTGTGAAATGGGGGTACTAATAGCACCCACATCTCAGGGTCGTTATGAGGATTAAGTGAGATCTTTGTAAAGTGCTAAGTGCTAGCTATTTTTATTTAACGTCATAGCTGTCTGGGCTCCTTTCTCTAGGGTTCCAAAAGAGTTTACTACATCCTGGCAGTCCCCGCTCTTTGTCTCAGCTAACACCCTATTTCATCCCCAAACAGACCTACCTCTCTGTATTCCATCTATAAAATAAAGGGGTTGGACTTTTCACATACGGTTATTCTAACCCTGAAACCTCCTAGTGACGTCCTGGGGTGACCTGGGTTCTTAAAGGCCCAGTCCCTCAGCGAACCTGCTAACGTACAAGGCCTGAAGTTGGAAGAATACTGATTTAAGGGTATCAAGAGACCCCAGAAGGAGGGAAGCAGATCTCTGGAGAAGGGAAGTAATGGTCTACTGGCTCGTGCTAGCTTGTCCATTTCTGTGATGAGTTTGTCACTCTAGGGTCAAATGGTCATCCTGAGTGTCAGCAGGACATCACCAAGGGTTACTACTAGTAGTAGGGGTCTGAAGGAAGAGGGGCACAGCAGAGTCCGCAGGTTCCTATGGACCCATCACCCCGACCCAGATCCTCCGGGAGGCGCTCTGGCGCAGGCTCCATGAAGACCCCGATTCCCCACTGCATTCTGGGACATGTAGTCCCAGGATAGTCTTCTAGCTCGCTGGGAGAGGAAGACGTCTACGTCGCTATGCATGATGGGAGCCGTGGGGCTGCGGCGGTAACGCATTCGCAATGTCAGACCCGAATAGGCTTTCTGGGACTTGAAGTCCTCGGCTTGTCTCCACTGTCCGGTCGGCGTCCCTGGAGTCGGAGGCCGGCGAGCCTTGGAGCAGAGCACGCCGGGGCTTGTAGTCCTTCGGTTTCCTCTAGCTCTAGTTTTTCTCCGAGGCCAGGAAGCCTCGAGGACTTCAGGTCCCATAATTCACGCCCAGGCGAGCCGCAGGGCAGGCAGGCTAGCGGGGCGGGGCGCGGCCTGGGGGGACTCCTTGGAGCCTCCTCCCCAGCTGAGCCGGGGTCCTAGCCTGGGAGTCCAGAGCTCGCGGGGGACCCGGGGTCGCCGTGATGCAGAAGTATGAGAAGCTGGAGAAGATAGGCGAAGGTAACGGGCTGGAAAATTCTTCTGCAAAGACCCCCGCCCCCTGCCCCTTACTTCCCTGCAAACCCTGATATTTCTCCATCTGACCTCCCAAGCTTCGGTAGCCACCCCCACGCTGCAGATGTTCACCTTTGGCTCCTCAAGCAGGAGGCCCTTCCTGCAAAACTGTCATCCTCCTGCATGAAGCCTCACCCCCCCCCCCCAACATCCTCCAGCGAAAGATACCCCTTTCCCCAGATACCCCCTCCCCGGCAAACACTGATTCCCCCTCCCCGTCCCCGGGAAAGAGCTTCTTCCCGATCCTCCCCCCCCCCGTCGCAGTTGTTCCCCAACCATCCTCCCTCCATAGACCAGCGCCAGGTACCCCCATCTGCTTTTCTGCCTTGCCTCCATCGCCTAGGATCACTCTCCAGCCAGAAATCGTCCAGGCTCTTCCCATCACCAGAACTGGCCCCGTCTGCACACTGCATGTCTAAAATGCCTTATACCTCATCTTGCCTACCTTTTTCTGCCTCCCCTCCTGGACCATAAAGCTGCTGGATCATCCTCCTTCCCTCCTCCTCCCTCCCTAAAAACCCCAACCCACCCCTAATTCCTGGGAGGGATACTGTGGTGGGGGGTGAAGGAAGAGGTGGAAAGTAGCTTTGATCCCTCCTGCTCCCCAGGCACCTATGGAACAGTGTTCAAGGCCAAGAACCGAGAGACACACGAAATTGTGGCACTGAAAAGGGTTCGCTTGGACGATGATGATGAGGTGGGGCCCAGGGTTGTGTGGACAAGGCTGGGGGAGTTGAGTTCCCCTGGGGATGTGGTTAGTGACTGTCTAGTCTCACTCCTTCCTCTTTCTATCATCTCCCAGGGGGTACCAAGCTCCGCCCTGAGAGAGATCTGCCTGCTTAAGGAGCTGAAGCATAAGAATATTGTCAGGTCAGTTTGGGGAAGGAGGTAAAGGAATTGGGGAAGGGGAGAGAGCTGTAGGAATGGGTCCCTTGCTGGTTTTATCAGGAGCTGTCTGGTTAATAGGGAGGGGCATGAGAGAGTCAGGTAGGAGTTGAGTACATACAGACTGGAAATTGGAGCTGTGGAATTAGGGTTGGGGAAACTGGGAGGAATGGGGGTAGAGAAGGGAGTCTTTATCTTGTGATACCTCTCTGGTGATATCACTACTAGCGTGAGGGATGAGTGGTATTGGGGATTAAAGGAATCTGTATTTGGGGGATTCAAGTTTTAAGTTGGGGAATAGAGGATTATAGGTGGAGGTCTAGGGGTTGGAATTGAGGATCCAAGTTAGGAGCTAAAGATTCACGTAAAAGGTTTAACTTCAGGACTAGAATTGGAGAATTAGGTCTAGGCTTCTAGGTCAGCCTGATTTCACCTTTCTCCCTTTTCTTTCTCTTCCTTCCCAACAAGGCTTCATGATGTTTTGCACAGTGACAAGAAACTGACCCTGGTTTTTGAGTTCTGTGACCAAGTAAGGAGAGGGGGCAGCCCAGGGGAGGGGCAGCCCTGATGTGCAAAGACTGAAGCTGAGACAACCCATCTTTCTTCCCCTTCCCCCAGGATCTGAAGAAATATTTTGACAGTTGCAATGGAGATCTGGATCCTGAGATTGTGAAGGTGAGGAGTGTAACTGGGGAAAACAAGGGTTGAACTTTGATCTTAATGAGCCTAGAGGGTATTTGAGCATCTTTGCTTGGCACTGGGGAGCCAAAGATAGAAATTGTCTAACATGATCTAATTAAACATAATCTTATTAAGCATAGGCAGCTGGGTGTCATAGTGGATAGAGGGAAAGCCTTCTTTGTGAGTTCAAAACTGGCCTCAGACACTTACTAGCTTTATGATCCTGGGCAAGTCACTTAACCTTGTTTGCCTCAGTTTCCTCATCTGTAAAATGAGCTGGAGAAGGAAATGGCAAATGACTCCAGTATCTTTGCCAAGGAAATCCCAGATGGGGTCGGGAAGAGTTAGATTCAACTCAACAGCAACAACAATTAAGCACCATCTAATCAAACTATTAGCGCTTACTGTGTGCCTAAGTCTAGTGCTAGGTAGGGGTACTACATCAGATATAAAGACAGAACCTGTGGTATTGTTGGAAAGAAAAACTTCAGATATGAAATAGGTAGAGGTTGACTTAAGATAGTACGTGATTAAGGGCCAGGATGTATGCAGGCACAAAGTAATGGAGGTCAGGAAAGGGAAAGACTGTGGGTTGGAGTGGTCAAGAATAACTTTTTGGAAGAGATGGGATTTGATCTGAGCCATGAAAGATGAGTTTGGTTTAGACTTGTAGTGGGGTTGGTGGATGGAGGTGGGGAGGTTAACAGAACCTATATGTTGCAGGGGAAAAGTTAATAGACCAGTCTGGCTGGAGTTGGAGCAGTATAGAGGAGCAGTCAGACTTAGGGCTAGATAGGGAAAGTATATGGGGATGGCTGATTTTTCCTACTTCTCCCATTCCCTATAGTCATTCCTTTTCCAACTGCTAAAAGGCCTTGGATTCTGCCACAGCCGTAATGTTCTGCACCGGGACCTGAAGCCCCAGAACCTTCTAATTAATCGGGTATTGTGTCAGGGAGAAAACAGAGAAGGTTGAAGGGGGTGGGACCAAGAAGGTGGGTGCCTATGGTCTAGGTTTGGTAGCTCAAACTGGGAGGAAGAAGCTTTCCCTGGGACCAGTTAGATCTTCTCTGTGTGGGAGAAAAGATAATGCAGTAGAAAAATACTCCATTGGATTGAGAGTCAGTAGGCCTGGGTTTGAGTCCCAGCTCTGATACTTGAATGAACCTGGGCAAATTATTTTCCCTCTATGAACCTAGGTCTCTCACTCTTTAAGTGGATAAAAATATTTGTGCCCATCTTCCCCCCATGGGTGGTTGTGAGGAATGTACTTAAAGCTTTTAATACTGTAGAAATATAAATCGTTGTTAGCATCATTAGCATCGCTTCTATTTCTCACTGTGCTATGTGTTCTCCCCCTTTTACTTCCCATCCCCCTATCTTCAGAATGGGGAGCTCAAGCTTGCTGATTTTGGGTTGGCTCGAGCCTTTGGAATCCCTGTTCGATGTTACTCTGCAGAGGTGAGCCTTGGTAGTTGGGTACCTGAAAGGGACTTGGCAGAGGGCGGAGGGAGAATTACCTAGGGACCCTCTCACTACCCCCACTCTAGTTCCTTGGAACATTATTCTTGCTCCCCCATTTCTGTTCCTTCACTTGTGGGGTGGATCTTCTGCCAACTCTATTGTCCTGTATTGGAGGGTCATTGTAGGCTTGGACCCTTTCCCTCTCTCCCAGGTGGTCACTTTGTGGTACCGCCCACCAGATGTCCTGTTCGGGGCCAAATTGTACTCCACATCCATTGACATGTGGTCAGCTGGTTGCATCTTTGCAGGTGATGAAATGGGGGAGGCCATATCTGACTGTCTTGCTTCCCCATCAGTCAGCCAATAGACCATGAGATCTATTGGCTATATTCTCAGGGGACAGGTGGTTGTCAGGGTGGGAGAGGGGGAGGCAGGGATGAAGAGACTTGGGGTAGGGAGAAGGTGAAGCATATTAAGGAGGAGGATGTTCTAAGATGTGGTGGTGGAAGAGTCTGGGAGGATGTTTGAAACATGGTCCATCTCCAGTCCCTCATTTACTTTCTGTCTCCTGCAGAGCTGGCCAATGCTGGACGGCCCCTCTTCCCCGGGAATGATGTAGATGATCAGCTGAAGAGGATCTTTAGATATCCTTACAACTTCCCTTCCATCTCCACCTCTGAATCAGAGAATCTCCCTTCCCAGGTCCTGGGGCCAAGAGAACTTCTAACATAATTCCTGAGCCCATGGGAAATAGAGTATGGAGATGAACTGAGCTAGGGATAGAGTAGAGATGGAGAAAGACAGGGGACAAAGGATTCAGGAATCCTTGGGAGCAAAGATAGGGAATCCAGTGGAATAGACACACATTTGTCATGTTATGGTGACCTTAAGACAGTGGTATAATGTGAAGAACTCAACTCAGCATTTATTAACTGGCTATTATATGCCAGGTGCTGAGGAAAAAAAACATATCTACAGATAAATATAAAATATATAGGAAGTAATTTGAGGGCTGGAGGACGCATCAACAAATGGCTGCATAAGGAAAGGCCTTATACAGCAGGTGGCACTTGGACTGAGTCATAACAGTAGCAGGAGTTTCCAAGAGGGCAGAGGTGAGGAAAGAAAGTATTCCAGATAAGGGAAATAGCCTATGCAAACATTTGGAGGCAGGAGATGGAGTACCTGTATGCAAGATGACCAGGGTGGCTAGATTGTAGAGTAGTAGAATATAGAATGTAATTGATGGAAATTAATGTGAAGTCACTTGGAAAAAACAGATTGAAGTTAGACCATGAAAGGCATTCATTGCCAAGGAGAATTTGTATTTTATCTTAGAAGGACCAGTTTCTTGAGTGAGGGGAGATATGATCAGACTGTGTTTCAAGGATGTCCATTTGGGTGCAGTGTGGAGGACAGATTGGAGGGTGGAGGCAGGGAGGCCCATGAAGAGGTTCAGGTGTCTAAACCAGAGGTGACAAGGACCTGGGCTGGGACAAGAGGACACATGTAAAAGATATTATGGACCTAGACTTGAGAAGGCTTGGCAGCTGGCCGTGTATAGGAGGGAAGGAGTAGAAAGAGGTGAGGATGACTATTTTCAGTCTTTGGGCTGAGAGCCTAGAAGTTTGGTAGTGTTCTCAGCAGAAGTAGAGAACACTGGGATTGGAGTCAGGAGCTTGGTTGGGTTCAGCTCCCGCCTGGCCATTTTTGTCTCCCTGTGCATTGGTTTTTTTATTAATAAAGGGAGAGGCAGTGTGGTGCAGTGCCAAGGGTTCTGGATTGGAAGACCAAAGGCCTAGCTTTGCTACTTGCTAACTATTACCTCAGGCAGATAATTGCACCTGCCAGGGTTCAGTATCATCATGTGTAAACGAAGAGGTTGGCCTAGATCAGCAGTTCCCAATGTTTTTTGTTTTTTTGTTCCACAAACCCCTTTCAGCAGCAACAACCAAGTGGTTTGAACCCCTAGACTAATTGAGTATACTACTCATGATATTCTTGACAGTGGTTTACTGATGGCAGTTGCCACTGGAGAATTTTCATCTCAAACCATTGCCCACTAAATGGGAACCACTGGACCAGCAGATCTCTTAGGTTCAGCACTAAATCTCTGATCTCAAGACCTTCCTACCTCGTGGGATTGTGGTTGGGATCAGATAGGACCATGGAGTGTTTTATAAGTTTTTGAAGAGCTGTTATAAAAGTCAGCTGTTTGACTTATTTGAACACTTCCATAGACTATCATCTCGCTTGAGTTCTGCACCCTCAGGAGACCAGAGTAGGAGTGGCAGTAGTAGAAGCTGTGCACAGGGCTTGGGGTTGTGTTCTAGGAGAGCTTCCTGGAGGTGGGAGCAGAAAAGATGCTGTTCCAGGTGGAGGTAGAAGATTTCTAACTTGGAACCAAAGAAGGTGCTAACTGATGTGACAGAAATGGAAGAGATATCGGAGTTGGGGTTGAGAGTGGTAAAGAACCCCAGACTGTGGAAGAGCAGGGGTCAAAGAAGCATTCTGTGCTGGAAGAATTAAGGGAGGAGGAGAAGAAAGGCCAGAGGTATCTGTCGGTCAGGCCAACTCAAGGAGGAGTGGATGCAGAGACCTGCTTGGTCAGTGGGGACAGAAAGGTGAGGGGAGTTTGAAGATAAGCACTGCGGTCTCTGGAAAGAGCCTCGGTCTGGGAGTCTTGGCTTTGGGGCTTTGGGCAAGCCATTCAACTTGAACTAAGCCTCATAAATGAAATGGAGCAATTGATCTCTGCTCTGCTTACCTATTCTAGAATGTAGGTGGTGAGTAATGAGTGAGGATGGGAGAGTGTTCTGGAGAGGTAGGGAAATTTGACAGAGATGATGAGGAATGCTGCCGTGGGGGTGGTAGAAGGGGATTAGTGTACACACACACACACACACACACACACACATACACACAGATACTCTTTCTAAGGGCTCACATATGTGGGGGGGATAGAGGGGCAGGGTAGTATAGGATGAAGGGAGGATGCCAGATTTCAGGCTTCATAGCCCTCCCCTCATTCTCATCACCTGGAGTGACCCTTAACCTCAGCTGTCACGCTGTTAGGGACGCCAACTGAGGAACAGTGGCCTGCCATGACCAAGCTTCCAGATTATAAGGTAGGTGTGGGTTCAGAGAAAGGCATAGCTTTAAAGGACCAAGAGATGAGAGCTGAGCCTTCTTTTTTAGCCAGAGCCTTTAGTCTTGTTTCTGTGACCCATATGTCTGGCACCCTCCTACTTCTATTCCCCAGCCCAACTCCTATTCAAGTCTTAATACAAATTCCCTACCGTCCCACCCCACCAATTCCCAAGGATGCTGCCCATGCCAAAAATCTAAGCCCCTGTTTCCCTTTTCTAGCCTTATCCTATGTATCCAGCAACAACGTCACTTGTCAATGTTGTACCCAAGCTCAATGCCACAGGGAGGGACCTATTGCAGGTAAACAGCCCAGAGAGAGGATGTTTCAGGGCAGAGAGGATAGAGGGACTAGATTGATCCTGGTTGGGGGGAATGGAAAGATGGGGGGGGGTACAAGTACTTCTTAGTACTTGGTGGGGATGGTTGGGAGATCTAAAGCTCAGAGAGCTTTGGGAGTTGGGAGAAGGGAAAGGTGTTGATTCATGGAGGATCTAGAGGGAGACAGAGTCCCCTTTCTGTCTAGTCCCATCCCAATTTTTCCCTCTCCCTCAGAACCTGCTCAAGTGTAACCCAGTTCAGCGCATCTCAGCGGAAGAAGCTTTGCAGCATCCCTACTTCTCAGACTTCTGCCCTCCCTAGCCATGGGTCTCCTTTTCCCTTTTCTTGTCCAGAGAACCAAGCCCAGTACCCTTGACCCCTCCTCTAGGCCCTCAGATTGGGAGCTGCTCAATGCACTCTCGCCTTGCTGGCCCACCCAGTTCCCTACCTACCCAGGGACCTCATGTGTCGAGGCAGGAGAAATAGACCCTGGAAGCTAAAGGGCTTGAGGCTCCTTTGTCCTCTCTTCTCCCCTGGCCCTTCCCTAGTTTCCCCCACCCCACTGGAAAAGGGGTAGGGGTGGGGATGGTGCTATGCACTTAAGCTCTGCTATTTGGGCCAGATTTTGGGGGCCAGCCTTGGTGGGGTTAGGGGTGTGAAGGATGGATGCCAGCCGGAGCCCCTATCCCCCCACTCCCTGTGCTCCTCTCCCTTGTGTATGGATTTTATTTAATTTCATAAATTGGCTTCTTTCCCACAATCAAGGCTTATGTCATGAGGGAAGGTGTATGTGTCTTTCTGTTCTAAGACATAGGTATCAGAAATGGTATGAAGATTGTGTGACCTCTGTCCCCATTTACTGACATCACCAGTCATTATCTTCACTTACTCAGTCTCATATCCCCACTTCTTTAGCCCACATGCCCAGTTCTTAGGAGTCCAGTGAAACCTATGATTCAGAAGAGGGATTAGCCTGATCCAGCTCTGCCCACCAGAGGGCAGAAGTCAGAGCATTGGGTGGAAAGTTGAGCCCCAACTTCCTAAGCAATTAGAACTAACCAAAAGTGGAATCTGGGCTGCCTCAGGAGGTCAGTCACCACATGCCTCCACGGAGGTCTCAGGCAGGCCAGTTGGGGTGTGTGTGTGTGTGTGTGTGTGTGTGTGTGTGTGTGTGTGTGTGTGTGTGTGTGTGTGTGTGTGTGTGTGTGTGTTGGGGTGGGGTGTTATACACAAGATGCCTCCTGTTCGAGTACTTGTTGACCTTTAATTCTAGGCTTCTCTGGAACCCAGCTTGAGGGCAAAGGTTAATGCTTGACTTCTGCCTGAAAGCTGGGAGATGTACTGGCTCCTCCTGAACTGGTACTAGTTGGGAGTAGGGTGGGTTTAGGACTGGAAGATGAAAGTTCTCATTTATTAATAAATAGTATGACTTTAACTGATTTATACTCTGCCCTCTCCCATTCACTCCACAACATGGCTCAAGATGGGAGGGCCCTGAGATCAAAATATCAGACATAGCCCCCCAACTAGTGCTATCCAGCATTGCCAGGGAAGTCCTGGGGTATCTTGTAGGTGGAGCCCTTTGGCCAGGTCTGAGTAGGAATGTGGAGGGCAGCAGTCTCGCTTCCTAGATTTCTTGTTTTTATTCTTTTTCATTTTTTCCCAGAGTATTTTTGTGCTAGAGAAGCCACTTACGAGCACACGATGGCTCACTGAAGTCTGAAAGTGGTTTGGGAAGAGGATGGATTATTTTTCCATTTTCAAAGAGTATCCAGTGCAAGTTCTCTCTCTCATTCAGGGGGTGCTTAGGACTAAGTATTAAAAACAGGGCATAACTTTCCAAGACAGGATAGTAGGTCATTTTATTAAATGACAGGGCTAAGATTGAAACCCAGGTCTCCAGACTCATCATCCAGTGCTCTTCCTTCCCCTCCCTTCAGTCACTCAATAAACACTAAGCCCCTACTATGTGCCAGGCACTGTGCTAAGCACTGGAGCTACAAAGAGACAAAAGACAGTCAGTCCCTGCCCTCAAAGAGCTCATGACCTGTACCACGCTCTTCATTCTAAATGTATTGCAGCTCCACTGTATTGCCTTCTGCCTTCTTTCTCACCTACCCCATATCTCTTAACTCCAGAACTGACAGAAGCTGGGGACACCTTGGTATAGACACCTTTTCTCCCACCTCTAACTGGAGAGCTGGAGCGGGGGGGTGGGAATGTGGGTGGGAAAGCCATGCCCCAGATCTCACAACCATTCTTTCCTAAGACCCATGACATCCTACCTCCACCTTGCCTGCCTGCCCAGAACCCAACTCCCATCAGCCCTAGCCTTGGGTCCTAGCTATAAGCACAACTATGTGTGACCCTGAGCCAATCACTTAACCTTTTAGTGTTTTAGAGTGTAGGCAACTAAGACTGAGTTTCAGAGAATATGCCAAACTGCATTGGTAGAGGGAGGTCCTGTCCCTATCTCTGTGTTCTCTCACATCTTCCAGGGCCATCTACCATGATGCCCTTTTCCAGCCTCACTCCTGATTTTTCAGGCACCATGTCTGCAACATCAAAACTTTGCTAGTTTTGATCAATTCACACAAAACTGAAGAAGTACAATCGTTTGGCTGAAAGAGGAATGGACTACAAATCTCATCTCTGATACTCTCCAGCTATGTAACTGTGGGCAATTAACTTTAACCTACAAATAGACCTTAACTTTTCCAGGTCTCAGTTTCCTTATCTATAAAACTGGAATGATAACAGTACTTACACTTGTGCAAAAAGCCTCTTCTATGCCTTAAAAGTGTACAGAAATGTGTGTAAAATGCTGTAGAAACGTATATGTGGATAGGATACATCAATGCAATATGAAAACCCTCCTACTGATTCTCTGCCCAACACACAGACACCCCGCCACACACACCCTATTGCCATTGGATAATGAGATAGGCTGATTGGTTTGGTGGAGAGGCTAAGACCCTGCCTCCGAGGCCCACCCCCATTTTGACTAGAATCATGGAGTATAAGAGGCTTCTGCTAGGGAGGTTGTAAGGCAGGAGGAAGAGATACTGCCTCGAATTTCTGGTGTCAGGTTTTGGGGATGGAAGTGACAGATCATGGACAGTTTCTGAGTTCTGTTTTCTTCCTCCCTCCCTCCCCTTCTCTTTCCCTTCCTTCTTTGCAATCAGGGTTAAGTGACTTGTGCAGGATCACATAGCTAGTAAGTGTCAAGTGTCTGAGGCTGGGTTTGAATTTAGGTCTTCCTGACTCCAGGGCTGATGCTCTATCCACTGTACCACTTAGCTACACCCCTGAGCTCTGTTTTCCAGTACCTAGCTCTAGGGCTGATAAGCTCCAACTTCCAAATCAGAGAAAAAGTCGCCAGAAGAGAGGTTACCTGGAACTGTTAGCAAGAAACAAGAGGAAGGCACAGCATTTCTCACCTCCAAGCACTTCTTGGGATGGCCAAGATTGTAGCCTGTTGGATTCAGAAAGTTCCCCCTCCTCCTTCCACTTGTAGTTTAAGTGTAATGTGTTACCTCATCCTAGGTTGGGAGTGTGGGGAGGAAGAGGAAGAGTGCCAGTGCTTTTTAACAAAGCACTCAAACTAAAGCCATTAAGCTTTGATGGTAGAATTTCAGGCACTATGTTAGCATACAGAGATATTTTCTAACAGAAGGGCCTCACACCGCCACCCCCATCCCCATCCCTGAAACTGGTACTCTCCTCATATGTAAGGCCTAAGCCAGTTTCCCATCTCATCCTTACTCTCCAGTGAAACAGCCGTTCATCTCAAACAACCACCTCGGTCTCATGTCAGTTGGGAGATTTATTTGGAAAGGTGCTGACAGGCTAGGTGCATGCAGGGCACGGAGGCCCAAGAGGGCAACTGATCGGACCTGAGTCTAGAGGCGGGTGACCAAGTAGCAGGTTCGGTGTGAAGTAGAAACAGTCCTGGTGACAGCACAGGGTGGAGTGGGAGGCCTAGGAGGGGGGTAGGACAGCACATCTGGAGATCAGTTAGGACCAGATGATTTTTGACATTTGCAAACACCACCCCCGCCCTCACCCCCATCTCCTACTCAGGCTTGCCTCATTGGCTTCCCCTTGCTCACATACTTCCATGGAAGGGAAGGAGAGGAACCAGTCAGGGTCCCCTTGTCTTGATCAGGGATTCAGGAGGGTGGGATGGGGTGATCTCTCATTACCTGGGAATAGCGGTGAGGTGGGGTCCTGGACTGCGGTGGATGTCAGTTCCTCGTTGGAGCTTTTAGGGATAAGATATTGGGAATATAGAAAAATGTGAACAGGAACAGTAGCCAGATATTGGAAAGAAAGTAACTATCACAGCCAAAAGGAGTCTTAGAGATCACCTGAGTCAACCCTCTCATTTTACTAATACTGAGACGTGGAGGAA
This sequence comes from Pseudochirops cupreus, assembly GCA_028627135.1. Lineage (NCBI taxonomy): Eukaryota > Metazoa > Chordata > Mammalia > Diprotodontia > Pseudocheiridae > Pseudochirops > Pseudochirops cupreus. The sequence goes on along the minus strand of CM053581.1, from coordinate 509,729,054 downwards.
TGAAATGTCTTGATCCAGGTCACAAAGCTAGTAAGTGCCTGAAACAAGACTCCCAGGTTTTTGGCTTCCAGGGTAGAGCATTTTACACTTCACCCCTCTGACATCCCCCCAGGATTGCCCCTGCCCAATGCCAGTTGCTGAAGAGCCAGCTTCTCAGGTCCAATTCATTGTCTTTTCTGTACCCCAATTTTCATAAATTCAGACCTGCAGATAGCTCAAGGATTTTTCTCCAGCTCTTGACTGGAGGGAATTTGAAAGGTAGACTGGGATGAGTTCTATTCTGGAAACTAGGAAGAGGGCAGCTTAACAAACCAAATGTGCATATGTGTTTGTATGAAGATGGGTGAGAAGAGCTTAGACTTGGAGCTGGAAGGCTGGTTTCAAGTTCTGGCTGTGATTCTAATTAACTCCTACTATGGATAAGGTGCCTACCTTTTCTGAGCATCACCTTCTTCCCAAAATTTGGGCAATAATACCTGCCCTACCTGCCTTGTGGGATTATTGAGAGAAAATTCTCCTGTAAACTTAGGATACTAGAGAAATGTGGGTAATTATATAGTAGTAGTATTACCAGGCTATCCCTGGGCCTCTTCTGTGAGCTCCTCCTGTTTCGGAAGTAGCCAAGAACCCTGTCTTGGAAAACCTGAGAAGAGAGGAGAGAAATGGTGTGGAACACCCTTAGTCTTACCTGCCTATAATTCCTTTGCCCAATATCTCTATCAGGTCCTTAGAACTCATCCCAGTTCCTCCAAGAACTTATATTGGGCTCCCAACCCACCTCGAAGAGATAGTCCAAGATCTCCAGAATGGTCAGAAGACTGGCACCAATAAATAGCCCCATCTGGCCTCCAATATCACCTGGGAGGGAACAGATACAAGTACAGTCATCCTGCCCTTACCCCTCTGTCTTTCAGACAGTGCCAGCCTCACCTTGACTTGATGAGGTTTATTTAGGCTGAGCTTTTCCCCAGACCCCATCCATTTTCAAGACCCTTACCATTTCTGGATTCTAGATTCTGTTCCCACCCCCCAAGTCTCATTCCTCACCCAATAGAGCGGCCACTTCATAGGCTTTCTTCTGTTCCACAGTCTCATAATTAAGTGCCTCAAAGAAGATATCTAGCACCAGAACATTATCCCTAAAGGAAGAAGTGATCAAGTGGGTGGCACTGAGATCCTTTTCCCCTTGATCAGAACCAGGAACTTTTCCCTCCCTCCATACAATCCCAAGCATCTGGAGAGGGGTGAACCAGGCCAGACAGGGAGTGTGTGTGTGTGTGTGTGTGTGTGTGTGTGTGTGTGTGTGTGCTACTGCTGGTACTGCTGGAAGGAAGTGTTGCTCAGGAGTAGTCAGTCATGCCCAACCCCATCCTACAATTGAATTTTGGCTATTCATTCTTCGTTATCCAAGAGGACTATGACATCAGGGAGATGGTGTCAAGACATGGAAGTGAATTGGATTTGAGTGAGAGAGAGCTGTGCAAAGTCACCAGCTTCACTTTCTCCTCAAGAGCCATCTGGGTCCATTGGCAAGATATAGATCGGGACAACTGGAGGTGTCTCAGGATGCCTTGGGGGACCTTGGCCTTTTCCAACTAAGGTCTTTAACTGGTCTCAGTTTGACTGAGGCAACTAATATTCATTGATTAAGGCTAATGGGAAATGAGGCAAAGAATGGCCTCTAACAAAACAACAACAACCAAAAAGATCTGGGAGGGGAAGACCCTCAGGGTTTCCTGACAAAAGCAGAGACAATTGCTATTTACATCCACTCGGAGCCAATCCGAGCCCAAACAATGACCAGGTAGGGCTTGTCCTGGGACCTATTATTGGCCAATCAATTCCAGCTAGAACTGAAGTATTGGATGCCAGTCTCCAGGTGTGTATATGTTGGAGGAGTAGCTCTAAGTGTATGTGTGTCCTAGGTTGTCTGTCACTGTGCCCCACGCTTTACCTCTCAATTTTCATGAGCAGTTTTCCAAAGTCTATAACATGTATATATTGGGAAAATATCCCCAGGTGTGTGTATGTGTGCGTGTTGGAGAGCAGGCTTCCATGTATGGTCTATTCCTCTTTGTCTCCCACCTGTCTGGGCTGGAAGCCTTTCCCTGGATGTTTATTTGCTTATGTGGTGGGGTCAGTATGGGGGGGTGGGGGAATATTGGAGGGCGGAGGGCTATGTTGTAGAATTTTCTTCTGGTGTATGTAGGCTAGCAGGTTGGACTTGTGTGTAGGAGCTATCTCTAACTATGTATATTGGAAAGGGGAGAGCTCATGTGCACTTGGGCGCGTTTGTTTTGCGGCTGGGGAGTGACTCACGCTATGTACTGCTTGCTTCGATTGAATTTCTGGGCCAGGTAGCTGGCTGAAGCGCGGCTGGGAATCCGGACCATGGAGAGCTCCTTTTCGTAACGAGTGCTGGCACAGGGGCTGGGGCAGAGGCAGGCGGTATCCTTCCTCATCATGCTGTCTAAGGGGGAGAGGCCACAGGAATGCTGGGGCCGGGGCAAGGGTGAGGTGTGTCGCAGGGCTCATAGAGATCACGAAAGGAATTTGGGGAATCCCAGGAAAGGGGGAAATCACAGAGCGGGGAGAGGTCGGGGTTCCCTTTGGGGAAGTGGGTTGGGCACGTGTAATTCTCCAACATCCTTCAGCAGTACTAGTTGGTCAGGGGGCTTCTTACCCAGGGCAGGTCTGGCACAATCCTTGTACTGCTGGGGGCTGCATATGGGGGCACTGCCTGGTGTGAGGAGTGAAGCGTTATGACTTATCACATTCTAGCTTCTCCTGGAGTCCTCTATTCTTATCTCAGCTTATCTCGGGGACCCTCCCTAGCCCAAAAGTTGGACCCTGAGCCTTGTTAGCTTGAACCCCATCCCGTCTCTAACTTCTGGCCCCCCAACTCTTACCATGACCCCTTACCAGGCATGTACATCATCCGGCAGCCACACTTCCGAGACAAGAATCGAGTCTCACAGACCCGGCGACAGCCTGAGAGGCTATAGGCTGACCTAGGACCAGAGCTGGGATTGGATGGGTTTAGATCAGGAGGACCCATGTCGAAGTCAGGGTCTGGGAGCACAGAGCTACAGTTACCCCAGGGCTGTGGCAGGAACAACAGCTATAGCAGAAAAGGAGTTAAGGAAGAGCTAGGAAAGAGATGGAACTAGAGGGGTGTGTGTGTGTGTGTGTGTGTGTGTGTGTGTGTGTGTGTGTGTGTGAGATGGGAAAGAGGGGAACATGGGGACAGAACAGGGAAGTGAGGAGGAATTAATATAGAGTCAGAGGGTTGGGGAAAATTTCAAGAATCAGAGAAATTGAGAAGTGGGGGATGGGTTTGGAGGGATGGATTTTTGAGGTGCTGGAGATTGAATGCTTTGGACAGCAGGAGGCAAGGTTTTGAGGTCAGGTATTGAAGCCAGGGCAGAGGATACTTGCTGCTTTTGGCAGGACACAAAGGTCTGGTAGCCTGGAGCAACCCCAAAGCCAAGCTGGTCAATAGTGGGCGGCTCATCTTGGCTATGAATCTGCACTCGAATCCCTGCCTCATATGGAGTTTGTTCTGGAGTAGGGAAAGGGTGGGAGGAATAGAAGCTCATCTTTTCCCTGAGATTTTGTCCCCATTGGGAATCCTTTGGATTCCTCCTAAGGACACTTTTGTTTTGAGTCACTATGTCATCTAAGGAGAGGGAAAACCCTGGCTCTAGTTCCCATGCTCTAGTATGCACCACTCTCTCCAACTCCCTTCTCAACAGGTAGTAACTTTTACTGGAGTCCTGTCTCTTTCACCTGTTTCCCCACCACTTTTATCAAAATGTGGCATAACATTTGCCATTCAGGTCAGCTTCACACTAGCCTCCTCTTCCAACCCAAGATTCTATTGATTCCCCTACTCCCTCCCCCATACTCTTAGCTTCCCAGCAGCTGGAGATTCTGCCTTTGACAGGGTCATCAAGGATGATATTGGAGATTGGCATGCTTGGCTCCTCTTATTTCAGTCTCACAGGCTAGGAACAAGTCTGATAACCCATACCTACCCCTTTTCCAGGTGCTTAGCCCTTCCCCATGGCCTTAGTCCTCCATTATCTTTTCTTCCCCATTACTGCGTTTTGTCCTGTACTTTCATGCCTCACCTCCCACATCTGCCCCTGTGGTACCTGTTCTCCTTCCCCCATTACTGATCCATCATCCCCATTTCTTGCCCACCATATCCATCCCCTCCCTCTCAATCTCCCAGTCCTCTCTTAGAGCTTTCATACCTGTCCCCATCTCTCTTGGCCCCTGTGCCACATACCTGAGTCCCTCCACACTGGTAGGTATTCATCCTGCTGCACTGTCAACATTATCTCCAGCCCATTGCCAGCACCTCCTTTAGGAGTACTGAGGAGCTCAGCTCCATCACTTCCTGAATTAAAGATGAAACACTGACCCATTCTGGTGAAGATCTGGGAGAGAAAGGGAAGACAAGGACAGCAGGAATAGGGGAGGTACCAGAGTGATCTTGGGGAACAAGAAAAGCCTAGAAATAACACAGCTTCTGGATCCTATTGCACGCTGTGTGTGTGTGTGTGTGTGTGTGTGTGTGTGTGTATGTGTGTGTGTGCCCTAGTACCAATGTGCATTAGTTTCCTAGCTTCTAACTATCTTGTTTTTAGGGTCTTAGAAGGATAAGATGCTATTTACCTTCAGGTGCCTATCATTATCTCCCATCCCTGAGAAGGCTGGGCTAGGTCCATCAGGGATTTTGTATCCCTAAATAATATTTGTACAGCAAAGTTCACAACTGTGAGGCTCGTTCGCCCTCCTGGAGAAAATACTTGCATGTGCACAACTTTCTGTGTGGTTGTTATAAACAAAAGCACTCTGTCAATGTGAACTTGCATTGTCAATATTATTTTGGAAGTAGGAGGCAAGTGGTCACAGGCAGGAAGTGGTTCAACAACCACTAGAATCTTTATATGGGTTTTGTGGGGACAGTGGGGTTAGGATGGGAAAATAGTCTTTTGGGCTGAAAGGAAATTTCTCATTTCATTTCAGGTTGCCCCCTGAAGAGCCCCTTCCCTGGGGATAGGGAAAGCATTTCCTAGATGCCAGATGGTCCTGGGAGCAGTGACAGAGTCCAAGGGGACGATCTTATAACCTTCCAAATCTCCTCAGGACTGAGTTTTCTTCCTTCCCAGGGAAACCAAGTGATACCACCAGGCCAGCCTGAAAGGAAACAGAGGCCTGAGGAAGTAAGGAAGGGGGTAGGAACTGCTCTATCTGTCCCTGCTCTCTGAGAAACTCTGGGTCAAGGGCCAGTCTGTCTTTAACGATCACTTCCTATCCTGTGATATTTTTCCCCCTACCTTCTCAGTGCATCCTTTCTTTTACCCTCAGGTACCCAGTGCTCTCAAGCTACTTGTCTAGTCTATTAAGGTGTAGAAGTGGGGTGGAGTGGGGAGCATCCCATACACTCATTTTCATTATAAGATCAGAGGTTTCATGTGTCACAGTCCAGTACGGTGTCTTGTATGTGGAAGACACTTACTAGCTTAATACACTTAGCACCTCAGGCAAGTCACCTAACTTCTCTGAGACTGTTTCATCATCTTTCAAATGGTGATATTACCTTCTTACAGAGTTGTAATGAGGAAAGCTCTGTGTAACCTTTAAAGTACTATGCAAATGTGAATTATTATTGTTTGTGAATTATTAAATTATTAATTATAAAATTAAATTACTAGCTGTGAATTATTAATATATTATTATATATTTATATATTTGGAGTTTATATTTTAGTTTCTCCCTCTCAGGGCTTCAATACCCTGACCTCGGTACCCTGCCTCCTCCTGTTCAAAGCCTTCAATCTTCAGCACCTCTTGCAGAGTAAGAGAGTACCCTCCACCCTCCCCAAAGAGGGTGATATTTATCCTGAAGGAAAAATAAGAAGATAATCAAAATGAATATTTACTTTGACTGTTACTTCAGGCATTATGCAGGCCAATAGAGAAGATATTTGGGGGAAGAGGTATGCCCCAAATCATACCATCTAGATGACCACCTAACCCATCAAAGAATAATGGAGGCTGTACTATTTGGGCCTTGGGCAGGGGTATGGCCCAACATTAGGGAGAATTATCAGGGAGAATGATGTGTAAACTAAGGTTGGAAGAGAGAGGTAAGGTTGGGTTGAGGTGTGTGTGGGAATAGGTGGTTCTGAGAGCTTGAGATCAGGTTGAGAAGGCAGGGGAGGTGGCTCTGTTTGCCTACAAGTTTGGCCCAGAATATTAGAGAAACTATTTGGGTAAACTTTGTTTTCTCATCCCTAACACATCGATATTGGGAAGAGGTGGTGATGTAAACATCCACCTCGTGACATCACCATGTCATGTCATGCACATACTTGAGAACTTCAACACTTCCTACTTTGCACCCCCACCCCCCAACAGGAAGTCTTGGGGCAGAGGCGATCTCTTAGGATTGGGGAGGGTTACCACAGGGCCAAGATATAGGTCCACAAGAGTTAGGAGAGGGGTCACTTGGGTGATGCTGTTTGGGATAGGAGGTTGAGCATGGCAGGGATGGGCTGGCACTGCCTGGGACCAGTATCCTTAAGGTGGCTAGAAGGTTCCCAGGCTAGTTTCAGGAGGTTCCCTGATTTAGGTTGTGGTCTGAGCTGGGTTTGGGTTGAGACCGAAGTAGGGAAGGGATCTGTAAAGAGAAAACTGGGGGCACTGCTCACCCTCGTGAAGTTGTCTGGGCCACAAGGCCGTCCTCGGTAGCGACAGTCCAGCAACATGTCATCCATGGTGTGACCAGCCCTGGTATAGAGTTCAGACAGGTCATAAGTAGCACTGGGCATGAAGCCAGGGGGTGCAGGGGGCTGGCCCAATTCCTTCAGATAGTCAGCATGCTCTCTAGGCTCAAGGCCCAGCAGGGCAGGTCCGGCCCAATGCAGGTCATTGGGTGTGATTTGGGAACGTCGAAGTGGGTTGAGGTTGCACAGGGTGACAGCAGGGAAGACAAGGTGGTGGCTCTCATGTTCATCCAGCACTGTCACATGGTGGAACTGTCCATAATACTCAATCCGGTCTGCCACTTGATAGAGGAAGGCAGTCAGAGAGAGCAGCACTGCCCCTGCCCATAGCCCCCTGCGCAGGGTCAGGCCTCCTGGCCCAAAGACATGGCCCAACCCATGCAGTGTACAGTTGCTGGCAAACACACAGATGTCTGAGGCTGGTCGCCTTGTTTCTATGTCCTCCTCATGTGGACCAGGGAGGGGCTTCATGGCTTGGTCCACGATCTGGGCACCAAAGGGGAAGAGTTTGGAGAGAAGAGGAGAGATAAAGGAAGAGGAATGAGGAAACAATAGAAAAGGGAGAAATTAGGAGGGAGGAGAGGGGTTAGGGAAGGGAAGAGTGTCAAAGAAAGGTCAGAGAGGAAAGGGTTGAGCAGAGGGGAGAAGGGTCGGGAAGAAGTGGAAAGGGGTCAGACAAGAAGAGGCAAAGAAAAGGGGAGGAGAAAAGTCAGAGAAAGGGGAGGGTTTGAGAATGATTGATCTAGAGAAGAGAGAAGGGTTAGTAGAGGGGAGACTGGGGAGTTGGGAGGAGGAGAAGGGAATCAGCCCAAGACTCCATGAGGGGTAGGGTGGGTGGATGGGAAGGAGATCTGTTGAGCCAGAGGCTCTGTTGAGGCCAGCTGGGGTCTGGCTGGGGCTCCAGTAAGAAGGCTGCCGGCTGGCTGTGGCTCGAGGCTGGGTCCTGTCCGATGCCGGTGCTGGTGATGCTGATGTAAGGATGAAGCTGGTTGTGGGAGGGCTGGGGCTGCTCTGCAGGCCTGCTGGGTTGGGAGGTGCCCGCCGCAGAGGATTGGGTTTCAGCATCAAGGGGGGTGAGGGAGGCCCAGATAAGGGCAGCTTGGGGGAAGGCAGAAAAGGTCCCAGGGGCCACAGACAGCCATTAGTGGGGCATGGAGGGGGGAAAGTAAGAGGGGGAATGGCTATTAGAGACCAGAGGCGCCAACAAGAAACCACAGGAGACCAGGCAGGGTAGTGTGAAGGGAACTCCGAGCCAGAGTGGAAGGAGGTGGGTGAAGACCTTTGGGACAATTCCTGCTTTATAGTCAGCCACTCACAAAATGTAGGGGAGACCCGTGGGCCACACAATGACCCCTAATACTGAACATTTTCCCCTCTTCAGCTCATCCTCTCCCTGATAATTTTTTTCAGGTACCAGAAGCACATTTTCTATCACAAGGAGTAGAGCAGGACACTGGCCAGTTTAGGAAGTAGTCAAAAATCCAGCATCATCTCACTTCTCATCATGTTTTTTTCCACTGCTCGTCTGCCCACCTAGGCCAGGACTTCCCTGGTCTTATCATCTTTTCCTCCCCATTGCTTTCTCATCCTATATCCTTGAACCAAGTTCATCTATATTCCACCCCCTCATATTCCTCTGCTAGGTAACAGGGACTCCTTGGCATTAATATAAGTACAGGTAAAGAGGATGCTTCAGGGAAACCATCTGCATTTCCAGAAGACCCTCAATGCTTGAATCCAAAGGAATGCCTTGTAAAATAGTGGAAATTTTAGGCCCTTAGGAAGGCTGGTGGGGGGGGGGGAGGAGGAGAAATTTAGGGTAGGACAAGGAGGTCTTTGGATCCTTCCAGATCAGACATTGTCAGTGGCATAATTTTCTATAAGGAGTTAAATGCATTGCCTGTGGTAGAGGGAAGAGATGTGGGCAGCAGGGCAGAGGAAAGTGAAGCAAGGGCAATTTGCAGGGCAAAGTAAGAAAGGCAATGGGGCAGGGCTTGGGAATGAGGGCATGTCTTGATGGCAGGAACTTAACAAGCAAAAGTCCAGCCCGGGAGGTAGATTCAGCCATCAGGTACTGGGTCCAGTGCCAGACTTGGCAGTGACAAGCCAGGGAGTATGAGTCCACCCACCCTGGTGGAATTTTGACTTAACACGTGACTCTTGGTTGTGTATTTGAATCCTTACTCTATCACCTGTTCCCTAGATGACCTGGATCAAGTAACTGACACTTCAATTTTATCATCTGTAAAATGACAGAGGTGGAGGAGATCATCTCTAAGGCCCTACTTAGAGGGACCCTCCTGCCTTTAAATCCTTTGATTGAAAGGTAGTCTGGTATAAGGGAGACCCCATGGCAGTGGTTCTCAACCTATGGGTTATGTTTGTAACATTTTGTTACAATTTGTAACAATGAAAATACATCCTGCATATCAGATACTTACATTATGAGTCACAACAGTAGCAAAATTACAGTTATGAAGTAGCAATGAAAATAATTTTATGGTTGGGGGTCACCACAGCATGAGGAACTGTATTAAAGGGTCGCGGCATTAGGAAGGTTGAGAACCACTGCCCTGTGGGGTTTGGAGTCAGGAAAATCTGGGTCTGAATTCTGCCTCAGCTATTTACTAACTATATGACTGCATATGAGAAAGTCATGTAACCTCCCTGGCCTCAGTTTCCTCAGCTGTAAAGTGAGGTCAGAGGCTCTAAAATCTCTAATTATATAATCCTATACTGAGCCCTCAGACAAAGTTGGGAAGAAAATACTTAAACACCAGGGACTCTGAATCTGCTTGGGATACTTGGGCAATGGGACTGTGAAAGATGAGTGAATGAGGGAGTGAATGAATTAAAAACAAACAACACCCCCCCCCCCCCACACACACTTTAAAGCACTTACTTTGTGCAGAACAGGGCAGCCGGGCGGTGCAGTGGATAGAGCCTTGGGCCGGGAGTCAGGAAGATCCAGGTTCAAATACAGTCTTACTGTGTTACCCTGGGCAAGTCATTTAACCTTGTTTGCTTCAGTTTCCTCATTTGTAAAATGAGCTTTAGGAGGAAATGGCAAAGTACTGCAGTGTCTTTGCCATGAAAACCCTAAATGGGGCCACAAAGAGCCAGACAGGACTGAACAAATGAGCACCACACTAGGTACAACACTGGCCACACACACACAGAAAAACAAGAAACTTTCAAAGTGCTCACATTCCATTAGGGGAAAACAACATACACAGGTTTCATTTGCAGGGCCAAAGGAAAGGCTCTGTGGTCCTTAGGGTGCATCAGCAAAGTATCTGGCAATTCATCTTCTTTAGTGTAATTTCCATTGATAAAACTGTATCCGTTTCTGATCCCCAGCCATTTAATAGTGCCAAGGACTTTGGTGGTGAGGACTTTCTGGGTCTCCAATAGCTGTGACTACTAAGGAAGTAAGGGTTGTAGCATCCGCAGAGCAGTGAGTTGCCAGGTCCCAGCTCTACAAGCACTGATGCCCAGGATGGGGGAGGGCTTTGGGGGTCAGGCTGGAAGCATGGCAGGTGGTCAGAGTGGTGCTGCTAGTCTGCTGGCTCTTGAACTTCTGTCTGGCCTGTCTCCCTAGAGGGAATTGAACTGGAAGCATCAGATTTGAAAGGTCTGGGATGAGCTGGTAGATGAGGCTAGGTTGGGACAGAAGGGATGGGGAGGGGAGGTAGCAGCCTGGAGCCTTGGAGAGATGAGACTTTCTGGGAAGGAGTTTGGGACACATTCTGAGCACAGATTTAATAATGGGGTCGGAGTATCTTATCACATGCTGGGGAGAAGGGGAGAGAACCAAAAAACGGGGTCTCTACTCCAGCTGAGCGTGCTGAATGTGGAGTCAGAAGGATTAGATTTAAATCCTACTTCTGACACATTAGCTGGGTGACCACGGGCAAGCCATTCAGTCTTTCTGAGTCAGTTTCTTCAGCATAGACAGACCTATTGGTTCTTCTCCACCAGCCCCAGGAAGCTCCTTAGTCCTTAGGACTTGATACAAAAGTCCTATTTCTCCAAAATGCCTTCTCTAGTTGACAGCCCTCCCATTCCCCACCACACACACAGTCCTGGCCCTCTAAGCACTGCTTAGAGCAGGACTATCCTCACCAAGTCACGGGAAATGGATTTTGGAGGCAAGACCTTAGTAGGGTAGTGTCTGGTGGAAAGGAGGCAGGTTCTCTTGTGGGGAAGGGACTGATCTATTTTCTTTGCATCTTCAGAATGTTTTTCATTACGAATGACAAGTCTTGAGTCTATGGACAAAATCTTGGCAGCCCTGAGGAGTCAAGGCTAATTCACAATGGTTTTCAAACCCACCATTAACTTTTCTAATTACTTGTGCTATGGGACTTTTGCTTTTAGTATGGGACTGTTTCATTTTTGCCTTTGTAGCCCCAGTGCTCAACACTAGTAGGTGCTTAGTAAAGGCTGGCTGATTGATTTTCCTAACAATTCTGTGAGGAAGGGGATTGCTAACCCCATTTAACAGATAGGAAAAGCAAGGCTTAGAGAGAGGTTCAATGATTTGACAAAAGCAAATTAATTGTAAGGAGAAGGTAACTTTTTCCTTTGGTTCATACTGGCTTCACTGATGAAATGGAATGAAAAGCAGGACTTTGTAACAGGTCCAACCTAATTAAATCTATTTAGCTCAGCCGAATTGTAGAATGCAACAAGAGACCTAGAAGCAAGCCAGTGTCAGAATACACTTCTGACTGCTGGGAAATGTCCAGGTCATTGCTCATAGATTGAAAACCTCATTGCTGGAGCTGGAAATCTAGGAGTTGCTGACAGCTGCATTCTTGAAGCTAGCTCTCCAAGAGGGAGGAAGAAACTCGAAAACAAAAGAGGAGATAAGCAAACGACCCTGGCCAGCTTTTGCTGAATAGCTTTCCTAGATTCCTAGACTGTTAGAGCTAGAAAATGACCTTAAAGACCATCTGACCAGATCTCACCATTTTAAAGGTGAGAAAACTAATGCTTAGAGGAAATGACTTGCTGAGAGGCAATGTGGATATTGTGCTGGGTAGCCATCAGTAAATTATCTAACTGCTCTGAGCTTTGGTTTCCTCATCTATAAGTGAGAATAATACCCATAGTGCCTACATCAGGTGAAATAATGTATGTAAATGCATCACAACCTTGAAAGTGTTATATAAATATCAGTTTTTACTGTTGTCCTAAGTCACAATGCTATGCAGTGTTGGATCTGCAGTTTGAAGAGGAGTTTCTAGATTCCTAGTCCAGTGCTCTTTTCTCTACCATGTAATGTCTCATGTGCCACTAAGACCACCAGTAGATCCAAGAAATCCAGGGATGTACCTCAGTCTGAAAAAGTAGAGCCAAAAAACCTTCTGTGGCAGCCTAGTACAAAGCCACGTCTGGATTCTGTTACTCAGGTGCTATGCAGCTTTGGGGATCAGTGAGAAGACAAGAAGCCAAATTATTAAAGTTGGTAAGGCTACTGGAATCAGGAGGGTAGTTTTGGGATCAGAATGGCTTCTGGCTCTGCGTCACATGAAACACCAGTTATGGCCTACCTTTAATTTGCTTTGGAACATGCGTAGTAACATCACTTTGTCTTGCATCCATTCTTTCCTCCCCATTTATCTTGCTGTCATCCTTGTCCAGGTTCCTATTGCCCCAGTCCCTGGCTGCATCACGTCCCTAGCTTTAAACAGGCTCCAGGAGAGGGGAACCTTTTGAAATATAGAGCTTATCATGTCACAATCCCTGCTCAGCTGGTTGCATTGAGTCCTCACTTCTGCATGGCTTTCAAATTCTGGTCCTTCCCACCCAATGTGTCTTAAGTCCCCAAACTCCTAATATGCACCCTTCCCCATCATAGTCCTTTCTTGAAGCCCTCTACCTATGCCATTGCTTCTACCTTTCCTAATGCCGTTTTCCTATCCAGAAATGTCTCTCTTCTCCCTTCATCTACAACCTGCCCATTTTTTAAAACCCATTTTGTCTGGCCTCTGATTATGATCCCTTCTGTATTTACTTTTCCCCCCAACTTGAACTTAGTGTCACAATTTAGCACTTACTCACTCCCTATATATTAATCTTGCCTGCCCCCTTCAGCCCGAACCAGACTGTTGACTTGAGAACAAGGGCTATATTGAACCTTTGTATTCAAACGCCCCACTCCCACCGTGCCATGATACCTAATACTCACTGAGTGTTAATTGGGTGATTTAGGGATTCAGACCACATTTTTCAGATGCCTGTCCTGGTTCCATGAGCCAGACAAGGCAGGATACTTGATGGATCTTCGGCTCATATCAGGGTAGACATCGCCTCTAGTGATGTAGATGGCAACCTATACATGCTCTCAATCTGTCATGGGCTGGAGGTCCAGTCAGTATGCTAAATATCTTCCTCTTGTTCTCTTGATGGAGCTACCAATGGAGCACAAAGGCTGTCCATCTTTCATTCTCAACATATAACCAGCCTGTTTCCCTTTCCAGTCCACTACCTTCCTGATAAGATCTGTACACTATGTGTGTCTTGTACATAGTTGGTAGTTGATAAGCTGTTGCAACCTACTCAAGTCCACCGGAAACTTTTTATTGTTGAGTAGGTAGCCTCCAACTTAAAATTCCATTCCATGAACTGCCCTCATTTTAAGTTTTTTTTTTTAAATGGGCCTTTGTTTTAAGAAGACTCTTGAGGTATCATTAAAAATGCTGCACCATTTCCCAGACAACCCAGCTCACTGTAGTTCCTGCTCCATTCTAGGCCCAGCTTATCACTCACACAGTGTCTGTAGGGAATCTTAATGAACAAGTTCAGTAGGTTACACATGCAACAGTGTATGATCTTTTAAAAAAAATGTGGCTACTTAACAATAAACTTTTTTGAGTGATTATGAAGCTCATTTAAGAAGCTTTTCCTGAGTATTTTTCTTCTTATTACAAAAAAAATTGCAGGTGACGTAAAAAAATGATACACACATACATGTGTATGTCTGTGTATGTGTGTATCTGTCTAAAAGACAGACCGCAACATCTCAAGGGAACGTAGTCCCCACCAAAAAGAAGGTGGTTTAAAAGGCAGAGAGCTCAGTGGTTAGTGGAAGAGGCAGATCCTTATGGAGGAAGGGCCTGAGCAAAGGTACAAGGCCAGGGTGGTCTGACAGAAAGGACATAATCACTTTAAGGCTTTACTGAACAGAGTAGAGAATCAGTGGCTCAGCTGAGAACCCATCACAAAAGCCTAGCAGCAGGTAGGCCAGCTCTTTAGGAACAAAGGTCTGAAGCAGCTTAGTCACTTAGGGCCAATCTTTGTAGATGCGTATGGTTAAAAGCATTATTGGTTTTAACCCTGCCCACCCACATTCTGATAAGTCACCATTACGTTATCTCCCAACATGTGGGGTGATAGAGAGGTGCTTGGGGACTAGGCAACTCCTCTCAGTGTCTCACAGCTGTGCAATTATCAGAAAAGGGCACTGAGCTGCCAAGGGGAGATCTTCAGATGAGGCAGATTTGTTCTGTCGATCTTTGGGGCAACCCAATAAACTTAGTTTGGAGGTGGAAGTCATAGATGTGTGTGAGGTTGGAAAAAGGAAACTAAGATTGCACCTTCTATCATCTGGGCACAACTTATCACTATAGCTTAGTTCCTACTATTCCCATATGTAAACACTCTATTCTGGACAGACTGGTTGTCTCACTGTGCTAATGCTTCCACACTACTTCCCAAGGCCTCTTTATCTAGATTCCACCTCAACCATCCCTCTTTCTCCATTTGTACTCCCTTCAGCACTCCAGGCCCAGAACAGCCTCTCTCCCTCTTCTGAATTCCTATGGCACCCACCCAAGACTGATCATGCAGAACCTTTCGTTGCTAGTTGTCCTATCTCTCATCTTGAGGTAAGTGCCTTGATGGTAGGGCCTCTCATTCTTTTGTAAAGACTTAGAGTTACCCACACAGCTTCCAGTAGTGAGTAAGTATTCAATAATTTCTGGTGAATGAGATCCTTGGTGAAGTGAAGTGGGAGAAGGGATCCTCAAGCTGACTTTCTGGATGGCAAGCATTGGCTGCAGATGACATTAGCCAAAAAAATAGGGCACAGGACTATTAAAGGGTGAAATGAAGATGGGAGGTGGGGATGGTTTCAAGGATGGAGAAACTATGCAGGTTTCTTTATAGGCAACTGGGGTAAGTGACTTGCCCACAGTCACACAGCTAGCAAATGTCTGAGGCCATATCTGAACTGGGGTGCTCCTGACTTCAGGGCCAGGGCTCTGTGCACTATGGTGCCACCTAGTTGCCTCCGTGCTGGTTTTGAATAGCTAGAACGTATGCTGACCTTTTGGGGCTTTCTGAGGACTCTCCAGGGATAATCTCTAGGAGCATCAGAATGGGACAATGGAGGAAGTCCTGAGCTGGTACAAAAGGACTGCCTTCCAACCTGTCAAGTGTTTTTTGAGTGGTGGGCATGTGAGGTGGTGACCAAGGATTAGGAGAAAACTATAGGGCTAACATAACTCAATACATTCCTACTATTTCCAGAAGCTCCCCAGGACCTGAGGCATAGGCACGAGTTCAGAAGATCACCAAGAAACTCACCAAAGTAGCTGGGACAGAGGAGAGGGAAACAGGAAGTAGGCAGGAAAACAGGGAGGACAGAAGGTAGTAAGAAGGCAGGGGAGAAGGGGTAGGATATTGGGGCCACAATGACCTCATCTCATACCAATAACACTCCTATGGCTCTGAAGAGGGGGGAAAGGGAGGATGCCTGGCTGAGAAGAATGAAACTGGGCTCTAGCTCCTTTCCATCCCTCCAGCTAGCTCCAGCTGGCTCCAGAGCAGGCTTTATTTTGAGTACAGCCATAACAGTAGCATCCTGTACTCCCTCCGCCCTACTGACAGTCCCCTTTTCCTATCAGCCCCTTTCTGGGGCTTAGTCACCACTCTGAACTCTGCTCTGAGCTCTGGGACCTTGGGGGTGTTCAGGCCCCTGGGCTGGCTGGACCACACAAGGCCAATTTTCAGGGCCTGGGGTGGCGGACATTGTAGCCTCTTCTTTGAGAATCAGAGTATTGGGATGAAGCATCTGGGTTTGATCCTGAGAAAGGTGTTACTGCAGACAATAAGGCCTGACTCCTGATGAGCTCTGCATATAGTCCTCTTTTCCTCATGAGCTCCATGTGGGTTCCAACCTGAAAGATGCAGGAATACAGAAGCGAATACAGTAGGTCACTCTGCCCCCTAGTCCTGGGACTCTGGGGAAGTAGACTAGAACCCAGAAAGGACGTAGTTCTTAGCAGTTCCTAGCTTCATCACCTTCAAAGTCAGTTGACACTTAAGGCTCTCTGCTTGGACGTGGTTGGGAAGGCAAAGCAAAAGAATCACCTGAAGGAAACACTGAGCCCTTATAACAATTCTGCAAGGCTCCAACTCTAAAGAAAAATCTCAAATCTGTTCAGGACCTGAGTACACAGCATTCTCCTCCTCAAACCCCTTTGGACCCCAAGGCACCAGAGGAACCTTCACAGTTCCAGGCACCATGTAGCTTTGGTCCAAAGTGGAAATTCCTTCAAAGTCCTTTAAATTCTGTTAATATCAATGGCAGGAGGGGAAGGGATGGTCTTAGGGCCAGCTATAGCAGCCTTTGGTCAGCTTCTGCCTGGAGATGAATAGTCACTATTCCACTGAGCCTTTGACTC
The DNA here is from genome assembly GCA_028627135.1 of Pseudochirops cupreus. Taxonomy (NCBI): domain Eukaryota; kingdom Metazoa; phylum Chordata; class Mammalia; order Diprotodontia; family Pseudocheiridae; genus Pseudochirops; species Pseudochirops cupreus. The sequence goes on along the minus strand of CM053581.1, from coordinate 509,712,560 downwards.
TGTGTCCTGACTTAATACTTCTGGACACCTGGTGGTCTTGGTATCTCAGCTTTCCTAGACCTGGTGACTGAGGTGTGGAGGAAGTGAAAGAACAACAGATTTGGGGTCAGAGGTCCAAGGTTCCAAACCCTAAGAAAAATTACTTCCTAGCTCTAGGCCTCAGTTTCCTCATCTGTAAAATCTGGGAACAGACTGAGATAATCTCTTGCCAGCTTTAGATCCTATGACCTCTGCTCCTAAGGTTACTGAGATTCAGTGCCCCATTCTCATCTGCCAGCCTCAACACCTTACACTTACAGATATTAAAAGCTTCCACCTCATCTAGGATCTTGTCAGTCTTACAGTCAACTTGTGGGATATACTGGCTCTTATAATCTATTTAAGGACCAGGGAGGTTTAAAGTGACTTATAAACTCTGTCCTTCCCTTAATCTCACCTCCTTGATGCAGCCTTGGGCCATCACAACAATCTGGTGGGCAGCCCGCACTGTGCTGAGCCGGTGGGCGATGACTAGCACTGTGCGGCCAGTACTGGCTCGGTCCAGGGCCTCCTGCACAACTCGCTCGGACTCCCCATCCAGCGCACTTGTGGCCTCATCCAGGATCAGCACTTTGGGCTGTTTGATGAGGGCCCGAGCAATGGCCAAACGCTGCTTTTGGCCTCCTGAGAGGGTTGCGCCTCGCTCACCTGTGGGGTAGGAGGTGGGAGAGGGGACACGGAGACAAGAAAGTTCAAAACCTCAACAGGTGTTGCTTCTGACTGTATCCCTGACCAAAGACAGCATGTAAGAGGGCTCCATCACCTCTCCAGGATGCCTGTGCTCGCTCTTCCCAAGCTGACCGTGAGCACTAGGGGAGCAGAAACTGTCTTCCTTTTCTGTTACTACCTCCAATAGCAACTAGCCCAAGCCTAAATCCTCTGTTGTGTTGTGGGAGTTTTGTGATGTTAGGTCTAAATCCAGCTTGTGTTTTAGTTTTGATTCAATTTTGAAATGTTCTGCCCTCTGATTGGTATTCAAAGACATAACCAAAAAACATACGTAGGCTCCTCTATAATGTCACATAATATCAAGAGGCATGTGTACATACACACATGTAGGTTCATGTATGCATGCATGTGTGTGTACATGCATGCACATGGATAGGCTAGTGCTGATGGCAAGAAGTTTTTTTTTTTGTTTTTTTTTTTGGAGGGGGAAGGCAGGTCAATTAAGGTTAAGTGACTTGCCCAAGGACACAGGGCTAGTAAGAATAGTTTTATAATGGCTACTAGAAGACACTGAACCTGGGCATGCCATTATAAGGCATATGCCCCAAGAAGGTCAATGACAGAAGGAAAGGTCCTATAAGCACCAAAATATCCTATAGCAGCATTTTTTTGGTAGGCAAGATTCCTAGTAATTGGGGAATGGTTCAACAAATTATGGTATCTGAATAGAACAGAATGTTATTAAGCAGTGAGAAAAGAGAAATATGAGGAATTTGGAGAAAGGAAGGCTTGTATGAACTGATGCAGAAGCAGTAAACTAACCAGAAAGACAATATATACAATGACTACAACAACATAAATGAAAAGCATTCTACAGTGAAGCTGAAAGGTGAGGACTTTTAATGGCCAATCCTAGCCCTGAAGAAGAGGAATCGTATTTCACTCCTCCTGATACTGACATGGAGTCAGGCTTGGACAATGGGTTGCTGGTCAGTTTTGTCTGATTTTTGTTACAAGGGAGGGAGGGCACGTAGAGTATGTATGTATGTGTGTGTGTGTGTGTGTGTGTGTGTGTGTGTGCACGCACACAATGGGAAAGCATCCAGAAATGGCTCTAACATAAAAACAAAGTTATTAAAAAAATTTTTTTTTAAGATGTGAAAATAATAGAGCTAGGCATAAGAAATGGATCTGTGATTTCATTGGCATAAGGGACTCCCAGTGAGGAACTGGTTCTGTCAATGCAGGTCCACACCTTTTCTGTAATTTCTCTCTGTAGAGTTGACTGGAGCACTGAGAAGATAGGAATTTGCTCAGGGTCACACAGCCAACGTGTACAGGGTGAGACTAGAACCCTGGTCTTTCTGGCTCCAAATCAGGCGGCATTTATGTAGCAGGTTAAGTTTGTAAAGTACCTTACAAAGGTTTGCTCACTTGAGCCTTATGATAATCCTAATACTGTAGGCACTGGGCCTAGCCGTTAACTTGCCCAGTCACCCAGCTGGCAAGTTGGGTGCAAGCAGTGAGGTTCAAACCTCAGTCTACCTACACCCTACAGGATGTCCTCCCCATTGTGTAAACCTGCTGCAGTGCTGATAACCCTCCCGTGGGATACCAGGAGTCTAGGACAAATTGAGGCAAAACTGAAAAATATTAAACTTGAGTTCAGCAGACAAGCACAAAGAAATCTTCATGTTATGCATGAGCCAGGATGTATTGACTTGAGACACTGTGTCAATGCCCCCAACCTTTGGGATGCACATGATAACACATCTGTTGCAGTGCTGCCGAAAATGCAATGAAGGGAGCCGGATCTATGCCCATTCCCCCACCCCCAACTGGGGGTGCACCCCAAATCACTGAGAGCCTCTTCTGTGGCTCAGAACAAGGACCCCCCCTACCCCACCACTCCCAGCAGAACATCTGGGGCATGGACAACACCCTCAGATCTTCCAAGGGACAAGACTCAACAAATGGATAAATGTGGATGTTTGCCTGGATGACTAGGTGGCCATTATAACTGATCTTTTCTCCCCAGGAACCCTTTGGCAATAAATGGACCCGATTTAAAAAATCCTACTTTTGTGCTGAATGCCATTATGGGCAGCAATTTAATTCAATAAACATGTGAATGCCTGCCTGTCATGTGCACGGTATGTGGTGGGAGAACTTCAGAACTGAGGAATAAAACAGGAACTGATTTGGGATTGCAAAGTTCTTGGGACATTAGAGAGGCAGGAGGAAGCATGCTTCCGAAATTTCTATTTGCTCCGCTGGTAAGCAAGGCTGCCCCTCCCCTCTAGGTAAATAGACCAAAAAAGATGGATGTGGAAGGAGACACCTCAAATCTTCCATCATCCCCAAGTCGTTCTCCCTCTCCTATCTCAATTCCTTCCCAATGCTGTTTCAGCTCTTCTGCCTTGTCTTCAGGGGGGATGAAAGTCCTACTTAAACTCATCTGGTGATTACAGTTGTGTTCCCAAACTACCTTTAATCCCTTAGGCTTTCTGACTTCAGGCTCAGTAACCTCACTCCTTTGAACCATTGGTTTTTTTTTAGTTCTAATCTGACATACCTTTGCACAAGTCCTTTGAACCTTCTTTGAACAGTTCCCAGACATTCCTTTGAAGTGGAGGAACTCAGATCTGGTCAAAGAACTCCTGACAGGATTTGAACACTCAGTTTATACAAGGTTTGCTCTTTTTTTTTAATTGCAGTTCCATGGCTTGGTTTCTTCAATGATAGCCTTGCAGAGCTTGGGATTCACTTGGCTCCCTAGATCATTTTTTGCTTAAGCAACTCACAGGTCAGTTGCTATCTATGTGGTAGAATTACGATTTTCCTCCTCAGATAGTCACCTTTTCCCTTGGTCCTTCAAATCTCTTAATACGGTTTTGGAGCCTTTTTCATGGCCTTAGCTGACATGGTATTATAACCCTGAGACAGGTAGGCTGCTGTGCCTAAGTATGGGGGGCGGGGGTTGTGGGTAGGACAGCAGTAGAGGTTAAAGTCCCACTTACCCACAATGGTGTTATAGCCCTCAGGGAAACTGCAAATGAAATTGTGGGCATTGGCCTCCTGGGCAGCTGCATAGACTTCTTCATCAGAGGCATCCAGCTTCCCTAGGCGGATGTTCTCCATGATAGTTGTGCCAAAAAGGACAGGCTCCTAGGGGGTGAGGAACGAACAATGAGGAGTTTACCACCACCCCTCCCTCCTCCAGGCTCACACATCCCTGACCCTCTAGCTTCTCTTCACTCAATGGTTTTCCCAGAATTGTTGGGGTTGTCACAGCCAGGAAAGGGAACATATTTTGGCTAAGATGGGGCACAAGAAACTCTGAGATAGCAATCTGGGGGAGAAAGAGGATGGTTAGTGTCAGTCAGAATTGTAAAGGTATGGAGGCGGAAAAGGAAAGTCTTTGGAAAATGGTAGGGTAGGGGGATGACCTCCTACAAGGGAGGATGCAGGGACTCTGAGAGGGGCCATGATCAAGTGTGGGAGTGGGGCCACCCAGCCTCACAAGCTTCAAGGGAGGGATCCTTCCTGCCGCTTTCCACTAACCCGGGGTGCAGATCATGCACTCTCTGTGGCCTCTTATTCATGGGCTAGCAGGGAGCTCTTCATCACAGAATCATGTACAAGATATTAGGATGAGACTAATCCATGCCCTGACTCTAGCACCTTAAACTCAAACACATGTGAAAGAGAGAGTCCTTGGGATCATGGCTAAGGTCTTGAGGGGCGAGTCAAGAGCAAATATAGGGAATGAGCCAGGAACTAATATAGGCAAGTCCAAGATGCAGAAACTCCCTCTACCAATGCAGATCAGCACCTGCTCTGCAACTTATCACCTCAGAGAATTGCTTAGATGAAGGTGTCAAATGCCTGGTCCCCTAATGTACGCCCCCCCAAGTACCACTGCCCAAACCAGACGAAAATGCAACTGAGAAATAGTCAACAAAATAAATAAAAACACGATAAAACACATATAATAATACGGGATTTTCTACGTCAACATGCAGCCTGTAGGGACCCTTACACGTGCTTTAGAGGCCCCTGTTTCTATCTGAGTCTCACACCATTGGCCTAGAGCATGGAGGGGGCAAGTGACTTCCTCAGGGTCTCATAGCAGAATATGTCAGAGCAGGACTAGACTGAAGTACAATTCATGGCAATAAAGACAGGATATTTCTCCAAATCTGCCCAGTAACTGGCTATTTTGTGTTATAGTTTCCAGGGGCCCAGAAAGTCTTCCTATCTTCCAAAACACTTGTTCCCCATAAACTGAATGTGATGGAACCTTTCATCCCACAAGAAGAGAGAAGACTGAACATACCCATAGCCTTCAGAGGGAGAATGCAGGGGCTCCCATTTACTTTAAGGTATAAATGATTGAACCTGAGATTTTCCTGAGAACATTCTGGTAGGAGGGAAAATCAGAAAACATCCCCCACCCTAAGGGATGGGGGGGGGGGAAGAGTGTGACACAGAGACAAAAAGGCAGCAGAAGGAAGAGACTAGTTAAGCCAAGACGTTGCACTTTTGGAAGTGGCTGGTCATGATGCTCAGGTCACAATTGATGACTACTTGCTTCTATCCTCCCAGGTTCCTTACTCCCAGCCCTGGTTTATCCTCTCACCTGGCTTATGAAGCCAATAACTTGACCACGGAGCCAAGAGGGGTCTAGGCTTCGAAGGTCCTGCCCATCCAAGTATACCGTTCCTTCAGTGGGATCGTAGAACCTTTCGAGCAGGGAAGCCACTGTAGACTTTCCTGGGGGAGATAGAGGTATCAGGGAAAGAGATTAGGATTTAGGAGACCCTTCTTGGGAAGATGTGGCTCTAGAAAGTCTTTGAGAAGAAGAGATTGTTCTAGATAGAGAGCTAGAGTTCAGTGTCTCGGGAGGACTGGAGATGGGACATGGCATTTTGCCCTCCTGGAGAAGTTTCAGGATGGTTTGAGGGTGAGGATCTACTCACCTCCTCCAGACTGTCCCACCAGGGCCACTATCTTTCCAGGAGGCAATGTCAAGTTGAAGTTCTTGAGTACTGTGAAACCTGGCCGGGAGGGATAGCTAGAAGAATAGCATTCAGGGGAAAAGTGTAAGACAGGCAGGGGCTCTAGCACTATCCTGACAACCCCCATCAGTTTTAGGGAGCAGAGGCCAGGTGATGGAAACGAGATTTACCTCTTTTTCCAGTACCTCTTTCTTTTCAAGGGGGTTAAAGGGATGCAGAAAATAATCTCTCCTACAAAAAAACCACGGTGAAGAACAGAACCCCTCATTCCCCAATCAAGAGGGCCCCTCCTACAAGAAGCTCTGCATGCAAAAGGCCTCACCCGTTGACCATCTCCCTAACCCTGGCCACAACTGGCCCAGATGCTGACCTGAAGGAGACATTCTGAAAACTGACAGCGCCTTTGAGCTCAGTCTGTGGAATGTGGCAGCCCCCAACCAGTGGAATGTTTGGGGTCAGAGACATATACTCAAAGACCCGGGCCCCAGCGCTAAGCCCTCGAACCACCTATAGGGAGAGATTAGGAGGTAGGGAGTGGGCAGAAAACAGGTAGTTAGGGGATACCAAGCTCAGAACCCATAATCTGTACTATACCTGTGACAGGAAAGACTCCTATAAGGTGGGCTATGGGGTTAAGTATAGCTAGGGAGAGGGAGCACAAAAGATAGGCATTGGTGCAAGCCCAGGACTTGTACCACTGATGGTGGAAAGGAGCCCTGAGATTTCATGGAAGAGAATGTGCAGGAGCAGGTATGGGAAGAGAAGTCTGGGTAGAAAAAAGAGGCAAAGAACCTACATCACCTCTGTACCCCTGAGATGCTAAAGCCTTGGGGGAATGGGGCCCTAGCCCAGGTGACTTTTGCTAACATGGGTCTTCCTTACTTTCCCCTTTGCCCAGTCAGACTACAGTCACCACCCCCCCTCCCCAACTCCCTGCCCCAATGCCAAGGCTTTATGCAAACAATCCAAGCTTCCCAGCATCCAATGACAGCCTTACACCTGAAGACCTCCATGACCCCACTTCAACTCACCTGACCAAACAGAAGAGAGAGGTTGGCCATGGACCTGCAGTGGGAGAAAGAGAAACAGAGAACAGCTAAGTGCGGTAGGGACAGAGATCCTAATGACACAACAACAACTAGTATTTGTATATGTGCCAGGCACTGCACTAAGTGCTTTACAATTATTATCTCATTTGATCCTCACAACCACCCTAGGTAGTAGGTGCTATTGTTATCCCCATCTCACAGGTGAGGAAACTGAGGTCAAATGACTTGCCATGGTCTCTCAGCTAATTAGTACCTGAGGCTACATTTGAAGTCAGGTCCTCCTGACTCTAGGCCCAGTGCTCTCTCTCCTGCACCACTGGCTGTAACATAAAGAGCCAAGGCACAAAGCAAGAGGGTAAACACTGAGCGGAGGAGATCAGCTGTCATCTGGATGGCAGAGAGGAGGGGTTAAAAACTGAAGAGAAAATAACTGTAAAAAAGCACTAGGGAGGAGGATTAGGGGCGGGGATGCCCACAAGACAGCTTCTGGACTCCACGATTTTACTTTGTCCCGCGACTTCATGCCTCTTTCCATACCCATGGACACTGAAAAGTGAGGGCACAGTGGCTGTCCCTGTGGGCTGGAAGCTCTACATTGGAAGAAAGGGGGAAACGGAGAGGAAGTGGTGAAACTGAGCTAGAAGATGGGTAGGGGTGCTAAGGAGCTGGAGTAAGAACCTGATGTGGGTGAGCTAAGAGGGTGGGAGGTGGTAAACAATGAGTCATAAATCAGTAGTCACTCTGGACAGCAATATGAGTGTCACCATTCATGGAGAATGGCAGGTCCCACTTTCAAAGAGAAGGCCTGACTTTATTAAGGGCAGCAGGACAGGTGATTCACCCATGGGAAGGTAAAGCTGAAAAGTGGTTCAAGGAGGGGGATAGCTACACAATTTATCCATGATTCAGCTGACTATGGGGAGAGAAGAGCTTCTTGAATAAACGAGTATTTGGAGTTGGGCAGGGGGGAAGATTAGGGAAGAAAAAAACTGTACTCCAGACTAAATTGGTAAGTGACCTGGGGCTCATGTCTCCTTAGCATCTCAGTGAACGACCTTGCTTCTCTAAATACGGTCATTGATAGAGGTAGGCAAGGACATTTCCCACAGCGGCCCAGCAGGGGGAGTAAGCCTCCAGCTGCCTGTTCTGTAGCCTCATTCATTCAACAAATACTTAGCCCAGATCCAAAGCCTAAGTGCATCCTGTTAGAAGGTGGAGTTAGAGAAAACTCCTTATTCCTAGACCCCAGTTCTGCTTCCCCTTTATCAGGCCTCTATTACCGCTTCTACGGTGCCACCCTAGCTTGGTTCCCTTCCCCTGTAATGGTCTGCCCAGGATGCAAGTGGTTGGAGAGGGGGTGTCCCTCCTCTACCACCAAACTCTCAGTTTCTCTCTATGCCCCTGCTTGCTCAGACCCCTTTTGGACCTGTCTGGAGCGTTCAAATGATGGCTGGAAGGGGAGCCTGACCAAAGAGTCACACTGTAGTTCTGTCCAAGAAATCCAAGTACAGCCCCGTGGAGATCAGCAACAGAGCAAGTGGGAAGAAATGAAGGTAACATCCCAGAAGCCACCAGTCTCCACGGGGCTGGGGAGAACGGGGGCCCAGCTCTGGAAACATGAGGCAGTTTACTGCCTTCACCCATCCAAAGCTTCGTGGAGGAGAGGAGAAGAAAGAAAGGGGATGTGTATAGGGGGTGGGGAGTGGGCGTGTATGTGTGTGAAGGAGTAGAGATATGGGAGGCAGTTGTTGTGAATGAGAGAAACACACACAGGTTGATTTGGGGAGATGTTTCTCAGTAGAGAAAACAAGTCTTTTGAATGGATCAGTTTTTGGCAGGTTCCATTTTAAGTGAGATGCTGAAAAAGTGGAGTTTGTCTAGAGAGGGATGACCAGTACAGATCTAGAAAACACGTCATACAAAAGACAAGGGAACTGATTATGTTTCCTGGAGAAAAGACAACCTGAGGGAGATACGATGTGTGGCTTTCTATGGTTGAAGGATGGCTGCACAGAAAAGAGAATGATCTTTCTCTGTGTTATTCCAGGGGACAAAACTGTGGGATCACTGGGTAGACATCAGAAGTTAGCCTTGGGATCAGTTGTAAGGAAAAACTTTCTAATGACCAGGACTGTCCAACAATGAATGGGTCATTTACAGTGCAGTGATCTTTTCAGCCCTCGAGGAATTTACACAGAGGTTGTTTCTGGCCCTGGATGAGAGGCTAGATTAGAGGGCCTCAAGTTTTATGATTCTGCCAGAACGGGAGCTGTGTGCGAGCTCTTCTGGAATAAACTCAGGCTGCCTAGCTGCCGAGGGGCACACGACACTAACAATGTCAACAACAAGACTCAGCTGTGTCTAAAAGGCAAACTGCATGCACGCCTCATAAAACAGATGAGACTCTGTGCATCCATTTTCACAAGGCAAAGCTGGGCTCGGGGTGGGACTGGAGCGGCAGCAGGCCCACATACTCAGCTCCCCAGCTGACCCTCACTCACCTCTGTACAGTCTGTGATGCCACCAGGAAAGACATGAGGTCCCCACCTGACAGCTCTTGTCCTGCCACCAGGGAGCCTCCTATGAACAGTGTGCCCAGAACCATGCCTGGATGGGGAATATTGGATCAGAGGTCACCATGGTGCTGGAACAGACAGGAAGTTAACTGACAAAGTGGGGAAGTCTGGGCTCTGTCACTGCTCTTGCGCAATCACACTTCTTGACTGGGCCTTGGTTCCCTTATTTGTCAAATAAAGAATGTCTGAAATTCTTTGATTCTGTGAGTAAACAGATTGTCTTCAGATCCCCTCTTGTGGTCTCCCTGCATCAACTCGGTGAGGCTTCTGACAGTTCCTGGACCACCCCACATGCCCCCGTTCCATCCTTAACAGTGTCACTCACAGTTGAGTGCAATGTTGGAGAGCCCCTGGAAGACGGCAATGCCTTTGCCCAATTTTTCTGCCAGCCGGCGCGACTCCTCCAATTCTGTTTCATAATGCCTGGGATGGAGGCCAAATGCCAGGCATTGAGAGAAAAGCCAGGACATAGAACTGGGAAGAGGGGACTGTCTCTGTGGCATCCCCCAAGCAAGGAGGCCCTCCACACCCGCCCCATCCCCTGGCCTCTTCAGGACTCACGCTTCTTCCTGTGGCTCCATGGCAAAGGCTCTCACAGTCCGCACATTCCCCAGGGCCTCATCTGCCACACCTGTTGCCTTAGAGATCTGGAGGGAGTCCAGGAATTAGGAAACAGGGGTGTGTCTAACATCCCAAACTGGGTTAGTGGGGAGGGGACTGTAGGAAGAATGGTCAAAGGTAAAGCATGGGGAGGAATGGGAGTTTGAGTTAAAGGAGATGAGGTGGTGGCCCTGGTACCTGCTCCTGGGCTTTTCGAGAAAGCTTTCGGAGGAGGGAGCCCAGCAGAGTGCCGGCCCCCACCAGTGCAGGCGTGACCAGCAACAACATAACTGTCAGGCGTGGGGACAACACAGTCAGGGACACCAGGCAGCCTGCCATTTGGGTACAACTGCGGAGGCCCTGGAAGGAAAGAAAGGAGAGGAAACAACTAAAATCAATACCGCAGGCAAGAGTATTTATTAAGGGGCAGCTGGTTAGCTGAGCCCATTAGAATACTGCTACTGAGGATGAGCTCACAGGTTCAATTTCCTGGGATGATCAGTTTTTTCCTATTCTATAGCCATAAGCTATACCTCTAAACTCTCTACTGCAGTGGTTCTCAACCTTCCTAATGCCGCAACCCTTTAATACAGTTCATGTTGTGGTGACCCCCAACCATAAAATTTTCGTTGCTACTTCATAACTGCAGATAAGCAGAGACCAGGGAAGCCATTGCTCCTCATCTGCTCTACCAGGGAGGTTTCCTGAGGGTGGGATTTCAGAAGCACTGAAGAGGAAAGTGCCCACATCACTCAGTCCCTATTTCTGGCCTCTTCTCTTCCCCCAAAGCCTTCCCCTTTCTTTGCCCTGGCCCAGGTGACCCCTCCTTTTACCAGCTCTGGCCTTAGGCTCATCCCGAGTCTCCCTCAAAGAGGGTAATCAGAAGCCCCCTGACCTGGGAGATGATAAGTTTGAAGGATGACTTGAATTCTTGCACATCAGCTGTTAGGCGAGTCACTAGCTGCCCTGTCTTTTTGGTGTCAAAGAAGGCGATGTCCTGTCTGGAGGAAGGAAGGTGTCACCTAGAGAATAAGGTCCCACACAAATGTCCTAGTGCAAAGCACCGTGGCAGACCTGGGCTCCATGATTAGTTAGGGACTGTAGTAGACACCCAGGATCCCTGTTAAGGGACTGATGGTGGACACCAGTACCAGGGACACAAGGCCAGGGTCAGAAGGGGAACAGATGTGCAGACCCTAGAGCAGGAAGGTTCATTTTAGACATGAGGCAATTGAAGCAAAATGAAAGGCTGAACGATTTAATCAAGATGGTGTAGCTAACAACACATGTCAGAGCCAGAATTAGAGCCCAGGTCTCCTGGATCTTGGTGTATTCCTCTTTCCAGGTCACGATACCTCTCCTGTCTACAGTCGGGAGGAACTGCCTCTTTGGGCCACAAATGTGAGCCTCAGAGCCTGGGAGAGGAAGAAAAGGCTTCAGCCCCAAGATTCCATTTGACAGGGTTCTCTGGAGGTCTATTTACTGTAAAGTGGATATAGGATTATCAGAATCATAGCTTTTAAATCATCATGCATTTTCCTGATATCCCTACGGTCATTAATTGTGCCCTTGATTCTCTTCCAGAGCATACTCCCTTTCCTCCCTCTGGGTATGCTTAGGGAAACAGACCTCCTCTTTCCCCAGGCCTGCTCTTCCACCCTAGCCCATAGTCACCTCTTGTCCCACCCAGCATTACCGAAGCAGGCAGCCAAACAATTCTTGCCGAATATCTTTGGCTATGCGTTCCCCAAGCCTTGACAACAGTACCAGGTACCCGAAGGTCAGCAGCCCCTAAGGAGGATAAAAGAGATCCACAGAGATCCACTGAGGCTCCCCTAACTTGTTGGTATCTAAGCATTGCACTAGATTCTTCCCTGGTCCCAACCCAATTAAAAGACCAGGCCTTGAATTCCTATTTAAGGCAGTTATGAAGTATCTCTCAAGTTCTCCCCACACCAACTCCCTATCACAATACCTGGAGAGTGTAGAGGGTAAGCAGATGAAAACCAAGGCCTCGGGACTCAATCATGAAGTTCCCAAAATGATCCTGGGTGTATTTCCTCACAATCTCCACAAGCTGGCCCAGGAGTAAGGGAATATGCACATTCACCAAAGCTGAACCCAGTGCCAACTGGGGTTGGGATGGAGGAAAAGAAGGAGACAGCTTAGTAGAGGAGAATCTCTGCTTCCTACGCTGTTCCTGTGGCCCCACTGGGTGGATTCTAGGTATCCCTTTCCTCTTCGGTCACTAACACTCCCTCCTGCTCCATGCAGAGCTCTTGCTCCCAATACTTCTGTGGGGCTCATACACACTGGGCTTTCTCGAAAGACCCCATAAAGTTTCTAGCACTCTTTCTCCCAACTAACTGAAGTCCAGCCTCCTTGGATGAGAATCCCTATGCTATTTCTTCGCGTTCCATTCCCTCGAAAAGGTCTCATTCCTAACATTCTCCCTGGGTCTCTTATGTAGTAACAGCTGTGGGATGTTATGGATTTATGTATCTTCTCTCTGAGTCACTTCCCATTCACATCGTCCTATGACCCTGTCTCTGTCGAAGACGGAAGAATGTGGGGGTTGGGGAGAGAGAGAGACCTCACCACAATGGCTGTCCCCAGGGCTAGCAGATGGGGCCGCAGAAAGCGCCAGAAGAGGGCCCAATTGAAGCTGGGCTCCTCTGATGGGGGTCTGGTTTCCACAAGGGGCAGCTCCTCCACTTCACAGTGCCCCACCAGGTAGAGGCGGCAGCCCTTGCTCAATATCATAGGACCCAAGAGTAGCCCCCCAATCCAGAGGGAAGATCCTTGACGGGTAGCTGGGGGTCTTCTGGGTAGGCACAGCCGGAGCCGGGCCAGGACCCGCAGAATGTAGGAGCCGGTGCTGCCATCCAAATGCCTGTAGGGAGAGAGTGGTCTGAAATCAATCGACTTACTAGAAATACAGATTTAGTCTCTGCTGTGTCTCCAGCCCTGTGCCTGGCACCAGTGCTAGTTGGCACTTTTGTGAAGGATGAAAGAAAAGAAAGAGAAGATAGGTTACCTTCCATCAAGGAGCATGGGAGAAATGATGAGAATGATGTTGATGAGAATGAACACACACACACACACACACACACACACACACCCCCACACACACCCACTCCTTTCAAGAACTACAAGAGAGTCAATAATGTTCTCTCTCCTAAACCAATGCTCTGACTGAGCACAAAGATAACTATGTTCCCTTGTAGCCTTCAGCCTTTGGGTCCTTCACAATTTTAGAATCAAGATCTTAGAGCTCAAAGCCACCTGGGTCATATAGTTCAATTGTAAAATCCGAAATGAGGAAACTGAGGCCCAGGGAGGTTGATTAGGTTTCATAAAGTCACACAGTCAGAGTTAGTGGCAGAACCTGATTTACTGTCCAATGCTTTCCCCACTCTCCTATGTCTTTCCTCCCATTCCCTGTGGGCACTGAAAAGACAGGGCACAGAAGACAAGGAAAAGACACATTTCCTTTCTATTTTGTGGAAGAAGGAAAAGAAAAAAATATCCGAATTTAGAAAGCTGCACGGTCTTGGGGAAGGGCACTGGATTAAACACTCACAAGATCTGGCTTCTTGTTCCAGCTTTGTCATTACACTTAATGTGTGATCCTAGACAAGCCACTGACCTTTGTGCCTCCATTCCCTCATTTATCAAATGGGGATAATAAGGATAATAATACCAGCCCAACTATCTCACGTGTTCTTTGGGAGGGTCAAATGAGATCATGGATATGAAAGTACCTTGAAAAAGCATAGAACATGATCACATGTGAGGTGTTATCATCACCAACCAGGTGAAAATGGAGGAGGCTTATCCTACATAACCCGAGTTTCTCTTTTGCAGAAACCTAGAGAAGCTGGACTCACTTCTTCCTTGCCAGTCTAGGGCCCATTCCTATTCTCTAACATGAGGAAAGATGATTCCACCTCACTCTCTAAGCCCCTCTGGCTGCTTTCCATCCTTATACTGTATCTTGTCATTGAAGTTCCTTCTTATACATAACCTAAATCTCTTGCTGACAGTGAAGCTCAACTATTGTCATTCCACTTCAGACAGAGTTGATGAACACATTGACAGCATCCACTAAGGAATAACTCTTAACACTGATTTGCACAGTGTTACCAAGCCTTCTCTGTCTTTCCTATTCCCAGTTTAAATAATCCCGACTCTTTTGCTCTTTCCTCACTAGGCCAATTTTCGATCCCATGAATAATTTACTATGGCTCCTCTCCAGCTTCTCTCATATCCCTCATTAGCTGGTCTGGAGGGCCAGACTTGGGCCAAGGAGAGCAGAAGGATTACTTTCTGGCACTCAAGCATCATGCTCACAATTGCCCAATCCAATATCAAGTTGGCTTTTGGAACACCGCCACACCACGGCCATCTCCTGGGCATCCTGTTGCCCGCCATGCTTCTCTGGCTGTTGATTCCTGGCTAGGCTAGCAAAGGCCAGTTTTTCCATGTCACTTTTGTGTCCAGATGCCCCGCTTCTTAGGCATCCGCCTTTACTTCCCTTGGGTTACCGTGAAGACCGTGTTAAATAGTGCATGTGAAGGAATCCCTTGGAGAAGTACAGAACTCTGCACGGGTGCGAGGGCTCATTATCCTCATCGTCCTGCACAGCATGTGCTTCAAGGGGATATTGTGCTGATTTGTCAGAATCACCTTAGACGTGTGGTTCATCAGCCCTTTACACGATGAGAGCCTTAATCTGGGACCCAGGACAAATCCCTGAAAGGGGGCTCCAGGGGCAGCTCCGTCCCCGGGCTGTGGCCCGCTCTCTGACCACCAGGAGCTCTTAGGCTCCTACCGGACAGCGACGTTTGCCCGAGCAGCCCTGCCCCAGGCCCCCTCAGGTCCTGGGCTCCCTAAAGGCAGTGTGGAGACCCATCAGCACCTGAGCTGTCTCTATAAATTATTAAGCACGCTGCCTGCGTAGATGACATTACACCTGGAGCAAGAGGGAGCCTACATCTCCCAGGAGCCTCGCGCGGGACCGGAAACTACATTTCCCAGGGGGAGCCCTCGAGGAACCGGCGGCCCGCTCCAAGTCGGACGCCCCTTTTTACCTGATAGCCGTATACGTCCGGGGCCGGAGCGGCAGCAGCAGCACTCCTCGGACAGGGCAGCCCCGAGTCCCGACCCGAAATAAGTGAACCAACATGTTGGAGCGGGAGGATGGAAGCAGCCGGCAGTGGCGGTTTCACCCTTGTCCCGCTGAAGGCGCCATGTTGATTCAGCCCCTTTCCCGACGAGCCTCACGAGCCTCCGCTAGGATTGGTGGAAAGAACTTGACCTCTACCCTTCTGAGTTATGATTGGGGAAAATCTCTCCGGCGGTACCTGCCCAGAGCTGTGACTGGAGAATCAGTTGGGACCCTTCCCCCTCCGGGACGATGATTGGAAAAGCTTCCAAACTTCTTTTGCACTCCCCTAGGGGGCGGGGCCATGTGGCGGACGGGGCGGGACCAAGCGAAGGGATAACCCGGGGGTCAGGGTTAAGCACTGGCACGCTTCTAGTAGCCAAGAAGTGTGTGAGGCGTGGCGTGGCGTGGCCTGGCGTGGCCGTATCAATGTCCATCCAGGTCTAGTTGAGATAAATTGGGAGCTCAGAGGGTGGGTTAGAGGAGGCCTTCCTGAGATGAGAGGGGAGGTGGATGAGTCTCAGGGTAGGTGAGGCATGTTTTAGTGTGTAGGTGAGCTTTGCCCCAGAAGCACCGGGGCTGTTGGAGCAAACTTGTGTTAGGGGTTCAAGAGGCACTTAGAATTGCCGCGTGACCCCCCTGAGTCTAATGAGACAACTCACGGGGTTACAAAGCTACCCATCCACATTCTGTACAGATAGGGTGGGCAGAAAGGGAGATGGGGCGGAACTGAACACCTGCAGCACGAGTGTGGGTCTCTTGGATTCCTCATACTGAGAAAACGTAGTTTAGAATTTTGGGTTAGTACCTGTGTGACCTTGGACCGCAGGCTCTTCATCTGTAATAGGAAAGTTTGAACTAGAGGGGCTTTAAGATCATTTTTAACTATAAATTCAATTATCCGTTTCTATCCCAGTCCCCAATCTGCCGCATTGAAATCCAGATTGTGTGACCAGACAGCCCTTTACCTGGCGTGATCCTCCAGGAACCAGAGATTCTGTGCTTGTCCTACCATCCCCCAAAGGCTCTAGGCTTCCTGTCACATCCCAACCACGTACCTGAGTGGCTGAGTCAGCACCTCAGGAATGGGTCTGAGAGGAGAGGCTGAATGCCAGTGTGCCACCTGTCCTTCCTGATGAGTCAAGTCTTTAGGAATGAGACTGGATAGAGTGGCCTCCTAGGTTCATCTCTCCTGACTGAGTGAGCCAAAGGCCAGCATGGAGATCTCAGCTTAGCCCAGGAGAACTCTTCTATCATATCTCACCCTCAGGGATGTTCATTCCAAGCTGAGGAAGTTGAATGTCTCTTTTCCTCTCCAGTTCACTTGAGTTGTCTTCTTGGAATTCCTAAGGAACTGTTTCAACACTACTGAGTCAGATATGGGGAAGAGGCTTGGGAGAGTTGTAGGTGGGGAGGAGGTTATATTTGTACATTATCCAGCTAGTGGGAGAGAAAAGGAATACTGAGGCTTGGGAGATGTGACCTTGAGGTTCCCCCAGGAGTCTTGGGAGGGGCAATGAGTAGTCAGACAGGTGATTGGGAGTCAGGACGCCTGAGGCCTGCTTATGGCTGAGTCACTCTGTGTTGTTGTCATCCAGAGAAACACAAGCTCTGTCCCCAGAAAACAACAGCAGTATTTCTGTTGGAGGAACCAGCCTGATGGTGAGACGGATGGGATGGGGGGGGACAAAGGGGCAGCAAGAGAGATGGGGTGAGCGAGGGCCAGGAGCTACACTGTTAGCCCCTTTGCTCCCTCCTTCCCGATGTCTGGGGCCTGGAAGGGGTAGGATCTCTGTGTTTTCTATGTCTCCGACTCCCTACACAAGAAACTCCCCTTCCCCATTTCTTGCTTCCGTCTCACGGCCCCTTAGCCCAGCTAGGACTTCAGGCATAAATCAGCCCCATGTCAGTGACCTCTTAGCCCCAGAAACCTCTTCCCCTCATGGGGAGTTGTCTGGGACTCCTCCTTCTGCTCCATCTGGCCAAAGGTCCCACTCTACCCCATGCCTGGCCTCGGTGACTCCCCTTCCCTCACAGTGGTCCCTCCAGAACTCCCCTGGGCTGCGGATGGGCCCCCTGATCCCAGAACAGGACTACGAACGGCTGGAAGACTGTGACCCTGATGGGAACTGTGACAACAACCAAGACTCACCACTCCCAGGGGAGGACCAGGAACCCCTGCTCCATGTGCCTGAGGGGCTCAGGGGTAAGTGGGGATGGGGGAAGCAAAATTGAGCAGGTTCTTATATGAGGTGGGGGAAGGTACAGCTGAGAGAAAGAGGGGCATAAGGGTCAGAAAATCTCCAGGTTTAGAAAGTTCAAGGGGCAGGGGCATTGGGACAAAGAAGTTGGAGGTAACAGGCTGGGAGAATGAAAAACCATTAGCCTACAGCATTTAGAGTTCCATCTCTTCTTCTTGCTAGCTGGGTGTTCCTGGATAAGTAACTTCACCTCACAGTGTTAGTCTCCTCTGCTTCAGAGTGAGGATAATAGTATCTGTCCCTACAGGGTGGCTGTGAGGAAAACACCTTGTAAAAAGAAATGAGAGTAAACGTCATCTGTACCTCTTCTCCATCCAGGCTCTTGGCATCACATCCAGAACTTGGACAGCTTCTTCACCAAGATATCTTGTATGCCCACTGTTGAGGGGAGGTGGTAGTAGGGAGATGTAGGCTGAAGAGGGCTGAGGTCTGTGGACCAGGACATTCTTTGGAAAGGAATGGGTGAATGAGGACTGGCAGGGGCTGGACTTCAGGGATGAGTGGTCTGGTTGGGAGTACTTGAGGGGAGGGGGTTTGTTAAGTGGGTGCTGGGACTTGGGGGAGATCTTTGATAAATCTCAGCCATATTCCTTGATGAGTCTGGTACCTCTATAATTACCACCAGCGGAATGGCTTTGCCTGTATGTTTCTGGAGGATGCCTTTCAGCTGGGGTAAGTCCATTATATTTAGCTCCCATCTTGATCCCCTATAGCTTCCCCTCCTAGCAAACAGCATCCCCTCTTCTCAGCTCCCCTGGGGGCCCCCACCCTTTTCTTCTTTGATCTCCAATTTTCCTTCTTTCTCTCATTTCCCACCCCTCAGGAAGCCTTGGCAGGGCTGGGGTTGTTTCCCTGGGATAGCTAGGGACCTGGGAGCTGGCCTGACCCTCACTCTGCTCCCAAGCCCTATCACCCTTGGATGTCTCCAGTTCTGCTTTCATCCTTATCCCACTCCACCCACAGACAGTTCGTTTTCATTGTTACCTTCACTACTTTCCTGCTTCGATGCGTTGATTATGATGTTCTCTTTGCCAACCGACCTGTTAACCATACACAACCTGGTGCCCCTGGCTCCCACCAGACCCCTGGGATCCTTCATAGCAAGGTGACCCTGTCTGATGCTATCCTGCCTGCTGCCCAGTGTGCACAGCGGTGAGTGAAAGCAGAGAAGGGGTAGGGGTAGTGGGCTTGGGAGCCTGGATGGTTCAGGGATTGAGGCTCAGGGATTGAGTTAATGACTTCTCCCAAGATCAGAGACACTGCCACCCCTCCTCATCCTCCGTTCCAGCTACAACCGAGGCCCAGGCAAGGATGAGCAGAGGGCTAGGGGAGTAAGGCTGAACAGAGACAGTCAGACTAGTGAGAGGAAAGGGACCCAGGGGAATTCCACTTACTCTGTCTCTCTGTCTCAGTCTTCAGAGCCAGACCATTCTTCCTATGTCCTTTATTTCTATGCCTGTTTGTGTAGTCTGCTCTTTTTTTCATCCCTACCCATTCCTTTTGATTCTGGGCTCACTCATTCAACTATGTACCCCAACTCTAATCTCTTTAGGTAATCAAACTCTAATGCAGTCCACCAATCTGTCTAATGCAGGATACGTTACAGCTCGTTCCTGATCTTCCTTTTGTTCCTGGCCTCCGGGTTTTGGCTATTCCGTCTTCTTCGATCCCTTTGCAACCTCCTGAACTATTGGGATATCCGAACATTTTACAGAGAAGCCCTGCACATTCCCCCAGTGAGTTGGATCAGGAGAAGGATAGGGGTGCTGGGGAAACAGGACATGTTGGAGAGAGAGAGGAGAGGGCAAGAAGGGAATGAGATAATGGGTCAAAGCAGAAGCTGAGATAAAGTTTTCCATGGGGATCGGGGAGATCTGGGACCTCAGTGTTGATAATAGGGTTATTGTCAAGTTATCAAATCTTCCTTGACCTCGACTGTGTGCTGGGCTCTGTGGGAGACATTGAAAAGATGAGATATGGTGTCTACTCTTGAAGAGCTTACAGTCTAGGTGAGGTGACAAGACTAGCATCTGTGTCACAAAACAACTAGATAATGCAGGATGGCTTATGATCAGAATCTATATGGTACTGACATGAAGAGCTGTCAGAGAGAGGAGCAGAGTAGGCAGAGTGGAATAGTTGGAGACAGGGAGTAATGGTTGGATAGGATTTGGATAGGTAGAAGGAAGGTTGCCTTTTTGCACCCTCCATTCATTTCTCCTATTTCTGCTCTCTGGCACCAATCATATTCACATCTGGATTCATAGTCTCATAGAATGTTGGAGCTGGAAGAATTCTTAGACCCAGCTTCTCACTCTACAGGTGGGAGGTCTGAGCCCAGGAAGAAGAGTGACTTGCCTAAGGTTTGACAGATCCCAGAATTAGGAGTTAGTCCCAATACTGCCCTATATTAATAGTTTTTGATGTTTTTGGTCTGGCAGTTCCTAGTAGACAGTAATTAGATATTAAGAGGCAGTGAGGCTTAAAGCATAGAAGGCCAGTGTTGGAGTCAGAAAGGCTTGGGTTCAAGGCCTGCCTTCAACATACATTGTTTGTGTTATCATGGGCAAGCTCTCTGAGTTCCCAGGGAACTCTCAGTGACTTGAAGTTACAGATGAGTAGCCATCTTCTTTGATGGGAGGAGTTTCCACCCTGGGAGCTCCTCATGATGATGCAATCACAGGTCTTGACTACCTCTCACTCCTCCCCTAAACAGTCAGCTCTTAGATGGTGCTTTTTTGTATTTCTCATTGCCCTAAGTACTGGGCTGGGCACATAGTAGGCACTTAATAAGTTTTTATTGAACCAATGAATTCTTATCTAGGGAATGAGAACTCCTTGCAGGTTTCAGAATAGGACAGTGACCTGATGGAAGTGGTGATTTAGGAAGATCAGTCTGGGGGCCATTTGCTGGATGGGATTTGAGGGGACAAGAGACTGGAAGGAAAAGCCAATTTTGATGGCTGTTGAAATGGTCCAGGTGCCATGTGATGAAGGTCTGGATTAGTATGGGAAGGAGCTTTTTTGCTTTTTTAGTAAATCAGTAAACTGTGTCTTAAGTACCATCTGTGTTTAAGCCCCTGTGCTAGGTACTCTGAGTGGTTTTTTTCTTTTTTTGGGGGGGGGAGGAAGTCGGATCAGATTCTTGAATCCATTGGTGTAGGAAGGAAGTGCTTCACTTCCTTTACCAAAGACCTTTATCTTCTCTGGAATTCAGAGTCTGTAACAGTTGCCTGGGCCATTAAGAGATTAACTGAACTGTCCAGGGTCATACAGCCAGTATGTGTTAGAGACAGCACTTGAATCTAGAACTTCATGATTCTGAGGCCTCCTCCCTATTGACCTGTAATCACAAAGCCACCTTTGGCTGAGCCAGGTGCTATGGGTGGAACACTGTGTAAAACATGGATTGTGCTCTCAGAGCTCACAGTCTAGCTAGGAGGCCAGAACATAACAGGCATGAGAAGTTGATTAAAAAAACCAAATAAAAGTACAAGATGTCCTAAGGCCTGACATGATTTATAGTCAAAGGAGTTGCATAGAAAATATGGGCCATAAGAGTTCAGAAGAAAGTGGAAAGGCAGGAAGAAATGGCAGGTTTGGTGACAGATTGGAAGCAAAGGTTAGAAAAAGATAGAAAAAGAGAATTCTAAGGTGACTGAAGCTGTGAGCCTGAGTGAGGAGAGGAGGATGGCATGAGACCAAGTTTGGAGACAGAATGATGACGTTTGCGATGGGGAGAGAGCATTAGTTTGAATTTAGACATTTTGAATAGCAGATGAAACCAAAGTCTTCCAGATGGGGGAGGTGGTCCATATTTGGATATCAGTGTAGTGGTCATTAAGAGGGGGAAAATCTATTTTAGGGGATGTCCTCTTTCTAGAGCTTACTCCTTTTTCCCTCTTCTCTCAGGAGGACCTTAGCAAGGTGCCCTGGGCCGAAGTACAGTCTCGTCTCCTGGCCCTGCAACGTGGTGGTGGCCTCTGTGTACTGCCACGGCCTCTGACTGAGTTAGATGTTCATCACCGCATCTTGCGCTACCCCAACTACCTGGTGGCCCTGGCCAACAAGGGTCTGCTGCCAGCTCGTTGCCCTCTGCCGTGGGGAGGCAGTACACCCTTCCTTAGCCAGGGACTGGCACTCAATCTTGATCTGCTCCTCTTCCGTGGCCCAATTTCACTCTTTCGTGGGGGCTGGGCATTGCCCAGTACCTACAAGCGGAACTGTCAGCGGCGGGCTCTTGCTACTCGCCTTCGCCGGACATTACTGCTGCTGGCACTGGCCAATCTGGCTCTTTGTCCAGTGGTGCTGGCTTGGCAGGGGTTACATGCCTTCTTCAGCCATGCAGAACTGCTACGCCGGGAGCCCGGGGCACTGGGGATGAGACGCTGGTCCCGCCTGGCCCGCTTGCAGCTACGCCATTTTAATGAACTGCCCCATGAGCTTCGTGCCCGTTTGGCCAGAGCCTACCGCCCTGCTGCCCGTTACTTGCGGGCTGCTGCGCCTCCAGCCCCACTGTTGGCCCTGTTGGCCCGCCATGCTGGTTTCTTTGCTGGTGCCTTGCTAGCTGTCCTGTTGGTGCTTACTGTGTACGATGAGGATGTGCTGGCTGTGGAGCATGTACTGACTGCCATGACAGGGCTGGGTGTGGCACTGACTGTGGCCAGGTCAGCAGATGGGGTACCTCCCTCCTTCCTTGGGGAGACACTCTGGTCCCAGTGAAGAAGTTTTCTTTACCCCGTCATTTTAGAGAATTACCTCAGGGAAACTTGCTTCTCCATTCATTCCATTCTCTCAGCTTTTAAGAGTTATACAATTTTAGAGCTTGGAAGGGACTTTGGATAGCATCCAATCCAACTTCCCTATTTTAAAGGTAGGGAAACTAAGACCCAGAAAAGGGAAATGACTTACTTGCTCATGGCCACAGAGGTAGTCAGTGACCGTACTAAGACCAGAACATGCATCTCCTGTCTTGAAGGCCAGATCTCTAGCCATCACTTCATACTGCTTAACTTTCATAGATTCATAGAATTTCAAGCTGGCAAGGACATAGAAGACTATGTAGACCAATTCCCTTATTTTATATGAGAGAAATGAGGCAGAGAAAAGTGGGGTCCTTGCTCAAGGACAAACAGCTAGTTAGGGCCTGCCAGACCCCAAAAACAGCTCTCTTGAGGGTTTCAGACCGTGTTTTTTCCATCAGCCCCTTTTGCCTCATTCCTCTCTTCTTTTCTCTCCAGGTGCTTCATCCCTGAGGAGGAGCTCTTGGGCCGCTCCCCAAAGTCCCTGCTGCAGGCAGCTCTTGCTCACATGCATTACCTCCCAGAAGAGCCAGGACCAGGCTGGGAAGCCAGCACTTACCACCAGATGTCGCAGCTCTTGCAGTACAAGGCTGTGAGTGAAGCAGCTGGGGTTGGAACTTGATCAACCCTCAGGGGCTTGGTCAAGGGGGGGAGTTGTGGCGTTGAAGGCCTCTTTGGGGAGCAACTGTGGGACCTGACTCTGTAAGGAGTCCTGAGCCCTCTAGCTGGGGAGTAATTTGGGGTCACTGTGTTCTACTCTGCAGTGGTGTCTTAGAATTTAACCCATTCTCTACCCAGAGTGGGAACATTTTTCCTAGCACCCTCCCCCACTTTATTTCTCCTAGGTCTCCCTCCTAGAGGAGCTCCTCTCTCCAGTCCTCACTCCCTTTGCCCTGCTCTTTTGGTTTCGCCCCCGTGCCCTGGAGTTCATTGACTTTTTTCGGCACTTCACTGTGGATGTGGCTGGGGTTGGGGATGTCTGTTCCTTTGCTCTCATGGATGTGAGACGCCACGGTCACCCCCAGGTTAGATCCCCTCTCTAACTCTTCTTCCTGACTCTTCCTTTCTCTCTGCTAGACTTAGGGGATGGGGACCCTGACCAAGATAGTATCCATGGGATGGGGAGCAGAATATAATCAATTACGTTATCTTCAGATATTTCAGGATAAGAGCAGAACCAAGGGTGTTTGTGGGGTGGGCAGAGGCAAGTTCCATATTTAGAAGCATGGTGATATAATGGAAAGAGCACAGGACACCTTTAGACAGTAGTACTGGGCTTTGTCTTAATTGTATGACCTTAGGTAACTTGCTTAACCTTTTCTAGGACCAATTTCTTCATTTGTATAATAATAGTGATGATTATGATAATAGCTACCCAACACTTGCAGGTAGGTGCTATTATTATCCCCATTTCACAGAGAAGAAAGCCGAGGCAGACAGGTTAAGTGATTTGCCCAGGGTCACATAGCTGGTTTCTGAGGCTGGATTTGAACTCCGGTCATTCTGATTCCTGGTCTAGTGTGTTATGCACTGTGCTATGTAGCTGTATAGTAATCTTTGTCCAGCCTCCTTCATGATTCTTATGAAGATTAAATGATTATGAAAGTGCTTTGAAAAGCACCCAGTAGATTGGCAATGTAGTATAGTGGCTAAAGTTGGTCTTCTAGTCAGGAGGACCTAGTCCTGCTGCCTCTGACATGTACAGGATCCTGGGCAAGCTGATTAAAGTGTCCCAGGCACCTAGCTCTGGCTGGCTGTGAATTGTAGAGCAGTGGCCTGTGGACACTGAGGGAGGTAGCTTCCTTCAGTGTCCTGTACATGTAATGGATTATGATGTTTTTGCAGTGGCTCTCAGCAGGACAGACAGAGGCCTCAGTATCCCAGCGTGCGGAAGGTGGGAAGACAGAGCTTTCCTTGATGCGTTTCTCACTGGCCCACCCTCGCTGGCGTCCACCTGGGCACAGCTCCCGGTTCTTGGAGCAGCTTCGGGGCCGGGTACAACAGGATGCTGCTCTTTGGGCTTCTACTCCAGTGCGGTCCCCCCCCACACCTGGTCAAGGTCCCAGCTTTCTAAGCGACTCCACCACATCTTCGGTGAGTGCCTCCCAGCCCTGTGAATCTTCCTCATTCTGCCCCTCTTGATTTTCACAGCCAGCAACTACCCTTTTTCCTTATAGTCTGTAACCTTGACTCAGCCTAACTGGTTCCATTCTTATACCTGTATTCTTCAACTCTGGAGCCCTTGTCAGTCTGTCCCTTCATGTGGAGATTCACTGACCTTATCAACCCCAACCTCCCCCAAGTACACTACCACTTTCCTCTCACCTGTAGCCTGAAGCGCTCCTGGCCAGCCTGCTGTTACATCCTCTTCTGCCACCCAGGGAACTGAGTCCAGTTGCTCCCTGCCCAGCGGCTGCAACTGCCAGCCTCCTGGCCTCCCTCTCAGGTTCTACATCGCAGGCTGGCCATGATCAGAGGTGGGAGTGGGTACAAAGTGTGATATGTGGTGGGGGAATTAGGGTGGAATGATGGGAGAGGCACAGACCTGAGATACCTAAGAGAAATCCTGATCTTTTGGGAGAAGTCTGGTAAAGATGGGAGGTGGTTTTAGAGGATCTGCCCTTTGGGAAGAATGTGACCAAGAAAGTCACTTTGGGGAGGTCAAAGCCCATTGAGCTAAAGATGCTGTTTGGAGGTGGCAGAGTATATCTCTCTGACCTACGGGGCTGCCTGTTTTAGTTGTGTGTCTACAGGGGGTCCTGGGGTCTGGAACCCTGACCTGCTTTCAGAGCTTGCCTCTGCTGAGATGAGTCTTCATGCCATTTACCTGCATCAGGTGAGCTGGGAACAGGGTAACAAAGAAAGGGCTTCGAGTGTGTGTAGTAACTAACATGTATGAAGATTGAAGGAGCAGAACTGCCCAAGAAAATATGTGTCTGGTGTGGTGGGGGAACCAGGGCTGCCCACCCTTCAGTCTCCCCATAGAAACTGTGAGAGCCTCTGCTTGAAGGATGGGTTCAAGGAAAGCAGCCAGCAAGTGGTGGTGCTCATGCCCTCCCTCTACCACTCAGCTCCACCACCAGCAGCAGCAAGAGCAGTGGGGAGAAACTTCAGCCACTCCACTCCCAAGAATCTGGCCTAGCCCCCAGAGGCCACTCACCCCTGAAGATGAGACCCTGACCTGGCACAGTGATGGTAAGAACCTGGCAATTGGGAAGGATTCTTGGAAAGGAGGAAGCATTATGATACAGTGGAAAGAGTCAGAGGGTCTTGGTTCTGATTCTGCCTGTTACTTTTTACTTGTGTAATCTTGGGCAAATCCCTTTTAACTCTATGGGCCTCAGCTTCCCTGAGTGTAAAAAAACCCACTAAATAGCTTTTGAAGTCCCTTCCAGCTTCAGGTCTCTCTGAATTCTCTAGGACTAACGGCTTCTTTTCCCAGGTACCAGTCCTACCTCTAGCTCCAGCTCCAGTCCCAGACAACAATGGGGGCCCACAGGAGCCAGTAATCTACCCCTTGGGGGGTGGCAAGAGGAGAGCAAGGTTCAGAAGGAGCCAGAGCTCCAGTCCAGCTGTGGCTGAGAAGTCAACCAATTTGGTCAGTATTGTTTGGGGTGGGAAAGACAAGGGAAATGAATTGTTAATAGAAAGAGGGTAGTATGGTGGGGGTTATGAGGACCAGGGTATGAGGATAAATTGGGGGGTTGGGCATGGGAGGTTTTCTCTGTATTTGGGGCACCTGGACACCCTGTCACACATTATCCTTTCCTTTCCCAGGTTCTCCATTTCAGTTGGCTGAACAAGTTTGGGAAGACGATTAGCCTTCACCTGCTGGCTCTTATGCAAGCCATTATAGCTTAGAGCCTTGGTGAAGTTGGCAGGCCCTTGGGGGTGGTGGGAAGTCTTGAGCTAGCCCCTGAGAACCAAAGTGAGGGTGTAGGGGGTGGGCACATGGGGAGAAACTGGGGGAATCCCTTGACACAAGATGAAAGGAGATGGAGCAGAAGATACCTCATCCAGCACCAGGCAGATGGCACCTCCTGACCGTGGCAGTGAGACAGGAGAAGCCCCCTTTTCATTATCACTCCTTCTGAAGGGTGGATCACAGGGAAGGGTCATGATGGTATATATGGTTGGAGTAAAACTGGCTGGCAGTAATCGGGCACTAGCCATAGGGGCCGGGAAAGTCAAGCTAAGGTGGCCTTAAAGCTCCATCTCTAACGTTCCCTAGAGTTTGATGGGCCTCAGTGCTGGAGGTGGCAGGGAAGGGGCCGGTTGGTTCACTCCTGTTTTGGGAGTCTGACAGTAAGGGGTGGGGGGTCGCCCCCGTAATAAAGCACCAAAGGTTTCTGCGTGTCTCTGTGGCTCTGTGTGCTTGGCCCCGAGGAGGCCCGTGGGGCCTAGTGACATCCCCAGCACTGGCCGAGAGGAGAAGGCTGGGTCAGGGGTGGAGAGCCCGGGAGCGGAAACAACTGTCCCCGGGCGGCACTGCGGGCAATGCCTACCATCCCTTTCATGGGAGACAGCTTGCGTTCTAGAGTGAGACAGGGCTTAGAATAAAAACATACCCGGAGGATGGGAAGCCAAGGAGCAAACGCCGCCGCCTAACCTGCAAGGGGGCTTCAAACCCATCTCTGCCAGCCCCCTCCTGGAATACAACAGGCACCCCAGGTTCTGTGCCGGTGGGGAGGGCCAGTGGACCGGCTGCGGCCTGGGGCTACCTCCCTCTGAGTCCCCCTGCGGAGAAGGGGGCGCGCGGCACGCTCCGCGGGCTGCGCCGGGACCCCTGCCCCCAGGCAGGGTTGGAGCTTCCAGGCCCAGGGTTCACGGGTGAGGCCGAGGCCGAGGTATCAAAACTATAGACTTTAATGGCAGCGGGCGGGCTTCGGATGGCTCCGGGCCCTCAGGACTCGGGGATCTCCAGGGTGGGCTCGGGGAGAGCCCAGGGCACGGCGCCCCGTGCCTGCCGCTCCTGCAGGGAGAAGCTCTGCGTGCGAATGCGGTTCGTCACCTCCTGCGTGCGCAGCGTCAGCCCGAAGATGTCCTCGTGGTAGCGCTGCTGGTCCTGCGGGAGGACGCGCGCTCAGCCACGGGGCGGGCCGGGAGCCGTGCCCGGGAGCGTGAGCGCGCCCCCCTGCACATGCCCGCCCCCGGCTTCAGGCCCGCCCCCACCTCCACCCCCTCCCTCTCCTCACCCGCAGCACCCCGATGACGTCCCCGGCCTCGCTCAACTCCATCCCGCCCTCCGTGGCCAGGATTCGTTGCACCGTCTGGAGGACGCTAGTAGCCATCGTGACATCACCACAGACGAACATGTGGCCACCCTCGAGGCACAGCACGCGGTGCACCTCGGAGGCCAGCTCTGCCCGAAGGATGTCCTGCACGTAGGTCTGGGGGAGGGGAAGGCGCCCCAAGGACACGGATGGAACCCCGCTTCCACCCCCTGCCCTGCCCTCCCCTCTCCTGTTTTCTCGCCTCGCTTCTCCCTGCCCTCTTTCTTCCTCTCGTCCCTTGCTTCCTCTCTTGCTTTCCCACTCCCTTTCTCTTACTTCCTCTTTTCAACCTTCCCTTTTTTTCAGTTATAGCCCCCTTTCCTCCTCTCTTTATCTATCCCCTTCCACCATCCTTTCCCCCATTCCCTTCTTCCTCTTTTCCTCTACCTCCTGATCACCTTCCTTTTCTCCCTCCCTTATTGCCTGCCTTTAATTCTCTTTCTCTCTTTCTCCTCTTTTCATTCCTTTCCTCTTCCACCCTTCCTCCCCCTCCTCATTTCCTTTTTTTTCCTCCTCCCGTCCTGGCCCCTCTGCTTCCCAGCTCCTCTTCCCTTCTGTTCCCTTCTTTCCTGCGCCACCACCTCCCTCTCCTCTGTGCCATTCTCAACCTTGGGGCTGTCCGCTTCCCTGGAGAAGGCGGTAAGGACTTGGCCGAAGACCCCGCGGCGCTGGGCATCTTGCACCTCCTCGCGGTAGAGGTGGTCGAGCTGGGAGCAGCGGCACCCGAAGACCAGGGTCATAGGGGCGGGCTGCAGGCCTGGAAGCAGTGGGCAGCTAGGGAGGGGCCTTGTTCTGCGCCTACCCTGCGCCCCCCGCCTTCCTTTTCCCTTCTTCCGCCCATTGCCGTCTCACTATTCCTTCCCCAGGCTCGCCCTTGGCTAAGGACTTCAGCTCCATCCCCGAGCCCAGCCCTGCCTCATCCCATATTCTTAGGCCTCACCTTTGTTCTCAATGTCGTGTAACCGCTCCTGCCAGAATCCACGAAACGGGGCAATGCCAGTGCCAGGCCCCACAAGGATGCAGGGTACATTAGGGTCAGATGGAAGGCGGAAAGATGGAGCCCTGAGTCAGAGACACAAAGTCAAGTTTCTGCTTCACTAGCTCTCTGTGGGCACCTACCTTCTAACAGAAGGGCTGATTGATGAGACTGGTGAGGATAAGAAAAAAGGGAGCCATTTATGGATCAAACTGCAAACCAAGGTCTATCAGGAAATCACTATTAATAGTATTACTAATGCAAATCCTATGGACGTCTTAGGCTGGCTCCTGGAACAGTGGTCTCCTTCCTGGAGCTTCATTCTTCCTTAGGGGACAAACATCAGCATGGTGTAATGGGGGGTATGCTGGATGAGGAAGTTAGGAAACCTGGGCCCTCATCTTGGCTCATCATTACCCATCTGTATAACCTTTGGCCTTTCACTTCTCTGGGACTTTTCCCCCCATCTATAAAATGGAGGAATTGGACGACATGATGTCTAAGGTCCCCCATCCTTAGGGGGGACCTATGGTTCAATGAAATCTATGAAATAATAAATCATCTGACTTGGTTTGGAGAATATTTCAACATTCTGGTTTAGTTCCAGGCCAGAGTTTTAGTTCTGAGATTCAGATCTGATTCACACTGGTTCCCTGGGTAGCTTATTTTTGTCTTCTTTTTTTTTTTAAGTGTGGTATATGATATCCTTGGGCACTGTGCCTCTGATAACCTGGCACTGCTTTGGTCATCCTGGGAGCTCTCTTAGGTCTCACTTTGAAACATGCATTTCTGGAAGCTGGAAAATGGGGCAACATTCCTTATTGCCAGGAAAAATAAAGGTTCCTACTCTCAGTCTTAGTGTACTAGCTGAAACTATTATGAAAGGTGGTCATCTGACCTAGACTTAGAAACTAGAGTTTCCAGGATGCAGTGGGGGGGTTATGGGGATGGCAATTTCCAGGATGCAATATGTTTTGCTGTCCTGGCTTTAGGCTATATCTAGAAATTTGCTTCCTGGGAGCTGCATTTTTGGGGTGTAGGTAGGGACCAGTTACTGGAAAAGAAATCAGGATATCTGGGGTCTTGTCTTGGATTGGCTCAAAAGACAAGCACTTCCTTGCTTCCACCCCCAGCTCTTCTCCATTATATAATTTTCCAACACTTCCCTCTAGTGTCCCTTCCTTCTTCTTCCTTCCCTCTTTGGTGACCCACTCTGCATAGTGCATAGAAAGAATTTTGGATTTGAATCAAAAGACCCAAGCTCAACTCCCATTTCTGCTGCTCAGTATCTTAGGCCAGTCAATTTCTGGCCTCAGCTGCTGCTTCTGTGAGATGAGGGAGTTGGACAGTGTAATACTTTAAAGTCCTTTCCTGTGACTCTTACCCTCTGATGAAGCAGGGTACCACATCTCCAGCCTTGAGCTGACTTAACCATGAGGAGCAGACCCCATAGTGCAGGGGGCCTAGCCCATCTAGGGGGAAGGAGAAGATAGTATTTGTGAAGGGAGACAGGACAGAGACTCCCAGCTTTCATTTCTGGGGCCTGGTTGTATCCCCTTCCTGCCCCTTCATTTTGTGCTCTACTCCCTCCCCCTTTCCCCAATTAGGCCTCACCCTGTGTCCTGTATGCCAGCACGGCCACTGTGAGGTGGATCTCTCCAGGGTGGGCGCTGGGTGCAGAGCTGACTGAGTAATAGCGTGGCTGGAGCAAAGGCAGCTGGGTGAGGAGCAGAGGTGCTGGCAGTGCCACTGATGGGAACTGCTCCAGCACCTCTAGAAGTGTGGGGCAGCGGAACCATTTCCATTCCTCATAGCGCCGAGCATCCTGGGTTGGGGATGGATAGAGACATTGGAGCAATACCTTAGTCCCTGCAGGCTAACACGTTCCTCTTCCACCTTTCTTCCATGACTGGTCTTCCCATCCTCTTACCTTGCTAAGAGCCTCCAACTCTTGCTGCTCACTGGGCTCCTCTGCTAGAGTGCTGAGCAGTCGAAGGAGCTGAGGCCCTGGTGGGGAGGTGATGTCCAGGAAGAAGGTGAGAGCCTGTTGTAATGTGCATGAGGGTAGCCGGGGGTCCCGAACCCAGCCTGGGGGTGGGCTGCCTGAGGAGAGCACACAGGGATCATAAGAGAGGCGTGGGTCAGGAGCCTGCAGGTGTTACCTAGATTGCCTTCTCTATGGGAATTGAAGTGTCTTTAGGGATGAGGGCTCTTCCCTTCACAAAATGATTGGGGATGAAGTACTAGCCACAGACCAGGGACCTGAGTTTTCTGAATTAAGATGTAATTTTAGGCTCAAGAATCAGCATAGAGTGATGGATAGAAAACTGGCTCTTGAATCAAAAAGACCTGGGTTTAAGTCCTGGCTGCATGTCCCTGAGCAAGTTGCTAACTATCTCAGTAACTCTAGGTAAAGAAGGAGCTGGTATGCAGTGAAGGACAGGAAACAGTCTTCTGAGAATACGCTAATATTTCCAAAACACCTGAGGTTCACAAAGTCCTTTACATATTTTATCTTATTTGATTCTTGTACCAATCTTCTAAAGTAGGTATTATAGGTATTATTGTTCCCATTTTATAGATGAGAAAATAAAGGCCCCAAAGGCTAGGTGACTTGCCTGTTGCAGCATGGCACATAAGCAATGAAGGTGGATTTGAACTTGTCTACGCTGACTCTTTCTGTATAGGACCTCAGTCAGTTGACATGACCCCTCCACCCTTTAGCAGGGACAGGAGAGTGTACTGGTGGGAAGCTCTATGACATCTGTGAAATGCTCAGGGACTAGTAGTGCCCACAGGCAATGTTTTTCTTACTTTTCTTCCTTGATCTTGTTTTCCATCATTGACTGTGGTACCCTATGTTAGTGGCAATTCGTGGCAGAGGCATTTGTGACTAGACCACAGGATCCTTTGGCTGAAGGCTCCAGGAAAGGAAAGCCACTCAAGAGACTACTAAACTTGGCTTACTTTTTTTTTTTGAGTGGGAGGCATCCCTCAAAACAGATTTTGGGAAAGAAACCCACTCTAATTGCAGAAGCTATACTGTTCAGAAGCCCTGAAGTCAGACCACATCTACTTGGTTTGTTTCTCAATTCAGTAAAATTATCCAGACATTAACTACGTTTGTTCTGTGTGTGATCCATCTCCCTCCCTCCCTCCCCCCCCACCTGTAATTTCCCCTTAATGTTTTGACCTTCCTTTAGTCTCCTAGTAAAGATCCCCCTTAAAAGGCATCTACCTGCTTTTGTGGGACTAAGGGAGTGGCTCATTCATAGTGGTCAGAGAGAATAAAGGTAGCAGCAAGTTTCCAGCCCTAGACCTAGAGTAGCCAGAGAGTGCTAGATGAAGGAGGTGGGTCCTGTCTGCCTGGGGACCTTGCCACAAGGGGGATTTGCTACGTGTTATATCTCTACTGAGGGACATTCAGTGGGAATACCTTACCTGGGCTCCCCTTTTCCAGCTGCTCCACAGCAATAGGTTCACTGGGCAGGGGTGGATCCTCTACACGACTCAACAGGGCCTCCACTAGGCCAGGTCGGTTGGGGGGGCAGATCCCAATGTGGTCCCCAGGTTGATACTGCAGGCCCTCCTGCCCCCCTGTGGCCAGACGCACCAGGATTGTGGCCCGGCTGATGGGGGGAGGGAGGAGAGCTTGATGGGGGCAGGTATAGGGAGGGACATGGCAGGGAGAGGGATGCTTTTGAGTAGGGGGTTTTGGGGATTCCTGTAGGAGCATGAAAGGGAATCTAGGGAGTTATAAAAGAAATGGGGAACTCCTCATGGTTAAGGGAGTAGGGGACCAGTCAGCCAGGTGAGGGCATAGGTGGGATAGGATCAGGTTGTTCTTACGTTGACTTGCTGCTCTGCAGGTTTTCCACTGAGAGGACAGTGGCTGGGAACATCTTTCGCCTGTGTACATGTATCAGGCCTGGAAGGCAAGGAGATAAGGGACCAGAGGACAAGGGATATTGAAGAGGCACAGGGGTGAGATGTGAGAGGCCCTCAGAGCTCCAAAATAGATTGTTGGACCAATGGAAGGATGGGCCTGGAGCTTGGGACATTACCTGGCAGCAGCTGGAGCCCCTCAGGCTGGGCACTCAGGCGGTATCTTTGGCGTTTCCAACTTCTCTTAGGGCTGAATATGTCCCGGGCAGCAGCCTTGGCATCATCGCCCACACAGAAAGTTTCACAGGAGGCCTTGTGGGGCAGAGAAGGAGAGGGGAAGGCCAGTGAGAAGCTCTCTTCCCTGGCCTAGGACTCCATTGGCTCAGAGAGGGAGCTCCTGGAGGATGGAGAAGAGAGAAGGTAAAGAGGAGTTATGTTTATTGGAATTTAGGATTCTAGCCTTCATTTCTTGGACCGTTGTCTAGGCCCTGATCCCTGTTTGGAATAGGAGGTCTCTGTAAAACTAGCAATTTAGCAGTTGTAGTTATAGGAAAAGAGGCTGTAGAAAGGAAGGGAGCCGTGAAAGTGAGGCTCCAGCCCTTTTAAGGATGCTTTTCAGGGCTTGGCATCAGGGCCTGGAGTTGCCTTGGGTCATTTCTGCCCTTTATCTGTTTTCTTGTCTTCTCATCCATTCACTTGTGGATGTTAATATAAGTTCCTGGAGCTCAGAGGCCTTGTCTTCTCTTTCCCAGGCTCCCATAACACAGGGACAGGAACATCATATTAATTTGTTAGCCTTGTTGAATGAAGACAAGATGGGCCTGAGTGTGTGATGGGGAGAGAAGGATGGATTCAATCAAGGCAAGATAGGAAGGCTGTGATGAGGCTGGCATCAGGGATAGAGATGTCCATGGCCTGTGGTGCTTGGCTCAGAAATGACTGGTTGTCAGGGGATTAGATTTCGATTTGGGATAGGGTGGGAGGCTGGGATCAGGTTGGAGGCTCACCTGGAATGCAGCTTGGGCCCAACCTTGGAAAGCCTCTTCCTGGCCACATAATTCATCCCCCTGGCCCAGCTGCAGTAGCCTCTCTCCTCCCAGCTCTTCCAGCCGTGTATCTACTGCCCGGGCAAAAGCACAGAAGTGGGGGTAGGCCCGGGAACCTAGCCCAAACACACAGAATCTGCAAGGAGAAAGAGGGAGGGCTCAAAAGGTCATCTCTCTCAAGGTTTCCCTGTCCCTGGTTCTGAGAATTTTCAGGTCTCTCTGTCCAACCCACCACAGGCACTTAGTGAAGGTGTGGTTCCCTTCCCCAGGGTCCCTAGCCCTCTGACCTTAGGGTTCCTAGAGCCCCTGCACTGTCTGTGTTACTGGATTCTTTTCTCTTCCGCCGCCAGGAGGACACCAGTGTGTCTGAGCAGGAGACGCTGTTGAAGCGAATCTTGTAGCTTCTGGAAAAAGAAGCCCGAAGGAAAGAGGGATGTCACAGAGTACCCTGACACTTGAGACAGCCACACAATGGATAACAGCCTGATTCCAGAGACACAGCCGGGAGGAGGGTGACAGACACGGAGAAGGGTGACAGAACCAGAACTCAGAGACACATGCAGAGAAATAGTCCGTGGGAGCCTTCACCTGCCTGGGGGTGGGAGAGGCCTTTTGTCTTGGTGCTCAGCTGAGCTCAGCTCTGAGGGTCAGGGCCTTGGGGTTTATAGCTCAGGTACCCAGTGGTCTTGATCTAAAGATGTTGGCCTATGGACTTGCCCCGATAATCCCCCTTTCCTGTCTTTGAAGGTGGCCTCTGGATTGACTTGGCCTCCCAGGGTCATTCTACCTTGGGACTGGAATGGATCAGGCTTCACATGGGTTGGGGGCATCTTCGGCCCAGCTAGATCTGCTTTCCAGAGCTGATGGCTCACTTCCAGTAAGAAACATTCCATCAAATGAACTGACATTGGAGAGAGGGATGGAGGCCCCCTTTCCTCCCATCCACTCCAGCTGGTTTCCCACCCTGTCCTCCAGTCCCAGTTTCTCACTTGTGCTGCTCTGGTCTGGGAGAGCTGTTGTAGGGACCAGACATTTCCATCAGGGCAGCTGCAAACCTCTGTGGGGATGTGAAGAAAATAGTGTAACTCTTTAATATCCAAGGAATAAAGATCTGATCTTTTTCAAAAGTTGGATTCAATCATCCTCTAGTTAAAGGGAGAAGTTACAAATGGGAAACAGCACTTTTGAGAAGCAGTTCAGAGGACAGAAAAGAGGGAGAAAACTGAGATCAGATACAGAATTAGACAGCTGGTGAGGATGGCTTGTGCTCAGAACTTAACAATAAGAATGATGGTGACGAATCACATTTATGTAACTCTTCACAGTTTACAAAACACTTTTCTCATAACTCCATAAGGTAGGCTAGTGCAAATATTATTTTCCTTATTTTTACAGATAAGGAAACTGAGGCTTTGAGAGCTGGTGACTTGTCTGATAACACAGAGCTACAAAGTGTCAGAGCAGGGACTTGAGTCTTTTGCTTAGAATAAGAAGGTGAAATATGCCAATGAGGTGTTTAACACTGGAACACCAGCCCCTTGGTCAGTAGCCACAGTATAAGCTGAAAGAGATCCAGGAGGCAGAAGCAGTGAAAATGATTAGGGGGGAGGCATCCTGTGGATGGCAGCAAGGTACTTGAAATTGGTACTTAATAGTCTTTTTAAAAAAATACTTAAACCATAGGATGTCTTTCATGGCAGAAAGTAGTGTATAAAGTTTAATGTTTGTCCTATTAAATAAACAGTCTTTTTGTTTTCTACACAAACATGATTTCCTTGGTTATCTATGTCTGAAGTGAGTCTGATCACTATGTCTGCACCCCCCAAAGGAGGAATGCTAATTACCTCAGAGCATAGCTCTTAGAGGGGAAGGCAGGGTACCAGGAATGAACTTCAAAGCTTTTCACAGTGGGAATCAGAGGGTGTGTGTGTGTGTGTGTGTGTGTGTGAGTGTGAGGGTGTGTGTGTGTGTGTGTGTGTGTGTATGTGTGT
This sequence comes from Pseudochirops cupreus, assembly GCA_028627135.1. NCBI lineage: Eukaryota > Metazoa > Chordata > Mammalia > Diprotodontia > Pseudocheiridae > Pseudochirops > Pseudochirops cupreus. The sequence continues at coordinate 509,677,205 of CM053581.1, read as the reverse complement.
GTGTTGGACATAAGCTTAAATGATGTCTATGTGTAGGGAAACTACTGTGACATTCCTATCCTTTTCTTAGACTTCCTTTTCCATTGACTTGGTCAATCCTGAGTCCCCCACACCTTTTTGTTCCCTAAGGGTCACTCTTCTTGGTCCTCACCTCTCCGTTTTCTGGAGGGTCTCCGTTCCCGAATGTGCTGGTTACCACTAGGACCAGGGTCTCATGCTCCAGGGACACCACATCATACTCATCCATGCAGAGAACCTGTGGGGATGGGGGGTGGGGGATAGGGTGGCATGTTATGGGAGAGGTATCTTCCTCCTCCATCCTCCCAGCTGCTCCCCTTGCCCCACCTCTTCCAATTTTGACCTTCTCTTCTGTGACCTCAGTACTGACCTGAGCTAGGTTTGAATCTATCCCCCCTGACTTCCCAACGTCGAAGGCCTGAGCCTCACTGGGTTTGATTTCACCCCTCTCTGGAATCATGCTTTCTCCCAGCTCCTCTCCCTTACCCTTCCAGCTCCCTTCAACTATCATTCCCCCAACATGTCCTGGGTCATCTGTCTTCTGAATGTATTTCCTTTGATCCCTCTCCCCACTCTGCCCACCTTCCCTCCCCTACTTCTCCTAACCCTGCCTCCCCATTCTGTACCCGAGGGTCAAAGGCTTTCCGGAAGAGTCTTCCCAACTGCTGAGCATAGCTCTGGGCCCGGCCAGTTTCTGAACCATACAGAATCGTCGCCTTCACCCGCTTTGCCATCACTGTGCCCATCAGGGAAGCTGAAATCTTCACTGCACTGATGGAAGGTGGGGATTGGAGAAGGAGTGAGCAGAGTCCTCAGAAGGCATGATGATGAAAGGGAGTTACACAGACAGAGAGGTCACAGAGGCACAGGGGGCTTTGGAGGGGACCATTGCAGAATGGGAGTCGTTGGAAGGAAGGTGCCAGTGCTGGGGAACATGGGAGTGGGTAGGGAGGTCATGGGAAGGGGTCATGAGTAAGGCTCCTTGGTCAACTGGGGGGATTGGTGTGCATGGTGGCATTTGTGGGGCTGGGGAGGGAGGTCAGAGATTCCATACTTGGCCACTTCCTTGAAGGTTTTTTTCCTGGTGATGCCAATTCCTTTTGTTGTTGTCCCCTTCCATGGGTCAGGCTAGAGTGGAAGTATCAAAGGTCAGTACAGGTGACCAAGGTGAGTGGGTAGTCAGATAAATGGGTATTGGGGCCAGAGACATAGACACCTGATAGCGGAAGGCTGGGGACAGGAAGTAGTTAACCATCTCCTGGTGAAAAACTGGGGTGAGACTGCCTGAGATTGGGGGCACAATCCAGACCCAGTCAGCAGGGCAGCCGCCTCGTGCCCGTTGCTCATTCTCCAGGTGCTTCATGAAGGAGGCTGTGGCTGCGTGGTGATCCACAATGGTCACTTTGGCCAGCTGAGGGAGAAAAGAGGGAGTCAGGACTCACATTAAAGCAGGAAAAGAGTAGAGTGGAAGGGCTCTGATCTATCTTGAAGCTCCCCACATATCCTACCTTTGCCTCTAACAGGTGCCACCTCTGTCTCTGCTCCCACAAACTACAGTATACATTATGTCCTATACCTTCTGTACTATAATAACCAATGGGGTAACCATTTAGGGCAGCCTTCTTTTACATACAGCCTTTGCTCCTATAATTCAGTATGTGTGTACCAAGTCCCTCAGGATAGTTGGGTGCCGTGGATAGTGTTAGACTTGAAAATAGGAAGATCTGAGTTCAAATCCTGCCTTAGATACTTACTAGCTGTGTGACTCTGGGCAAGTCACCCAACCTCTCTTAGCCTCAGTTTCTTCATCTGTAATATGGGGATAATAATAACACCTCCCCCCACAAGGTTATCATGAGGCTCAAATGCAATAACATATGGAAAGAGCTTTGCAAACCTTAAAGTACCATGTAAATGCAACCCAAGATGTATTTTCAATTGTTACATGTTACCTGGAACGAACTCCATCAAACTCTAACCAGCACGCATCGTGCCCTCATAGTACTCAGAGAGCAATAGGTTCTGTGAATCATAACTCAGCATGCTGGGCCTGTAGACTATTGTGTAGGCACTTGGTGCCCAGTGTGTGTCTTTGGCCTCCTGTTCCCAGGATGCACTATCTGTGACTATGACATTGTGCTACGATTCTAATCACCTCCATTTCCTTGTACTACAGTTCCCAATGTTGATTATAGTGCCGTGGCTGTAACTTCCAGGCTTCAGTAAGGACCACTCCCTCAGCTCCCTGAGGACACTTAATTGGTCCCCTCCCACTTCCAAGCCCTCCTTCCCAATCCCCTTCTGCTTTCCTACTTGGTAGCTGTGCAGCACTGCTAGGTTGATTTCCACAGCTGCCTTGTCCTTCCACAGAGATGAGGTTGTTCGGGTGTCCAGTTCCATGCAGACGGCCACATCCTGGGAGCAGGGGTGCATAGGAGGGTTTGGTGGGGGGACAGGGTGGGGAGACAGTCTACCTCAGTCCCTAGGACCCTAACCTCTTAACAGGAGTGAGCCTAGAGAATCCCCCCCACTTCGAGTTCTTGGCTGTCTCGGCCCCACAGGGGTCATCTTGTCCAATCTCTTCCAAATGAATAGCAAGACAGCAAGACTCATTGGACAGAGAGCTAGCTAAGGGAAAGCCTGAAATATACAGACATTGGTAGGTTTGAGGTTGCCTTGACTTTTTCTCTGTAAAGGAAGCATAGGAAGGGGAAATAACTTTGATCCCCTCTTCCCCCTTCAAAATCCAGTCCCCACTTTTCTTCTTTTTATGAGTATTCTTCCTTGCTTCTGGACAGATATGCCAAATAAGTGTAATTGAGTTTCTAGGTCTCTCTCTCTTCTAGATCACAGTGATGCCCTGGGGACTGTGATTGGCCCTTTCCCAAGTTCTCACCTCAAGGATGTTGTAGCGGTGAGGGTCACATAGGTTGCGCATGCCAATCTCGCTACTCATGTACCAGCCATTGAAGGGTACTGCCGGGAACTCCAGTCCTCCAATCTCCAGCAGCATGTTGGACACAGCTGGGAGCGCATACCAACGCAGGCCCAAGGACTCAAACCACTCCAGCCTGCCGGGTGGGGGACAGGGGTGGAAAAGAAGGGCATAGGGACCCCGCCACACTTTCCTAGGTAACCCCATGTCTGCCTCTATAGGACTGAGCAGAATGGCATCCATCCCTGCATCCCAGGCTCCACTGACTGAAATCATACCTGTCTTTCAAGACTAAATCTCACTTCCCCATAGAACTTTCCTTGACCCACAATCAAATCAAGTCAGCAAGCATTTACTGTACACTTATTATGTACCGGGCTCTGTGCTAAACACTAGGATTATAAGAAATGCAGAAACAAAAATAACTGAGTCCCATCCACAGAACTGATTGTGATTTCTTTTTTCTGTGTTAATGATAAAATAACCTTTCCATGAATGGGGGTAAGAATTTGATGGAATTAGTGTTGTTTGTGTAATATGTGGTTTTATTGTAAACTTGGAAGGGTTCCAGATAGAGGATTGCCTGGCAGGGGAGATGTGAACTAGGGCACATCACTCAGAACCTGGGGAAGTGAGTGAAGCCTGTCTGAAGATTGATAGGATCTAGACAGAACTGAGAGGATGAGAGGTCATGGATTGGTTGTGATCTGCCCCTTAGGAGGAAGTACGCTTATTGATGAGATCACCCACCTAGGGAAGCATGGAGTGTAAGGATCCTTCCTGTTGGGAAGTCTGCCCTCCCGCCCGACTGGTTCCCTGTATGTGACGTTCCATCTACTGTCTTTTTGTCCTGTCAGAATGCCCTCCCGTCCTTACTTCTGCCTCTTAGCGTCCCTACTTTCTGTCAATCCCATCACCCACAGGCCTTTATTAAGCCCTTACTATATGGGGTCAGGTAGTGTAGTGGGTGGAGTGCTGGTGGCCTCAGTCACTAGCTGTGTGACCCTGCACAAATCTCTTACCCCTGCTTGCCTCAGTTTTCTCATCCATAAAATGAACTGGAGGAGGAAATGGCAAACGACTCCAGTATTTTTGTCAAGAAAACCCCATGGACAGTATTGGTGTGCTATGGTCCAAGGGGTCACAAAGAGTCGGATGGAACTGAACAGTGTGCTGGGGATACGAGAACAAAACTGAGACAGAACCTCTCCTCACGGAGGTCACGGTCTAGACAAGGGAGGCAGCATGTACATAGAGAGGCATGGAAATATAGACACGAGAGATTTGGGTGGCGAAGGGCAGCAGCACCCGGGGGAGATAAACCTTCACCCAAAGCCTTTCCTGATTCCCACAGTCACTAGCACTCTCTCCCTCCCTGAAATTACTGTGTACTTTGTAGGTATGTTGTATTTATCTGTGGACATGACCTCACATCCCCTCTTCTGCCTACAGAAGTATGCTCCCTGTGGGCAGGGACTTTAACATATTTGTCTTTGTCTGCTTGGGACCCCGGACAGAGCCTAGCGGCAAAATAGCTGCTGAATCAACGTCAAATTGAGACGAAAATGTATCAGAGAAGGGTAGAACAATGTGCTATATGAGCCCTGAGAGGGAAGGTTCTTATCTAACTAGCCCAGAGGAAGACTTGACAGCGTGACAAAAACACTGGTTTTGAGTCTTCTTGCAGAAATGGAGATATGGAGATGAATCCCACTGTTTTCACTTGATAGTCTCGTGACCTGACTGTGGAGAAAGTCACTTAACCTCTCTATGCCTCAGTTTCCCCATCTGGAAAATACAGGGGTTGGACAAGATGGTTTCTAGAGTCCCTTTTGTCTCCAGATCCTATATGATATTACTATTACATGATAGCCAAAGAACAGATTAGTTAATGCCAAGATGCCATCTTGTACATTTTGGGCTACGTCAGCAGTATCTTGGACCACACAACACGAGAGAGGACCAGAGTTGGAGAAAGAAGATTTGGAATGTGTGCTAGCTCTGACACTTACTCGCTCTAGGATCTTTGATACATCTCTGCCTCTTTGGGGCTTCTTTTCTTCATCTGTAAAACTGCACTGATAATAATAGTTGACATTTTTATAATGCTTTAAGGTTAACAAAGTGATCTACATGTATTATTGAACCCTCACAACAACCCTAGGAGGTAATTGTTCCCATTTTCCAGATGAGGAAACTGTGACTTAGCCAATGGCACATTGCTAGTAAGTGTGGCTGCCTATAATACTTTTACTACCCACCTCATTGGTGTGTGTGTGTGTGTGTGTGTGTGTGTGAGATAAGGTACTGGGTAAATGCTTTGATGTTTCCACTGATGCAGGGAACAATTAGATAGAACAAAGTTTTCAAGAGCTACGGGAAGCCAGGTTCTTTACCTGGCTATCCTTTCTGTGATAAACCTCTTTAAACAGTTCTTCTCTTTCTCTCAGGCACCAACTTTCTAAGACCTATTAGAATTTGTGCTCTACTGGCCAAGCTTTTGAGAAACCAAGGTCACCTCTGTACTGTGCCAAATCTAATGAGCTTTTCTCAGTCCTGGTCCTTGTTGACCTCTCTGTAGCCCTTGGAACATTTCCTCCTTGACACTTTCTCCTCTCTAGTTTTTTGAGAAACTATCCTGGTTCTCTTCCTATCTGACTTCTCAGTCTTCTTCACTGGTTCCTCATTCATGTTCTTCTACCTGTCTTAGGTGTTTCCCAAGGCTCTGTTCTGGGCCCTCTTTTTTTTTTCTTTCCTCTCTAATGTCTTGCTTGGGACCTCATCAGCTCTTATAGGTTCAATGGACATCTCTATGCAGATCTAGGCCTAGTCTCTCACTTGAACTACAGTCGTGTCTTTTGGACATCTGGATCCACTCCAAAATCAATATATCCACAATAGAACTCATTATCTTCCCTCTTCCAACCTTATCCTCTGTTGAATTTCCCTATTACTGTTGAGGGTGCAATCATCCTTATAGTCACCTAGGCGTATAATCTTGGAACCATTCTCTATTCCTCCATCATTCCCCCACATATCCAGCCCATCGTTGTTTCTACCATCACAGCATCTTTCACTTATATCTTTTCTCCACTCACTCAATCACAACCCTAGTTCAGGTCCTTGTCACCTTTCCCCTGGATTATTGCACTAGCCTCTGTCTGCCTCATCTTGCTCTCCACTCTGATTTGTCTTCCATCTAGCTTCCAAGAGTATTTTTTAGGTTTGACCATTGGACATCCCTGCTCAGTGAGCTCCAATAGCTGCCTATTAGCTCTGGGCTCAAATATAAATTCCTTTGTCTGGCCCTTAAAGCTCTTTATAACGTGGTCCCTTCCTTTCTTACACTTAACTCTCCTACACACACTTTACGTTCCAGATATACTGGCCTACCTGCACTTCCTCCGACATGGAACTCCAGTCCCTGTTTCTGTGTCTCTGCACTTGTTGTCTCCCATGTCCAGAACACAGTCCTGTGCCCTCAGCTTCATCTGTTGGGGGTAGCCTTTTCCATCCCTCCACCAGTTTTTTCTGGGCAATTTGATCATTTTATTAATATGGTCAGCAGGTTATTAATACAAGGATGGTTATTTGGCCAGCTCTCTTGGGCCAGAGACAATCATGGCAGCAGGGTTCAGCCTTTGGTGTTCAGTCAGGGACTCAGAGTGACCCTTGGACAGAGAGATTCTCTCTCCCCAGACTACCCGAAGCCTTGGACTATCTAGGCAAAAGGCCCTGTCCCCACCCAAGCTTGAGTGGAATGCAATGTGTCCCTCCACCTGTTAATGCCTTTCATCCTCTTTATGTGTCTTATGCACCCAGTTGTTACGTGTCTCCCCCATTAGAATGTCAGCTCCTTGAGGTTAGGGTCAATGTTTCTTCCTTTCTTTGTATCCTCAGCACTTAGTACAAGCCCCATACATAGTAAACACTTAATAAATGCTTGTTGATTTATGAATAGATAGATAAAGTATCAAAGAAGGACTTTGGTGGAGGGGCTAGTTTATATTACTTTATTAGTGTTATTTTTTTAGGCTAAAGATTCCTCTGCTCGGTAGCTTGTCCCATCTGTGCCTGTAAGTTTGTGACTCTTTTCTTTGGTCACTGAACAAGTCCCTTTGAATATTCAAAAGGTGTGTCTCAGGTACACATAGGTAAAGAAAGGGGACACCCCATGCCAAGGCCAGGAGGACCTTGGGAGCATTTACAATCTCAAGGAGTCAGGCAAGGGCTAAGGAAAGTGTTGAGTTATAGAAAGGCCACCAGACTCCTCAGATTGAAGGTACAGGCCTGGTTGAAGTGCTGGAGAAAGGAGGAACAAAACCCCAGGTGAGGGTCGTGAAATCTAGCCTTCTTATCCCTTTCTGGAGATTGTTTCTGGAACACTCTGCTTAATTCTGTTTCCATGTCCACACTCTGCTTTGTATTATGGTTATTTCCCCTCTGCTGGACCATTCATCCCAGGAGGCAGGGACCTTGTCTTATGCTGCCTTGGTTCCCCATCTGTGACTAGTCCAGCACAATGCACCTCCTCAGTGAGTGCTTGTTGAACAAGTAAATGAGGAATCGGGGAAGAGCCGTAGGGCTCCTCCAGACCAGACCATCACTTCCCTGGCCACCCCCCCCCCCACTACTCACGTAGGATGTTGCAGGGGCACCTCGAGCACAAGTTCAGGGGGCAGAGGGAAGAGTTCAGGGGGCTCATCTGAGGCCTGGAGCAGCAGTGGCAGCACATCGAAGCGTCCATCCCCTGGGGTCCAGCCATGCTGGATGCAGAGCTGAGGGAAGAGGCTCCAGAGAATGACCCTTCCCTACCTCAATGACTGCACCATCAGCCATGTTACCCTGCCCACTTTAGTAATCTTCATGTTGGTCAGCACCCTTTTACCTCATCTCGGAGATCCCCACAGTGGCTACCCTACCTCCTTCATCTTAGTGGTCTTCATGTTGGCCAGGTGTCTTACCTTAGTGATCCCTACAATGGCCATCCCTCATTTCCCACCTTGATGATAAAGTGATCATCCTTTTTCTATCACTTCAATGATCCCTACGAGTCTCCTTATCTCGTTTAACCCAGTGATCCCCGTATTGGCCAAACACCTCTTCTCCTGCCTCAGTGATTTATATATTAATTGTCCCACATCCCTCATCTAGTGATCTCCATGGTGGCCACCCCACCCCTTATTGGCCAGGAATCTGACCCCGTTGCTCACCTCAGTGATCTCCGCATTGGCCGGGTCCCCTAAGACAGAGCCATCTTGCTGCCTGTAGCCTGCATATCGGATCAGCTGACTGTTCCAGATACGGAAGTCCCCCTTGCTGTGGGAACGCTGTGGGAACACTGTGATGGCTGAGCTAGGGAAGAAGGTGACATGAGACCTTCCCATATACACTCTATCCTCATAGTCCTTCTATGCTGAATGGCTTTGAGGAAAGGCTGGGGTTGATAATGATGGGGGGGAAAGTCTCTGAATGGAGTGGACTAGGGTGGACAAGGTCTCTGGAGTGTGGTAGGAGACAGAGTTGTAACTTGGAATTCTTTTACCTAAGGCCAAATTTAGTTGGGAGGGGGATGAGGTGTGGTCAGTCCAGTCTGACCACAGATATAGTTACACTATGCTCCCACAGAGGTTAGGAGGACAGTGAACCCTAGAAGAGGTACACAAATAGCAAGAGGATTCTGGAAGTGTCAACTCAGAGGCAGTAACACTTTGTGGTGGTTTAGGGAGGCCCAGGGATCGTGGTTATCACAAGGTGGAAATATGTCCTTCTCTAACCTGCCATGAAGGCAGAGCCGCAGTGGTCCTGTGCTAGTTGAAGCTCTGATGTGGGAAGAGTCCCAGTATAGGCTAGAATGGGTCTCAGAGTGGAGTGTTGTGGTGGAGGGAAGAATATCTGATGGGCATTAGGGTTAGAGTTAGTTAGAGTATCAAACCTTGGGATGGGAAAGGTGTGTGTAGGTGGTAGGGCAGTTCTTAGTATTGAGTGGGCGTCCCTGACAGAGGGCCCGTGGCCAGGCTACTCACCGAATGTTGCCTTTGTTGGTGGCATACTTGATGTGATTGCAGATGTAGGTGAACATCTCCTGAGCAGAGCTGCAGTCTCGGGCATCAAATACCTGGAGTGGCACAATAGAGTCAGGGAGCTGGAACCCATAACAAAAACAATGCGGGCTGTATTTATATATAGTGTTTTATGGTTTTCTTAGGGGTTGGAGGCGAGAGAAACGGACTTGGAATCGGAAGCCCCAGGCTAATGTTTCAAATTCTCCCTCATTACAGCTGTGTGAATGGGGAAGTCCCTGAAACTCACAAATACTTAGCCTCAGTTTACTAATCAGTAAAATGGGGATGATAACATCTTCACTATTTTCTTAGAGGTTTGTTGTAAGGAAAGTGCTTTTAAAATCTTCCATTACTGTAGAAATGTCAGCTCTCCTTAGCTCACTTTATCTTCATAACAACTCTCTGAAGTAGATAGTGTAAGGATTATACCCATTTTACAGATGAAGAAATGGCAGTTCAGAGAGTTTTTTTTTGTGTGTTGTTGTTCAAGGTCGTATACAGCAGGTAAGCGTCAGAGCCAGGACTAAAAACCAGAACTTAAAACCCATCGATGTCTGCCTCTCAACTTTGATGCCTCGTGAGTAATCATCCTTAGTTCTCCCTCGGGGAGCTGAACATGAGGGCCCATTTCCCTCTCTTCTTCCCCAAGGGCTCCTGTGTTCCTTTCCTGGTTTGCTGCCCACATAGTTGAGAGGGAGCAGTTGTTATCATCAGTGATCTTCTCTTTTCTACCTGTCGCAAACCTCCTCTTTCCAGTTAGATTGATAACTCCTTGAAGGCAGGGATAGACCCTACTGATGGGGGCGGGGGGCGGGGGGGGGGGCAGGGGCAGGGCAGAAGCACGATCCAGCTGGGAATCACAGCGGAGAGAGTGATAGACTTGGAATCGGGTGACCCGAGTTTGTAATCTTCCCTTAGATGTTTCCTAGCTTGGTGTCCTTGGGCAAGAAGGTTGTTTTCTCATCTGTAAAATGGGGATAATCATAGCGCCTATCTCACAGGGTCCTGAAGGTCAATTGAGATAACATATGAAAGCACTTTGTAAGACTTAAGGTGCTATATGAATGCTAAGTATTTTTCTTATTATTTTTGCTCTCTTTGGGTATGAAGGCGGTCACATCCTTCTGAAAGTAGGCTCCCCACCGTGGCCTAGCTTGGTAAACAGTGAGAAAGAAAGAGGGAAGTTCTCTTCTCAGAAGCCTTCCCTTGTTTAATTTTACCTCGACAACCTCTCCTTGATTGTCCTTAGCTATTCAGTCTGTATTATAACAACTTGTAAAATTATTTATAGGATCAGAGATTTACAGCTGGAAGGGACCTTAGCAATCACCTCATCTAACCACCCCCTTCTCTTATTTTACAGGTGAGATGATTCAGGTCCAGGAATTGGCTTACTCAGGGTTACATAGCTAGTGAGTGGATGGCAGGATTGAGACACTCCATTCTGTGCCTTCTTCCCTCCACTATCTTGTTCATTCAGTGCTTCTCCCGGTGTTTTCCACAGGCCAAGCACTTCACAAATGCTAAATGAATTGCATTGAATGTTGCCTTGGGTTAGGGCTTGGTGTCTTTTTATCTTAATTGTTAAATATTCCCTACCCAACCCTTCCACCAATGTCGACTAGGAGAGATGAATGAACAGTGTTGACTAGTGGACTGAGGGCCATAGAAGATGAGATCTTGGGGACAGCCTGAATGCTCCTCTCTAGTGATTCTCATTAGGTAGAAAAGACAAATCACCTGTCAGCAAGCTAGAGAACTTATCTTCTTTTTCGACTCCACTGTCACCCCTGACCCTTTTTCTTGGATGCTTAGCCTATTCCTCCGAGGTTAATTTCCCTCCATTCTTCATACCCTTACCTGTAGCTTCCCCCACTGTATCCTGCCCACACATCGTGGGGCATTTCTCCAGGCCTGCTTAGCCCCAAACACAAGCTCACTCTCCCGGAGTTGGTAGGTGCCTGTGGCTGCCACCTCAGCCTCTACTTCCCGAAGCCGTTGTCCATGGGCTGGGGAGCCGCTCCTGTGGAAAGAAGGTAGGGGAAACCATGGTGGGGGAAAAGGTTGAAGGAAGGGGCCCCAAGGATGCTGGAAGTCGAGGAGATGGGGCTGGAGGGGAGCTGCGTGTATGTTTGGTGAGAGCTCCTCAGGGAGCTTATGGCCTTCTGATTGGGAGGTCATGCTGACTGGAGGGAGTAAACGTAGATAGTCCCTGAAGGATCTGAGAGGAAGGGGAAGAAGTCAGAGCTCGGGTCTGAGGAATCTTAGTGGGCTGGTTTCACAGGAGCTGGCTAGCCCCTCAAAGACCTTAGATACCAGCCCCGTCATTCTGGAGATGAAGAAATGGAAACCTGAGATTAAACACATAGGAAAGAGCAGAGTCAAGTCTGAAACCTGGGTCTCAGACTCTGAATCCATAGAAAGGCAGCTAGGTGCTTCAGTGGATAGAGCACCGGGCTCAGTGTAAGGAAGACCTGAGTTCAAATTTAGCTGCTTATGTGACCCTGCCCAAGTCATTTAACTTCTGTTTGTCTCAGTCTCCTCAACTGTCAAATGGGAATAATAATTAGACCTGTCTCCCAGGGTTGTTGTAGGGATCGGAGGGGATAATGTTTGTAAATCACTTAACACAATGAGCAGGCACTTAATAAACACTTATTTCCTTCCTTTCTATTGCACTGTGCTATTTTTTTTTTATGGTGAGGTCATTCTGGTGAATGGAATTTGAAGCAGCTTGGCATCTAAAGGCTTCAGAAGAAAGGAGGTGAAGGGGCTGGGTTTGGGGCATGTAGTCTCACCTTTTGATAGAGCTGTAGTATTGGTTAATGAAATCTCGGGCCTGGATGAGTAGCTGGTCAGGGGGCAGGGGCCCCTCTGTGGGGCGACTTTGAAGTTGCCTTGGAAATACAAGGGAGCCCAGGCAGCGTCTTGGAGTACAGGGCCCGTCCTGGTGGTGAGAACGTGATGAGTTAGGGACTAAGTAACAGGAAGGTGGTGGGGTCTGGCAGAAGTGTTCAGGGGATTTGGAGGCAGGTTAGGTTCAAGAATTTGAGGTGGAAGTGTGAGGTTTGATGGGGTTGTGGGAATTAGTGGGAGCCCCTGGTGTCAGGATTGGCATCAGAGGGAGGAGTAAAGTTAGGGCTAAGGTAAGGACATGGTTGAAGCTAAGGTTAAGTTATGAATGCTGTGTCGATCTAGTCCCTCGTGATTCTGTAACACATACTTTCCCATGTACTTTCGTGTCTATCGATTTTCTCCATTGTTTCTTCCCAGTCATCTACAGACCACGTTTTGTGTACACCTGGACATTATCTACGTACCCCTTCAGCCAGAACCTTGGACTCTACTCCTGCACTGCCAGGCTCTGATGGGCGGACTTTTACCTCCCCTTGGCCAGAGCTATGCCTGTATGCCACTTCCTGGCCATGTCCATATCTTGTTACCCCCTCTTTTCATGCCTGTTCTCCTTTTCCTACTTCAGTCTCAGTTTTTGTCTTCTTCCATTAAAATATAAGTTCCTCGAGGAAAGTGATGATTTTGTTTAATGAATTCTGTCTATCTGTCTGTCTATCTATCTAATATATGTCTGTCTGTCCATCTATCTGTCTTCTGTCTGTCCATCTGTCTATCTGTATATTTTCTATCTGTCTATCTGTCTGTCTATTTATCTATTTATATCTGTCTGTCTCTCTATCTTCTATTTTCTATCTGTTTATCTCTCTTCTGTCTATCTGTCTATCCATCTGTCCGTCCATCTATCTATATAACAGTACCCATACGAGTTAGGGTGGGGACAGTAATTATTTTCTCTATTTGACAGGTACTCTGAGCCAGTCAGTTACTTTGCAGAACAGGAGCTAGAACTGTGACATATTGTGACTCATACTCCAGGATTCTCTCCCTTATGCAGTTGGAAGGGTTGAGGTATTGACAAAGAGTGATGAGTGGAGTGTTTGGGATTAGTGTTGGGTTTGGGAATCTGAGTCATATCTGGGGGAAGAACGGTTGGTAGGTACTGGGGACTACTTTCTAAATGGTCCTCTTTGCAAAAGATTAAAGGCCTCCTTTGTAAATGGTTTTCTACTTTCGGGAGGAAAAGAGCAAGGTCGGAGGAGGGGGAGGTTCCAGGGAGCTTACCTGCTGGGCTTGAGCACTCAGGGTGTCATACGTGATGCTTCCTACTTCCCAGTTCTTTATCCTTGAGAATTTGGGCCCCTCAGGTGGCCGGGCTACAGGGGGGCTGTTGAGGAGTCAAGGATGGAGTCATGGGTATTCTGGACTTCTCTTAACTTCCTCAAAAATCTGTTCCTAGGACTAGAGCTATAACTAGAGTGGAGCAACTGGAGCTTTGTCCCAGAACACTGAGGATAGCTGACAAGGGACATGAATCCTCCTGAAGAGGTACTTGAAATTGTCTGAATGTTTCACTGAGCCCTGGACCGTTACCCTCAAGGTTCCTATTCCATGGTTCTCCTTTCTCAGTGTCTACTGAGGAACCCTTGCCATACTCCCAACTGGCATCTCTGGAGTTATCTTTAGCGGTCCCCAGGGGCTCAAGCTGGACTTTCTGGATAAAAGGCATCTCCTTTTCTCTGTTTAACTTCATTCCAAATGGGGAGAACTATCTCTTCCTGCCTCCCTCTGATGTCCTTTTACCCCAGGTACCAGAAATCCTAGTTATGACTTTGCCTAGGACTTTCTCAATTTAGGGTCAAGTCTTGGACGGTCCTGAAGTTGAAAACTCTGAGTTTTGCCTCACCCACAATACCCTCTGCAAGAGTCCTGTTCTCATGGCCCTAGGATCCTATTACTTAGCACTAGGAACTAACTAATCTTAGTGCTCAGGGATGGAACAAAAACCTCAGGGGACTGGATGGAGGCCCTTGGTGTGCTATCTCTAGCCAGGATTCTTCTGCCCAGATTTCCCAGATTCCTGCTTGGACCCCTTCCTCATCAGGGGCTGCTAAGGGCTAGTTTAGAGACTGGAGATCGTGTGAAGGGAAGCCTCTGGAGCGCTATCATTTCCTCCCAGAGCTGCCACTGTGGGGGAAGAAGGGAGGGGGCCCAGGCAGCTCTGGGCTGCTCCTTTGGATCAGGGATGACTGTACCCCTGTGTCTCAGTTCCATTGCTCCTTTGCCTCTAAACTCACCATTTTTGCCTGCAAGTCTAACATCTTTTTCCTTGGGTATATGCAGTCCCCCCGGGTGCCTTCTCTCTTGGTGGCTCCCCTACCAGATCTCCCTGCTCCCACCACTATCCCAGTGATGGAACCAGGAGCTGCTACTACAGATAAGACTAGAGTAGGGGTTCTTAATCTGGGGTCTGAGCATAGATTTCAGGTGAGTCTGTGAACTTATCTTTATTTTCACTAACCTTTAGGTACAATTGAGCATTTCCTTCAGTTATTTAAAAACATTATTCTGAGATTGGGTCTGCAGGTTTCACCAGACTGCTGAAGTGTCCAGGCTACAAAGATGGTTAAGAGCCCTTTTATTAGGGAATTGGGTCTGGAAGTCTCCCATGGCCCAATCAGGGTTTCTTTCTCCAGAATGATCATTTTAGGAAGAGCCTGGATGAAGTAATTGTCAGGTGTGTCTTCCGGGGAGAAGGACACCTGGCTAGGTGGACAGGGTCTTAGCTTGCTGTTGGGGAGAGTGGAAGAGAAGTGTGCTCTAACCCCCAACGATTTACCGTCTCTGCTACCCTAGCTCCCGGACCTCTCCCTTTCTCTCCTCAACAGGTTTTGGCATCTTTAGGCTCCTTCTTAGCCCCTCTGCTGACTTCTTAATCTCTCCCCAGGACTTGGCACTCTCTTTTTGTAATGTTCATCCCTTTGGATTTTATAAAACCCTATTCTTTCCCTAACCTGGTTTCCAGCCTTCTCGGCCTTCCAATCCAATCCCTCATCCTTAAATCCTGGGTCTGTCCCTTCCAGGATAGCTCCCAAATTCCCAGCACCCCCAGCCCAATAGCGGTCCCCCTTAACCCCACTATAGTTCCCCTGCACCGCATTGTACATGGCCCTCACCTGATGTCAGCCACAGCTGGACCCCCGTTCTCAGGTCCTGGTGTCCCACTCTGTTTGCTGCAAAGTCCCAGCCCCAGCCCCAGGCCCAATCCACAGGGCGGACCAGGCTCCTGACCCACACTCTTCAAATTGCCCATGTTGGCTGCTCTGCGACTAGGCAGCTCTGAACTAAGGACCGGCCTTTTCCTTAGGAAACAGAGAGGGAAGGGGGATAGAGGGGAGGGGACTGGCCTGGGAGGGAACTGGGGGTTGGCAGCTAGATCCTTGCCCCACCCCCGCCCCCTTACACAATGGGACAGGAACAGCTCAGCTGGGAGGCAGTAAAGGCCACAGGCTCCACACCCTCCGTGAGGGGTGGGGGACCCGGACATTGAGGTTCCGTTTGGAGCCTGTAAGCCTTGGTGGCTGATAAGTGGGAACCCAGGTGTCCTGGCCTTGGAAACTGCAACAAGGACTGAGATAGCAATAGGGTGATGTGTCGTAGTGGTGCTGGTGGGGGATGGTGCTGAGTAGAAAGGTGGGTCAGAGCTAGGACCCCGGGACTTAAAGATAGACCTAGTTCCAGAACAGGAATCAGATAACCAAGTTTCTGACCTTGAACATGGAAATCAAGTTTTGACATAAGCTTAGGAAAATAGTGTTGAAAAATTCAGGAGGAAACTTGAAGATAATCTAATCCAACACCCTCAATTTACTGAGACCCAGAGTGGTTAAGTAATATGGCCAAACTCATACATGGAGAAACAGTACAAGAACTGAACTCCGGGGCCGGGGTTTGGTTCTCTACCCTGTACTTGCCCCTTCACGTGTAGCTTGCTCTTTTTTTTTTTCTCCAACCCTGATTAAACAGAGGGTCAAAGATGTTGATCTGAGCACAAAGGTTAGCAGCAAATAAAATAGAATGAGGATGATGGAAGGGACTTGAGATCTGGGATCATTATCTTTACTTACCTTGCTCAGATTGACTATTTTAGGTAGTGTAGCATTATGGAAACTCAATGGTCCTTGATTCAGTTTGGGGACATAGAATCATTCGAGGATGCTGCCCCTTGAATTAGGCTTAGGGAAACCCCACCTTCCCTTCCCAGCCCCAGTTTCCTGGCACTTCCCCCCCTGCCCCCCACCTCCTGTGAATCAAGGTGGGGACACAAAGAAGCAGGAAGCTTCCCCTACACCACCACCCCGTCAGCCTCTGACGTATGAGGTCTCAAGGGAGCAGAAGGTCAGCAGATAGAAGCAACAGTAGGGTGAGTCGGAATCTGCCCATGGGGGAAGACCAACAATCACTTTAACAGTGGTGGAAACCGGATGATATGGATAGACTACAATTCCCAGAATACATTGTGACCCATAGCAGCTGGCTTGATATTCCCCAGGTAACACAGCATGCAGGGACTTGTAGTTCTGGGGTCATTTTAGTCCTTGGTATTGGAGAAAAGATTTGAGCAAGTGAGCTTCGGTGGGCAGTTTATTTTGTTCTTTGAACATCTGGCTTCAGAGGTGGGGGAGGGGGGGAGAGAGAGACAAGAGGGAGGGAGGGAGACAGACAGACAGCCAGAGACAGCCAGAGAGATACAGAGAGACAGAGACAGAGAAACAGAGAGACAGAGAAAGAGATAAAAAAAGATGTGGAAAAAGATTTTAGTCTGGGAGAGGGAAAAACAGAAACATAGGCAGGAACTTAAAAAATTTTATTGTATGCACTGTTGAAACTCAGTAGAAGTCAGAGAGCAGGAAGAGTGATAAAGTGAACTGTAGGTAAGCGAACTTAAGGGGACATCAACTTTCAAAATTTTTGTTTATTTTTATTCTGAACATAACAAGCACCAGATAAGATGAGCACTCTCATATTCAAAGTAAAAAGAAAGAGTTGTAAATGAAACTATGTATTTCATATTGCATGTGGTTTGCTTTTCCTTTTACACATAAAGTGAATTAGACTTGTAACTTTCTTTTTTTAAATTTAAATTTATTTTGTTCAATTAACAAAAATCTATTTTCTCTCGCTTTCACCTCTCATATCCTCATTCTTTGAGGGGAAAAAAAAGAAGAAAATGCAACCTTTATAACAAATATGCATTGTAAAACAAAACAAATTTCCATTTGGCCGTGTCCAAAAATGTGTCTCCTTCTGCACCCTGAGTCTATTGCCTGCTTGTCATGAGGTGGCTACCATCCTATAGATGTTTTTGTGCATATGGACCCCTTTCTTCTTTCTTTGATCTCTTGGGAGTATAGACCTAGCAGGGGTATTGCTGGGCCAAAAGGAATTCCTGCCTTATTCTGCACCTTGAGCCCATTGCCTCTCAGTCGGGAGGGGAGTTCCTTTGGAGTTGTGGTTAGCCAGCTTGAAGGAGAGGGCTAATCTGAGGGTGTTAAAACTGGAAGGGACAGTACTAAGTTGGAGAGTTGGGTTTGATGTTAAGAGGGTAGAGGGGAATATGTCTGGAGAATAGCAATTCAGAGTAATATAGTACCCTAAGGTTTAGAAGGCTCTGGATTCATGTTATACTTATTAAATATGCAGCCAGGTGGCACAGTAGATAGAATGCTGTCGCTAGAGTTAGGAAGATCATATCTTGAATTTTGTCTCAAACACTTGCTAGCTGTTTGACCCTGGGTAAGTCACTTAACCTCTATGGCAGTGGTTCTCAACCTTCCTAATGCCAAGACCCTTTAATACAGTTCCTCATGTTGTGGTGACCCCCAACCACAAAATTATTTTTGTTGCTACTTCATCACTGTAACTTTGCTACTGTTATGAATCGTAATGTAAAATCTGATGTGCAGGATGCATTTTCATTGTTACAAATTGAACATAACCCGCAGGTTGAGAACCGCTGCTACACATGTTAATTGTTATTATTATTCACATTTTATGGGTGAGAAAATGAGAGGACAAAACCCAGGAGGTTTTGTGATTTACCCGAGTTTACATAACTAGTAAAGAGCAGAGCCAAGACTTCTGACCAGAAGCTCTACTACACCGTGCTGTCTCCAGGAAGGGAAAGGAAGAACCCTCGAATTAGGGACTGGGAATGAAAGGGATGGGGCCTACCCCAGACCAGACTAAGTAGGTGAGGAGAACATGTAAGGGTATAATAAAAGTGAGTGGAGCAGGATTAAAGGCTCAAGAATTCAGCCTGGATATTGAAAGGTAGGGGAGGGGCAGCTAGGTGACACAGTGGATAGAGCACAGGACCTGGGGGCAGGAAGACCTGAGTTCAAATTGAGACTCGGACAATAGCTGTGTGACCCTGGACAAATCACTTAAACCCAATTGCCTCAAAAAAAGAAAGAAAGGCAGAGGATAGAAAGGAGCTGGGATATCACCTTTTCAAGTCAGAGATTGTCATCAGTTCATCTATAGCAAATAAATTGGGCCTACACTGATTTCTAAGTGGGACTGGATTGCTTGCAATCTGTTCCCTTGAAAAGCTCCTTTCCTCAGGAGGGACCTGGGGCATATATGTAGCCTTAATAACATATATAGAGAAGCTCCTCACTGGTCAGACCTCAGTTAGCTGCAACTCTTCGTTTACCAGTATGTTTACATAATTGTGATTGGGACAGCACTTTCATTTCTGAATATATCTCTCCCTCCTATCCCCATCCAAAGCCATGTCTTATAATAAAGAATAAAAAAGAAAGAAGAAAAAAAGCCGTTTGGCAAAACCAGATAAGGCATAGGATCATATATCCGGAGATGGAAAGGATATTCATTCTCTTTTCCACCCTCTCCCATCTTCCTCCCCCACTTCGACATTTTATAGAAGAATCATCTATGAAGAAACAAACTGTGCTTGACAGTATATTCAATATTCCAAACCCTTAGTACCCCATCTCTGCAATGAAGTGAGGGAGGTACATTTTCTCAACTCTGCACCGGGGCCAAGTTTTAACCAGGATGTTCTGTGACATTCTGCCTTTAAGAGAGGTAAGCCATTGCCAAGAAAAGGAGCTTGTATGGCTTGTATATTTTGTTTAAAGAACAAACCACAACAAAGATTTGTTCAGGGTTCAGTACACATTCATGCCCACACCTTCCCCATCTTCCGCTACAGTCTCCTTCTATGAGTGTTGATGTTCTGAACCATGATGGTGTAGGAGTTCTGGCCATAGCCACAGGACTCTGCTTAGGTAGTGCAGCAAAAAGGATTATCCTTCGTGAACTAACCTTGGGGAAAAGCTGGGTTTCAGGTCAGATTGATTTGGTTTCTAGGTGAGGTGAAGCACTTTAGTGGTAGGTGGATTGCTCTTTCTGGATTCCCACTCACTCACCCTTCAACTTTGGAAGGAAGAAGAAATACTTAATTAGCTAATTGAAGTAGGGATGTGTAAATTGAATGTCCAGGTAGTCTGCCTTATACTGAGGAGGCTTCTTGATTCCCTCAGAGTGAGCCTGTGATCATAGAACTGAAGAATGAAGTTTGAGAAAGGGTGCACCTTTCTGCAGAGCACAGCTTGACATGGGCTTCTCTGCAACGAAAAGATGTTATTTATTCTTGTTTTAGGGCTCACGCAGCCAAGCGTCTTGGCACGAACTTCTACTTTGTCAAGTGCCATTTGGTCTAAGCAGGATAGAATTCTTCATGGGCACTTATAAGCTTATTGGGCATTAAAGCTGAGACATCAGGGGTTACCTAGTCCAATCTCCGTTTTAAACATGAGAAAACTGAGGTCCAGATTTGCCCAGGGTCACACACACGGTTAGTAAGTGGCAGAGTCAGGACTTTCCCATTATCTCATGTTGCCTCGAGTCTAATTAACTTACCCAGGCGTGTTGGTATTGAACTCATCTTCCCTATTCCCTCGCAAAGAAATAGTCTTGCTCGTACCCAGGAGGATCTCTAATTACCTCCCTCCTCTCTTGATCTGCCGTAAGACATCCGAGTATGGCATCAGCTTCCCTTTTCTCTCCTTAATTCTGTTTGTCACACACTACAGACCCCAAGCGAGAATGGGTTTTCCAGGGTTTACTTACAAGGGGAAAGAGAATATATAAATTTGGAAATAATACATGGTGAGGTGATTAGAAGTGCTTAGGAAAACTAATCAGTTTCATACTTCCTTTTGTAAATTTTTTATATCTCCCTCTCCCTTTGCCAGAGAGCCATTCATTGTAACAAAGAGAAAGAGAGAGAGAGAGAGAGAGAGAGAGAGAGAGAGAGAGAGAGAGAGAGAGAAAGGGAGAGGGAGAGAGGGAAAGAGAAAGAAACCTAATCAACCCATCAACTGAGGATGTGATGTTTTCCATCCATTGTTTCCCACTTCTGAAAAGAAGGTAGGGAGGTACATTTTCTCATCTTTTTTTCAGGACAGAACTTGGTCAGTATACTTATGTAACATTCAGAGGTTTATTCCCCCCCCCCCCCACTGTTTTTTTTTCCAGGTGTACCTTTTCATTTAAACTCTTCTTGTGTATCCTCTAAAAGCACACAGACCTGAACCCCTCTATCACAATACAGTATTAAATTTCTAAGAATATCTTATTCCCCAAGCACTCTAGTTCATCAGTGTTTAACTATATACACATATAATAATGTTATACACACATATCAATGTTTTAAGAACATACCAACATATCTTCATACCTGGAGTGCTAAGATAGTGTCAGTCTCTCTAGTATAGTACATTATGTACATTGCTGTCACATTGATCTTTTTATTTTTATGCAACCTATTTTTGAAATCTTTTCAATTCATGGGTCTGATCATGTCATCACCTTGCTAAAAAACTTTCAATACCTCCTCATGTCTATAAGATCAAGTCTGAACTCTTTAGCCTGGCACTCAAGGCCTTCCATAATCTGGTTCCAACTTTATTTTCTTTTTTCTCAATCAATAAACAAGCCCAATTTTCTTTTCCAGGTTTATCCTTTACTCCTCTTGTCATATGCTCCCTTATCCTTATTATATGTCATCTGTTTTATTGTAATCCTATATTTTTATTTCATTTTTATATGTCTTGTGCCCTAACTAGATGATAAATTCCCGGAAGGACTGTATAAACAAACAAACAAAGAAATGAATAAAGAGGTACTCTTTATATTTGACAAATAAAAAGTGTTCTGAACATAGCTTGGTGTCTTGAATATAGCCCTTGCTTAATGGATGCTAGTTGACTGCAGGCCTGAATTGTGGGGATGACTTTGGAATATTGAATAGTCCTGTACTATTGGGAAAGGATTCTTGGGGAATAATGGATTTTCTTTTAGGCTGAGGTTGAAAGGGGCTGGATTTGGCAGGGAGGGAAAGAGATCAGTCAGGGAGAGGGATCTAAAAGTCAGGAGACTGAGCATTCTGGGTCTGGTAAGAAAGGTTCCAGGAAGGGGGTTCAGTGAGCAGTAGTACCATTGGGTTGGGCAGTTTAGGATTGGGATTTGCATTTGATTTTTAGGGACACTGACAACTTTGGAAATGCTTTAGGAACAGAATATATCAACAGGTTGAAACAGAGGAAAAAACCAGAAAGAAAAACCAGAAAAAAAAATCAGTTGAGTAACTTTCTTCTTTATCTTTGAGGGATCGGGTTAGAAAAACTTCCCAGTACTCCTATAGTCCCAAACTGAGGCCGGTGGTCTGAAGGAAATCAAGAAGTCTTCTAACAATCTCTCTGTCCTCTCCTACCCCCTCCCCCATTCCAGATTAGGGCCCCTTCCTTTCTCCTAGCATACTCTACCCTACTCTCCCGTCAGGGCCTCTGACCCCACACTTTCTCTTGCATTCAATTCTTATCCTAGCTGGGCTGCCAACTAATCCCAGCTAAGGTGTTAAATGGTAATTAAAGTGTTAGCTGATAATGGGTTTAAGGTGCGACTTCTCTTGGAGGTATTCAAATTTTAAAAGAAGCTTCAAAGACCAAAAAACTCTCGAGACTCCAAGGAATTAAGCAGTAATCGTGCAATTATAGCTTTTGGGAGTCAGAATTGTCCATGCTTCCTAAATACCTCTAGGAGGTTGGCCCACTCTCATATCTCTGAGGTCATTCATCTCTTATCTTCCACCACAGCTTATTCAGGCCTATGTTAGATGAAAGAGTAACTAGGATTCTTACAGGAAATATGGCTTAGTGGAAAAAGCATTGTGGATTTTGATGACCTGAATTCAAAACCTGGCTCTGCAAAACCTAGACCCTTCTGGGCCTTAGTTTCCTGATCTCTAAACGGAGGATTTGGAGTCCTCAATTGCTGAGGGCCCTTCCAGCCTGGTAATTCTGAGTCCTTCAATTCTTCCAAAAGCAGTGATCTCACTCAGTGAAAGAAGTCAATGTGGGGGCCTCAGGGAAAGTGTGGAGTGGGGGACAGTCAGTCAGTAAGCACCGATTATATGCCAGGCACTGTGCTAAATTCTGGGGATACAAAGACAGGCTACCATCTCTACCCTAGAGGAGCTCATAATCCAGAGAGGCGTAGAACATTCAAGTAACTACGTGCAAACAAGCTCTCTCTCTTTTGTCTCTGTCTCTGTCTCTGTCTGTCTGTCTGTCTCTCTCTCTCTGTATATGTATATATGATAAATTGAGATGATCAACAGAGGGAAGGCACTAGAACTAAGAGGGACTGAAAAGGGTTTTTTGTAGAAGACAAGATTTTAGCTGGGACTTGAGAGAAACCGAGGACGTCAGGGTAAAGAGGCGGGGTGCTTTGTCAGAGGAATGGCAAGGAGGCCAAGGTCACTGAGTCAGAGATTTGGCGGGAGGGGTGTAAAATAGATCACTAAATTTGGAATCATTGAGTCTGTGTTTGAATCCAGACCCTGTTGTTTGTTCCCTTTGTGATACTGACAAATCCTTTTATTTCTCTGGTCCTCAGTCTCATCTGAAAAATGAAGGTATTAAACTAAATTATATAGATATATGTCTATAGACATATATGTATGTATAGAAGTGTATATATCTATATGTGTATATACATATTTCCCTTCAAGTTTGAAATCCTGTGACTCTCATTTCCCATTCCTTGTCTGGACCCTGCCCTGCCCACCCTCTTCCTGCCTTTTACAGTTTTTCCCTTTTTGGTTCCCGAAACCAGTGTATGGAAGGGATGGGGAGGGGATGAAGCTGAGGGATGACTGGCTTCTGAGAGGTGCCCTGGGTCTTGGGTCCCCCTGAGGGGGTGGGGATGGAGATGAAGAGGAAGGCTCTAGATCCTTACAGCCCAAGCCGGGGCTGTTCAGTGTGAGCTGGAAGTGCCCCACCCTCCTGTCTATGAGCGGTTTCCTTCCTGCTGTGGTGGCGCGGGCGGGCAGGCAGGCTGGCGGGTGGGGTGGCTAGCTGAGGGGAAAGGAGGGAAGGGAAGTAGGGAGTAGTGGGGTGGGTTAGAAGGAGGAGGAGGAGGAGGCTTCCTCTGGCAGGTCCCCCTTCTTCCCTTGGTCAGGAGGATGGAGTGGGTTTGTTAAGCTCCCAGAAAAGCAGAGCAGGGGGAAAGGGTGGGTTTGGACAGAGGTGTTTGAGGCAACGTGTGGAAAAGGTGCTCAAGGGAAGGAGGCAGATCATGAGCCTGGCTGACCAGAAAAGGACTTGACTGCTGGGGTGCCATGGGGGAAACATAAGACTTAGCTCATGCCCTTCTTAGTAAATCCACAAGGGGGCGGCAGAAGGCCAGAGAGTTTCACCAAAAAAACTAGAGACGGTGACTTACTAGGAAGCCTAGCAAAAGTCTCAGGGCACAGCCAAGCGCCTTCCCGGGGACCCTGGAAACAACCCTTTTGCTAGAGACCAAGCCTCTCGGCCCACAGGGGGGCCGTCTCCTCTAGCAATGCTCTGACAGGCGTCTGCCTACGATAGACTTTCGGATGGCAGATCCTAGGTTTAGAGCCGGGAGGAGTAGGCGAGGAAGCTGAGACTCGGAGACATTAGGTGCTCCAGCAGAGCCACCTAGCCAGGAAGTGCCTGGCGTGGAATTTGAACACAGCTCTTGCTGACTGCCAGTCACTCCACTACGACACACTGTTAGAGTGTGCGGTAGCACAGACTAGCTGTCACAGGGGATTTAGGAGGGAAGGGGGGAGAGGTATCTTTTGTTCTGAAGCCAGATTGTATTTTACTCTTCCTAACTGCTTCTTCCGCCTACAGGCTGTCTCCTCCTTTCTCCACTAGGCTATGTGGTATGAAAGTTCAGGACCAGGTGATTACTTTGGTTTGTCACACTCTAGGGACCACCCAGATCTTGAATGAATGTTATTTGAGGTCATTAATCTTTGAGGGCTCCAAGCATTGCCCCTTGGGTCAAAGGGCTTTTTGGGAACCCCGAATGGTTTGTCTAGATGTGAGCAGGCCAGGACTGACTCCTGGGGCTAATCTGCTCTGGAAGGGCAGGTCTTGCTTTCCTCTGAGATGCAGGCTGTGTTTGAATTTTGGCTTTTTCCCTCAGAGTCCTAAGAGGATGAAACAGATCCCCATAGGGTTGTATGTGCTGGTGGTGAAGGGGAGGGGCCCAGAGGTGAGGGAAGGAGAGTTTCTGGCTTTCACTAATCTTTTTGCTCCTGGGGTTTCCATGCCTCTAGGGCTAGGTTGGATGCAGAGCCCCCTGTGTTGGATATGGGGGTGTTGCAACACTTTCACCATGCATAAATCCTGAGTCCTAAAAGGCAGGATAGGCATTTCCTAAGATCAGGCTATATGGTATGAAAGTTTCCATGTGACAGGCCGAATCCTTCTCTAGGTATTCTGTTGAGTGGCCCTCTAAAGACAGATCAGCTGTGCAGCATAGTGAGAATAATCTTAGATATGGAACCTGAGGACCTGGAATCCTAGTTACTGACTCTCTGTGTGACTCCTGTCCCCTTTCTGGGCTTGAGTTTCCTCATCTGTAAAACAGAGAGGTTAAGATGAGAAGACCTCTGAGGTCACTTCCAACTGGGAATGCTGTGAACTCCACCTGAATATTTGGCTGTAGGCATTTGTATTCCTAGGTATCAGATGGCTGGTTGGTTTTAGACTCTGAGGTCAGAGAGAACCTTTTCCTGCTTTACCTGCCCCCACCCTTGTCTCAGCCCTTCCCACTCCCCACCCCCTTCCAGTCCCTCCCTCAGGTTGGCCCAGTTTCCTGGTGTGGTTGCCTTGGTGCTAGGGCCTCTGGGGAACCTGGGGCTTTTGCTGTGCATCAAGTGTGGCTGGCCAGGGAAACTCCTTAGCAACCAACACTGGCCAATTAACCAGGGAACAACCCCCTCCTCCACCTCCTAGGGGCTTCCATTGGAGGAAGGGGTGTGTGTGGTTGGGTTAGAGCATTGTGAAACAGAACCTTCCCTATTTCTGGCCAAGAAGACATAGGAATGGGGGCTGTAGCTCTGAGGTTTCTCCCAGTGCTTGTATTGTATTTTTACTTTTTCAAGATAGATTTCTTCACTTAGACTATAAGCTCTTTGAGGGTAGGAACTATGTCTATATTCTTGTGTTCCCACCACTTAGCATGGTGCCACAAACAGCAGGGGCTCCATAAATATGTGGTGTTAACAGTGATGTACTAGGCTTTCCCAGTTGCCCTCTTGGATTTCTGCCTGAATATTAACTCTTCATGACTGGGCTAACATCAGTCCCTGCTGGAACTTAATCTGCAAAAGTCCTATGCTGTAGTTGGAAGAGACCTTAGAAATCATCTCTTTTAACATAGTCATTTTTACAGACCAGGAATCTGTGGCCCAAGGAGGTTAAGTGGCTTGTTCAAAGCCACTTGGATAATAAGCAGCTAAAGCAGGATTCAAACTGGTTCTTGGACTGTAAATCCAGGGCATTGCTTTTATGGGCATCATGGTGTTGTGGTGCTCAAAGACAGAAGGGAGTGTGACCAGTGTTTTGTATCAGGCAGGGAAGACTCCTCTTAGCCAAGTCCTGTCACCCAAGGAACAGCTAAAATCCTATACTTTCCTCCAGGGCATTTAAGGATGCAGGAGACTAAGAAGAGAACTGGTGAATGATAGCTTAGTCATGTATGGAAAATAGGCTACGCTTTGTTGTGACAGAAAGGGAATTTGGGAAGGGGAAAGGTTGAGTATGCAGGAGAGAGATTGTGTTAAGCCTGGGAGGCAGTGCTGGTAGGGAGGGAACCTGGGTCTCCTCCCTTTGGCTTATCATTTTGATGGGTAGTGGTGTTCATGGAGGTCCATGTCTTCCTCTTGCAGACTCCATACGCAACATATTATAGAATTGGGGAAATCCATGATGATGAGAATTGTGGTCAGATCTAGCTCGGGGCTGTTTGAATTGTACCAGCTGAACTTACTTCATTTTTCTATCCCTACAGACTGGTGTTTGGGTTGGGGGCAGTGTAGAGAATGGAGCAGATGTAATAGGAGTCCTGGCTTTGGGATCCAGGGCATATGTGCTATGGGTATTGAGGTCCCTTTGTGGCATACTGGATAAAATGCTAGCCTTAGAATAAGGAAGAATAGAGTTCACACCATACCTTAGACACTGGCTTTGTGACCCCTACACAAATCACTTAGCCTTTGTCTGACTCAATTTTTTTCTTGTGCAAAACAGGGATAACAGCACCTACCTCATAAGATAGGTAATGGATAAAGAATGAATTGAAATCCCTAAAGAGTCAAATAAATGTTATTTATAATTGTTTTTTGTAATTAATATGTTAATTGTATTATTACCATTCTATACATTTCTACCAGCTCCCATTATAAGAAGACCATTGCTGGGCTTCACTCCTGAGAAGAAGCCATTGAATACTCCCCTATCTCTCTGTTTAGCCAAATCCTAATCATCCTTCAGGGCTCTGCTCAAGCCCCTCTGCCTCCTCTTCTCTGAAGCCTAAGGCTTGTGGAATAGTGAACAGAGAGCTAGAACTTGGAGTTAGGAAGACTTAGGGTGACTTCCTGATCAATGCTAGCTGTGTGACCCTGTGGAAATCACTAAATCTCTTTGTACCTTAGTCTCTTCATCTGTAAACTGGGTTGGACTAGGCGGTTTCTTCTAGCTGTAAATCTATGATTTTATGATCTCAGAGCACTCATCTTGTTTCTTTCTTTTGCTTCTTTTTGGAAGGGCAATTGGGGTTAAGTGACTTGCCCAAGGTCACACAGCTAGTAAGTGTTAAGTGTCTGAGGCTAAATTTGAACTCAGGTCCTCCTGACTCCAGGGCCAGTGTTCTATTCACTGCACCACCTAGCCGTCCTACTCGTCTTGTTTCTACTTCCTTTGACTTCTTTGCATTTAGGGTCTTCTACTCATTTGACACTTCAATCATCTACTCTCTTGTGACAACTTTTGTATGGTTGACAGATGCAGCAGTGGTCGAAAGAATACTCGTTTTGAAGTTAGAGGGCACTGTAGAAAGGATTTCATGTTCAAGTTCAAGCTGGACTAAATGACTTTGAGGTCCTTCCCAACCATGGAATTCTAGGACTTTGTAATAGTTTCGAATACCAGCCCCATCGCCTAGGTTTATATACTTCACATTTCTCATCTGTAAAACGAAGGGGCTGGCCTAAGCCTCTGAGTACTCTTCCAGATCCAAGTCTAGGATCCAGTGGTGTTTCTGAACCTCAGTTTCTTCACCTGTAAAATGAATTTAATAATATTTCCAAATTCCCCCTCACAGAGTTGTTGAGAAGAAAGGACTTTTTAAACTTTGAAGAGCTATGTAAATTTGATATTAGAATTTAATCAGTCTTGAATGGGTGTAATTGTAAGCTCCTTAAGGAAACTATGCTCTATACTTTTTTGTGACCCCTACGATACCATGTGTAGGACTTTGCTTGATATATTTATTGGTTACTTAATGAATTCCTGGAGGTAGCAGCAGTAAACCTGGGAGCCCCTTTCCCTGACCATTGGCAATGGAGAACCCAGGACTCCATTGTTATGAGGCAGACTGTTGCTTTTGTGCTCTTGTCCCTGTCATTGTAAGCTATAGCTAAAGTTTCAGTTTTAACTTCTGCTTTGGGCATCAAGCAGGAACAGTAACTGGAGCAAACCATAATCCTAGAGGGCTAACGCTGGCTTTGACCTCCAGCATGTAACCTTCAACCTCTGTATGCACTTGGGAGTTTTCTGTTTCTACTGAGCTCTAGCCCTCTTCCTATCTTCTTCAGTTTCCTGTACGCTTAGACCTTGGCTCCATGATTTGGTGTGGTCAAAAGAACATTACCTGGGAGTCAGAAACAGTAGTATTTTTGGAAGGAGAGATGTATGCACCCCTACAGGGTTTAGGAGCCTGATCAAAATCATGTTCTGTGCTTATTCTTCCTGCCACAAATATTTGTACTGATGACTTATTCCAGTACTTCAAGGATTCATGTTTTCATCAGTGCAGGTAAAAAAAAAACCTCCACAAACAGAAACTGCAGCCCCCTCTACACTATAGTTGACATTTTTCATGAGTTAGTCACCAGAGAAAGAAAGAAAGAGAGAGAAGAAAAAAGAAAAATAATTGGTGGTAAAGAGACCATCATAATAGACATAGAGTTCATCTTTAGATGCATACTCAAAGCTTCTCTGGACATTTATAATGTGTGCTTACATGAGATCACTTCTGAGAACTCAGTGTCACCTCTATATCATGACTAGGCGTTGGAGAAGGACTTCAATGGGAAACATGGGTAAAATTGGGCTAGAATGAATTTCAGTGGTAGCTTTGAAGGAGAAGAGGGAAGCCTAAAGGAAACCTCATTTGCCATTGTGACAGTAACAATGAAAGTGATACATCTATTTCTATGAATATATTTATGTATAGATACATAGATACACACGCATACACAAACACACATATATATATAACTGAAGCGATATTTGTATTTAAACTCATATGTGTGTCTATGTAGGCTTATATGTGAGTATATGTTTTTATATATGTATATATGTATCTATATGTATCTATACATAAATATATAACACCAGTTCTTTTTTTAGCACTTGCTAGTAGAACTATCTCCTTTTCTCTTTGCTACAACTTTGCTGAATCATTTGCCCAGTTCCAGAAAGCAGACTTTCCCTCTAAAGTTGGATTTGGGGTGGTCTCCCCAATTTACTCTACCCTGCTGAAGGCTCTGATCCTCCTGGCCTGGGATTCCTTCCCTTTGCTTCTTGCCCAACTGGGCATGAATGGGGTGTTCAGAACCTTGGACAGAGGCAGTAAACTGGAGCAAATCTGGAAACCTTCAGCCTTGGCACACCTTCTTGCCTTTCCTGACCTCGCCGCGCCCCACTTCTTTTGTGACCAGCTGATTTTCTTGGCCTAATTCTTTATAGCTTTGGACCCTCATACATATCCCTCCTATTGAAGCCCCCAGAGAGGCTAAGTCCAGTCACTAAACCAGATGGAGAGGTGGTCTAATGTCTCAGGAATGAAAGTCCATATTAGGTCTCACAACTTATTTGCGAGCACCAGCTTAACACTGGCTTGCTCACTGGGACCTTGCTCTGGCTGGAGGAGGAGATTATTATTGTCTCCCAGCCTTAGTTCAAACTGTTTCTAAACCACCAATGACTTCCCTTCACATCCTGGTAAATCTTACTTATCCTTAATGGTCCATTTCTTCCATAAAGACTTGTTTGACTTCTCTAGTCTTAATGAGATATTCTCTGTTTCCATTCTTTGAATTCTCACTGAATTTATAATCAATGTTACCACATAGTTTATCACTTAATTATTTTGTAACTTCCATATATATTCAGAGTTTTTTTCCCCCCTCAGTTAAGATTGTGAGCTCCTGAATGTTAGGGACAGGGTTCCCCCCTCCCCTTTTCTTGGGTATCCCCTACAGGGCTTAATATAGGGTTAAGCCCATAGCAGGGACTCAGTAAGTACTTATTGATTGTTCTCATTATGAAGCCCTTTTCACTTGTCTCCAAAGATAAGAGGACTCCCCTACCCCAAAAAACTAGGCTAGGCGGAATAATAAGTTCTTATTTACATAGCATTGTATTTTCCTTATAACCTGTGAAACAATATTTTGATCCCCACCATTCAAATGAAGAAATTGAGCTCAAAGAGATGAAGAGCCTTGCCGAAGGTTATGCTGCATGGGAATTTGGAACTCAGGCATCTGCCCCCAATTCCAATATTTTTTCTATATCACTATCCACTAGGACAGGATAGGTTAAAAACAAAACAAAACAAAACAGATGCAGGAGAACTGGGGTACTTTTTTCCTGACCACCATCCAAGAATTCATAATTATTTTAGCAGTAGGGCATTTGGTCATGGGAAAAACAAAAACTTGCATAAATAAACTTTTTTTATGGAAGGACATTTTTGAACAGGTGATTAACATAGTCTGATCTGTTTTAGGAATATCAGTTTGGCAGCTCTATGTGGGAGATGGATTGGAGATAGGACAGATCAGAATCAGAGAGATGAATTAGGCAGCTATTGTAATAGTTCAGGAAAGAGGTGATGATGATATGAACCAGGTGGTTTGTGATGTAAGTTGAGACAGAGGAATCAATGACCATTCCTCTTTGTGGTTGAGGTGGAGTGAGGGCACAGGCCATGGGAATTGAGAAATATGATGAATTGGGAAACCGGGGTTTTTGTGTGTAAGGCTATCTGTATGAAATGAGGGAAATCACTTAACCTCTCTAGGCCTCAGTTTCTGGATCTGTAAAATGAGGGCTTTAGACTAGATGAATTATGACCCCTCAGCATATGGTCCTATGACAAAGTTAGGGAATTCTTTTTAGCAGTGCTAGAGGTCAGCCTGGTGGGATTGGACTCAGGGTTTGTTTCTAGAATGAAGATGGTAGAAGGAAGCAGCAGCATGCATGCAATTAAACTGAAGAAGGTGAGAAGCAAAGTAAGGCCTTGGCCTCTGTAGGAATGAAGGTTGGTGTCTAGAGAACTCAGGCTGTTAGGGGAGATGCTATAGGCAGTTTCTATCTCCTTCTTACCTCCATCCTAATCTTTCTCTTCTCAAGATCCAGTTGTACAGAGAATCATCCCTCAGTCACAGTCTCATCCCCTTCTCAGACTTTAGGGTATTTGGGATAGAGAATTTGCTCTCTCTCTTCTTCCCTTATGGTTTTCGAGCATCAGTTTCCCTGCAAGCTGTTTCTCCTAGTCCCACCTGACTATGTGTTTGCTCTTCCCCTCTGACTGTAACTGTCCCTGGGGATCCTCCTTCACTGTAACTTGTTTTCACTCTCTTCAGGGGGCCTTCAGTATGACTGTCTCTTCTCTCCCTTGGGGTCCAAAAACAGAGAAAGGGAAAGGCTTCTCAGTGTTTTTTTCCCCTCCTCTCCCCCAAACTCCCACAGGATAGTCAAGATTGAGGTGAGGGCAGTGTCAGGGATGGCTTCTTCCTAAGTCTCTTAGATTTTTTATTTTTGGTGGCTGAGAAGTAGTTCTTGTTATAATCACTCTGGGGTATAGGGCTTCACTGCCCATCTATCTCTTCTTGGAGGCAGCTGGGGAGGGACATCTCTTTCCTTGTAACTTTCTTCCATTATAGGCTCTTAGGAATAGGGAGGAGAGAATGTGTGTGTTGAGACCCAAATATCTCTATTCTCTTGTCCCCTTTCTAGGTTTTAGAATTAAGATTTGGTCCATTATCTTTTCCTTTTTATGCCTGGGGAACTACGTGGCACAGTGAATAGAGTGCTGGCCCTGGAGCCAGGAAGACTCATCTTCCCGAGTTCAAATCCAGCCTTAGACACTTACTAGCTGTGACCCTGGGCAAATCATTTAACCCTATTTGCCTCAGTTTCCTCATCTGTAAAATGAGCAGGAGAAGGAAACAGCAAACTGCTCCAGTATCTCTGCCAAGAAAATGGGGTCACGAAGAGTCAGACATGACTGGAAAATGACTGATCAACAACCTAGGACCAGGGAAGATGGGAGGAAGTTGGTGGAAGAATGGGAGGGAAAGGTGTCTCAATAAAAACCATCTGTTTCCTTTCATCTTCTGATGTCAGTTATATTGTGTTCCAGTGATAGTGTCTCTTGGGAAGAGCTGGTATCATCCTATGGCCTTAGGCCATGTCTGTGGGGGAGGCCAACTGGAGAGTCCTCAGGCTCTTCCAAGCAAAAGTGTATGAAACTGGGGTGAGAGCTCTTTCTCTGCTTCTGTTTCTGTCTGTCTTTGTCTCTCCTCTTCCCCTCCCCCATCTTCTTAGACTCTGAGTCAAGGGGTCTTTTTTCTAACCTGGTTTTGGGGGCAGGGGGCAGAATTTCCCTGCAACTCTCCAGTTTTTTTTGTCCAGTGTACTTTTAGGGAATCAGGATTAGAGTAGGGTTTCTCTGCCTCACTCTTTTGGGAGAAGAGATGGGGGTCTCCTGATTGCAACATTGTCAGGGTGGGGACAGGAAGGCTATTCTAAATTAGTTTTTACCTCGTCCTTAGTGCCTGGTTCTATCTCTCTGGTCAGGTCCCTTAGGGACTAGTCAAGGCTCAGAAACCTTGTCCTCCTGCTTGAGGCAGGATTCTTCTCTTCCTATTACTACCCTTAAGTGCAAGGGGGAGTGGTTTCTCTCTCAATCTCTCTATAGGCCTGGACAGAGAGGGATTTCAATCAACTGAATAATCTGGACTCAGCTGTCTATCCTTTCCCTGCCCACGGTGAGTTTGGCCTGAGGATTCAGGCTGGCCTTAATGGGATGTGGAGACTATGACAGATCACACTATGAACTCTCTCCTACCTCTGTTCCCTTCATATGGGTGAAATGAGGTTTAAATGGTCATCAGAAGTAGCCGTGGAAGGAACAGGAAGTCACAAAAGGGCAAAAGGCAATCTGAAGTGGGAGGGTTTGTGTGTGTGGGGTGCAATCCCACTACATTTGCATTGATTCTGGTTTTCAGTGCAGTGAAGAACAATTTGCATCTTTTTTTAAAAACACTGCTTGGCTAGACCTTTCTCCTCCTTCATTCCATTTCAGTCTCCCTAAACTACTACCACTCCAGTCCCAAAGGGTGATTTGGTAGGGAGAGAGCCTGGAAAAGGGGACTCATAATTACTTCTTACTAGGCTTTTCTCCTTCATGCCTCTTTTCTTTCTCCTCTCCCTGTCTTCTCAATGCAGTCCTGCCTGGTGACTAGATGGGAATTTTGGGATCTGGGACTCCCTTTGTCCTTTGGCCCTCTCTCTTTCCAAGGACAGAGGCAGCTGCAAGCCCTCAGGGCCCCCCACATGGCCCCATCCATCCCAGACAGGTTCCGGATCTCTGCTCTAGGGGAGGGGGCCTGGATGTCCTCAGCTGCTGGCTCCTCCTCCCCTCCCCCAGAGCTCTGCTCAGCTGTCAACACTCCAGGCTTACCATGCTCTGGCCCTCCATCAGGGCCCCCTGCTCTAGCCAGTGTAGTGGCCAGCATGCCTTCCCACTTTGACAGCCCCCCACTCAGAGCACAGGCTAGGCATGCAGACATTCTGCCCTTCAGCATCCTCCCTGCCTCCTTGCCTAAATAAGGGAGCTGCAGCTGGAGGGAACCAGCTGGCTGACTTAGGGGGAGGGGCTTGAGGAGAGAAGAGAGGGAGACTGGGGTTCTCCCTCTGGGCTGGGCCACTAATGGGGCCTTGAGGCAGGGAGTGTTGGTGAAGGTACAGAGGTGAGGTTCAGTCATAGCTACTTCCAGGAAGGAGTCAGGGGTAGGCAGATGTGTTTCCCAAATGGAACGCCATTCTTTAAACCAGCTCCATTTTCCGCTTATCTATTATTTCCCTAGGCTGCAACCTCGGTCAGTTGGACTCTGTCCCTTCCCCCATCACTGCTCTGCGTCTTGTAGGCCTTTGATGACCAGCATTCTCAGGGTGTACTCAGCCTCTTGGGGTTGGGAGGGCCACTGCTGGGATGGAGGGGAAGGGCAGGGCATCTACTCCTTCAGTCCGCCTCTTGAGACCCCAACCCTCAAACCCTGCTCCTGTTCCATTACCCCTTGGCTTTTTGCCTTTTCCAAAGCACTGACATCTTGGGACAGCTTTTGGTCCCAGTTTCACCTCCACGAGTTTTCGAACGACCGTAGCCCTCTCTGCACTCAGGATTCTCTCCACAGCCTTCTCCTTTGGCCCTTCAAGTCATTAAGTATTATTTATTCAGTCCCTACTATGTGTTCAGCACCACAAAGAAAGTACAGACCCGGTTCAGGTCCCTATCCCCTTTAAGCCCGAGGTCTCACCATCCCCTTCGATTGCCCCACCCCCGGCCCAGCCCCGGGACCCCGCGCCATGTGGCGATCCTCTCGCACCTGTCCCCTAGTCCTCCCAGTTCGCGGGTCTCCTCCCCCTTTCCCTGCGCACTGAGTCTCCGGGGTTCCTAAGTATGGCGAGGGGAGGGAGCCGGGATGGTGGCGATGGGAGGTGGCGGGGGGAGCGCTTTCCCCGGCTCAGCCAATGGGAGCTGCGGGCGTGCGGCGGGAGGAGAGGCGAGGGTGGGGGATCGAGGAGGGAGGTGGAGGGTGTGTGTGGGGGGGCGCAGCACGTTAACCCCTCCAAGGCCGGAGCAGCAGCCGGAGCCGCAGCCTCGAGCCATCGGCTCCTCCAGCGCGGGAGCCAGCCGTCCGTGTAGCGGGCCGGGAGCTGGGGTGCCCTCCGCGCCCGGCCACACAGCGGAGACGCAGGGCAGGCTCCTGCTGCGGGGCGGGCAAGGCGGGCGGGCGGGCGCCGGGAGCGGACAGGTGTGCGTGCGGGCGGGTTGGCCTCGGGAGCCCGGGCGGCTCCAGGCTGGGCCCCCGCTACACGCTCGGAGACCCGGCCTCGCCCAGACCGTCCTTGGCTCGGACGAAGGGCGCCCGAACCCTGAACCCGGGCCGGGCCGGGCCGGGCCGGCCGGAGCTTGGTGTCCGGGGCCGGGCCGGGCCGGCTAGGGGTGGGGTAGGGCGCAGGGGGCCGAGGAGCCGCAGCGCCGGCCCCGCCCGGCCCGCCCCATGGGCTCAGGATGCCGGTCCGGAGGGGCCACGTCGCGCCGCAGAATACCTTCCTGGACACCATCATTCGCAAGTTTGAGGGCCAGAGTGAGTGCGGAGTGGGCGGGATGGGGCGGGGGCGCGCTAAGGGGGCTCTGAAGCGGTGTCTGTGAACAGAGGTTGGGCGGGGGGAGGGGGCAGTGGCCCCGGATTGTGCGAGGGGGTGCTGGAGTGTGGATGGGGGATGCAGGGGGGCGTGCCCGAGATGTACGTTAGGGAGTGTGCAAGGAAATGTGTAAAATGGGGGCAGAAGGCTATGCCAGCTAGGAGGGGGGCTTTGGATGGAGAACAAGAGGATGAGATTGGGTGTGTGCCAACTTTGGTGCAAAGCCGCATATGTGGGGGGGTGGGTAGGGGTTGTGTATCTTTCACCGGTTGGGGACTGTGTGTGTGACCCTAAGAGAGCTATGACAGAACTTAACTGCACAGTCTGATTCTGTGAGAGATCTGTAGTATTGGGGTTCTTAGGGATGATTCTGAACCTGTAGGATGTATATCTAGGTTCATCTGGGGTGTGTGTGTGTGTGTGTGTGTGAGAGAGAGAGAGACAGAGAGAGATATTCACTGCTTGTTGTGTGTAACCCTTAGTGTAAAGGATGTATATCTGTGTGCCGGTGTGAGAGCCTCCTGGTGTTCAGGGACCATAGATATGATCTAATTATACAGAGGTGTGTGATTGAGTATAAAAGGTGTAAGCAACCCCAAGAGTGGGTAAATGAGAATGATGATCTGGAGTATTTAGTGATCCTGTGTTGCATGTGGGTGAGTGTGAAGCTCCAAGCATATTGAGAAAAGACATCCAGGATGTGTAGAAGCTATGTATGTAACCCTGAATGTGTAGAGCATTTGTATTATGGTTCCAGGGTCACTCACAGACTGTGCTAGGTTTGTCAGGCACAACAGCTTCCCTGGGAGAGATTCGGGTGCTCGACATGTGAGTGTTGGGAGGGTACAGTGTAGATTCTGGGTCATTGGGGGGTAGTACCTACCTGGTGGTGTGTGAGATGTGTGTGTGTGTGTGTGTGTGTGTGTGTGTGTGTGTGTGTGTGTGTGTGAGAGAGAGAGAGAGAGAGAGAGAGAGAGAGAGAGAGAAAATGTTGTAGAGCTGACACTTTGGAACATACACACCATCCTGCTTTCTGAGCCCAAACTTGTCGGGGGGAGAGGCAGAGGTGGGAAGGGGCTTTGAATCTTGCTGACCAGAAAAGACTTCAGTCAAAAATTGGTCTGTTTGTGTAGACTCACATGTGTTGCTGATACCAGTGGTGTGAAAACCTGTGACAGTTAGAACAACTGGGAGAGTATGACATTCTTAGCTCATGACCCTGCGAACAGGGCAGGACAGGCACACTGAGTGCTTGTATCAGCGGGGGTGTCTGTCCTTCGGGGATGGGGGCAGGGAGGGGAAAAGAAGCCTTGCCCAGAGATAAAGGAACAGGGTGATCTTTGGGTGGAGGAAAGAGGGATTTTGGTGGAGGGCAACAATGTGGGGGCAGGTTTGGAGGGCTTTCCCCTTTGCAAGAAGAGCAGAGGAAGGTACTGGACTGGAAGTTAGGAGACCTGGGTTTTAGGTGCAGTTCTATTAGTACACAGCAATGTGCCTCCCTCAAATCCTTTTTAGAAGTGAGTAGGGCTCAAATCATTAAAAACAACAACCCTAAAACTAGCTACATGACATTGGGAAAATTATGTCCTCTGTCTGAGTTTTAGCTTCCTCGGCTATAAAATGAGGGAGTTTGGCTAGGTGATCTTTGAGGTCCCTCCCAGGAGGCAGGAAAAGGGTACTGAGAACTCCCAGCCTTTTCCAGGTTCTGAGGATCACCTTTTTTGACTGTGCAGTGGATAGCTTCTATTGGGCATTCCCATCTCTGTTTTGCTTTTCCACTGGGCCTTGACTGAGCCTGGATAGACTCAGGGGTCCTCATATGAGACACTGAGATCCTTGCAATGGGACTAGACCTTGTCACTGAAGGGAGGACAGAGGAAGGAAAGAAAATGACAATTTGGGGAAATTGACCCAAAGTTATTCCAGCTCTGATAGAAATAGGCTCTTAGGAGGTGAGAGAACAGGGTAGCCTTAAGGGAAGAAGAATTCTTGTCATGTCTGTGAACCAGATAGTCTCCCTTGGGTTATTTTTTTGGGAACGATTATGAGCCAGGAGACCCTTAGGGTCTTTGCCATATGAGAAGATGAACTGGTAGGACCTTGGGGTTTGCTGCTAGGGAGGAACTCTCATTCCCTCATTCCAGGGCCACAATTGGGGTGGCCCTGGGGTGGTAAGATGGGGTGGAATGATACTTCTGCAGGATTGAGAGGGGGTACAGCCAGGGTCTATCCTCACTGCAGCAGCTCCAGGGGTTGACTGGGGAAGGGGGCAGGCAGGGAGAAAGGAAGAAAGCCCTTTATGCCGCACAGTTAGCATTAAAGACTAGCTTGGCCAGAAACCTCTGTTTATAAAAAGCACTTATCCCTGAGAGCGTCTTCCCTGGCACCTCCAGGGATAGTAGGCTATCCTTTTCTCTGACCAGCCTGGCTTTTCAAGGGGTGGAGGTGGTGTAATATGTGTGACATGTCCCTAGCTGGAACTGGCCCAAAGAGGCTTCCCTTCCCTAGTGGGAAGCCTAGGTTTTGGAAAGTACCCCCAAAACAGTCCCTAGAGGAGCACCCTGGATACATATTCCTGCTCTCTGTGGACCAGCCTGACCTTGACAGGGCCCTTCTCACCCCCTCCCTCCTTTCATTTCCATTGCTCTATACCAGCCTTATTATTTGTGCTCTTGTAACTCCTAGAGATCCAATCCTGAGGCTCACTTCAATGCCCGCCCTACTCCCCCCTGCCTATGACCTCATAGTTTCTCCCAGGTCTTAATATTCCCTTTAATCTCAAGCCTTCCCCATTCTCCAATCTCAGATTTGACTCCTTTAGTGTGTTAGCTGTTGGGGTGGGGGTGTTTTGCAATGTTCTGCTGTTTGGGGGAGGCCTGGCAGCACTGACAATGAAGGGCTTCAGTAGGAAGGGCCCAGCATGTGTAGAGGGAGAGTTGGGGGATCCCCAGGGAGAGATTCCTCTGCCATGAGGGAATCCCCAGGGAAAGGGATACCCCCTGGAGCTGCAGTGCTGGTGTTTGAATAGTGAGGGTGGGTAGTAAAAAGTAGGAACCATTCAACCAAAAAGTGGACAGTGGGAGGGAAAGGGCTGTTTTGCATCCCCCCTCCCCAAGCTGGCAGTCTGAGAAGGAGGGGTGGTGGATGAAGCACAGCCTCCTGGGGTGGGGTTGTGGGGCACCCTCTCATGGCCATCTCCAGCCTAGTGTTTATGTCTTTGACGAGGCTGCTGACACACGTTGCTAACACCCGCCCAGACTGGCCTCAGCCCAGGGCAAGGAGCAGGAGGGGGTGGAGAGATTGGCCTGCTGCCCAGAGAAGCTGTGGTGCCAACCTGTGGGCATGGGCAGTCAGAGACTGGGGGCCCTTGGGGTGGGGTAACTAGGACTGGGCCCTTTAGGAATGACAGTGGGCTGCTACGACTCCTAGGACCCCTGTCTCTAAAGGTTGCCTGAGAAGGGTCTCTGCATCTAGGTGACCATATCTCCCTTCTTCTCTCCCTATGAAAGGGAATTTTGGAGAATTTTACCTCCTAAGGCAGAATGTTTATCCAATATCTAAGAGCTGGATGGGACCTGAGAGAGTGTCTCTTACCATCCCTTCATTTTACAGATGAGGAATCTGAAGCTCCACTAGAGGAAGTGACTTTCCCACAGTCACACAGGTGACAAGTGACAGGGCCCAGGTCTTCTGACCCTCAAGTCAGTGCTCTTTTTACTATCTCATACCACCTCTTCTACAGTTGCTCCACAGGCAGGGTTTCTGTTGTGTGAATGAGTGTTGGGAAGGGGGCAAGGGATTCCACAAGGAATGAGGCATCTCCCCCCACTCTTTCTCCCTTGATTCCTTCATGTACTTCTTTTTCAACCCAGGCCGAAAGTTCATCATTGCTAATGCTCGGGTGGAAAACTGTGCTGTCATCTACTGCAATGATGGCTTCTGTGAGCTGTGTGGCTATTCTCGGGCAGAGGTGATGCAGCGGCCCTGTACCTGTGACTTCCTGCATGGCCCTAGAACCCAGCGCCGGGCTGCTGCCCAGATTGCCCAGGCTCTGCTGGGGGCCGAGGAGCGCAAGGTGGAGATTGCTTTCTACCGGAAGGATGGTAAGGATCATGGCAGGGTTATGAGGGTATGGTGGGCAGGATGAGACCTGGGAGGGTCAGGAAGATGGGTGGGGTGAGACTTTGCACTGAAATGAAAATCATTTCATGGCATGATCTGGAATGGGGAGTTGGGGGTTGTCACTATGGGGAGTCTAGGAGGATAAGATTTTGTTCCCTTAGCAGGGCCGCTTTGTGCCCCTGGTTTAAGGTAGAGGGAGAATTTCTTTAGGACTATGTCCCAAACTCTTTCCCCCCCAACTTTCAATTTCATTTGTAGCTTTGGGTGACCATGGGCACTTTACAGTTCAGGGCTAGGGGTTGGGCAATGATATCTGGCTAGGCCCTAGCATTTCCTAGCACTCCCCTCCATTGAGAGCCTAGGAAAAATGTCATTGGAGGAGAGGAAGGGGTACGTAGGATTCCTCCTTATTGTTCAGTCTTTAGCCTCATCCCCAACAAAACCCCAGATTTCCTCCCTCCCAGTGTCTGCATCTTCATCCTGTCCTAGCTGGGGCCCTGTCCACTCAGGCACCAGGTGTCTCTGCTCAGCTGCAGCCTCTAGGCTTAGCTGCTCTTTACTTCCGGAGACCAGATAAACAGCATGGCGGTTTGGGTTGGGGAAAAAGACAGGAGATCTTTCCACTGGGCAGCCTGACTGGGGTGGTGACCATCAATGCTCTGTGTATGGCTTTACACCAGGACTGCTGTGTGGACCAGGTAGTGGTCTGACATTGGCTTGTGAATCAGGAAGGCAGCTTTGGGGGGTGGGGGAGCAAAGAAGGTGAAAGCAGGCCAGAAGGAGAGCTGTGCACTATTGCTAAAAAGACGAGAGACTGCCATGCATACACATAACTTGTAGCCTTTCCCTAACTCTCAGGCAACAGGCATTTATTACGACATGTCATGCACCATATCCAGGCATATGCTCCTCAGGATACATGAAGATTTTTTCCTATTTGAGGTGGCCGTTGGTGTTCATTTTAACCATGAAGGAGACAGATACTTCATGCATTGTGATTTTCTCTGGGCTCATACCCTTGTAGGGATGCTTCTATCTGTGTGTTCACATGTATATATACAGAGCTAGGTGCTGAGGTGGAGAGGGAGTGCTATACCTGGGGTTAGGAAGACCTGAGTTCAAACCCTGCCTCAGATACTTATTAGCTGTATGAACTGAGCAAATCACTTAACCTCTCTGCCTCAGTCTTGTTATCGGTAACATGGGAATAATAATAGCTTCCAAATCTTAGGGTTGTTGTGAGCGTAAACCAATATAGGTGAACTACTTTGCTAACCTTAAAGCACTATTATGATTATGATTAGACATGGCTGTTTCTGTGATCAAAACTGTGTTAGTATATTTGATCTTGTAGGTACTTGTCATGGGAGATTATAGGATTTAGAAAGTTGGGACCCTAGGATCCATGGGATCATCTAGTCAAACTGTTTCCCTCAGTTTATAGATAAGGAGTCGGAGTTTCCGAGAGGACCTTATATAGCTAGTAAGTGGAAGACCTTGAACTCAGGTCATTGATGCCAAATCCAGTGTTGTTTCCACTGAATTTGATCCGAGTCAGTAGCAGAGAAGTACATGGGCAATTGATATCTTGTCAGTATCAATATTGATGAATGCACATTGATGGAACCCTTTTAGAGCCTTGGGCTTAGTGGTTTGGGCCCTGTCAGACTTTTGATGTCTGCAGTCATGTTTTGGCATGTGCTTTGATTTTTGTATTACCATATTTTTATAGACAAAGCCCATCATATATGATGGGGTTCTCTCTCTAGTCCAGTGGTTCTCAACCTATGGGTTATGTTCAGTTTGTAGCAATGAAAATACATCCTGCATATCAGATGGATTCATAACAGTAGCAAAATTACAGTTATGAAGTAGCAATGAAAATAATTTTATGGTTGGGGGTCACCACAACATGAGGAACTGTATTAAAGGGTCATGGCATTAGGAAGGTTGAGAACCACTGCCTAGTCTATAATATTATGGGGGCATGGTTGAAAGATCCCCCTTTCCGCCTCAGCAATTCATCTTTGATTTGGGCTAGATACAGCCCTATAGCCAGTCCATTTGTAAAAGTTCTGTGGGGAAGTCTCAGTGTGAACTTAAAGGAATCTCAGAGGAAGAGAGGGGGGAAAGCCGTAACCTGGGGCTCCTGTCTCTGCTGTAGTGCTTTTCCATTACACCAGGTTGCTATTCCAAATGGAACTCTGACCCAGATAAACCCCACACCTGCTCTCCCTTCCTGCCCCCTCTGTGGCTCTTACCTAGTTTCCCTAAGGATCAGGTGTCTCCTGCTAGCCAACCTTTCCCAGATGGCTCACCACCCTTGTTTTCTTTCTTGGGCCCTCTATCCTAGTCCTAGGATGATGGAAGATTTCCTCAATTTCCCGGTTTTCTTACCCTTAAAATGTCTAATTCCTCATATGCTTGTCGTAGGGTGCCTGTGCTAGTGGGTATACACAGGCCTGGGAATGAGAGGCAGGTGTGGGGATTTTGAGGTGCTCCACCATCCTTTCTTCCTCATCTTAATTCTTTTGGGGAGCTCCATCTGAGGGCAGTCCAGGCTTTGCCCTCAAGGCCCTGCCGTGGAGAAGAAGCAGGGGCAGGAGGATTTGGGGAGGAGGAGGGGCCGCTAGCTGGCAGGCGCCGCCATCGACAGCTGTGCATTGTTGGTGTCTCCAGCTTCAGCTCTGCGCAGTGTCAGGGCCTTGAGCCAGACAGCCCCATGAATCAGCTGCCCCAGGCAGGGTGTGTGTGTGTGGGGGTGGGGCTGGGGCTGGGGCCACGGTGCTGGGGGGTGGAGACGAGGGCTGGAGGCATTGGTCTAGGGCACCTGAACCTCTAAGTAACTGAGAGTCTGGAACATTGTGGAGTTGAGGTGAATCATGGCAACAAGAATGAATTATTAAGTACCTACTATGTGCTAGGCCCTGTGAACTGGGCCTTTCCTACCTGTGAAGGAATGTCAGGTTGGAATCAGGGACAGAATCAAAAATAGGGCCTGTTCAGGTTGTAATTTTCTTGATGTCTCCTGAGCTGCAATGGAGAGGTGTGTGCTGCTATTGATTGTGTACATATTCTGTGTGTGTGTGTGTGTGTTTCTGTGTTTCCCATGAGTGTTTCTGCTCAAAGGTCTACATTCACTCGGGTCCAGATAGAGAAGGTGGTGTGTATGTGAGACTCAGAGTTCAGTTGGTGTACTGAGGTCAATGGCTTGGTCAATGGAATCCTCCATACCAGCTCTCCTGAAGGGAAACCTCTAGGCTAGGGGCTTGGATAAGGGAAAGCCTTGAGGGATGGGCCCACTCCTGCATCAATCCTGGAGGTTCTCTGTGTTTCTGCCGCTGTCGCTGGGGTTTTATGCCTCGAGGGGAGCTGGCCCAGGGTGGATGGAGGCTTCCCAGACCTGGTCTGCCCTTGAGCTTGTGCGTCTGGGGGCAGAGGCAGGTGGAGGTAGCTCATCTTGGGTTGGTGAGCCCCGCCTGTGTCTGCCTCACTACTAGAAGTCTGTGTTCCCAGTAGGTTGTGTTTTCAAGGTTTTTTGTCTCTCACTTCCAGAGCATGATCTCATCTCACAGTTTCTTCTTATCAGTTTCTTGGGCTCCTTGCATGGCTCTCTCTGTGTCTTTGTCTTTCCATGACCTTGTCCTTCTCTTGTTGACCATGTATCTTTGTCCTCATCTCTCTGCCTCCCTGTTTCTGGGCCTTGGTCTGTATGCCTCTCCCTCTGCCTCTTGTTGTTCATGTACTTCTTTGTCTCTGCCTTTTGATCAGAGGATCAAAAGTCTGTGGACCCCTTCCTTTCTCTCAATGATTTTGTCTTTATCCCTTTGCTTCCTGATAACTCTAGCTCTTTGTCCCTGTTTTCCCCCTTTCCCCTTACCCCCATGTCTCTGTATCCCTTGCCTTTGTGTGTCTCCCCTCCCCCTCTGGGTCCCTGTCTCTGTATCCCTTGCCTTTGTGTGTCTCCCTTCCCCCTCTGGGTCCCTGTCTCTGCATCCCTGGGTCTGCTTCCCTCCCCCTCTGGGTCCCTGTCTCTGCATCCCTGGGTCTGTCTCCCCTCCCCCTCTGGGTCCCTGTCTCTGCATCCCTGGGTCTGTCTCCCCTCCCCCTCTGGGTCCCTGTCTCTGCATCCCTGGGTCTGTCTCCCCTCCCCCTCTGGGTCCCTGTCTCTGCATCCCTGGGTCTGTCTTCCCTCACCCTCTGGGTCCTTGTCTCTGCATCCCTGGGTCTGTGTCTCCTGTCAGCACTTTCAATGCCTCTCTTTACTTTCCTTTGGGTTTGGGATCCTTCCTTTCTTCATCTTTTCTTTCTTCTTACATCTGTCTATCTCGGACCTGCTGCCGTCTTCCTTATCCTCAAGTTCCCTCCTTCCTTTGTCTGCCTCTGGCTCCCCGATTCTCTGTCTGTCTCTGTAGTCTCCCTGTCCCCTTGTCCCCAGGAGCCCATGTGTGGGTGGAGATGGGGGTGTCTCTGGAGGAGATCCTGTCGGTTTCTCGGCTCCAGCTGCAGGCCCGTTGCCATGGGAACAGGGTCAGAGGGCCCCCACTGCAGCAGCTTCAGCTGCCGGGGTGTGAAGGGGAGGGGCTGAGCTGGGGCTGTTGGGGAGGGTCAGTGACTTAGGGCTTGACTCCACTCCCTGCCCGCCCTCCTGCCCCTGCCCCTGCCATTGCTCACTTTCCTCCCTGGGGCAGCTGGTATGTGGCAGGGCATCCTTTCTCCAGTCACTTCTCTGTAGTTCCCCCATTCTTCACGGGGCTTTCCTCTTCACTACCAGAGCTCCTTGATCCATTTCTCAACTCTTTATTATACCTGTTCCCCCATCCCACCCCAGCTTTCTCTGTCCTTATTCCTTCTCTTTTTAGCCTCCTTAACCCAGACCTTCGCCATGACACATTGACCTCTAGCCACCCCCTCCTCTAGGGCTGATTTCTCCCTGGGGTCAGACCCTCTGTTCCTTCACCACACTAAACATCCTCTGGGTGGCTCAGTCCTGCCACCACATATGATGACCCCAACGGGCCCTAGGCTGGAATGATGTGGAAGAGGTTGAGAGCCTTGACTGTGGAGCAGTACATGAGAACAGAGTTTTAGTGGCAGGGAAAGGTTACCATCCAGAAGATGCTGCGTGACCAAGATATCCTTTCCATTGCTCCTGAGAAGAAAAACAGGTAAAAAAAAAATCTGAGGAGAGATTATTGGACACAAAGCAGAACTTATGAGACTGAAAGACTTGGAATGACTTACTAAGAAAAGTGGAGAAAACTCCATAGAGAGCCATGTTCATTGGACACATCATTCATCTTTCATCTCCAAGTCTTTGCACTGGCTGACCCTTCATTCCTGGAAGTCCCTGCTCCCTCATCTCTGACTCTTTGTTTTCCTTTTACTGTTTGCTACCTTCTACTGTTAATGCCTTTCAGATTATCTTTGTTCACCTGGAATTTTTCTTGGATGTACCTGGATATTTACAGGTTGTCTGCCACATTAAAATGTGTGCTGCTTGACAGGAACTGGTTTTTGCCTTTCTTTGCATCCCCAGCACTTATTAGCTTTGTGA
This sequence comes from Pseudochirops cupreus, assembly GCA_028627135.1. Taxonomy (NCBI): domain Eukaryota; kingdom Metazoa; phylum Chordata; class Mammalia; order Diprotodontia; family Pseudocheiridae; genus Pseudochirops; species Pseudochirops cupreus. The sequence continues at coordinate 509,632,523 of CM053581.1, read as the reverse complement.
GCAGTTAATAACTGCTTATTGACTGATGGACCGACTGGTTAACTGTATATTATTCTGCCTTGGGGACAGTATTTGGAATCTGGTGATTTTCCCCACTTCTTTTCAGGCTGTTGGACTCAGTGGGGTAGGTGAGTGATGAAGGTCCTGAGTGTTAAAAAACCCAAAACAACAACACAAAAAAGTCAGCACGGTACCCAGCAGGCCCTGTTTTGGACTAGGGAACATGAGGACTGCTTCCCTCATGGCTCTAAAGAGGTTCCCTCCCCCAGTCCAGGCCTGTACAGTCAAAGGTTTGGAAAGATGTTGGGAAGGGTTGGGGAGGACAGCCAGAGAGCTTGTGAGCCTCCCTGTTCCTGAACAGGGTGGGTGATTCTGCCTTTCCTGGGGCTCCAAGGCTCTTCCTTCTATACCGTTTCACCAGATGGGGTGTGGCAGGCATGACCTGATTTTGGGGGTGTCATCTCCTCCCCTCTCTTTCCTTCCTCCTGTGGGATCTGGAGAGTGTCCGGAGGGAGGCTCCTAGATGTTGTGTCTTCCGTATCCCCCAGAGAAAAGCTATGTAAATATTTGTGCAGAATGAAGCCCAGGCTAGGGATGTAGGAGCCAGGGAGCTGGGAGTCTGACCACGGCCTTGGGATGTACTGGGGGAGAAGATAGGAGTGGAGGAGGGTGAGATAGCAAGCCACTGGTGAGGGAGGATAGATAGGGGGGGCTGGGAGCTGCGATATTGGAACCTGGATCCTTTTCCTGATCCCATGTACTGTTTCAGCCTCTGACTCTGGATGTCTGAAATTCTGCAATTCGAGATTCATTCTTTGGGGTTAACTATTGCCTTCTTTGTAGGGACATCTTGTAAAATACAGATTTCCTATAGCAGGAGAGAGGATAATAGATTTAGAGCTGGAAGTGGCCTTAGAAGACATTTAGTCCAACTGCTTCATTTTACAGATGAGGAAACTGAGACACAGTTTCAGAGATTTACTTAAAATTTTGTTAGGTAATAAATGACAGAACTAGGATTTGAACCCAGGACCCTTTGACTTTTAATCCAGCACATTTTCCACTATACCACCTTGCCTTAGAGCTTCAGCCTTAAGTGAATTAATTACCCAGAGCTGCACTGCTAAGTTATGATAGAGCCAGCATCCCAGACCCAGTCTTCAGTTCTGCTCCTCTTACATACCAGAATGCTTTGTGAAGGAGCTTGTCTCGTGCTGCCTTTCAGAGAGAGGAACCTGGGGCAACATGGAGCATTGGATGCCCGGGGGAAGAAGGTGTTGAGGACACCTAGTGGAATGGGAGAGAAGGGGCCGGCCTCACTACTTCAGCCTGATAATCCTCTTCTGGCCTTTCCTCCTCCCCCTAGAGATTATATTATATTTAAATGGTTCTGGTTTTCTATCCTCGCCTCACTGGACTGCAAGAAGTTTTAGGTCAGAAACAGCATTTTTTCCCTCCTCTGGATCTCCTCTTGACCTCTTTTCACCTCCTTCCCCCAGGGGTTTGGTCCTCAGAAGGTGCCTATTCCCTTTTGAAGGAGGCTGTGCTGTATCATGGGAAGAATATTGAACTTGAAATCAAGATGTGGGGTGACGTGTCTAGTTCAAGGAGCTGCAATTAGGCTAGCTTTGTGCAGTTTCGAAGAAGACCGGTGGCATCCCCGGGTGACGTCTTGATTTGCACATGACTTGGATTTAAGTGAGGCAGAATTGCATAGTCATTGGTATTAGGCCAGTGTAGCCAGATTGCAGAGGATGTGGACGTGTGTAAGGTACGAGAAGCCTGGAAGGATAGGGAAGGGGCAAGTTCAGATGCCATCTCTATCTCTAACTTACAGCGTGACTTTGGGCAGATCATCTAACATCTCTGTACCTCAGGATCCTCATGTGTCTTATGAAGACGTGAATCTCTGAAGCCCTTTAGAATCATAGAATGTTAAACCTGGAGGGATCATTACAGAAAGCCTGGGAGAGCCTCTGAGGTGCCTATGACCTGGCCAGGTCACACACTCCCTCGATAGCAGAAAGGGGATTGTCATGAAGGTCTCCTCTCTCTTAGTCAAGTGCTCTTCCCACCATACCTTGCTCCCTCGGAGAATTCTGTGTTTCCTTCCAGCTCTAAGATTTTTTTTATGCTTTGTAATTTTGTGACCGATAGGTGGATGATGTCGGGTTTGTGCCAGACCTAGAAGCAACAGGTGAAGGGAACGTGGGTAGAGAGGAGGGTGGTATTTTTAAGAAGGAAGGAGCAGGGTCAAGATGAATAGAGGGCTGAGAAAATTCTGCTTATTCTGTCTGTGATGTTTGGGCTATGACTCAGTGTGAGGCCAAGGAGGTGGTGGGGATGGGAGGAGAATAGCACAGACAAGGAGGATCGATTTGGAGCTTGTTCAACCACCTTCTCTCCAGTGGTAGAGCTGGGGTGAATGGGTCAAAGGGAAAGGAGGTCATTCTTCAAGAGTTCTTTTTATTCTTTTAAAAATTTATTATTTATTTATTTTAAACATTTATTAAAAAAAATTTTTTTTGAGCTCTGAATTCTCTCCCTCCCTCCAACACCTTCCCTACCCATTGAGAAGACAACAAATGTGATATTGATTATACATGTGAAGTCATGCAAAACATATTTCCATATTAGCCACATTGTAAAAAAATGGAAGAAAAATAAAGTGAAAAAAGTATGTTTTGATCTGCATTCAGACTCCATTAGTGCCTTCTCTGGGGATAGACAGCATTTTTCATCATAAGTAATTTGGAATTGTCTTGGATCATTGTGTTGGTCGGAATAACTAGGTCATTTACGGTTCACGGTTGATCATCATACAATATTGTTGTTACAATGTACAATGTTCTCCTGGTTTTGCTCACTTTACCTTGTATCAATTCACGTAAGACTTTCAGGAGTTTCTTTGGAGAGGGGTCAGTTAACATTTGTGTAACTGGCTTGGTGTGATAGGCTACTTGCACTGGGGAAGGAGGTGTGCAGATTAGTTTGGAAATGAGACTCCTCTTGGAGGGTTTTTTTTCTTGTTTTGGCTGAGAATGCTTTATCCCAATTCTTTCCTATGTCTCTTTCCCTCATTTAGAGGGGAAGGCAGAGTGGTGCCATGGCAGGTGTCCTGTAGGTTTCAGGAGAGCTTGAGTCTAACCTTTAACAATACCACCAGGTAGAACGCTGTATCTAGGCTCAAGAGGCAGCATGGTATAGTGGATAGAGCCCTTGGAATCAGGAAGATCTGGGTTCAAAGCCTGACTTTGATACTTACTAGTTGTATGATCCTGGACAAATCATTTAACCTTTTTCTCCCTCAGGATCTTCATCTGTAAAATGAGGGAATTAGATTTGATGACAGGACACTTAACCTTCCCAGTCTTTTTCTCTATCTGAAAAGTGGGTAAATACCCTCATAGGAGGCTTTGGGCACATTAATGGACGTGAACATGCATTGTAAAAGTGTAAAGTACCATACATACATAATCCAAGGTTCAGAAAAGCTGTGGGTCCTGTCCTCACAGGGCTAGTAGATTACTGAAATCCATTGGTGACCCCATCTACCAATTTAACCTGATCTCGTGGCTGATGAAAAGTTATCAAAGGGCGTCCCCTCTGTATTGTTTACTAATTCGTTATAAAGATAGAATGCTTTGTGTAAGGAATGTGTAAGGATTATCGGTACAGGGATTAACTTGAGACTTGGGGGTGAGTAGGTACAGTAGCAGAAGATTTTATGCTGGACACTAGATTCCCTGAGTCCATCACTATTCAGCTGGGTTTGTATTTTTCTTTGCCTCCACTTCCCCCACCCCCAATTATTTGATAGCTCACACCCTGCTTGCCTTCCATTTTTTGGGGGGAGGCAGTGGGGGTTATGTCACTTGCCCAGGGTCACATAGCTGGTTAGTGTCTGGTCCTTCTGCCTCCAGGGCTGGCACTCTAACCACTGTGCCACCTAGCTGCCCCTCCTTTCCATTCTTTCTTCTCTCTCCCCACAAGTTTCTTTCTTTACCTAGTTGCCCAAAGTCTCTATAATAACAACAACAACAGCAGGAGCAGTAACAGTAACAAAAACGATAATAATGCTTCAGGAGAATGTACATCATGTTACACAGAATTGGTGTTCAATAAATATTTGTGGATTGGCTATTTGTCAGTCTTTTCAAGGTGCTTTCTCATATACATATATATATATTACACACACATATATATTATATATACATATGTTTGTAGCATGGTATAGTGTAAAATACTTTGAATGTTTGTGTTAGGAGATCTGTTTTTCAAAAAAATTATTTCATTAAATATTTTACAATGACATGTAAAAAATTTTTAACACCGATTTAAAAAAATTTGAGTTCTTACTTTTCTTCTTCCCTTTTACCTCTCTCCTGTTTTTGAGAAGGGAAGCAATTTGATATCAGTTATATATGTGATAATATTTCTGTGTTAGCTGTGTTGCAAAAGAAAACACAAACAAAATAAAAAAATAAAAATGAAGAAAGTTTAAAAAAAAAAGGATGCTTCACTCTGTATTCAGAGATTATCAGTTCTCTCTCTGGAGATAGACAGCATCTTTCATCACTGGTCCTTTGGAATTGCCTTGGGTCATTACCTTGATCAGAGTAGCTAAGTCCTTCACAGTTGATCTTTGTAATATTGCTACTACTGTGTACCATGTTCTTCTGGTTCTGCTCACTTCACTTTGCATGAGTTCATATACATCTTCACAGGTTTTTCTGAAATCATCCTGTTCATCATTTCTTAGAGCATGCTAGTATTCCATCACAATCATATACTACAATTTGTTCAGTTATTCCCCAGTTAATGGGCATTCCCTTGATTTCCAATTCTTTGCCACCACAAAAAGAGCTGCTATAAATATTTTTAGGTAAGTAGGTCCTTCTCATATTTTTAAGAAAATCTCTTTTGGATATAGACCTAGCAGTGGTATTGCTGGGTCCAAGGGTATGCACAGTTTTATAGCCCTTTGGGCATTGTTCAAAGTTGTTCTCTAGAACAATTCCACCAATGGCACATCAGTGTTCCAATTTTTTTCACATCCCCTTCGGCATTTGTTTTTTTCCCTTTGTGTCATGGTAGCTAACCTGATAGGTGTGAGGTAGTATCTCAGAGTTGTTTTAATTTGCATTTTTCTAATTGGTAATGATTTAGAGCTGGGATGGGGAACTTACTGCCTGGAGGCCACATGTGACCCTCTAGGTCCTCAAGTCTGTCTGTCCCTGAATCCAAACTGGGTTCCATCAAAGGGCCACACTTGAGGGCCTAGAGGACCACATATACGTTGAGGCCACAGGTTCCCCACCCCTGATTTAGAGCATTTTTTCATGTGACTATTGATAGCTTTGATTTCTTCTTTTGAAAACTGCCTGTTCATATTCTTTGATCACTTGTCAACTGGGGAGTGGCTCTTATTTTTATAAATTGTCTCAGTTCCCTGTATATTTGAGAAATGAGACATTTATCAGAGAAACTTGCTGTAAAATTTCCCCCGCTTTCCTGTTTTCTTTCTAATTTTTGGCTGCATTAGTTTTGTTTGTACAAAAGCTTTTTTAACTTCATGTAATCAAAATGATCTATTTTGCTTCCTGGGAGATCTGTGTTTTTTATGACATTTTAAAAATAAGCATTTGTTAAATACCTACTATGTGCCAGACACTGTGCTAAGTGCTTTATAATTATTACATTAGATCCTCTTAACAAATGAGGGAGGAGGATGCTGTGTCCCCTTTATAGTTGAGGAACCTGAGGCAGACAGGTGAAGTGAGTTGTCCAGGCTCAAACAGCTAGTACATGTCTGAGGCCAGATTGAACTCAGCTCTTCCTGACCACAGGCTCAGCGCTCCATCCCCTGGGACACCCAGCCAAGTCAGAGTTCACCTCCTAACTCAAAGACTTACTTGTGGTGTGACACTGGGCTAGTACTTCCAAATGTGTTGTGAGAGAAAGGGCTTTCTTACTTATCTATTTGTATCCCCAGCACTCAGCACAGTGCTCTGCACGTAGAAAAAAAAATTCATCCATCCATCCATCCATCCATCCATCCATTCATTCATTGTCTCTATAAGGAGGATAATACTAGCAATACCAATTTCACGGGGATTACTGTGAGGATTGTGCTTAAAACCTCGTGGAAATGTGAGTTGGTGTTATTTACATCCATTGTATCCTTTGATCTCACAACTCTATTAGGTCTCAGTCAACCAACAAGGATTTGTTTTTCTAAATAAGTTTTTATTGATTTTTTTTTGATGTTTCTTCCATTATCTCTCCTTTCCCTCTCTCAGAAAGCCAACTTATATAACAAAGAGTATTTTTTAAAAAGACAACCAAAAGAAAAAGATGAATAAATTAGCATAACTGATCAATGCATCAGAAAAGGATTTATTAAGTGTGCTTACTATGTGCTATGAACCGATACAAAGAAAGGCAACAGACAGGTTCTACCCCTCAAGGAACTCTCATTTTAATGGGAGAGAATGTAAATAACTGTGTGTACATACAAGGTATATACAGAGTAGATGAGGGTAATCTGAAAGAGGAAGGCTTCCTACAGAAGGTGGGATTTGAAGGAACCCGGAGAAACTAAGAGGCAGAAGGAAGGAGGAAGGCATTCCAGGAGTGAGGGACAAAGTACAAAGGTCTGGAAATGAGAGATGACTTCTCTGGTTCAAGGAACTCAAGGAAGCAGTGTAGTTGGATTATAGAGGGTGTGGAGCATGAAGGAGTGAGAAGCCTGGAAGAGTAGGAAGGGAACAAATTATGGAGAGTTTTAGATGCCAGATAGAAAACTTTATACTTGGTCCTGGAGATAATAGGTAGCTAATGGAGTACATTGAGTGGAGAGGTGACATGGTCAGATCTACAGTTTAGAAAAATCACTTCAGTAATTGAGAAGTATACTACAGGAATGAAAAAGACCTGAGACAGTTGGAAGACCACTGCAGTAGTAGAGGCTAGAGGCGATGAGGACCTGAATTAGGGTTTCAGTTGTGTGAGTGGAGAGAAGGGGATGTACGTGAGAGAGGTGGTGAGGGTAGAAATGAGATTCAATATAGTCTTGACTGCTTGAGGTGAATGAGAGTGAGGAGTGAAGGGTGACACTGACATTATGTGCCTGGATGCTTGGGAGGATGGTAACGTGGAGAATTTTGTGGGGAAAGATAATGAGCTCTGTCTTGGAAAAATTGAATTTGGGATGCCTATGGGACATCTAGTTTGAGCTATCCAAGAGGCTCAACAGAGAGACTAGGGCTGAACACAAGGATCTGGGAATCATCTGCATAGAGATGATAATTAAGCCCATGGGAGCTGATGAGATCACCAAGTGAGATAGTATTGAGCAAAAAAGGAATGGGGGTGGGGGTGGGGAGCGGGCCAGAGCCTTGGAGAGATAGTTAAGATTAGCGGGAATGATGGGGATAAAGATTCAGCTAAGCAGACTAAGACGGAGCAGTTGGGCAAGTAGAAAAAGGGCCACAAGAGAGCAGTGTTACAAAAACCTGGAGAGGAGAGGGACTGCAAAAGGAGATAAGATCAGACCTGCAGAGGATCTGCAAAGGTCAATGAGGCTAGGGACTGAGAAAAGGCCACTGGATTTGGCCATTAACATATCGTTGGTAACTTGGGAGAAAGCAGTTTCAGTGGAATGAGCTCAGAAGCCAGATTGCAGGGGGGTTTAGAAGAAAGAGAAGGGAGAAATTGAGGCAAATGATTATGGATTGCTTTTCTCAAAGGGTTTAGCCATGAAGGAAAGAGACGTAGAGGATGGTAGCTGGCAGGGATGGTTGGATCAAGTGAGGAGTACTAAGTACTGGGGGGACAGCTAGATTGCTGTACATGGAGACAGGATGACCTGATTTCAAATCTGTCCTTAGACACTTGCTAGCTGTGTGATTCTGGGAAAGTTACTTAATCCTATTTGCCTCAATTTCCTCATCTGTAAAATGAGCTGGAGAAGGAAATGGCAAACCACTCCAGTATCTCTGCCAAGAAAACCCCAAACGGGGTTACAAAGAGTCAGACACAATTGAAATGACTGAACAACAACAAACCAAGTGGCAAATGAAAATCAGGGAGAAGAATTGATTCAATTCATTGCGTTTATGGTGAGGCTGATTAGTACATTCTCCTGGAGGCTCAGGCTGTCTTCTTGAATCAAGTTGATAAAAGTTTTTTTTTTTTTAAACAGGTATGTTCTCTGAATTGAAAAAATTAGTGATATTTAATCCTTGAGATTCAGTTACAGGGATGTAACTGATGTATTGTACTGATGGAGGACTATAATACAGGGGCTACTCTGATCACTCAATTAGCAAGTAAATATTGATTGTCAACTAAGCATTCCATATTCTGCTAGTGACAAGTTGTGCGGTCCATATGGGCAATACAGTAGGTAGTCCTAGGAAAGAGAAATCAGTGTGAACTGGGGCAATTAGGGAAAGCTTCAAGCAGAAGGTGGGATATAAGCTGTCTTTTGAAAGATGACAAGGATTTGAATAGAGCAGAAGGGAGGAAAAATAGGGTCAAAAGCCCAGATGAGCATGTTGAGTTTGGAGGAGAGTGAGGAAAGTGGCTTGACTGGAGTAGAGGGTGTGACCTGGGGAGAAGCAGAAAGTAAGGTTTCGTAGGTAATACTGTTAATACAAGAGTTTTCCTCTTGGCACGTTTCTTTTCTCACAATAATCCTATGATATAAGTAGTATATTTTTTATTCTCATTTTGCAGGTGAAGAAACTGAGTTCAGAGAGATTCGATAACTCATGCATGGTCACCCAACTAATTGATTTTATCTCAGATCCCAGGATCATAGACCTAGCACTGGGAGGGACAAACCAGCCAGTTCAATCTTCTTGTTTTACAGATGAGGAAACTGAGGCTGACAAAGGTTGAATGACTTGTCAGGGTCCACACACCTACTAAGTGTCTGAGGCATGGTTTGAACTAATAGTTTCATGATTTTAAGCCCAGTAAGCTTTGGAGCTAAGATTCAAACTCAGGTCTCTTGATTCCAAGCCTTCTATGCTTTTTTCCCCATTGAATTATCGAGAACCTCGAGGAATTTGTATTGGATGTGGTAGGAAAGGCGCTGTTGAAGTTTTTGAGCAAGGGGTGGTGGTGTGAGGACACAGCAGTTTTAGGAAGATTGCTTTGGCAGCAATATGCAGGAAGGATTGCTGGGGGGAAGGGAAGGCAGTCGGGGAGACCAGTTGGCAGCCATTGTCGTAATTCAGGTGTGAAGTGATGAAAGTCTGTCCTAGAGTGGTGTGAAAAATGGAAACACTGAGAATGTATTTGGGAGCTTGCGGTTGGATGGAGAGATTAGTCTGTAGCAAGATGAGGGTTCTTCATGAGTGAGTGTGATGGCAAGCTCACAGGTGTATCACAAATTTAAAAGAGGTCTGGAAATCAAGGGGTAGGATGCTTATGGCCTTTGGGGTGCTATGTCCATCCTGGCTCACCCTCGTCTGTCTCACTTTCTGTCCTCTCCACACCCCTCCAGGTCTCTGACCTTACTCAGCAGTGGGGTATGAGCTCTTGACTCTGCGGAAGGCTGTGGTTATCCCTCTGGCCCCTCCCTGCCTTCAAATACTCACAGTGCCTTGGGCCTCTCTGGTCCCGCTAATCCCTTGGATTCTCTAGCTGCCCACATCCTACAACTTTTCATATTCTTGCTGTCCATCCACTCACTGCTGACCTCGGGGCCCAGAGCCTCTTTGACCTTTCCCCATCTCTCACCTCCTTCTCCACACTTGCCTCTGCTGTAAGTGGGATGTCAGCAACACTATGGCCCCAGACCAGAAGCTGCTCTTTCTGCTGCTCTTCCTGTCGCCGCCACCAAGCTAAATATAACCTGACACTACACAGCCAGCCCTGAGCCGGAGACAGCATCTTTTGCTGGGGGCGGACAGGGACCAGGGTTGAGCCCCTGCTCTCCAGTCTCAGCCTGGCTCTAGAATTGTCCCCAGCAGGGACCAGAGTGGGGCAAGGAGTAAGAACAGGGACCTTCCCCGGGGTCACCTTTTAGCAGCACGGGTATTACCTTCTATTTATATAGCAGCCGATGTTTTCTCAAGTATTTTCCTGACTTTTATCTTATTAAATCTTCACAATGAACCTGTGGGGTAGATAGGGCAGGGATGATTTCTCTCCCTTCCCTGCCTTTTACAGATGAGGAAACTGCAGCCTGGAGAGAGAGGTAAATAACTTGTCCAAGGTCACACAGCAAGTCAGTGTCAGAACTGGGATTTGAACACAGGTCTCCTGACACCAAGCTCAGTGCTCTTCCCATCACGTCATCCTGCTTCTCCAGGGGGAAATTCAATTCAGCAAACATTTAAGACCCAAATTGTGGCTTTGCTTCTCCCCTCCCCTCTCTATTTACTTCTCTTCTCAAGGTCACTCTCGCCATCTGCCCCTGCAAACCCTAGAATCATTATTGACCCTGCCCTCCCCCGGCTCTGAAAGCTCACGGCATCCATATGCAGTACAATGGAGCATTGCTTGCTTACCTAAGAGTTGGCCCTGGCTGGGCAAGGCCCAACGCATGCAGCAGGGCCCGGAGGCGCTGAAAGGGAATCAGGGTTTGGGGAAATGAGCAGCTGCAGGGTGGATGGCTGTGTGTGTGTTGGCATTAAATGAAAACGACAGATTATGTGCTGATGAATTAACACATAGTATTTGGGAGCCTGCAGCTCAGCCACTTTCTACAACTGGATTGTTTGCCGACTCTCCCGGATTTATCCTGGGTCTCCCCACTTCTCTTTACCCGTCTCTCTTCTCTTTCTCATCCCCCCCTCCCCACCTCTCTCTCTTCCCTTACCTGCTTCTGTTCTCATCCTGTTCTTCCTTTCCCATTTTTGCTTACCCCATACCCTTACAGCCAGGGTTAGGCACTTATGTGCCTAAGGCAAGATTTGAAAATTTTATCTTCCATGTGTTACTATCCACCAGAGGCTCTAAGCCTTCATTGTGACACGTGAGATTTAAGATCAAAAAGTCAATACCTGTGTGCCATAGAGACTGGGATTGTCTGGCATTAAAATATGTGCATTTACAAAAAGAAGCAGACTTGGTCTCCCCCTACTTCCACCAAAACCCCAAAATAGCCCACTTCAGGTCACACCAGAGGTGATTGCCCACCTCGCTGCTCTCTGGTCCCAAGTGGTCTCTCCATCCCTTTCCCTACATTTCATCCTCCTTATTGCCCCATCTCTATTCTGGCCTGCCTTTTGGGTGGTTTGAGGAAAAAGCCTGGGTCTAGGAGCCAGAAGAGCAAACAGCATCACAGGCATTAACACTGGGAAAGGCTGTAGGGATCATCTTGTCCAATTCCCTTCTTTTGCAGATGAGGAAACTGAGGTCTGTAGCTGAGGCGACTCGTCTAGGACCACGTAGATCCGAGATCTGAACCCGCTGCTATTCCTTTGGTCTTGTCCCTGGGCCTCGGTTTCCTCGTTTGTAAAAGTGGGCATCAGTGAGAGTAATGGGCTCAGTGTTCTGTGGTCATTGAGGTTAGTGGTCTCAGCGTCCAGAGGGTAGTGCATTGTCTACTCCACAGGCTTGGTATAAGGAAAGCCCTTTATTCTTGTGAGTTCCTAGTAATCCTCACCTTTATTTTCTTTCTTTTTTTAAAACCATCCCTACTCCTTTCCTTTGCTTCTCCTCTTCCAAGCCTCTGCCTCCAACTCTGGAGCCTGCCTTCTGGGAAAAGATGATTCCTTCAGCTATAGGGGATGGTAGGTGAAGGGACAGATTAAGGGTATTTGGGCTGAGCAACTAAATTTATTGAGGTTTCGAATTTGTAACCGAGGAAACCATGGCCAGAGGGTTCCTAGCTGGGATGTATATGTCAAGGAAATTGAGGAGGGGGAGGAGGTCTGTTTCTGGAGCTGTATCCCTTTGTACTTTCTGTTGAGAACTTACTGGATTTTCTTATATTTAAACCCTGTCTGTCCTTTTGGTTTGGGGAAGAAAAATTTTCTGGATGTGATGGGCTCTCATGGCCTTTCGTCAAAAGTCGTCAGGTAGTATGGTAGACTTTAGAGCTTCTGGGCTCAGGCTCTTGGACACCAAGTCTTTTATTTTTTACTTTGCTACTACCCTGTGGTAGAGAGGAGATGGGCAAGAATGCTTAAAGTTCCCTGCTCTGGGGCATTCCAGGAATCAGATGGTATTGGATCCCATAGGTAGCTCTTGGTCTGTGTTCAGCTGGCCACCAGAATGTCCCCTGAGCCAGTTCTCCTCTGGTGACTGGCATTGAGGACAGTTCTGTGGTAGCAGGGGGATACATGGTCCCTGACTGCATATTTGTCCTTGCCTCATCCTGATGTCTAGTCCTGATCCTTGTCTAGTATGCGTTCCCCACCCCTCTCTTCTCCCAAGAAGATCTCAAGATTGTTGGACTGAGGCTGCCATGAAGTGGTTCTCAGTGGTACTACAGCTCAGAGTTCTGGGGAGGTTCCAGCCCAGGTGGCAGTGTGCCAGCTCAGGCCTTGCCAGGGCCTGATGCTCCTCTCCATTTACTGTGATCCCATACTCAACTCTGTTTCCTCCAGTTCCCAGGGGAGCCAGGCTGACTGGAGCCATATGGGGCTAGGGGATGTGAGGAAGAAAAGGAGTAAGAATGAAAGCCCGGGAGAGAGAGGATATAGGAGCTGGGGTGTGAGGCATTGCTATATCTTGCAACCACATACGCATTCAATTTAAATTTTTATTGCTATATTTTTTCCATCATCTTTTCTAATATATTCCACCCATCTCAGAGATCCATTCCTTGTAATAAAGAATTTAAAAAAAAGAGGGGAAAAAAAAAGCTCACCCAAACTCCCCAACACATCAGCCGAGTCCAGTACCACATGCAGTGTTCTATACTCAAAGTTGTCCACTTCTGCAGAGAAGAGAAGGAGGCACATTCTTATTTATCTGCTTTGGGGCAAAGCTCAGTCATTACAATTCTAGCAGCATTCAGTTTTGTGTTGTTTTGTTGTTCTTTTAATTTACATCGTTGTAGTCGTTGTGTGTATCGTTTTCTGGGTTCTGCTTGCTTCACTTTGTGCTGGTTCACAGAACTCTTCTTACGCTTTTCTGTATTTTTCATTCTCATAATTTCTTACAGCACAGTGGTAGTCCATTACGTTCAATGGACCATAATTTTTAGCTATTTCCTTAATTGATGAGTGTCTGCTTTGCTCTTTGCTACTAAAAAAAGTGCTGATGGAAATATTTTGGTGCATATGGAAACTTTCTTTTTATTGTTGCTCCCCTTTGGGGGTCTTTGCTTAGCAGTGGCCTTTCTAGGTCAAAGGACATGGATGTTTTTTACCACTTTCTTAGTCTAGCTCCAGGTACCTTGCAACCATATTTCAAACCAGTACAAATCATCATCATTATTATTTTTTTTATCACTAGCGTGTGTGTACTATTTTTCATATCTGGAATGCACTTCCCTCTCATCTTCACTTCTTAGACTCTTCGACTTCTTTCATGGCTCAGCTTGGGTGCCACCTCCTCTGGGAAGCCTTCCTGGATCCTCCTTCCTCAGTTCTTCATGTATTATATTTAAGTATAATGTGAGAGGGAGAGATACAACCTAGTTACATAGAGAGCCATTCAGGAAATCTAGGGCTCATGTTCTGCTTCCAGCGCAACATTGTATGACCATGACAAGTTGGAATTAGGGTTAGCCCTCAAACAACTCTGACACCTGAAGGTATAGACCTGTATCAGTAGAGGGTGTTTCCATATTAGCACTTGCCTGTACTGAATGGAAATTGGAGGGTAACAGATTTAGGATTAATGTGAGCAAAATTTTTTGTTTTTTTAACAATTAGAATGCCCCAAAATATAGTGGGGGTTTTTGAAGCACCGTGTTTCTCATCACTGGAAATCTTCAAACTTTTGGGGCTACTATTCCTTGTCAGATGCATTATTATGGATTATATCATTTTTAGAATCCTTTCCAATTTTGAGATTCTATTCTTACCCAACTGGCCTTGGATGCTAAGCCCATTACCCACACTGAACCACAGGCACTGAATCCCTTACCTTCACTAGATCTAACACTCCCACTTTCTCCTGGATCTTTAGCCCATAATCCTTGTTGAATTCTTGTCACCGAGTTTATTACCCTTATTGATCCCCAGACACTTCCACTGACCCTGGTGCCCATAGCTCATCACCTCCAATGATGCCTCAATCATGGACTCCTTGACACTAATGGACTTCACTCATGCTTATCACTAGACTTTGGTCTCATCACCCATACTGACACTGTGACCCATAGCCTATCACCTCCAATGAGTAGGGGACCCCGTAACTCCTCCCCCCAAATGGCATGAAAACACTGTCCACCTTCAATGGCCCAAAGACCCTGAACCTATCACTCCCTTGTCCACTGAGTCCATGATAATATCTGATATTTATACAACGCTTTAAAGTTTGCAGGGCATTTTACGGGTATTATTTCATTGGATTCTCACAGCCACCCTGTAAATTAAATGGTATTATTATTCCCATTTGACAGATGAGGAAACTGAGGCTGAGAGAGATTAGGTGACTTGCCAGTGTCTGAGTCAGGATTTGGACTTGGGTCTTCTGACTCCAGGTCCAGTATTCTATCTACTATGTGACCTAATTATGGCTTTGGCTATTAACCCTCACTGACCCCATATAATAAATACATCACTGCCACGACTCCCAAGACTATCAACCTCTTACCCTTATTGATCCCTGGACCCTCAAATCTGCCACTGAGCCCCAAAGACTGAACTCGTCAATCACACTGACTCCCAATGACTCCACACATCACTTCCATTGATCCCTGGATGCTAAGCCCATCACCCCTGATGACCTTCCAGACCTTAGGTTATCACTGCGGCCCCCATCCCCTGGATCTTCAGGCTATATCCATCATCAAATCTGACGTTGAGCACATCATCCTCACTGATTCCCAAATCCCACACTGAGCCCATTACTCACACTGACTTGCAGACAATGAGTCTACCCCGAGTGACACTCACTGATCTCATAGCTTCTACTGATTTTTAGGTGACGCATCTAGCTTCACTGGTTTCCACCTCCCTCAGTGCTCCCAGGCTTTGCCCTTGGGCATAGTTGGAAGTTGCCTGCGGTGGCCAGATCTTGGCTGTCCCACTGTCCCGCCTTTTTGTCTGGCAGGCATCCCTGCTGCTGCCCCTACTTTGATCCCTAGGGGCCCTAGGCACACCCCTCCCCCTCCCACCTGCCCTAGCTTCAACTCAGAGACTTTGTTTGCAGAACAGCCTGTCTTGTCTGGCTCGCAGATGGGAGGGAGCTGACTTTAGGCATTGGCACAACCCCAGGTAGGTCTTAACTGACCATTGTGGGGGGCTAGGGATGGAGGGCATCTTGGAGAGGCTGGGCAAAAAGAAGAGAAAAAAAATAAGGACACCCCTTCTTTCCCTCCCTTCCCTTTCCTCTAAAGCAGCCAACTCTTCCTCATTAGCTCTATCTCCCTCAGTCATCAGGCACTGCTCCAGCTTACATTTTTGGAATAACCGGGACTTTGGACACATTCAGGAAATATTTTCCTTCAAATAGTTCAGTCAAACTACCAGGGCCAGGGGGCCCTGGGTGTAGGGGTGGTAAAGGAACAAGGCTGATTAGGGATGGTGGCTCATGTTTGGGGTCCTTACTGCCATGAGGTTGAGGAGAACCGAGAGTGCCAGGCGTGCCCTGGGGTTGGGGTTATTAATTTCTAGGCTCCGGGTTTTCATAGTGGAGTGCCTGGGCTGTGTGGGGTTCATGGGGTCTGCACTCCTACAATTGGGGTGGGGAGATGTGATTTTCCAGATAACCTGTCAAAGGGTTCTCAGTTCCAGGCTCAGAGGAATCTCTGAGACCAGGTTACTAGGGCAGTAAGTATCTATGATTTCAAGGGTCTCTAGAACCTGTGGGCTGGAGGTCCCCTGAGTCTCTGGCCATTCTGTTGGGCCACTGGCCAGGGCCAGTCCCCACTCCAGCTGCGGCTGGCCACAGCCATATTTGGGCATAAACTCCAGGCAGACTGTCGGAGTTCCAGGCAATCTCCTGGCCCAGCCCCCAGAGCCTCCCAACTTCACAGCTGTGCTTTAGGTCTGGTGGGGGCTAAGAAACCAGGGGGTTTGGGATAGGAGAGACAGAGACAGATAGAAAGAAGATGCATCCTGATCTGTTACTCCTGGGGTGGCCCTGAAGGCCAGGGATACAGGGTGAGTGGGAGGTTTTTTGGGGGGATGCTACCCTTAGCCAGCCACTCCTTTGGCCCATCCTCCTTATCTTTAGCATCTTTTCTCTGCTCTCCACTCCCCAACTTGGCTTCAATGGATTTCATTCCATAGGGTTAACCCACAGCTGTCAGAAACCCCAATCTGATTAGTGTCCTTATCCCCCTCCGTTTCCTCTCCCCCTAAAATTCAAAGGAGTAGGTTGGAGGAAACACTGCCAATGCCTATTTGGTCCCTTTACACTGATCCTGAAGTGAACTCTTGTCCCATCAGCCTCAAGGGTTCTACGGTGGAGAGATAAGCAGAGAGTGCTGCTTAGCTCAGGGGCCTCGTTAAACCAAGGCCTCTTGTAGTCGCTGAACAGTGACCTGCTTAGGATGCTCAGCCCTTCCCATATGATTTCAAAGGGTTCTCACCTCAATCTTTGTGAGTTTGGAGCCAGACACTAAATGAAGTAAGAAAGTGAGCTACAGGGCGTGAAGATAGGAGCAGGAAGTTAGAGGGGGGTTGGAGCATGGGGGAAGGGCTACGTACATAGTGGGGCCTCAGTGTCCACTGTCATCACTGCTGGTATGACTACCATTATCATCACAGTTGTATTTATGTGCGTCACCTTTGCTATCATCAATATGGAGCTGTTGTCCAGACCGGTGATTTTGTTGGGAATTCTTGGGCAAGGATGTTCCCTCCACCCATGCAGATCAGCAGCTCTTCTGCAATTTAAGGGTCTTACAGCACTGCCTGAAGCTCTGAGAGGGTTAGTGACTTGCCCAGCGTCACTTGGTGTCAGCAATGGGACTATGTGGCCATCTCTCTGTGCACTATCCCACAATGCCCTTCGTTATCGATTAATATTGGCCTCCAGGGTGCATGATGCTCTACTAGATACTACAAGGGAGGACCAGTGGGAGACACCCGATGTGGGAATGTGATTGTTCCTGACAAGTCAGAATAATGGGAAGTCAGGATAATGAAATAAGCCATTTGGGGGGCATGCAGTGTGGAGAAAGACCTGGTTATGGTTGGTGGATGTGAGGGGCTGAATGCTTTTCTCCTTTACCAGGTTTAGTTTACCTGTTGCAGGGGCTTCAATGACAGAGCAGAACTATGGAGGCTGAGCCTGAGGGAAACGTAGAGATGGAGTAAGAGTTCAATGTATTAAGTGCGTGCTACACAGTGCCAGGCACTGTGCTAAGTGCTGAGGATATAAAAAGAGGCAAAAGACTCTGTCCTCAAGGAGCTCACAATATAAAGAGACATATAAACAAAGATACAGAAACATAGATGAAGCAATGGAGGAAGAGAAAAAAGACAGGCAATAGACAGACTGGACAGGAGAACAGACGAACTAAGAGGAGCGATGGACAGATGGAGGTAGAGAGACAGAGAAGAGCAGACACTGGCTGGGACCCTGTTAGCTTTGGGGCATTTCTCTTGTTCATCTTGGTGCTAGTGACTGCTAGTATAGGGAGGGGGTTACTCACCCCTGCCCTTCTCAGTGCCCTGGGTCTGCCCCTCAGGCAGCTGCTTCTTGTGCCTGGTGGACGTAGTTCCTGTGAAGAACGAGGATGGGGCTGTCATCATGTTCATCCTCAATTTTGAAGTGGTGATGGAGACAGAGTTGGCGGGGTCCCTGGCCCGTGACACCAACCACCGTGGCCCTCCCACCAGTTGGCTGGCCCCAGGTAGGTGCTCCTCTTCTTTGCCTATGTCCCTGGGCTGTCCTGGGTATCCACAGTGCACTGCTCACCCCCATGGAATTACCTTCAGTATTTCTCACCCAGAGGATCATGGTGGGAAGGAGAAGGTGCTGGGGAGGTGGGGGGAGGAGAAGAGCAGCATTTGGTGTAGAAATATGTGCTTTTTTGTTCAGGCACATTTCCTCGGGAAGGGCACTGGATTGAGAGTAAGAGGACTTGGTTGAAATCTTGGCTCTGCCATTTTCAACTTCTGTGGCCTTGGGCAAGTCACTTAGCTCTTCTGGGTCTTGGTTCCCTCATCTATAAAATGAAAGGAGTTCTTCTAGATGATCTCCTCAGCCCCTTCCAGCTGTAGATCCTCGGGTGGCAGGTGGTTGGCTGATGGACTTGTCACTGGACTTGGTAGAGTCAGGGTGAGGAGGTTTGGTGGGAGATCCCTTTGCTGACTTGTGATGGGCCAGCTAGTGAACTCTCTTTATTTGGGCTGGTGTCTCTGTTTTCCTTTGAGGCTGCCCTCCTGGGATGTGCTTTTTCTTAAAGACTCCTAAGAGCATCAGACCAGGAGGCGGGAGACCTGGGTTCTAGATCCAGCTCTGCCGCTGACTGTCTGTATGACTGTAAGCCAGTCATTTGCCTGTTTTGGAGCCCTGCTTCCCCATCTAGGAAACGGGGACCATAAATGGGGATAATGACCTTTATCCTGTCTACCTCACAGAGGGTGTTGAGATGATCAGACATGTTGCCTAGTGGGCAAGTGTTTGGGGAATTATTTATTTTTAGGAGATCATACGAAATACTCAAAGGATTTGGAATTTCATTGGCTTAGGGAGCAGCCATCATGTGAAATCTTTCTATTAAGGCAGATCACAACTGATCTGTGACTTAGCAGATGAATACCAGGGAATTATCTGAGTTCACTTTTTTTGACAGATTAAGTGACTTGTCCAGGGCTATGCAACTAGTAAGTGTCAGAAGTAGAATTTGAACCCAGGACCACCTGGCTCCATGTTCAGCACTGTCTGCTCTACTCTACTGACTTTCTGTTTATTATTGTGCTGGGATTATTCTTCCTCCTTACAACCTTCTCCTCTCCCCTTGCTCTGCACCACTGACTGCTTTGGCTTCCCCTTTGGGGGGCGGGTGGGTGCCCCTGGTAAGGGTGAGATGAGATTATTCCTTAGGTGCCTTCTAACTCTGAAATTCTGTGGTTTCATGAATGACTGTGAAAGAGGGCTTCTAGAGGCAGGGGCAGGACTGCTGGGGATCCTGTGGATACTGTGATTCTGACTATCTGCCTGTTTCACCCTTCGCAGGCCGTGGCCGGACCTTTCGATTGAAGCTTCCAGCCCTTCTAGCCTTGACAGCTCGGGAACCATCACTCCGGCCTGGTGGCCCAAGGGCTCCAGGGGCAGTGGTGGTAGATGTGGACCTGACTCCGGCCCCTCCTAGCAGCGAGTCCCTGGCCCTTGATGAAGTGACATCTTCACTAGATAACCATGTGTCTGGGCCTCCTGGCCTGGCTGAGGAGCGTCGAGCTCTGGTGGGGCCTGGCTCCCCTAGTAGTGTACCTCTTACACACTCCTCACCTCGGACCCGGAACCTCAACCCTGATGCCTCGGGCTCCAGTTGCAGTCTGGCCCGGACCCGCTCTCGTGAGAGCTGTGCTAGCGTCCGACGAGCATCTTCTGCCGATGACATTGAGGCCATGAGGGCAGGCACGATGCCCCCACCCCCCCGCCACGCCAGCACTGGTGAGGGGGCTGGCCAGGGTACCGAAGGCTGGGGTGGGGAATCCATCCCTAGGCTGGGGAAACAGGCAAAGAGGAACAGCTCCTATCAGGAGAGGGCCTAGGATAATGCAAAGGATGATCTAGGGCTCGCTGCTGCTCAGGAGTAGAGCGCAGCGGAAAGCTTGGGAGCTCTGTGTGTCTGTGGCCACAGATGGGGTTCCTGCCTCCCTTTGTCCCAACCCATTCTCCATCTGTTACCCATCCTCCCCCTCACTCTTTCCATTCCTGCTCTCCTGTTTCCTCTGTCCCCACAGATTCCCCTTCCATGCCAGTGAGATGGGAAATCCCATTAGCCACTTATTTAATCCCATTAAGTGTCCATTCATCCCATTAAATGTCCATCCCATTACATTCTCCAACTCAAAAGACCTTTCCTGGCATCTGGATCTCTAGAACTCGAATCCGAGGGGCGCAGCTGCCTCCTACTATTCATTGAGTGGCCCGTCTTTTGGGTCCCTTACTTTCAACCCTTGCCCTTAATCTCTTAGATCCACCTACCCAACTCACCTTCCTGACCTACCTGTCCCCCCCCCCTTTTTTTTTTTTTACTGTTATCCACCTGTCCACTGGCCTTCCAAGTCAGCTGTTGCCCTCACGTATTTAACCTCCTAACTGTCCCGCCATATTGCTGACCGAGTTGTCCCTCTATAATCCGGACTCATCTATCCCTCCGTGTTTCCAACTCAGCCATTTCCCCATGTTCCTGACCCAGCTGTCTCCCATACCCTCACTGCCTGACCCCTTGACCGCTCTCTTCCTTCCCCTGCCCAACCCAGGGGCCATGCACCCCCTACGCAGCAGTCTCCTGAACTCCACCTCAGACTCGGACCTCGTCCGTTACCGCACCATCAGCAAGATTCCTCAGATCACTCTGAACTTCGTGGACTTGAAGGGTGATCCTTTCCTGGCCTCACCTGCTAGTGACCGTGAGATCATTGCCCCAAAGATCAAGGAAAGGACCCATAATGTCACTGAGAAAGTCACCCAGGTAAGGGATCTTTCTCCTCTTTCTTCCTTGCTGAAGGGGTCTGGGCTCGCCACTGAGGCAGGATTCTGAACCTAGGGAAGATGTGTGCCCACCTAGAGGCCTGGTTGAGAGGAGAGAGGTGGACACATGGCTAAAGAGTTGAGGCATGCCTTTCTAGAGCAGTCATGTTGAAGAGTGAGTGAAGTTCTCTTCCGGGAGAATGTCCTGGAGGAGAGAAGACAGGGGGTTGGAATTTGTCACCTGAGACTGATACTTTAGGCATATTGGCAGGGATAGTCTGGGGCAGAAGGTCAGTCAGAGCTGGGAGAGGAAATGGCTTTAAGAGAATAATGAGAAAATCCAGCGGATTAGAGAGAACATCAGAGAGACTAGGGGAGGTTCCATATCTAGGGCCTGGCAGAGGGGTGAAGTGACACAGGAAGAGATGGTTTTGTAGACCTGGTGGCCTGAAGAGTGGAGACAGAAATAGGAGTAGGAGAGGAACCAGCCATGGGAGTCCTGAGGAGAGAAAAGCGGAATCCTGGGTAAGGCCAAGCAGGCTAGAGAGATGTGGTGCTGGAGGCAAAGTCAGGATCCAGCCCCATCTTGGGGAGTGGGAGCAGAGGACTGTGAGGAAGCCTAGGCAAGGCAACTATAATCCAGGTGGAGAAGTGCCTCACTCTCTTAGGCTAAAGGGAGGAGGAATGCCCTGAGGTCATGAGAACAGGGTAGACTGCCTCTTTTGTGCCATATACTTGTGGGGATGGAGAAGAGGGAGCCAGAAGTGTATGGAATGGATTGAGGAGAAATGAGAGAGGCATGGGTCCCCTAAAAAGAGGACAGGAAGGGCTTAAAGCAGGGTTCCTACATACCCCCCAGGCAGCACTAGTACTGATTTCCTGGTTGGGTTCAAGCTCTGTAGTCTCTGACTTCCTGCCCATCTGTCTGTCACCCACTTTTTATACTGCTATGGTCTCTCCCCCGTCCATATCCCCACCGTTCCCCCTTGCCCATAACTCCTTCACATCTAGGCCAGATGGACCATTTCAGCAGAGGGGAGAAGGGGGGTGGGGATAAGATGAGGGCAGGACCAGGGGCAGGAGTGTCTGGGTGCCAATCCTTCCCAGCCTGGGATTGGGCAGCTTAGTGTTCTGTCCTTTTGTCTGTGGGTTCCCCAGAGCTGCACCCTATTCCCTTTTAGCTCTTTGTTCCCTCCTGGGCATAGAGGGCATCTGAGGCTGGAGCAGCTCTCTTCCCCATTGCTTTGCCAGAGTCCCTCTCTGGGTCCTCCTCCTGACTGGGCCTTTGGGTCTCAGCCAGGGACAGCCCCCTCCCTCGCCCCATGGCTCTTTTCTCAGCATGGCCTTCTTCCTCCTCCTTCTCCAGTCTCACCTGGCTATTTCCACCCCCTCCTCTTCTTTTCCCACCTCAAGTCCCAGCCTTCTTTTCCCAAATTCCGCACTCCCTTATATGTGTGTATCTGCGTACATTATTATTTTTATGGGTTCCTATATATCTGTGGGATGCACACACGGGTGTGTGCGAATGTGTGTGTGTCCATCTGTGTGTGTCACTGTGGGTGTCTCTGTCTCCTGCTCTGTGCTCAGGCCGGACTGGGGAGGAGGGGGTGTAGGGGAGACCATTAATCTGCGGTGACAGGCCGGGCAGGCAGCTGGGGGGAGGGGAGAGGGCTGCAGGAGCATCTGCAGCAAGAGCAGCTCAGTCAGAGAGCTGGGGCCTGGTGGGGGGAGAGAGGGGGTGGCTGTCAGGGCACATGGGGGCGGGAGGGGGCGGGTGTGAGGGGCAGCCCAACATAGCAGGGGGGAGGGGGGAGAGACTGAGGGAGGGGAGGAGGAGCTGGAGCAGAGGCTCCATCTGCTGCTGTTGGGCGGGCAGTGGGTGGAGTGCAGAGCCCTGGCAGCTGAGCCGGCACCAGGGGGCTGGGGCTCGGCGGGCACCGGATGGCATGAGCGGGGCTGACCACTGTTGCCTGTGCCTGCTGCCAGGGTGAGCCAGCTGTGGGGGACAAAGCCCAGATCCCCCTTAACCCCCTGGATATATGCCAGGGACAGCTCTTGGGGCCATCCTGCCAGCCCCTGGTGCCCATTCCTCGCTGCCCCTCGCCCCACCTGACCCAGGGGTTCCTGAGGTGCCGTAGGGGAGCAAGCCCAGGCCTTTGGACTGGTGAGCTGGGGGGGAATAGAGAGCCCACCATGTCCACAGCCAGGAAGTTGAGTGGGGCAGGGGCAGAGGCCGGGGCTCTACTGCCCAGGCCCAGGAATGCCCGGGTGCGGCGTGCTGTGCGCATCTCCAGCCTCGTGGCCCAGGAGGTAGGTGACCCACACCTCTCCCTTCCCCTATATGGATGGGCACTGAGGCAGACCATTAGGGACGCATGGGGCCAAAGTGGGATAAGAGGGCAGGGAGCTTAGTGATGGTCCCAGGGAAAAGAAGAGAGGTTCGGGGGAGACTGGATGATGTGAGAGGCTGGAGAAAATCGGATGGGCTTAGAGGAGTGATAGTCCGATCCTTCTCTTTGTTCAGTCCTTTGGCTGGGGTTGTAGGGTATTCCCCAAGTCTCTTAATTCAAGGAATTCCCCCTTACACATTTCCCCCTGCCCCACCATGACTACCAATCTTCCAAGATGGAAGGGACCCAAGGGACTATAAAGGGAGAAGGATGAGCCCATATGTCTGGCACAGGGTTGCCGCTCTCTGCCTTGGGACCCTAGCTGGCAAGAGAGTCCAGATACGTTGTATGAAGGGCCTCTGTGCTCCTCCCCATGAAGCCACTGTCTTCTTACTCCAACCCCCTGAGTTGTGTATCTCAACAGAGATTCTGACTGGGTGTCTTTTGGTCCTTGTGGTCTAGGGGCTGCAGAGATGGGGAGATACAGAGGCCGGAGAGGTGAAAAGAGCTGATTACCAAGAGATCGAGACAGATTCTAAATAGCACTTGTTAGGCCCAGATACTGCCCCACCAAGGAAAGAGAGAGGAACAGCCCTGCACTGGAGCTCTTGCTTGGCTGTATATGGGGAGGGCCTGATCCCAGACCCTTTTGGTCATCTTCTTCACTTTGCCTCAGGGAGGTCTGAGCAGTTCCCTGTGCCCACGGTCTCTCCTGGCTCTATAGTAGAATGCATATCAGTTGGAATGGGCTTTGAGAGTAGTAGGAAGGTGAGCTATACATGGGATAGTGGCTTAGGGGAATTGGATGTTAGGGAAATGGCTTAGGGAGAATTGGGGAGGTTGGAGGATGGGTCCTGTGTGCCTTGGTGTAGGGGGAGGCACAAGATCAGGTGAATGAAAAACTCTTAATGGACAAAGTCTTGATAGTAAATAATGGAACCCCTGGGTTAATTAGGTTCAAGGTGCCTTCTCCAGCCATAATTTAACCCCTTAGGATAGCAACAGCAGCCACGAGATCACCTCTGGTCGGGGCAGGCCCTTGGTGACTAGTTGCTCAGACATCTGACCCTTTAGGGATAGCCAGGAAATGTGGCAGGAGCAGTTGTGATGCTGTAGGGAGGGGCAGAGGACCTTGCCCTTCTCACTCTCCTCAGTCCAAGTGGGGTTGGGGTGGGGGCATGGAGTGATCCAAGACTGAAATGAAGGCCAGAACTCCAGCCAACCTTGCACATGGCCTCAGACTTGAGATGCAAGATTGGGCTTTGCTTGCCTCTGAGTCAGGCATGGATCCCTCCATATCAATCTGCAGCTGAAATCCCCAGGGATTCTGAGTGGTGGAGACCCTTGGTTTCTTGACCGTGCCTTGGGTCTCCAATCTGCCTGCTTCATGAACACTCTCTTATCAAGGTAGGAGGGGGGAACTTCCCTTCTCCACCTCCCCAGATCTTACATCATGCAGAGCCCTGCACAGGGGCTGAAGTCACTGAAGGAGTGAGGTCTGGTGGGAAGAGCCCAGTTCTGGGAGCCAGGTGATCTGGAGCCTGTTCTCTGGTCTATTGTTACTTAATAGCAAGGCTGTAAGCAAGCTGCTTGATACTGGGGCTTCAATTTCCTGATCTATGAAAAACAAGCGGGTTGGGCTAGGTCTGAGGCTCATAACCTTTTTTAAATCATGGATACCTTTGGCAGCTGGGAAAGCCCATGGACCCCTCAGAATTAGGTTTTTAAATGCTCAAAATAAAATATAGAAGGTACCATGGAAATTACAGTAAAACACAAGGGGAACTAAATCATATTGAAATACAGTTATCAAAATGTCTTATTTTAAAAAACAAGTTCACTGACCTCCTGAAATCTATCTATAACCCCCTGGGCTAAATGATTTCCAAGGTCTTCCCAGCCTTTAACCATTCACAGTTCTGGGATGGTCAAAGCATGATAGCAAGGCAGAAAAAGGTGAGATGGCTAGAAGGAGCTAGGATGGGTAATAATGGTGAAGAAGATGTTGCATTTTGGGGCTAATTTGTTGCTTTTCAATATATCCTACCATAATCTTTTTATGACACTTGTGTGAGGTAGGTAAGGCAGCTGACCCTGTTTGTTTGACAGATGCAGAAAGTCTCAGGAAAATGAAATGAATGGCCATAGGTCACGCGTGTATAGGTAGCTGACCTCAGCCTCAGACCCAGGTTTCTTGGTCCATGGATCTTTCCAACACAGCTGGCTGTCTACTATGTGTCTTGTGCATGTGTCTGTTTATATTATGGCGGCAGGAGTGAGAGTAATGGATGAGCTGGTGGGAATGACGATGGCTGTAAGGTTGTAATTAAGAGCATTGTGAATGAAGTCAAAGTGGAGAGGTCGGAGCTCCTTGTGAGTGGGTCATGCCCTACAGTATTTGGGGTGGGAAGGCCAGGGTAGTCAATCACAGGAATCTCTGTCTAGGTGCCTACACCGACCCTTTCCTTTCCTCATTGCTTGCCAGAGGGGCTCTGGGCATTTCTCCCGTTGTATAAATTAGGCATCTTAACCTTTTTGTGAGTGTCATAGACCCTTTTGGCATTCTGGAAAAGCCTATGGACCCTTCTCACAACATTGTCTTTAAATGCATAAAATTTTTTGAAAATAATATTATAGAGAAATCAAAACAGTTGAAAATAAAGAAGTAATTTTTTTCCCATTTAAGTTCATAACCTCTCTGAAATCTAGTGGTGGACTCCTTGGAGGTGTGTGGATCCCAGGTTTAAGAAGCCTGCTATAACCCTTCTGCCATCTCATTGCCTTCAGACCCCATTTCATTGTGTAGCCTGGTCCCCTGACTATGTGGCTTACACTATCTATGGAGAGGGCCAGGGTGGCTGACAGCATGAAGTCCGAGTGAAGTGGGGAAGTCCATAGCTCTAGAGAATGCTCGGGTCTTTGAGTCCCTGTCTATATTCCCATGACATTGTCTGGCAGTCCCAGGGCCTCTGGCATTTCTTCTCTCCTGTCCTCAATCCTCTGTCCCCTTCCTCTTCCTCCTGTTCTCCCAGCCCCCGCCCAAGGGAGCCTGGCTTAGGCTAATAGCTATTCCTACAGCTGCTTTCTTTAGGCTGCTGGGAATATGGAAAAATGATGTTCTTTAATTAACTGGAGGAGACTGGAGACTCAGGATGTTGGGAAGGACTGAAGCCTGTCTCCCCACCTTTCCTCTTTAGGCAATAGACTCAAACTGGCTTGCTGCTTGGTATCTTATAAGTAACTCTGCCCTAGATACATAGGCCCATTTTCCTTCTTCTTTAGGTTTGCCCTCACCCCTAATTTGGGGAGATTTTGGGGGGTATGTGCGTGTGGGCCTAGCCTTCTGAGTCACTGTGTTGCCTTAGCTGTGTGGACTATCTGCGCCATGCCATCTCCCCTCCCCAGTCCTTCATCTTCCTTCCTTCATCCTCCTGCTGAGGAGTGACCAGGGAAACTGAGGAATAAGGGGAAGGGAACCAAGATAGATAGACAAAAATTTTGTGGCCAGGGAGTAAACAGGGTACTCTGATGGTAGAATCTTGGAGTGATTAAATCTTAGATGAATTTGAGGCTAGGGGCATTGTTGTGGAAAATTGGGGATGTGTGGATAAGTAGAGGGTGGGGTGGGGTTCACGGAACCACCACCTTTGTAGTTTTGTACTGTCTTCCTTCCCCAAAGCCCAGAGAGATGAGGTCTGTGACCTGAGGGGTGGATGTCCCTGCGACGGCTTTGTGGAGGTTTGCCTGGTCTTTCTTGGTGGCTGTCCTAGATTTCATTCCCCAGCTCTTACCCTGCCCCTCACCTTATACAAGCTGTTCTCTGAATTTCTTCTTTGAAGGTATACAAATGTATATGTTTGTATGTATAAAGTGTGTGTGTGTGTGTGTGTGTGTGTGTGTGTATCCCTGGATGGAAGGTGTCCAGATGATGAACTGTTTCCTCAGGTATGTACTCTTATGCCAAGGGCATAGGATCTGTGCTCATATCTTCTATCTGGGTATATAGAGGGACCATAGCTAAATGCTATAATTGTTCCTTCACTTTCTCTGGAGTGGGGCTGGTTTACGTTCGTGGCTTCAGTTTCCTGGGTTAGCAGAGGGAGCTGGCTGATTGGAGTGACTAGGGCACTTAGATTCCTAGTTAGAAGGGGACCTAGCAGATATCAGCAGTGTCTCACACGGGTCCTCAATTTTGGACCCCTACAAGACTGGACCTAATAGGATCCAGGCTTGTATTTGGTTCTAGAGGCATATTATTCTTGCCACCAAATACAATGGGTGTTTTGATGTACACGTTGAGAATGTAGTCTTTGGGGTTACTGTAGCCAGAGACAGCTTGGCGTAGTGGAAGGAGCATTGGATTTGGAGTCAGAGGGCCTGGGTGCAAATTTTGCATTGGGCTCTGATCACCTTTAGTGATTAGCCTAGCTAATTCCCCTTGCTGAACCTCAGTTTCCTCATGTGTAAAATGATAGATTTATACTTGATGGTCTCTTCCATATTTATATCATATGAACCTATGACTTGGTGACCTGTAACTCTTGTGTCATTCCTGAGAGAAGCAGTCCCTGGGACTCATTGTACTGAATGATGGGAAGTGTAGTACTGACACCATATGACATTTAAAGAACCAGGTTAGACTTTCTGACCTTCTTGCTCAGCTGGCACCTTTCCATTTCTTCTGACTCTCCTCACTTGACACCCATTCCTGAAGGATCTGCCCTTTGGGACTTCTCTGGTACTCCTGCCTCCTTCATACCCACATCTCTCTCTTTGCTTACCCTCTCCCAGGTCCTGTCCCTGGGTGCAGATGTGTTGCCTGAGTACAAGCTGCAGGCACCGAGGATTCATCGCTGGACCATTTTGCACTACAGTCCTTTCAAGGCTGTGTGGGACTGGCTTATCCTCCTGCTGGTCATCTACACTGCCGTCTTCACACCGTACTCAGCGGCCTTCCTGCTGAGTGAAGAGACCCCACCAGCCCCTGACTGTGGCTATGCCTGTCAGCCCTTGGCGGTGGTGGACCTCATCGTGGACATAATGTTCATTGTGGACATCCTCATCAACTTCCGAACCACTTATGTCAATGCCAACGAGGAGGTGGTCAGCCACCCTGGCCGAATTGCTGTCCACTACTTCAAGGGCTGGTTCCTCATCGACATGGTGGCAGCCATCCCCTTTGACCTACTCATCTTTGGCTCCGGCTCTGAGGAGGTGGGGACAGGGAGAGTGGGAGGGAGGGAGGGAGGGAGAGTAATGTAAGGATAGAGGGAAAAAAGGGTGAGAGAAGCGGGATGGAAGAAGAGAGGCATGCATTGAGAGGATAGAGGGAAGAAGTGAGGAATGGAGGGGAAGGAGAGAAAGATAAAGAGAAATGATGAGAGAAAGATGAATATAAGGATATAGAAATAGAATGATGAAAAGGATAGAAGGAGGGGGAGAAGGATGAGAAGCAGGATAGGGGAGGCATATATGGAGAGAAATCATGGAGAGGAAGAGAGTGAGAAAGGGATGAAGGAAAAAAAAGATGAAGAGAGACAAAGGTGAGGAAGACTAAGAGAGAAATGGAGAAAACCGTGAAGAGAAGAAAGAAGAAAGAAATGGAAAGAGGAAGGGAAATTTGAAGGGAGGAATGGAGAGGATAAGATGTAAAGAGCAATGGAAAGAGGGAGAGAACAAAGAAGAATAGAGTGAGTAGAGGGAGAAAGAAATTGAAGAAGAAGGAAAGAGAAAAGTGACAGAGAGAGAGAGGGAGAGAGAGAGACACGAGGGGGAGGTAGAAAGGAGAGGAAGGAGGAGTAGGAAAGAGGGGTCCTAGATGGAAGAAAAGAGGTGGGGGGAGATACATAAGAGGAAGGAGAGATGGAAGGAGAGAGGGATGAGGAGGCAGAGGGAAGAGGGTAAGGCTTGGAGGATGGGAACAAGGAGAATGAAATTAGAAGACTGGGGTATATATTCTGGATGCTTGTTAACCCTTGTAGCCTGGTCTCCCTTTGGGACCTTAGTGACCTCATCAGTCCGTACGTAGCACCCCGGCCCTTTCAGCCAACACCAGTTATGCCCCATTCCAGGGTGTTTCATTCCCCTCCCCTCCCCTTGGGCCTCATCCTTATCTTACTTCCCCTTCCTACTGCGCCTCTGGAGCTAACCCTACCCTTCCCCCTGGCCCCCAACTCGCAGCTGATCGGGCTGCTGAAGACAGCACGGCTGCTGCGACTGGTGCGGGTGGCAAGGAAGCTGGACCGCTATTCAGAGTATGGGGCTGCTGTGCTCTTCCTGCTTATGTGCACCTTCGCCCTCATCGCCCACTGGCTGGCCTGCATCTGGTACGCCATCGGCAACATGGAGCAGCCATTCATGGACTCCCGCATCGGCTGGCTACACAACCTGGGTGACCAGATTGGCAAACCCTATAATGGCAGTGGCTCAGGGGGCCCTTCCATCAAGGACAAGTATGTCACTGCCCTCTACTTCACCTTCAGCAGTCTAACCAGTGTGGGTTTTGGCAATGTCTCCCCCAACACCAATTCTGAGAAGATCTTCTCCATATGCGTCATGCTAATTGGCTGTGAGTGCCAGCCTTGAGGGCAGGGAAGGAGGGGGTAATGGGAGGAACAAGGCTTGAGGGGCCCAGAAATGGGCAGTGGGGTTGGGGTTTAGGGGTGGAGAGATGGGTGTGAATTGTTTAGAGATGAGAGACAGATGACTAGAAGCTTTTTCTGAGGATGGGCTTTGAGGGAAGAAAGGGTGGTTTAGGAATAGAAATGGGAAACTATAGGGATCTAGAGGGCCAGTTGGACTTTGGGTTGAGTTTACACAGGGCTTAGAAATGAGAGGGCTTGGCTCTATTGAGCAGAGAAACAAAGAGAAAGGACAATGATTTGGGAGGGCAGGAAAGCTGATCCATAAAGGATGAGGGCAGAGCCTGGAGGGGCCTTGGTGTTCAGGTCCAGGTGTTTTGGGGGTGGAGAGAGAGAGAAAGGGAGAGAGAGAGGGAGAGAGGAAGAGGGAGAGAGGGAGAAGAATGAGGAGGAGGAGGAGGAGGGAGAGAAAAGAGAGGAGAGAGAGGAGAGAGCAAAAAGAAAGGAGAGAGAAAAGAGAGGGGGTGAGAGAGAGGGAGAAAGGGAGAGGGAGAAGGAGGAGGAGGGAGAGAAAAGAGAGGAGAGAGAAAAGAGAGGGGAGTGAGAGAGAGAAGAGAGAGAGAGAGAACACTACATGGGGGGTTCTCACTGACAAAGGAAGCATTCTTGTTGACTGATGCTCTTGCCCCTCTGTTTCCCAGCTCTGATGTATGCCAGCATTTTTGGCAACGTGTCAGCCATCATACAGAGATTATACTCAGGCACTGCCCGATACCACACCCAGATGCTTCGAGTGCGTGAGTTCATCCGCTTTCACCAGATCCCCAACCCCCTACGACAGCGCCTGGAGGAATATTTCCAACACGCATGGTCCTATACCAATGGCATTGACATGAATGCGGTGAGGAGGACAGGGTTGATACTGTGGCTCATGGGAATGGGGCTCTGGAGATACCAAAAGTGAGAAGGATGTGAGTCAGAATCAAATAGTTGACCTGTAGAGATCAGAGGTAGAGAAGCAGGAGGGGTGTTTAGAGAGATCTTAGACCAGAAAGATGGAAATTAGAAGAGACACAAGGGATGGGATGTCTAGGGAGACCAAGATTTGGAGGGCCTAATTGCTTGATATTCTTCATTCCATCTAGTGCATTGTGAGTATGGTTAGGGAGGGACAGTGATAGCAGATAGGGAGAGATAGAAATTTGCAGGTACCCTGGTCAGCAGTTGTGATGCAAAGACAAATTAAATAGTCCTTTCCTTCAAGCAGTTTGGAATTCTACTTTGTTTCTACTGAGAAGCAAAGATACAGGCAGAAACTCTTATTAGTGTAAGCTGTGACCTCTTTGTCTTGTCATCCGGAGAGGCCTTGAAACCCTAAGCCTTGGACAAGGCCCATGGGTGGTGATCCTTATCAACCCTGAAGGGCATGGTGCTAAGCCAGAGGTCCTCATGCTCTTTTCTCAGCTCCTCATGTCAGCTCATAGGACAGAAGTGTGACCCTTTCCCCTGAGCCTCCAGTAGCTCATCCTAAAATGAACCTGGTTTTTCTTTTTACTTCTTCCTTTTATACTCCAACCTCTGACCCTCTCTTGCTCCTTTTCCAGTTCTATGGCCTCAGAGATCTTGGCCTTTTTCTTCTTGCCTCATCCCCTATTTCTAGCCCCATAGGCTGCCACTCAGGAGCCTGTGAAATTTTCAGCCTTATATTTTCCCTGTTTTTGGTTTGGTCAGCTTGGCAGGAATTCCAGGTTCTTTGGGTTTTTGGTTGCATCCTACCACGCTTAGCCTTCCCTTTTCCAAGGGAGACCTTTCTTCACAGGTGGAAATCTAGGAGGTCATTGACTTAAACTCATGGGAGTCAATAATGCAGAATCTTGGAAGGGGAGGTCAGTAGTAGGACATAATTGGGATTAGATTCTCATTAGAGGGTGACTGGTTATTTTAGATGCTGTCCTGGGAGGGCATGTACACTTTTATCGTTTTTTCAGGCTAGACCACGGTTTGGGGAAACAGTAGCTCTGAAGACTCTGGAATGTTGGCCTTTTTGCTGAGCATGCTTAGCTTATACTGTGGAAGTTGACTAACTCAAAGAGGGAGGAGTAGGAGAGTGACAAGAGAGGAAGGGAACATGCAGACCATCACATTGCACCATAAACTACAATCAGCTCAGGATAGATATGTGGCCTAAATGTAAAAGGTCACACTATTAAAAAATTAGAAGAGAACAAGATGAGGTCCTTTCACAATTATGGCTGGGGGGAAAATTCTTAACAGAACAAGGGTTAGAGAGGGTCACCAAAGATAAAATAGATAATTTCTATTGCATGAATTGGAAAAGTTTCTCATGAATAAGATTAATGCAGCTGGGATAGGAAGAGAAGGTGCTGATTGGGGAAAAAAAATCTTTGCATCGAAAGTCTTTTATATATAAATAAATAAATAACATAAATATAAGGAATTAACACAAATAGATAAGACTGAGAGGAAAGTAGCTATAAATATGAAAGTGGAACTTGAATGGGACACCATAGCTGTCCCTAAGTGTTGGAAAGATGGCCCTTGGGAGGCTTGTTCTGCATGGCTCCAGACGACAGAACCTTAGTTCTTAGTAGTGAGCAAAAGTTGGGAAGAGGCAGATTTTGACTCAGTATAAGTAAAAAGTTCTTAATGATGAGAACAGTCCAAAAGCCTCTGAGGTTCCTTCCACCTTGTAACACCATGCATGAGCAGCTTGTGCATGACATTACACACCTCTGTCTAGCTCTGTGATTCAGTAAAAGTAGAATTGGCTGTCTCAGGAAGGAACGGGTTCCCTAACCCCGAAAGTTTTCAGGTTCTCACTTGAGAACCACTTTTAAGAGATGTGTAGGGGAAATTCCTGTTCATGTACAGGCTGAAGTAGATGTCCTGATTCCAACTCTCATGGCCAGTGATTCTGTGAAAGAGGTGTCGGATTAGAAGGACAGGAGTTGGGGAGCCTGAGGATGGGGGCTGGGTTAGAGCTGTGAGGGGAAGGCTAACCTGGGGAGTGGGGAAAGAGCCTCTCTGGAGGGTGTGCCCTGGCTGAGGTACCTCTCTGGTGCTGTCTCCCTTCCCTTCCTCATCCTGGCCCCAGGTACTGAAGGGCTTCCCTGAGTGTCTCCAGGCCGACATCTGCCTGCACCTGAATCGTTCCTTGCTACAGCACTGCAAACCCTTCCGAGGGGCCACCAAGGGCTGCCTTCGGGCACTGGCCATGAAATTCAAGACCACTCACGCGCCCCCTGGGGATACACTTGTACATGCTGGGGACCTGCTAACCGCTCTCTACTTCATTTCTCGAGGCTCCATTGAGATCCTACGTGGTGACGTGGTTGTGGCCATCTTGGGTATGGACCTGGAGGGTGGGGCTCCATGGGGGAAGGTCTGGGGAAAGAATATGATAGGGGAGTGGAGGAGGGAAGGAATCTCATCATCAGCACCAGGGGTGAAAGCAGGGAATGGATTTGGGAGGCAAGGAAGTAGACTTGGAACTGGAATGGCAGTTTGGATTCCTGGCCTTGGTCCATCATAAAGAATGATTCCTATCAGTGAGCTCTAGTTTCAGGGCAGTATCAGGACAACCCTGAGGGGACTCTGTCTCCACCAGAGCATCCTGGGGTTGGCTTCTGTGCCTGGACCTGCTCTGGTTCTCTTTACTCCCTTCAACTAGTATATGAGAGTGGTCAGTATGCAACCCAAGGGGTGGTGAGTAGAGGTTAGAAGCATCTGGAGGGGCACAGATTGTTCAGGGCTTTGCACTGCTTTGAGAACTGGGCTGCAGAGGCCACTTCAAGAAGACAGCCATTAAGAATCAGATCTGGTACCTGCCACGGGAAAAGATCTGAAACTCATCCATCATCCCCATCTTCCCTCCAACCATCAAATCCTGAATTTGAGTCTCTTCTTCAAGTTCCAGCTCTGACACCTTATTAGCTGTGTGATCTTGGTCAATTATAATCACAACTTACTTTTTCATGGGATCGTAGGTTATAGTTGAACGGTACCTCAGAGGTCATCAAATCCAAGCCCTCTCCTATTACAATGGTTAAATGATTCTCTCAAAGTCACATAGCTAGTCGAACTTGAATTTTCTTGACTCCAGGTGTAGCATTCTATCTACTCTACCCTGTGAATTCCTGCAAAAATGCTTTCTTCTTGTAAATACCGTGTTGTAGGATTCTGGTTTTTAATCCTCTCTGCCATCTAACCCATTTTGACCTCATCTTGGTATACGGTGTAAGATGTTGGTCTATACCTAGTTTCTGCCATGCTGCTTTCCAGTTTTCCCAGCAATTTTTGTCAGATAGTCAGTTCTTATCCCAGAAACTGAGGCCTTTGGGTTTATCCATCCTGAGATTATGATGATCATTTACTACAAAACACTTTTTTCACAATCCCATTAGGTAAAGCCAGTTACATCATCTCCATTTCATTAATGAAACTGGTACTCAAAGAGATTAGGTGACTTGTTTGAAGGTGACATAGCCAGTGTGGGTGAGAGCTGGGACACAGACTGAAATATCTAATTCTAGGACTAGTATTTCTGTCACCATACTGCGCTCTCCATTTTGGGCCTGTTTCCTCTATGTAAAATGAAGGGACTGGACTAAAATAATTTTAAGGTCCCTTCCAGCTCTGACTTTGTGTGTTGTTTTGTTTCTATAAACTTGATTTCAACTGTAGGGACAGTATAATTTGCCCTTGGTCCTATGCTCCCAGGTATGGTCCTGACAAAAGTGGAAAGGACAGTAAGGCAGGTGGTTGTGATGTGGGAAGCATCAGTCTGGTTGGTTTGGTTGGAGTGTAGAGACATTAAGGTGATGGGCTGTTTCTACATGGAGGACAGTTTGAGTGACATACCTTGCTTCTTGACCCTGGCAGCTGGGGGTGGGCCTGAGATACGAATAGCTCAGCCTATCCAGATGACTAGGGGGACAACTTGTAGCACAGGCAATAACAGCAGCAATTATATACACACACACATACATACATACATATATATGTATATTTATAAAATTTAATATAATAATTAGGGTAGCTAGGTAGCTCAATGGATAGAGTTCTGGGCCTGGAGTCTGGATGACTTATCTTCATGAGTTCAAATCTGGCCTCAGATACTTAGTAGCTGTGTTACCCCAGGCAAGTCATCTCATCCTGTTTGCCTCAGTTTCTTCATCTATAAAACAAGCTGGAGAAGGAAATGGCAAACCACTCCAGTGTCTTTGCCAAGAAAACCCAAATGGGGTCACAAAGAGTCAGGCTCAACTAAAACTGCTGGACAACCCAACAAAAACATAATAATTATATAAAAAGATGAGAATGAGACAATTACAAGACCACATGATAAATAGGCCAGAAGCCTACAAACTTTTAGAGTAAGTAGACAATTTTTTGAGCAACAATAAAGTCTGATGAGAGGAACACTGCCATTGGATCAGTTGAATATAATGACAAGTACTTTACCTCCAGAAGGAACTCATTAAATGACTATGATCCAGGAGCAGAATCAAAAGGCCCCTCATAGGTAACAGCACACAAACTAAGCCAACAGTATATTGGCAAAGAAGCACCTAACAAATGACTGAGTTTTGTGGATTTGTTGGTAGAAATAGAGAACTTTGTTATAGCAATTTAGGACCAGGTCTTTGCCACTAGAAACCATGGGTTATCATTATGAATTCTAGGCAGCCAGGTGGTACAATGATTAGATAATTTTGAAGCCAGGAAGATTTGAGTTCAAACTCTGTCTCAGACAGCCTACTAGCTGTGTGTCATAGTTCTGTCCATGTCCAACTCTTGTTGTCACATTTAGGGTTTTCTTGGCAAAGATACTGGAAGATTTGCCATTTCCTTTTCCAGCTCATTTTACAGATCAGGAAACTGAGGCAAACAGGATGAAGTCACTTGCTCAGGGTCACACAGCTAGTAAATAAATGGCTGAGGCCAGATCAGAACTCATGAAAATGAGTTTTCCCGACACTGTATCCATCACACTACCTAGTGTTCAACCTGGCTGTATAACCCTGGGTAAATTACTTAATCTTTGTCTTAGTTTCTTCACCTGTAAAATGGATATAATAATAGCTCCTACCTTCCAGGGTTGTTATGAGAGTCAAATGAGATAACATGTAAAGCTTTTCACAAACCTTGAAGTCTATATAAATACTAGCTACTATTATTATTGTTCTTAAGAGTAGACACAGGGAAATGGTAGTGATTGCAATACATCACTGTAGGACATAAAAGTTTAATACCTACTGAATTCCTAGGAAGACGTGACCTCTAGGCTCTCTGCATCAGAACTGACTCTTTTATGGACAGACAACAATGAAGACCTCAAAATATGCTGGGGAACTCAGCCAATAAACTGTATCATTATCACAGACTGAACCGTTGCCCACAAATGCCAGGATGTAACAGCGGCTCATAAAAACTCAGCAACAACTTTTTAACAGATGTTGCCATCCCAAATATTCATCATCTTCACATTACATGCAATGAAAAGCTTTTAAAATATAGAGACCTGACCGAGGAGATCAAACTAATGAGATAAAATGACCCCTGTTATCCTGCTTACAATTGGAGCTGTACTAAGAATGTTTTCTGCAAGCTCATGTACTAATGCTTTTACTCAGCTACAGAAAGCAGTGGTCACTCATGCAATAGAACATTGAATATAAAGGAAATACAGTAAAACAGTGAGTTTTCTCGGGACTGTTTCTGTCTGAACTCCACTTAAAAGATAAGAAAAAATATGATGACGATGATGATTGTGATCGTGATAATAGTTACATTTGACAGGTATTTTTACTCATATTATCTAATTTAATTCTCATAACCATGAGGGAGGCACAGGAGGGATTATTAGGTACCCATGTGACATAGTACTTCCACTAGAGTTCATGACTTGGAATCAGGAAGATCTGAGTTCAAATCCTGCCTCAAGGATTTGAGGACCTAAAGGACCTAAAGCTGTGTGACCCTGGACAAGTCACTTAACCTCCCTGTGCCTCGGTTTCCTCATCTGTAAAACAGGGAGAATTGGAGCATCTCTATCACAGTATTATTGTGAGGGACAAGTGAGATAATATTAAACCTTTGATGATGATATGCAAATGCTAACTGTTTTATAGCTGAGGAAGTCTTGGCAGAGCTGACACTGGGAGCCAGATCTCCAAGCTCAATGTTCTTTCCACTACATAACTATATTCTATTCTCTGTATGTTGAGGTAGGAGGTGGGGAGGCACTTTGTTTTTCTAGGGAGAGGCCAACAGCATGAGGGTGTATACACGTATAATGTGATATTGGTGGGGTTTGAGGGCTAGCCTGGTGTTGGGGTGCTGTTAGCTGGATGGCAGGTAGTGACCAGGAGTGGTAAGAGCATGTTTGCTGCCCCCTGGTGGTCTATGTGAGCAGTGGCTGGAGCAAGCCCGTTAATTCTCCCTTCATTCTCCTAGGAAAGAATGACATCTTTGGCGAGCCTCTAAACCTGTATGCACGGCCAGGCAAGTCTAATGGTGATGTCCGGGCTCTCACTTACTGTGACCTGCACAAGATCCAGCGTGATGACCTTCTTGAGGTCCTGGACATGTACCCTGAGTTCTCCGATCACTTCTGGTCCAGCTTGGAAATCACCTTCAACCTGCGTGATGTAAGTGACCTGCACCCAGAGCCACAGCCTGAACTGACTCTGACCTTGCTTCATGACTTCTCCCAAGCCTTGACCTTGATCCACAAGACCCATGAGAATAATTATGCTGCCTAGAATTTGTATGGCTTCTTAGATTTTCCACAAGAATTCCTTCTGCTTCTAGGAGGCAGGTAGGGCAGGTGTTAAGAAGACAAGCCTGGAGGTGACTTTCCCAGTCATATAGTTAATAAGGGGTGGAGCTGGAATTCAGACGGGGCCTTCTGGTTCATAGTTGGATGTCCAGCCCTTCATACACCTGACTTCTAGTCCTTGGCCACTGAGTCACTGGTCAACATTGGGCCATGCCCTTGATTTCTCTGGGCTTTTGTTTCCTTAATTGTAATTGCTCTACTGCTCACCTCTCAGAAGCTGTATCTCCTCATCTGCCTCGCAGGGGTATTATTTAGGATCAGATGAAAAAAAGGGATATGAAAGGCTTTGGAGAATTATAAAGGGTTCTATGAATTTTCTCTTAACTGTTACTGCAGCTAAGATTCTGACCTTGATGTCTATGCTGGTTTAGAGGTCACTTCTAATAATAATAATAGCTATATTTACATAGTATTTTAAGGTTTGCAAAGCCCTGAACATGTTATCTCAGCTGACCCTCACACCACAGCTCTGTGAGGTAGGTATAATTATTATCCCCATTTTACAGACAAGGAAACAGGCTGAGAGAGGTTAAGTCACTTGCCTAGGGTCAGACAGCTGGTAAGTGTCTTGAAGCAGAATTTGAACTCTTAAGTCAGACACTTTCCCCCACCCGGCATCCCCTAGCTACTTTCTAACTCTAAAACTTCAAGTACTTCCCCCACTGGGATCCCTTACCCTCAGAATATCTCCTCCTCCTAGTGTCCCTGGATGGTCCCTTAGCACTAATTCTCAGCTCTGTCAGGCTTGATTTCTCACTTGACCTGGAGAGACCCGAGTGTGTGTGATTTGAGTGTGACCTGTGTCCCCTTGTGCCTTCCTCCTGTACCCCAATCTCCCTCCAGCAAGACCAGTTTTTGGGGATGAGGGTAGGAGGGACAGGAGAGAAGGGCCTGACCTGGCTCTTCGTTCCAGACCAATATGATCCCTGGTTCCCCGGGCAGCACTGAACTAGATGGTGGCTTCAACCGGCTGCGCAGACGCAAGTTGTCCTTTCGCCGCCGAACAGACAAGGGTGAGTGATGAGTGGATGGGAGGGGGAGCTGGCAGGGATTAGAAGGGAGTAGGGGTATCTGCGTTAGGGGTGAGTGCACAGGGCCCTGAGCTTTGGGAGACCAGGGTCAGGACTAGCTAGGCTGGCCTACACACACATCACATGCCTTTCTGTCTTTCACTTTTGTTCACGTATTCCTTGCCTGGAATGGTCCCCTCTGCCCATCCAAAGTCTGTTGCCCTTGGAGGTTTACAAAGCCTCACTTCTTCCACGGTGCCCTCCCTAGCCATTCTAGCCCGTACTAATTTCCACTGATCTCCTCCAGCTCACACTGCTCCCTACTGACCTCTGAATCCTATAGCTTTTATAGTCTGTACTGCACAATTAACATTTGATTATACATGGTCTGATATTGTTCACTGTGGTTTTTATGTGTGTGAGTCCTGTCTCCCCGGCTAGTCTGTAAGCTCCCTGAGGGCAGGGAGTGTGTCTTGAGCTCCTTCTGTATCCCACCCAGGGCTGGATTCCTAGTAGGTGCTTACTGACTTGAACTGAACTAGGCCATCCAGGGCAAGGCTGGTGGGAGGTGGGGTGAGGGAGCCAGGTCTGTGCCAGGACTGTGAGGCAGAGGAGCAGGGTGAGCGGGGTCTAGGTTCTGGAGGGTCAAACCAAGTTAGCTAGTCTTTACTGAGCGCCTACTGTGTGCCCAGCCCTGTGGTAGGCTATGCTGTGGGGGATACGAGAAGAGAAGCCATGGGCCCTGCCCTCCGGGAGCTTACGCTCTAGTTGGGGACACAAGACTCCCACACAGGGAACAACAGCGAATGGTTGCCAGACAATGTGTGGTCAAGTGCTAGATTGTGTGACAAGCAGACTGTAAGTGCTGTAGGTAGGAGGGTGGGGGTGGGGTGGGGGAGGGATGGGAGAGAGGTTGGGAGAGGGAGGGTTGAGGGCCCAGGGAGCTTGGCCCTGCTCTCGCCCTGGTTCCTTCCCAGACTCCAAAGCCTTGTTTTTAGCTCCTTCCTCTATGCCCCCTGGTCTCACACTCCTGCCCCAGAATGCACCGTCCTCATCCTTCCCCTATGTTGAGTTGCCCCTGTTCTCGGTTTGCTATAGATGCAGAGCCGTCAGGAGAGGGGTCAATGGTGGGCACAGGCCGAGAAGGCGCAGGAGCCGGCAGCCGAGCGCGGTCAGGGGGGCCATGGGACGAGAGCCCTTCCAGCGGCCCCTCCAGCCCAGAGAGCAGTGAGGAAGATGAGACCCCAGGCCCTGGTTCCAGCCCACTCCGTCTGGTGCCCTTCCCTAGCCCCCAGCCTCCCAGGGACCTGCTGGGTGGGGAACCCATGGCT
This sequence comes from Pseudochirops cupreus, assembly GCA_028627135.1. Classification (NCBI taxonomy): domain Eukaryota; kingdom Metazoa; phylum Chordata; class Mammalia; order Diprotodontia; family Pseudocheiridae; genus Pseudochirops; species Pseudochirops cupreus. Next base: position 509,592,611 of record CM053581.1, on the reverse strand, counting down.
GAGGAGGCTGAGAAGGGCAGTGACACCTGTAATCCCTTGTCAGGTATGGGGTGGGGGGTGGGAAAGGGCTGGAGGGGGTCACTTACTTGGTTCTTGTCCTCACTGGTTAGGCCTGGGCCTCTACCCTCCTCTTTGCCCCTCATCCTGTCCCTCTGGCTCCAGGTGCCTTCTCAGGGGTATCCAACATCTTTAGTTTCTGGGGGGACAGCCGGAGCCGCCAGTACCAGGAACTGCCAAGATGTCCAACCCCAACCCCTACTACTGGGCTCCTCAACATCCCACTGGCCAGCCCTGGCCGCCGGCCCCGAGGCGATGTGGACAGCAGGCTTGATGCCCTACAGAAACAACTCAACAGGTATTGTCAGCCCTCCTCTGTGACCTCACTCTGGACCAGAGACAGCTCCCTCCTCAGTACCACTGTCCTGTCCCCAGCCAAGAGCACCCTCTGCCTCCAGCCTCATCCCTTCCATCTCTGCAACCCCCTCAGCCCCCACTGCACTTGTCTTCTCAACAAGCAGGCCATAGGGCTGCACACTGTGCTTGAATTTGTCTGGGTGTGTATTTGTGGGAGGATAGATAGGACTATCATGGGGGCTTTTGTGACAACAACTCACATTTAAAGATGTATGCAACTCTTTCATCACAATAACCTTTCAGGAGGTCAGTAATCCACTATACATGCTTTTGTTTCTGTATGTGTTTCTACGCATAGTTGTATGGGTAGGTATTTGACCTGTCTAGAGATGGGAACGAGGGATTCTAAAAATGTGTCTAAGGGGGTTTGCCTTGGTGTATGTTTATCAGCATCTGTGGTTGGGAAGGGGTGTGTGTGTGTGTGTGTGTGTGTGTGTGTGTGTGTTACACGCACATGAGCTCCCTTCCTGTGAACAAACAGGATGTAGATCCGGGGGGAGGGAGAGCAGGGTTGAAGGCTGACCTGTACAGGTGCTCCCCCTCCCCGAATTGAGTTCAGGTCTCCTTCTGGGGGAGCTTGGTCCTCATCTTGATTAGCTGGGACTGGGTGCCCTGTCTCTCTGAAGCATGGTCCTTGCACCCTTTCCCTCTGGCTCCCCTCGCTCTAGCCTCTTGAAGTGTCAGGGTAGCTCCTCCTTCCACGTTGCCCATTTTTCCACTCTCTCCATCAATCCCATAGATTGGAGACCCGCCTCAGCACTGACATGGCGGCTGTCTTGCAGCTGCTGCAGAGACAGATGACGCTGGTGCCCCCAGCCTACAGCACCGTGACGCCCCCTGCACCTGGTCTCTCTTCCGACTCCCCCTTGTTGCCTGTCAGCCCCATTCCCACCCTCACCCTTGACTCGCTTTCTCAGGTAAGTTACAGCATGTTGCCCCTACTTGGGCTCTGCCTAAACTGTCTCCCTAAACCCAGTAGTTGCCCTCCCTCCCATTCAGTCCACAGTTCCTTTCCAGCTGATTATCAGTTTTTGGTTGCTGACATCCAAGCGTTTTGAGTCCCAAGGGCATCCTCTCCCTTCTTCCCTTCACTTCCCCAGCAGAAAGTACTGGACTTGGATTTGGATCCCTGGGGTTGAACTTCAGCTCTGCTCCTCGCTGCCTCTGCAGCCTGGGGCAAATCATGGAACCTCCTTGGGCCTGCCTCAGTATCTTTATCTGCAAAGTGAATCTGTAATCCTAGGATCTCCCACTCCTCCCTCCCTATCCCTCCACAAGCCCTCACCTACAGAATGCATTGGCTCAAGGTTTAGCAAGCTCATTAACCTCGTTAGCAGCATGAGTGACAGCTGTGGGAGCTCTTAGCAGCAGAGGACAGGGATGGGAGAAGGCAGAAAGGAAGAGCAAAAAGGGAAGGAGTGGAGGAGTAGGAGGAGAGACAGGACAGGTTCTGGGGGAAGGAGGGTGAAATTCAGAAAA